>CM060904.1:197555548-198180548 GCA_030737815.1 Allium fistulosum
AAATAATAATAAAAATGGAAATTTAACAAATGTCGGAATTTGGTCGTGAAAGTTACACCATTTCTTCGTGGTGATTTTCTTAATCAACTTTTATATATAAAATTTTGTAATCGAAGCTCAAGCAGAAATATTATTGCTGTTTGAAGTTTCCAAATTTAAAATAATTCAAACAAGTTCAAATTTTAAATTTAATAACGTTAACGTGGATATTAAAAAAGATAATAAACACTTTAAAGTTAGGTCAAATTAATATTGGGAAAAATGTTAACATTAGTGGTTAAAAGAGGAAAGAAATAAAAAGCGGTTAGAAAATAAATATACGCCAAAAGTGATGGGCCGATGGCTGCCTACACTGGACCGGTCAACCGCTAGTGGTTGATCGCCTAGGTAGGAGCCGTCGACTAGTTAATTAAAGGCGGTAGGAAAGGTCGACCGGTTTATACACACACACACATTTTTCTATTCTTATTCTTTCCTAATCTCTGAATTATTAATCTAATTTATATACAATTGAATGGTTGTATATTCAAAAAGAAGAAACCTGAAGGAGCAGTTAGGCAAGGGTGTAAATCGAATCCAAAGGAAGCAGGAAACTATCTGAGTGGAAATATTAGTTTTCCACATTTTAGTAGTCCGTGTAGTAAAAATTTGTATTTGTTTTATGCCTTAGGAAATTTTGTATACGAAAGCCCTAAACCCTAAAGCCCCAAAATTTCCCCCAAATAAAATGTCAATTCTTGGATTTATTGGAACTCCAATTATTTTATGTTTTTTTTGGCAAGGCCAGCGGGGTTAAAAATGGACCCCTACCATTTATTGATATACCGAGAAGGAAGTACAAAGACAAGAGAACAAGCCACCTAACAAAATAGGCAAGCAGAAAAACGGAGAAACAAGAAATAATCAAAGGAAAACAAGGTATACCAATAAAAAAAAGAAAAAAACAAACATCAACACGAGACACATAGGAGGAGGACACACACTCAGGTGAGAGCAGAGAGGAGACTAGGGTCAAAAGCATGTCTGGAAGCAACAATGCCAACCCTCAGTCCCTCAACAATGGAATGCTTCATTTGCGTGGCGGATTTCCTTTTAGTATTGAAGATGATAGCATTTCTTTCTTCCCAAATAATCATAGCAAAAACTTTGAGAGAGAAAAGAAGGATATATGTTGCCTCACATTTCCATCTCGTGGCCTTGTGAATTAAGTCCCATTCAACGTCACTAACCAAAGCAACTCTCCTGTTAGAGGTGAGTTTGTTCGTAAAGCACCATAACGAGAAAACATATGGGCAGTTGAAGAATAAATGAAGTGTATTCTCCTTAGCAGAATGGAAGAAAATGCACGTAGTATCAATAGTAACACCTCTCTGGCTCAACATAGCTTTAGTTTTCAATACATTGCTGAAAATCTTCCATAGCAAAAGATTTTGTCTCTCTGAGTTGTGGTTTAACCAAATACGCTTATGCCAACTAAAAATCACACAGCTACTATGTTTAATAAGATAATTGTACATGCCACTAATCTTGTAAATGTTCTGACTGAAGGACCAAGAAATGCCATCATGCTGAGTTTGGACAATATTATAACTACTTAGTTGATTCCATAGAAGTCTGACAATCTGATTACTAGTGAAAGGGAGAGCAGCATGACCATGATGAATATAGTTATTCGCCAAGGCATTCCTGCCAATTCTAGTCTGCATTTGCTGATTGTAGCTAAGTAAGTTTTGGAGAATAATGCCCTCCTTAACCCATGGGTCAGACCAAAAGGAAATACGACTATTAACGCCAATCTTGCTCCTAGCACATGGAAGAATATCATTCCTAGAATACTTCTCCACGTCCAACTGCAAGAATGAGGTATATTCATAGTCCAGAAGTTCTTGTTGCCAATAATAAACTTGTAAGACCACCTCACCCAAATATTGTCTTTGTTATTCAGCAGATTGTCAATATGATGCACAATGGCAGCATGATTCCAAATAAGCATTTTTTTAATACCAAGGCCTCCTCTGGATTTAGGAAGTTCAAGTTTGGAGAAAGCACAAGGGGAAAGTTTATTAGAGATAATAGATCCATGCCAGGAAAAGTTAGACATAGCACTCCTAATCATTTTGATCAGCTTGATAGGCAGGATAAATGCTCTAGACCAATACACAGTCATGGAGAAAATAACAGAGTTAATGAGAGTTAACCTACCAGCTTGACTAAGCATTCTATTAGTCCACACAGCAAGTCTAGCAGTGATCCTCTCATACGGAGGAATGCATTGGGCATAAGATATTCTAGAAGTAGCTAAGGGGATACCTAAGTACATGGATGTGTCAGCTCTTCGAGTAATAGAGGTAAGATTCCAGATTTGATCGATCATTTCATTGCCCACACCAGCAATCATCATCTCTGACTTGGCTAAATTGATGGAAAGGCCAGTGATTCTAAAGAAAATATCAAGGCCCTCCATAATAGAGTTGACAGTGGGCAAATTGGGCTTGAAGAAGACCACCAGTTCATCCGCAAACATAAGAGAAGTAATGAGAGGATTTCTGCATTTAGGATGGACAGAGAAGCTACCATTATTGACAAGCTGATTTATTATTTGAGTTAAAATTTCCATCACAATTATGAATAAATAAGCAGACATTGGGTCACCCTGCCTAATTCCCTGTTTACTTTAGAAGTAACCAACAATATTGTTATTAACCATAATGGAAAACCTAGCAGTCGAGATACACGCTTCAATCCATGCCACAAAGTGCTTGGGAAAATTCATCAGCCCCATAATTCTAACCACAGAGTCCCAGTGTAATGAGTCAAATGCTTTAGAAATATCAAGTTTGAACATAGCTCTGGGGAAACCAGGGAAGAGTTTTACCCCTTTAATAATTCATGAGACAATATAACATTATCAAGAATACTACGCCCACTTAGAAAGGCAGCTTGATTAGATGATATAATGTTAGGCAAAACCAGCTTTATTCTATTAGCAATGATCTTAGATATGCATTTGTATATGGTGTTACAACAAGAAATAGGTCTGAACTCAGCGACATGACAAGCATTCTTAACTTTAGGAATAAGGGCAATATTGGTAGCATTGATAGAACCTATCATTTTGCATTTGTTGAAGAAATTATGGATGGCTTTGAGAAAGGTAGTGCCGACTATTCCCCAACATGCCGTGAAAAAACTTTCATTAAAGCCATCCGGCCCACCAGTAGAGTTAGCATTAAGGGAGAAGAGAGCAGTTTTAATCTCAGCATCAGTAACAGCGGTAGAGAGGAAAGCATAATCTTCATTAGAAATTCTGGGAATGTTAATAGAGTCAAGGAGCTCAAGCGAAGGAGAGAAATCAGTACTATTTCCAAGCAACTTACTGAAGTAGTCAAGGAACTTATTAGCAATAAGAGGGGGGTTAGTGATGAACTCACCATTGTCATCTTTAAGAACACTTATAGAATCCCTAGATTGCTTAGCTTTAAGAGTGGAATGGTAGAAAGACGAGTTTCTATCACCATCCTTAAACCACTCAAGTCTGGTTTTCTGCTTGACCATCAGGTTCTCATGATAAAGAGCCTCAATAAGTTGCGAAGAAACAGAAGCTTCAAGCGCAGCCCACTCACAGTTAGTAGGATCAGATAGCATGGACTCTTGAATTTGTTGTAGTTTTTTAGAGAGGATGGATGAAGCCAAGTTGCCCTTGCCAAATTTACTTAAAGACCACAATTTGAGATCAGTCTTGACAGCACGGAGCTTACACTGCAAGACAAACATAGGATTACCAAAAATTGAGTACACTATGCCTTGTTAACAATAGAAAAAAAGTCAGGATGAAGAACCCAGACATTAAAAAATTTAAAAGGTGATTTTCATAATGTCATGGCAGCACCAAAGGATAATATTTGGGGAGAATGGTCAGATAGGCCAGGCATAGGAAGAAGATTACTCATGTTCGGCCATTTGTTAAGAGCATAAAGATTAGGGAAGGAATGGTCAATTTTTGAGAAGGTACGAGGCGTTGATCGTCTTGAGTTGTTCCACGAGTAAGAAGCACCCACTGAGGGAATTTCAATGAGTTCAGATAGAGTGATGGATAAGTTGAGAGGTTTAATTTCACGAAGAGACAATGGGTTACCACCAAGCTTGTGAGATAGAAGATATGAACAATTGAAGTCTCCCATAACGATCCAGGGATGAGTTTCTTGCCTAAAGGAAGGGAGGATATCAAGGTAAGATTGTCTGGCATTCACAGCGTTATGAGCGTAAATAATAGTTAAATATAAGGAGGTGGAAGAAGGGGAATGTAAACAATGCATATGAATAAGCTAAGAATTTGAAATGATCGGGGATAGAGAAAATATGGAGGGGTTATATAAGATAAGAATTCTGCCATAGGGAGCATCAGATATATTATTAAGCATCAAGCAAGAAGGGTTAATGAATTTAGCAGCTCTAGAGGAAAGAGTTGCATTTAATTTAGTTTCGAAGATCGCAAGAAGACTGAGAGAGTGAAATTGGATGATGTTTTTGCATTGGTTCAATTTAATTTCTGAGTGGGCACCTCTAATATTCCAAGCACCAATGTTGTTCAACATTGATCAACAATTTGATTAATATTGAGTTTCTTTTTGTTACTCCTTGTTAGAGGAGTGGTTTGAGCATTCAATCCTGGAACAGTGGACGAGGATTTGGATCCTTCACAAGGGTTGAGATTCAAATCAGGATGAAGTTTAGATTTTTTGGAAGACTTGAATTTACGAACTGGAGAATGACCATTTGGTTTTTGAACCACAAGTCGATCAGCAGGTTCAGAAGAACAATTATCACCAGGGAGAGTTAAACAAGGAGGAGGGGGTTTCCATGCAAAAGGAGCATCAATATGATCATAAGGATGGCCAGACTAAATGTCGATGGAAGATGGATCAGTTTGAGAGGAAGAAAGTGTTTCAGTAGAGATATTAATGTGCTGAGATTCAGAGTTGGAATGGATACAATTTAGGGTGTGCACGTGAACGTCAGATATGTGCATCGGAACCTATTGATTAATTATTTGGTTCGCATCTGTAGGAAATTGCTTTTCATGGTTTTGGTGTGATTGAGTTGAAGAGCAAGGCAGCTCACGAGTAGCAGGAAGATTGAGGGAGGATGGTGGATTACTGGAGGAAGGAACAACAATTTCAGAGGGAAGGGCAGATCCACTATTTATTCCACTGATGCAACACGCATCAGAACTCGATTTGGAAATAAGATCCTTATCTAGAATTTGAGCAGTAGCCACATCATTCCCAACAGACTTGAGAGGGTTGATATTCTCCATCTCACCAAAATCAGCAAGAACATGAAAGCCATTATCTTTCAAAATATCAGAGTTTTCAATTATACAATTCGTAACTTCATCATCAACAATCTTATCAGGTATGACAATTTCAATTTCCCCTTCCTCAATTTCCTCACTTCGAATATTTTTTCCCTTAATAGAACTGGTAACAACAGTAGTATTCACCAAATTGTTCCTCTTAACGGTTGATCTAATCCTTTGTCTTCTATCTTTATTTACAACTTTCCATTTTTGGTTTCTCTGACTCAATAATTTACCCTTATCTTTCGAATTAACTACAACATTGGCATTAGCATTGGGAACAACCTTTGCATTCTTATTAATTTCCATACTTGATTTAACTCCAGCCTTCTCGCAATCAGCAACAGTATGACCAAAAACACTACAATGAGAGCAAATATCAGGCTTCCATTGATATTTAATGTGAATAATTTGAGTTCCTCCATCAAGAAGCTGAACTAGAAATGATTCAATAAGCTCACGGTCAGGTTTAATTTCCACCATACACTTTGCATAAGAAAGTCGCTCCAACCTCTCCGTTGATTCATCTTCTCCAACCTCTCTGTTGATTCATCTAAACAAACAAGCTTGTCCAACCTACTTGCCAACCAGTTAATACTAGTGTGAGACCACGAGAACATAGGAATGTTAGAGAATTTCACCCAAACTAGAACTAAAGAGATGCTCCCACAAGCATTACCCACATAAGGATCCCATTGTTTGACTATGAAGAGCTTGTTTCGCATAATGATGGGATCACCTTGCAAAATTTGATTTCTATCTTCATCACAAGACAAGAGAAATAAAAAAAGGAACCCATTAGATCTAACTTTGATTGATCCCTTAAGCTTCCAGAATTTTTTCAGGAAGTTAATGACAGTCAGGTAGGACAACGGTTTATCGAGGAAGAAACCGACGAGATAATTGCACCATTCATGAGCACCAGCCTCGATAACAGAGGATGGGGGAATCAAAATCTCATTCTTAATATCAGGGGACATATCAACTGGTATGTACTTCCCAGCATTGCTATTATATTATATAACAATTCCACTTTTTTTTATTGCGGAAAAAGGGTTTAAAAAGAAAATTGTTAGAAAATGGTTTTTCTTATTTGTAGTTTGCACCGCCTATTTCGGCAATATAAATAAATATGAATTCCTTTCTCCGCTTCATGGTTGTATATGTAAAAGTTGAATATAATATAAAGGGTTTAAATTGTAAGTTTTGTTTCCTTGAAATAGAGGCATGGATTCTATTATATTAATGCAAAATAAGTTCTGTATTTTGATTCTATTTTTAAATATATATTTATATAATTTTGTTTTGTCTGACTAAAGATATTTATATATATTTATATGAAACTTAGGCTTGCATGATATTGAAGTTTCGACATTTTAATAATTAGTATAGGAAGTGTTAATCTTAGAGCAGAAATATTTCTACGCACGCTAAGGAATATTTAGTTAGCTGAAATATTACATACGTATAAATATAATTAATAGTGTATTAACCGTAATGTATAATTCGTATCGTATGGAATAAATAGGTTAGTAAATAGCATTAATCCTCATAGGCAAGAAGTTAAGGATAATTAAGGAAATTAATCCATATTTAAAGGCAAAATAAGGAGTCTTCTTATATGGCCTTAAGTCATAAATGCGGTGAGATATTATGTATAAGTAGTATATATATGGTAGTATGCTAGGAGAGTGGAAATATGACAAAGTTATAGGGATGCAAGGCTAATCAAAACACACAAAAGTCTGCCCGGCTAATCTGACTATCAGAAGTGTAACTTTGGGACTGATGTGAGATATCGCCTATAATAAGTACCTACCATGGGCACAAGATTAGTCCCAATTCTGTAGGGTAAGTCTGCCTAGCTAATCTAGCTAACAACACCTATGAATAGTTGGACTAATGTGAGACATCATGGTTTGGGTTATAGGTCATACGATGGATATCCCGGTAAGGGCTTACTTCTAGGTTGGGGGTATTAAATGGTTGTTGTAGGCTTCGCCTCCTTCCCACTCAAGGAGTATTAAATGGTTGGGATTATCTTTAGGTACGGTCGTAGGAAATATTTGGTAGGGGTCCACTTTGGGGTTAAGGTATTAAGTGGCTATTGTAAGGTCCACCTCTTCCCATAAAATAAGTATTAAGTGGCCTGATGGGATTTATTACGATGCTTGTTAGGAAGTACCAAAGTGGGATCCGCCTTGAATTTAGGTATTAAATGATGGGGATCTGCCTAAGGTATAGGTATTAAATGGTCAGAGTCTGCGTAATTCCCATCAAAAAGGTATTAAGTGGCTTAGGTGCTTCCTCTCGCATCATTAAGGCATGATTTACGATAGTTGCAAAGATGGACTGGAAAGGGCCCTTGGCCTATAGTTACATGTATGTTATGGATTTGGATTGGAAAAGCCTTTGGCTTATAGTGGAGGTATACTTGGTAGGATATAATATAAGATGCGTAAGATATATTACTTATCCAAATGATATTATCCAAATACTATTATGGTGAGACTTGAGATTTTCATTCATCAAATATTGTTATTCTAACTCCCTCCTCATTACAAACCACCAGTTAAGGGGAAACAGTCCTGATGGAGAAGACAGAGGCAGCAGTGAAGATTTATGGCAATTTAATTATTTATGCATTTTTTTAATATACTCTAATGTACCCAGTTTCAGATATATTGATGTTATTTTGAGATACTGTATTATGGATATTTTAGGATGTTATGTTTTTTAGGTTTAGTTTTTATGAAATGGGTACTTATTTATATTATTATATTTTATCCCTTCCGTTGTGAGATTCTGAAAACATAGATAGATAGCTCTATACATTATTCTTTCTATCAATGTTACAAACTAACAACTAGCTTTGAAATAGACCTAAGGTTCGATGATTTTTTATTAGGTCAGAATCTAGGCCCGTTTCGAAGTGGATTGTTACAGTAATGGTGCTTCAAGATTTTTTGGTAATTACTTATTCTGCAAAATTAAAGTTTTGGCCTACAAAATCCTAACAGTTGGTATTGGAGTAAGGTATTACTAGATAATGATAGGTAATGGCTGGATCAAAGAATATGAATAGTTATGCGATGAATGGGTTCAATGGGAAAGAATACTTTAGGACATGGAGGCTGAAGATGGAGGTAGTATTGAAAAAGGAGAACACATTAAGGCAGTTTCTAGTATTGAAAATTAAAAGATCCAGCTTAGAGAAAATGTACGTGATGAAGAATGATACCTTAATGATAATTCTAACTATGTCTTTCTAATGAGATACTTAAGGAGTGTGATAGAGTTTAAGATGTGTCAAAAGGGCAGTTATGTAATTTGATTACGTTACTAATCTCTTGTAAAAAATCTTGTAATAAAGTTAGATTTTGGGTTTTTGTTTTCTATACATGTGTTTATTATACCTAGTGTTTTGAGCACATTAATTTCATACATATAAAAATTCGTAGGTGAAGTATTAAATGATTGCACACGATATAAATTGTAAACATGAGCTTTTAATCGATAATAAAATAAACACTTAACCTTAAATATTCCTAGTTGTTTGGTATTTTGATAACAACATATCGATACACGTTAAAGAATAGTGTATGTAACACATTCATACAATGGATAATGATTTACTCATGACTATTCGATGTACTAAATGGTTATATACTCGTAGTTGTTTGGAACAATCGCGAAATGATTCATCGGGAGTCTTCTATATGTTATTGTATCTAGTCAAATAGAAGAGTTCACGTGATGGTGTGTAGTAATCAGTTGACTTGAGAGTAATGTGGATCTTACATACATAGATTATACTTTGATTTTGGATAGTCATATAATACAGCTTTGTATGACATCCAATTCTGGATATGGTTAAAACATGTGAGGTGAAGTATTACACTATTACTCAAGTAAGGATTTGTCTCTTTATGTGTAGAAGGTTACTATCATCATATTTGAAGGTTAACATGAAATCATAACACTTTGTTTAAAGTAAAATAATTAATCAATGGTTATTACCAAATTGAACTAAGTGACTTTAAATTCAATTTTGCAATTAATTATGGGCGTTATTAGAGTTTGGACCATTGATCGAGCTTTTGAAGTCTAAGTGACATGGTATTGACAAAGAGGTAAGTGAGAACACTATACCATTTCTTAAGGATGTTAGACTTATGAGTATAAAATTAGGTTTCAAACTAGATGATCCGTAAGTAACCGCTAATGAGTCTATCGATGTGCTTCAGCAAAGTCTACGGAGATTTTAATGTTTGAATTGTTCGAATAATAATGAGGATTTGTATTGCACTTGGGATTCTTACAAACATGACTTATAAGGTTCTACTAAATTAGAATTGATGAACAAATTTATAAATTTGTAAATTGTTACTGGAGGAAAATGATTTAATTAGTCTAAAATGTTTACAAATTGTTAGGATTAAATTTTATTTTAATAAGGCTATAATGTGTGGTATTTTGGTATTATTTAAAGTTTCTAAGTTACACCAAAATTAAAAAAGTGTGAACTCCTTATGTAACTACCCATAGATTTACACATATTTATTTAGAATGATAAATCATCATAAATAGTTGAGTAATGAATTAAAGTGAATTTATAACCACACTATGGTTTTGGTGTTGTATTCGTAACAGTTGCATAGATATTTCAACCCGATCAAATTGGACTATGAATTTTCTATAGTAGGAGTTACGATTTAGAAGATACTAATTTTACAAGTCTAAAAGATTTGCACCCGTAAAGACTAATTGTTAATGTTCTATTTTAAAAATATAGAAACATGTTTAGCGTAGTTGTCTAAGAGAGTAGATTTTAATCGGAGAGGTCATAGGTTCCATCCTGATTAACAACATGTTTTATTCTATATATTAAATGCGATAAATTTATTCCATATATTAAATTTGGCAACTATGCAAAAATTTGAATCATATGAATTATGAATATATAAATTATGTATGTAAGTATAACTATATACATATATTCAATGCGACGAATTTATTCCATATATCTTAATTGTTGGATATACACACACACGAATTTATTCCATATATATATATAAGTATGTATGTATGGATAATTTGGTTATATATTAATTTCCTATATTGTGGGAAATTAATTGCATAGATTAGCAATTGATTGCGCATTGATTGACAGATAGATAAATAAATCTTTTTATTTTGGAAGACTAGTTCCTATAGCCGTTGGAAATCAATTTTTTTTATAAATGGTAACTTTTTAATAAAGTAAAACATGTTCATATGTACTCCCTTTACATGGTAACATTTAAATTTTCACTATCCTTTTTCTAACCCTCCTCGAGATGAAAATAAATAAAGAAGATTGGGGAGAGAGAAATCTAACTTTTGGAAGCAATATTAAGCACTTTTTAAAAATCATTATTCCTTTTCTAATGTTTAAAATATAACGTCTATTTAAAAAGTGAAATAGTAATTAAATTTGAGAAAGTTAGGGATTTATTCAATAACGTAACACTCAGGTTTTGGCAGCGATTGGGTTGTGATGGAAGGGAAAATGCTATTCTTCATTGATTGAAATAGATTTGGCCTAATCTTCATTTTAGACGAGTGCTTATGTATCCTTTATTAGAAACTTTGGTTTATAATTATGGAAATGAGATTTTAATTTCCAAATGGTTTTTTATATGAACGATGCATTAAAATTCATTATTCGATTTTTTGGACATGACATCTATATAGTTCAAATAAGATTTTGGTTGGATTTGCATTATTAGTTTTGGTGGAGCATGAGGTATATATAAAAGAGATTTATCACTTAAATAAGAAATTTTTTTATGACCAATGTTTTAGAAACTATGCGTATGAGATTTATTGTTGAATGATGTTTAAATATTTATTGATTTAAAAAACAATATTTTATTATTTTATTTTAGTTAAAATATATAAATGGATTTTATTTCTAAAGATGATAATTTTTTGTTTGAACTATACATTCATTTCTAAAATAATTTAGAAGGCCGACCAAAACGATATTTTGAGATATTTAAAGTAGTATTTTGAAAAATGAATAATTTTGAAGTATATTATCATTATTAGAAATATTATTATTTTGAGATAATAGAAATAAACGTATTTTTATAATGTACAGTAATGAGGTGCTTTATACTTAAGTGGATATAATAGGTGTGGGTCCACCATTTTTGGTTGTTTTGACGTATGTATTAATTGTTGATTGGAATTATCATGTATGTTTTGTTTAGTGATATTAAATCGCATTAAGACCAACTGCGTGACGTTTTACCATTATTACTTTGAAGATATTGTGTAGTTTATTATGGATTTTGGACTATTGATGTATTTGATGTTGTATTACTAATATGGAGCGTTAACATATCGGGTAGATTTATGCTTGCATTTATGCTATTGATGTTATGTTACTAATGATGGATGATTATAACACATATGGTGATATTTGTTGTTGATTTATCGGATGCTTGGGATTGACATGGAGCATTATTGAATTTGTAACTTCAACGTGAATACTCCACTTCAATAGAAAAGAAGATTTTAGGACATGAAAATATATCACGGCCAACTATTGTCAACTCAAAGTCAAAGTCTCTGGCCAGAGCAGTATGGTTAATAATAAATGTTATTATTAAATCAAGGATTTTGTTTAAACACTAACCGAGTTGAATGTGGACGATGTATGGATTTTGACCAAAACCAAATCTCATAAGATATAATGTGATATAGTGTTGACGAAACCAATTAGCGTAGATAATCGTTACTAATAGGTACCGCTTAAGTTATAAAATTGGGTTTAACAATAAAGAAGCATAAGCGATAAATTCGCCCAAAATGTCATTCCACTAGCTAAGGTGACAAGTGAATGTTAATATGTGAATAGTTTGATATTAATCGCCAATTGAATTCACACCTGCGAGTTGCACAACCGCATTAATAGATTCTCAGAAATATCACGTGATCTAATTTATTTTTAAATTCTATAAGTTAATTAACATTTATGAAATATTAATTATTATTATTATTATTGATGTATTGGGAACCCTTAGTATTTTTTTCTATATATCATTAGTATTTAATTGGGTGCTTATATAAAAGTTGTATATGTGCGATCGATATGCAATATCGATTAGCATTTAAATCTGATTTATATATAATTATTTACTAAGAGTTGTTAAATAAATTGAAGGCCCAACTAGCCTCATTCATGGTAGGCCATGGGAAGAAAAAGAAGGCTTGAAATCCTATGGTTGGATCTAGGAAATGAAGGAAGGAGGCTAAGGAAGGTTTCCTCTAAAAATACGTTGCATTTCATTCACCCATCTCCTTAAACGACTCTTTTTCAAATTAACCCTAGTTGTAACGACCCGCCAATTTATCACTTTGATAAATTATATTTATTTTTAAATAAAAGGTTGATAATATAAATAATATTGTTTTGAGTGATAATAAGTAATAGTAATCTTATTTTGAATAAATATTTACAAAAAATATTTTCCTCGAAATCTAAATCGATAAAATGGCTAAAAATTGTTTTATCGATAACCAGCCCTATAATCGTAAAACGTGGTGCACAGAGCTGGATACATACTTATTTTTATAATTAAACAAGAATATGAAATAAAATCAATTGATTTGTTTTTGAAAATAATGTGTTTTTGACATTGTTAATAATGCCCTTATATATGATAATTGATTTATTAAAATAAATTGAGATTTAATGATTTAATAATTATTTTAATTATCCAAATAATTATTTTAAATGATGATAATTCATTTTGAATAGTTATAAAGAGATAATAAATCATTTATAATAGTTTGATAAAGAGATATATTTGATTTGAAAATATAAGGAAAAATCGATATCGCTTTATTAGTATAATAGCGATTTTTGTAAATAATTGTTAATATAAATTTATATGGTTTTATGAATCAAATATGATCATTTTAATTCATCTAAAATGATAAGAAATTTATTTTGAAATTTTGTTTACAAATATATGTACGTTAAAGTATAAGTGAAAATGTGACCGAGAATCGGTTCTACTACCGGCAACGGTTTATCGAACGAAAGTTGTTCAGAACCAATGCAATGTTGTTTATATGTCATGTATATATATGTAACATAAAAATGCATCCACTAACACATGAACATATGTATGCCTACATATATACTTATACATTTACAAATACATACATAGTACAAAATCTAAGATATTTTATATAAAGCTTCTTCCTTAAGCTTTCATAAGTCAATTTGTGCATATATGGAGTGGATGGAAGTGATGGGCACATGGGGGGAAGGCTTTTTCTGGCCTAGGGAGGAGGAAGGTGTATTGGAGAAGCCATGAAGTGATGATGTGTGTGTGGCTTCCGTTGCACTCTTCCTTTGGCTATAAATAGCTCACCCTCTCATCACATTTTTTCACTTTTTTCACTTTTTTCACTCTAGCCTAACTTCCTCATATCTGATCGAAATGTGGAATTTCTTTTTTTGAAATCCTTCAAAATTTCAGTGGCTACAACTTTCTAATTAACCCCTTCTTCCCATTAAAAAGTTAGCTATGCTCAAAACACCATTCTTTCTAAAGAATTTTCGAGCCCAGTTTTGATGGCCGAAAATACCTCTTTTTCATTCAAGTATAACTCCACAAAAATAGATCCAAATGAGGTAATTCTTTTGTACAAATCGTGTGAAATTCCAGTGGCTACAACTTTCATGTTTAGCACTTCTACTAGTTTTGAGTCTAGCTATGCCAAAATTCCTCCTTTTTACATTGTATTTTCGGGCTTTGTTTTGACGAATCCGAGAATACCTCTTTTTCTCTTGGCCATAACTTCCTTAAAACTAATCCAAATTAGATGATTCTTTTTATAAAACCGTAGAGAAAAGAATTTCCTACAACTTTTATGTTGAACACATTTCCAAATTCAGAGAGTTGAGTGTCCAAAAACCCGAGAGAATATGACCTTTTTTTAGGTCTAGTTTTCAACAAATTCAATAATAATCCAAAGTCCTACACCTCATTCCCCATCTTGGCTGAGCACCACTTTTGGCATGGAATGGCCGAGCACACTAGGAGGCAAGGCGTTGGGGTTCGTGAGCTTGGATCGCGAGAGTGAAGCTAGAGTCTTTTTTCGATAAGAAATCAATGGTGAGAACTCCTAAACTACTATATTTTATTTTGAATGATGATATGATGTTTGCAAATGGATGTTTAATATGCTTTGATCATCAAGTTTGGTTGTTTTCATATGAATGTTGAATATATATGCAAATTACAAAAATACACGTCGATAAACACAAAGGAAATCACTTTCCTTGAATTAATGAAATGACATATATAGAATTGTTAAACCTCTTAAAAATGGTTTAAAATGTATTTGAAATGTTTTGTTAACATTTAAAAGTATTTTAGTGAAGTTTGAAAAGAAATGGAAAATGTGGTTAAAAATAAGCGCGTCGCGTAATGGTAGTTCGCGATTTCGCGCTATAAAAGTCAAACAAGTGTAAAAGTTGGAATATAGCTCGAAATTCTTCGAGATAAGAATTTTAAGAGCTATTATATCCGTAGTTTTCCAACGAAGAAAGAAAATCGAGATTTCGATAAGTGAATTTTGAAATATGAGTAAAACAAGTTTTTGAAAAATTCCGAATTTGCAGTTCGGAATCCAAAACTGGATTTCTTTACAAATGATGTTGTAAATTGTTTAAAAATGTGGAATAGATCTTATAAATATTTTAAAATGTTTTAAAAGTGATTTGAGTAATAAAAATGAATTTTCAAATAATAAAAAGTCATTTTGATCAATGTAGCTTGAAAAGCACTTTCCGCAGCACTTTTCTGCAACACTTTTTTTTATAACTTTTGAAATATAGTTTTAAACGAAACCGTTCTTTCCCAAATCTTTTTTTAATGTTATTAAATGATTAATAAAGTGTATTAAAGATGATTTGAAGGATTTATGAAACGATTAAATGTTTTAATGATATAGAGTCGATCAAATAAATTGACCGCCTTGTGGGTGTCAAAGAGATAGTGTCCAGGCTTGAGTTTGGAAAACCAATTTCCTGCTCTCCCTAGCTATTCAAACTGGTCCGACAGATGGGATAGTGAATTTGATTTAGTCGGATCGAAATTTTCTAAAGAATAAAGAATAAAGTTTCCTATCATTAATACTATTTGGATTTTATGGAGATGATCTTCTTGTACTCAGTGTTAAAGCCCAAAGAGGGAACTCGTACTATTCGTGGAATTTAAAAGGTGATTTCTCCGTTATTCCGTCCATAGTATTTGTTGAATTGAGATTGATATTGAGTAGAATTAGATGATTTTTATAAATTCTTCTCACTTAATATTTACTGGTATTCGATTAACATCCTAGATAACATGGTTTCAACTAAATCAAAAGTACGAGTTTTGAATTATGAAATCTTTGTTAAGATTTAAATAAAATGATTTAGAATATTTTTCTAAGAAAAGATGAAATGATTTGGAAGTTAAAAAAAGGTTTTAAGTAATCAAAGATTTGATAAGAGAGGTTTAATGATTCCGTATATATCGGAAATAATGTTTTAGAAATATATATCTCCAAAAGAGATTTTGATAAAAAGATATTAATCAATTAAAGAATGATTCCTTATTCATAAAACCTCTTTTTATCGATGATTGGGTCGAAGGAACTGGGGTCGGATCTGGGATAATCCCTATCCTTACGTTTGAAGTAAAACATGCTGAAGATAAAAGTATTGAAGATGGAGATATTCATGATGTAGGGCTGCTTACCACTAGTCCTTCGAGGTGAAATTTACCATATCATATATTTATGGTGACAAGTAGTGCTCCATTATGAAAATCTTCGATGCAAGAACTTCTCGCTACTAATCCTAGGGTTAATTCCTAACAGGATGTGGTAGGAGAGTACCTTCGGTTTCGTTCAGTCCCAGAAAGAACTTATATGGATGGATGTCTGACATTGCATTCTTGAGATTTCACCGTTGACTTTTATAAACGTACATCTATTCGGTGGTGGAGAAGGCAACTTCTCTTAGCTTAACACCCTTCTCTGAGAAATATGAGCTCGGAGGTTGTATGTTTGTGAAGGTCAATAGTGATTAAAGGAATGACAATGTGGCATTCAAAGTGAAATGTTCTTTGTGAAAGGTAATCGTTACCTTATGCCTCATCACCTGGAAATGACAGAAACAGGGTAGAAGCGGCAGGGCTATGTGAGTCGCTCCCATAAAGATATGGTCATCACCTTTCTAGCTTACCATTTATTTGTCGAGTATTTGTATGTTGTGGCCATGGATAGGTCAGAACGACCGGGGTGATGTCATATTCGGTACTATCAAGCGAAGGGGTAGGCTGGTTCTATGTTGGTTTAGGCGTTCAATATCTGGACCCTATGTACATTTTTCTAGAGATGTACTGTACGGAAGGTAGTCCCTTACCTTGTCATTTGTATGGAATCCATTCTCCAATAAGTGCCTGCCATTTTGTTTGTAGAGCCTAGTATGCTGGAATTTAATAATGGTAACAATTTCGGCTAAGATTTATAAGTTTACTTGCAAATATTTTCAAAGATATGTCATTAAAAATAATATCAATTCTTTTGATGTATAATGTTTTGGTTATCATAAGGTAAAAACCCATTACGTGTTTATGTGCGGCGTGGTCTTATGAAATACCTTTTTGTTTTCAAAACGCGTATTTTGAGTTCTCACACCAGTCCCATGACTGACCCAAGTTTATTTTCCTTATCTTTAAACTCTGTGTGCCTTAATTTTCCTCGGGCAGCCTAGTAGTCAGGTTTAGTTTAGAAGAAAGTTGGATGGAGCTCGAAGCATGGAGTTAGAAGATTTACTGAAGATCTAAAAATTTTGTCAACATTTGAATTGGATTTGGAAGTAATAATATTAATTGTAATGACAAGCCTTTTCAACTCTTGATTGTCAACACTAGTACATCCATCGTATTCATGTGCCAGCATCCAAGTGCCATAAAGACAGATAGTTAGGGTAAAACAAAAAGAAAATGAAAAAGAACAAGAAAGAAGGAACATCATATCAGAATCTTACAACGGAACGAATACAGCTTATATTAAAAGACAATACAAACTGTCACTCTAAGATACATAGTATTCAGAGTTACAATTCTAAATACTATCATCAGCCTGGATAGTTATAACAACATGTAACATCCCCTATCTAGAGGCCCAAAACTAAGCGCTACATATGTTGCAGTCTTCTATAGTATTAGCTTCCGGCCACTAAATACGGCTATGTTAATGGTATCAATAATACCAGAAGCACATGAATATGAAACAAAACAAAGATTTCAAAACCACAAATTACTTCATTACATTTCCAAATAAAATTTGTTCCACATTCACGTCACATAACCCAAATCGTTTTCCCAGGCAAAGATTAAATATAGTTATTACAAATTATGCCGGGAGCGATATATGAAGATGCCCCCTCGGTTGATCAGAGTCATATGGTCATATTAGACCTAATACATCATAACACAGCGGAAAATACATCGAAATATAAATAAAAGCAACAAATCCTAAGTAGCTATCGGTTGCCTCCTGCTTCCTTCGGTAGCTTATTCATCAACTTTCTAAAACCTGAAAAGATCCTTAACCTCTCAACCTACTAAAATCAATTTTGAGCACTCGAGAGTTTAAGGGGAAAACATAAACTTTGAGTCAGACATAAAGCCTGGTATGAATAATACTATACATCCCGGTTTAATTATGTTAAGTGAGACCCGCCGCTTAGCGGAACGGGTTTCCTCTCACTAACATCCTTTTTGAAAACATATCTTTGCAAATCCTTTCATATAACCATATACTATGCTCCTGCATCCATGGTTAAACACTACAAAATCAATATTATGTAACCATACATAAATATCAGGTAATAATGAACTATCTATTCAAACACAAAAGTTTTATTTGGATAACTTTTAACCTTTGGCTGACTTGGGCCTACCAGACAATATAATCAAAATTAACCTAACACCTGTTAGATATTCATATTCAGGCCTTATCTATATGTTTAACATTTCCCATCAGGACGGTATGTCCTAAAATATCTGTTAAATATCTCACTTCTGGATGGTTTGTTCCTAACTTAATCATCTCCCAGGTCTTCCCTGTCTTAATGGTTTTTCGGGCTAACCAGTAACCTATCTGTATACAACATGTATTCCTTTCCGTGTGTACTCATAATTTTAGTCTTCCTATGACCAAGCCCTATTCGCTGGAATTTTGGATAACAATTAGTTGGGGCTACAAGCTAATGTATAGGGACCGACCCCATACTAGTCCCATCTGGTTTTCTAATATCTGAGTCATTTATACTTAAGGATCCCCTCCCATAATTTTCTTTGAAAACAATTTCAAAATGATTTAAACCTTTAAATCAAACTTCAAACAAGGAAAAGAATAAAATCTTTATACTTTACTCAATCATATTACCATGTCAGATATATATATATATATATCCTTTACTCAAAATTTAGTTGATGAAAACACTTAATCATTTGAAAGAACCTCTTTTCATACTTTAAAATTATTTCCTTCAAAATCAATGTTTAAACCTTTCGAAATCATTTCTCAAACCTTTCGAATTCATTCAAAGCAAACCTTTCGGAAGCTGTTAACTTTAGACATCCTTCTTTAAAATCACTTTAAGTCATTGCCTTAGAAAAACCTTTAGAAAACCTTCCCTCAAAAACCTTTTGAAAACATCTAATAAACCTTTTGAAATAGATCAAGGAATAAACCCTTCGAATGCTTAAAACCTTTTAAAACATAAACCTTTCGAAGGTATACTGGGTTCAACTTAAAACAATTTGGAAACCTTCTTTTTAAAACCTTTCTTCTTTATTGGAATAACCTTTCAAAAGCCTTGGGTTATATTTTACAAAACTAGGGTAACCACCTAAGTCGGAAGCTTCCTTTCGAAAGCATTGGAGAAATGCTAGTTTAAAAACAGGTAAACCTTTCGACTGGGTCAGAAGGTTCAAAGCAAAAACCTTTATAAAAGCGGTAGAAACCCTTGGGCTATGTCGGAAGGTTTCAAAACAAAGTAATGGAGGAAACAACAACAACCTATCGACTTCGTTGGAAGGTTTAAAGTCTTTTCTTTTAAATAACTTGACCTCGTCGGAAGTGACCAAGTCAAAAGCTCAAATTCGAAAGCAAAGCAGACGAAAGCTTTTCACTTACAAAACAATTATGTTCCAACCTCTTAGGCCATCAACCTTTCGGCTTAGAACCTTTCGGCTATATTCAATTCATTACGTAATAATTACTTGATAGCTTATGCATTGAACTTTGACCTTATCGAAAGCTAACCTCTCCACTGAGATGAAAGGTCTAGGGCAGAAGGTAAACTGCCGTATAGGCTGAAACATGGAGAAAGTATGATTTTTCTTTTTAAACTTAAAAAGGAAACTTTTCAACTAACCTGCCTTTGTTTTTCAAATTATCATTGGTCAATAAAATACTTTTCAGAAATGTGCTGCCTCAATTACCAGAATTTATAAATCATTTTATTTTGCAAAATGCCCCTTCTCCTTTATAAATATATATAACATTTAAGTCCCATACCTTAAATAATTTTATATATCCCTCAAATGACTTAGGAAAATTCTTGAAAAATCCCAGAAAATCTATTTTAATATATTGCCTAACATATTAAAATCTCAAACCCAAATAATTATTGTTTTTGCCAAAAATAATTTATAACCCAACAAAAAAAATTCTTCATTCGAAAATTCATAATAAATCGAAAAATTATGAAAATCAAAACCCATCTCTAAAATATTATTCCTGACCTTTATTTAAATTTCCAAGGTATTCAGATGTCATTAAATAGGATTTTCATGTTAAACATATCATAAAACACGAATAAACATTTATAATTTCACCAACTATAAATATATATATCTTTAAACATCAAACATGACAATAATATAGCAAAAACATTTCGGATCTAATCACAAAGCCGAAAACTAAACGAATTAAGGATGTAGTAATTATTCACCTTAGATTTTGAGATTATAGATGAGATTTTTGAGTGTTAAATTAGTTGATTTCTTCTTTCCTCTTGAATCTTAGCTTTACTTCTTCTCTTGAGAATGGAAATGGTGGCCGGCCTTAGCAATTTAGTTTTTTTAGTGAAACGAGAATGAATGAACATGAGTTACCATCTCATAAGGGTTTAGGGTATAAGGTTTTACTATTTTCCATAATGCCCTTCTTATTTCCTAACACATTACATAGTGTTATTTTTTTTAGTTAACCCACCAAACATGGCATGACTACCTTTAACTAATCTAACCTCAACCTTTTAATCTTCACATTATTTAATTTAATTTAACTAATTAAATATCTTAAATAAGGTTATAAAAATATGGTGTGTTACAGACTCCCCACCTTAAAGAATTTCATCCTCGAAATTATGAAAAGGTATACAACAAAACAATCAAAGGTAAAACATACCATCAAAATAAATCTGGGTAAGAGTCTCCAATCCTGCTCTCCACTTCCCAAGTATAGTCCCTAGCATCATTACTCCACTGAACCTTTACTAACTTGACTGTCTTGTTCCTCAATTTCTTCTCATCTCTAGTCATAATCTGAATCGGCTTCCTAAGTATAGTCAAATCTGGCTCTACTGCTAAGTCTTCTAATATTGTAGGTGCTATAGTAGTCTCCAGGTCTCTAACACATTTCCTATGATAAGAAACATGGAAAACATTATGGACTCCAGCCAAACTACTCGGTAACTTCACTTTATAAGCGAGTTTCTCGATCCTCTCAATAATACAAAATGGACCAATGAACCTAGGTGCTAAATTCCTTGACTTCCCAAATCTAATTACACCCTTCATCGGTGAAACCTTAACAAACACACAATCTCCGACAGAAAATTCCAAATCCTTCCTTTTATCTGCATAACTTTTCTGCCTAGATTGAGCCTTCTTCATCCTAGCTCAAATTAACTCAATCTTCTTCGCAGCTTCCTTCACTAAATTCGGACCAAGAACTAATCTATCCCTGGTCTCCAACCAACATACGGGAGACTTGCAAGGTCTTCAATACAATGCTTCAAACGGTGCCATCTCGATACTAGTCCGATAACTATTGTTATACGAGAACTCGACTAGATGAAGATGGTCTTCCCATGATCCCCCAAAATCTAATATACAAGCTCTTAACAAATCTTCTAACTCTTTCCTTTTGCCTATCTGTCTGTGGATGGTAAGCGGTACTCATGTTGAGCTTGGTTTCTAATGCTTCCTGTAGACTTTTCCAGAACTCGCTAGTAAATAAAGAATCTCTATCACTGACAATACTACTAGGAATCCCATGCAGCCTAACTACATTCTTCATGAATAACCTCGCCAAGTCAGGTGCCGTTCTAGTTGACTTTACCGGAATAAAATGGGAACTCTTAATCAGTCTATCCACTATGACCCATATGCTTTCGTTTCCCTTACTAGATCTCGGCAACCCATCAATAAAAATCCATAGAGATTGAATCCCATTTCCATAACGGAACCTCTAGCGGTTGAAGCAATTAACTTGGCTTCTGGTGTTCAACCTTTGCCTATTGGCAATTCAAGCACTGCTTAACACACAATCCAATGTCCCATTTCATACCTTCCCAGAAGAAATTTCTCTTCATGTCCTAATACATTTTTGTTCCTCCTGGATGGATAGTGAACTTCGAACGATGGCACTCATCCAAAACCTCCTTCCTCATATTTCTTACATTCGGAACACATAACCTTCCTTTCTTTCTCAACCACCCATTATGGTCAAGATTGAAATCCTTTAGGTCATCGCTCTCCGTTCCTTCCTTCAACCTTCTGATCCGCTCAGCCAATACTGGATCCTCCTCTTGCTTAGAAGCTATCTTCTCAATCGTTATTGGTCGGACTTCTAAACAAGACAATACAATACTTCCTACACTCGATCCTACCTTGGACTTAAACCATACACTATAAGCCGATAATGCCTCCAAGTCTTTCCACTTAGTGATCATAGCCAATACTGCGTTCTGATGTTTTTGACTGAGTGCATCTGCTGCCTTGTTTCCTTTTCTGGGTGTATACTCGATTCCAAAATCATAGGCAGCAATAAACTCCTACCATCTCTGCTGTATCATATTCAACTCCTTCTAAGAGAACAAATACTTCAATGACTTATGATCAGTATATAGCACAAATCACTCTCCCAAAAGATAATGCCTCCACACCTTTAAAGCAAATATAACGGCAGCTAACTCCAAGTCATGCATTGGATACCTAACCTCATATGGTCTGAGCTATCAAGAAGCATAGGCAATTACTTTACCCCTTTGCATCAACACGGCTCCCAATCCAGTTCCACACGCATCTGTATAAACAACAAAATCCTGATTCCCCTCCGGAACCACTAACACCGGTGCATGGATCAATAAGTGTTTCAAGGTCTAGAATGCTTCTTCACACTTATCAGTCCACACGAACTTCATATCCTTTCGCGTAAGCTTATTCATCGGTGCTGCTATTCACGAAAAATCTTTTATAAGTCTTCGATAATATCCAGCCAATCCAAGGAAACTCTTTATCTCGGTCACCGTCTCGGGTCTTTCCAATTGTTCACCGCTTCAATCTTAGTCAGATCTACAGACAACCCTTTCTCAGAGACGACATGACCAAGGAACTTCACTTCCTTCTTCCAAAAATGACACTTCGTAAACTTAGCCTTTAACTGATGCTCCCTCAACGTCTCAAGCACAATTCTGAGATGAACTTCATGCTTCTCCTCATCCTTAGAGTATATCAAAATGTCATCAATGAAAACCAACACAAACCTATCTAAATGCTCTCGAAAAATCTTATTCATCAGATCCACAAAGAATGTCGGCGCAGTAGTTAGTCCGAATGGCATAACTAACCATCTGTACGATCCATATCTCGTTCTAAACACCGTCTAAGGAATGCTATCCTTTGCCACTCTTAACTGATGAAATCCCGTCGCCAAATCTAGCTGAGAGAATACCTTTGCTCCACTCAACTGATCGAACAAATCGTCAATCCTCGGCAATGGTTATCGATTCTTTATCGTCTTTTCATTCAACTTACGATAATCGATACATAGCCTTAACGATCTGTCTGGCTTCTTAGCAAACATAGCAGCAGCTCCCTATGGCAAACTACTCGGCCTAATAAAGCTTTTGCCTTCCAGATCTACTACCCACACCTTCAACTCTTTCATCTCTGTAGGTGTCATCCTACTCGGTGGCCTACTTACCGGTTCAGCTCTAGGCACTAAATTAATCTGGAACTCAATAGCTCGTTTCAGTGGTAGTCCAACAACTGGCTCAAACACATCAACAAATTCTCTAACTACAAAGACCTGATGCAACTCATCCTCCAACTCCATAACACCCAGTAAAGCATTCACCTCACAACTAGGGTTTTCTACGGCATAAATTATCCAATCACTACAATCCAAATGACTAAGTGATATTTTTCTATCTTGGCAAAATACCCTAGCGTCATATCTACTCAACCAATCCATCCCAGGATAATCCCAAATCCCACAAAGTCAAACACATGCAAACAACAATCCAAGGTATGGTCTAACAAATCAAATTCTAGATGGTCACACCTCATTCCAAGTGTTGCATAACCTCCTATTGGATTAGAAACCCTTAAGGAAGTAACTAAGTAAGAGGGTTCTAGGTTAAGTCTATCTACCAGACATCGAGAAATAAAAGAGTGGGATGCCCCAGTATCAAATATGACGCTAACAGACATATCGTGGATTTGCAGTGAGCCTCCTAAAACAGCTTTTCCCTTTTCCTAAGCAACTGATTTTGCGGTTGTGGGCTCCAAAGCATAAACTCGCCCCTTTCCTTCCTTTGCTGGCTCTGGGCACTTGTACTTGTAATGACCCACTTGATCGCAATTAAAGCATCCGGCATTCTTCTTTCCACCATCCTCTTTACCTTTTCCCTTGCTGGCTTGACACTCGTTGGCATAGTGTCCTTTCTTGTCGCAGTTGTAACAAACCACTTCATCCTTACTTTTCTTTTGAGCTCCTTCTTTATGAGCAATCTTTTTTTGGAAAAATTTCCACTTCTGGGCCTGTCCCGTCTGAGCCTCTTTCACTTTCTTTCTTAAGCAAGCCAATGCCTCTTCTTGCCTCAATGCCATCTCAACAACTACATCACTGGGGTCTCTTAAGTGTGGCAAAGTAGCACTTGTCAGTTCTGGCCTTAATCCACTGATGTACTTTTCATTTCTACTAATAACGGTATCAACCAAGGCATACCCGTATCGGGCTAGTTCCTCAAACTTCCTTGTATACTCCAACACACTCATATCCCCCTGCTCCAGCTCTACAAACCTCTTTACCAATGCAGCCTGCGCCACTACGGACATTAATCTCTCCGAAAACCTTCTCTTGACTTCCTCCAAAGTAATGGTCTCTTCATCAACTCCGGCAGTGATGGTGTTCCACCAAAATAGTGCAGCTCCCTGCAGCTGCCTTAAGGCCAACCTCCTTTTCTGCGCATCATTAAGCCCTAAATCAACAAAAATTCTTTCATAATGCAGTAGCCAGTTTTCCACTTCAATCACATCCTCGGTACCAATGAACGGCTTCCCTCCAAGCCTGATGTAATCTCTACTCAAGTTGGCATACTAATTGACCGCTGGAACTTCTTGAGCTCCTCCTCCCACAACGTTACCTCCAACAACACCTACTGCCACTCCAACTTGCACCATATTCACAAAGAACTAATACATTGCCCCCATATCCACTTAGGGAACTCCTGCACCAGCATTTTTAGCTTGTGCCTGACCAGGACTTCTCCTTGCGTTTGGTCGGGCATTTCCGTTAGTGGTGCTGCTATCTCCTCTGATATTACTCTACTCCTTCTTCCCTCCATATCTGTATAACAGATGAATAACCTAACTAAGTTAGGAGTCTAAAGATATAGTGTATACTTATATATATATATAATACAAGTACATTATTATAGCGTTATCCCATACCCCGATCTTAACTCTAATCCCTAATTATTATGTTTTCAAAAATCATTTTTAGTTAAAGTATTTCATAAACCTCGCTCTGATACCAAGCTGTAACATCCCCTATTTAGAGGCCCAAAACTAAGTGCTACAAATGCTGCAGTCATCTATAGTATTAGCTTCCAGTGACTAAATACGGTTATGTTAATGGTATCAATAATATCAGAAGCACTTGAATATGAAACAAAAAACAGATTTCAAAACTACAAATTACTTCATTACATTTCCAAATAAAGTTTGTTCCACATTCACGTCACATAACCCAAATCGTTTTCCCAGGCATAGATTAAATATAGTTATTACAAATTACGCCGAGAGCGGTATATGAAGATACCCCCTCGATTGATCAGAGTCAAATGGCTATATTAGACCTAATATATCATAACATAGCGGAAAATCCATCAAAATATAAATAAAAGCAGCAAATCCTAAGTAGTTATCTGTTGCCTCCTGCATCCTTCTGTAGCTTATTCGTCAACTTTCTAAAACCTGAAAAGATCCTTAACCTCTCAACCTACTCAAATCAATTTTGGGCACCCGAGAGATTAAGGGGAAAACATAAACTTTGAGTTAGACATAAAGCCTTATATGAATAATACTATACATCCCGGTTTAATTATGTTAAGTGAGACCACGCCGCTTAGCGGAACGAGTTTCCTCTCACTAACATCCTTTTTAAAAACATATCTTTGCAAATCCTTTCATATAACCATATACTATGCTCCTGCATCACAATGGTTAAACACTACAAAATCAACATTATGTAACCATACATAAATATCAGGTAATAATGAACTATCTATTCAAACACAAGTTTTGTTTGGATAACTTTTAACCTTTGGCTGATTCGGGCTTACCAGAAAATATAATCAAAATTAACCTAACACCTGTTAGATATTCATATTCAGGCCTTATCTATCTGTTTAACATTTCCCATCAGGACGGTCTATCCTAAACTATCTTTTAAATATCTCACTTCTGGATGGTCTGTCCCTAACTTAATCATCTCCCAGGTCTTCTCTATCCTAATGGTTTTTCGGGCTAACCAATAACCTATCTGTATACAACATGTATTCCTTTCCGTGTGTGCTCATAATTTTAGTCTTCCTGTGACCAAGCCCTATACGCTGGAATTTTGGATAACAATTAGTTGGGGCTACAAGCTAATGTATAGGGAGCGACCCCATACTAGTCCCATCTGGTTTTCTAATATCTGAGTCATTTATACTTAAGGATCCCCTCCCATAATTTTCTTTGAAAATAATTTAAAAATGATTTAAACCTTTAAATCAAACTTCAAACAAGGAAAAGAATAAAATCTTTATACTTTACTCAATCATATTACCATGTCAAATATATATATATATATATATATATATCCTTTACTCAAAATTTAGTTGATGAAAACACTTAATCATTTGAAAGAACCTCTTTTCATACTTTAAAATTATTTCCTTCAAAATCAATGTTTAAACCTTTCGAAATCATTTCTCAAACCTTTCGAATTCATTCAAAGCAAACCTTTCGGAAGCTGTAAACTTTAGACATCCTTCTTTAAAATCACTTTAAGTCATTGCCTTAGAAAAACCTTTGGAAAACCTTCCCTCAAAAACCTTTTGAAAACATCTAATAAACCTTTTGAAATAGATCAAGGAATAAACCCTTCAAATGCTTAAAACCTTTTAAAACATAAACCTTTCGAAGGTATACTGGGTTCAACTTAAAACAATTTGGAAACCTTCTTTTTAAAACCTTTCTTCTTTATTGGAATAACCTTTCAAAAGCCTTGGGTTATATTTTAAAACCTTTTTGCTTACAACCTTTCGGCTATATACAATTCATTACTTACCAATTACTTGATACCTTATGCATTGAACTTTGACCTTATCGAAAGCTAACCTTTCGACTGAGACGAAAGGTCTAGGGTGGAAGGTAAACTGCCGTATAGGCTGAAATATGGAAAAAGTATGACTTTTGTTTTTAAACTTAAAAAGGAAACTTTTCAACTAACCTCCCTTAGTTTGTCAAATTATCGTTGGTCAATAAAATACTTTTCAGAAATGTGCTGCCGCAATTACCAGAATTTATAAATCATTTTAATTTGCAAAATGCCCCTTCTCCTTTAGAAATATATATAACATTTAAGTCCCATACCTTAAATAATTTTATATATCCCTCAAATTACTTAGGAAAATTCTGGAAAAATCCCAGAAAATCTATTTTAATATATTGCCTAACATATTAAAATCTCAAACCCGAATAATTATCGTTTTTGTCGAAAATAATTTATAACCCAATAAAAAAATTTTCTTTATTCGAAAATTCATATAGAATCCATAATAAATCGAAAAATTATGAAAATCAAAACCCATCTCTAAAATATTATTCCTGACCTTTATTTAAATTTCCAAGGTATTCAGATGTCATTAAATAGGGTTTTCATGTTAAACATATCATAAAACACGAATAAACATTTATAATTTCACCAACTATAAATATATATATCTTTAAACATCAAACATGGCAATAATATAGCAAAAACATTTCGGATCTAATCACAAAGCCGAAATATAAAAGAATTAGGGATGTAGTAATAATTCACGTTAGCTTTTGAGATTATAGATGAGATTTTTGAGTGTTGAATTAGTTGATTTCTTCTTTCCTCTTGAATCTTAGCTTTACTTCTTCTCTTGAGAATGGAAATGGTGGCCGGCCTTAGCAATTTATTTTTTTAGTGAAATGATAATGAATGAACGTGAGTTACCATCTCATAAGGGTTTAGGGTATAAGGTTTTACTATTTCCCATAATGCCCTTCTCATTTCCTAACACATTACCTAGTGATATTTCTTTTTAGTTAACCCACTAAATGTGGCACGGCTACCTTTAACTAATCTAACCTCAACCTATTAATCTTCACATTATTTAATTTAATTTAACTAATTAAATATCTTAAATAAGGTTATAAAAATATGGGGTGTTACACAGCCTGTCCTCACAAATGTTGATATGTACAATATAGTAATGTAGCGGAAATAACAATACTATGATAGGTGAAGTATCCAGCTCATCTCTTCAAGCTCCAACGAACATCAACGAAAACCAGCCTTTCTCAAACTACTCAGAAGTGCTCACGAGAAATTTAGGGAAAACAAAAACCACGCGTTAGACATAAGTCTAGCATGAGAAATTCAAGAAATATGTAGCTAGCATATAACAATACTTTTGAGACTGCATGGGATGTCGTAACAGTTATCTCCTCAAATGAACCACCATTTAATAAGCAGATAAGGTGATATAATAGATAATGTTTAGGGTGAAGAATATAAATAAAAAAATAGTCATGTTGCTTGCGTCTCACGACACAATAATATTGAAGTACAATCAAAACTACTAAGGTACGTTAGTATAATGGATTTTTCATTGAGATTCCTTCGGCCAAGCCAAAATCCAATCTTCTGCATAAGGGTTAGAAACTACCTTCGAGCATTGTATATCTCTAAATAAAATATACCAATTAGGAGAAACATAGTTGGTCCATGCCCTAACACGTGATCCCATATATCATCACCTCTTGTGCGTAACGTTGATAAGCATGATAATATCCTATCGTGGGTTAACTAAACCCCAGACTATGAGGCCTGCTCTGTTTTCTACCATTTCCGATGTCAAAGATGCGTTCGGCATCTCACACACGAGTCTTCATCATTCGAACAAAACACGAATCCCCAAATAGATTCTAACATTTCGAACATATCACGAATCTCTACATGGATTCGAGCATCTTGATTGGATCTCGAATCTCTATATAGATTCCTGCATAATCCTTCGACGAATTCTAACACTGACCTCTCCATTGGACTTAACTTTAGGATAGACTATTTAACTCTATGCATTCCACTTCACAACTGCTCTCAAAAATAGAACCCATATATCAGTTTTGGAGTGGTATTTGATAAGTAGAAAATTTGCTGATCCCGGTCTCTTCAAAACTAATTCGTTGAATTTTCAGTCAAATTCAGTAGTCGACTAATTGACTATCAAGTTCAAAATAGACAATCGTATATTGAAACCAAGTCTCGTATACTTATCATGTTTCTGACCTTTTTGTCTCACACTATCCCTCAGTCAAGACTGAAGCTAATATGTTAGAGCACTATTGCTTTTGTCTCAACTCGAACATTAGTCTTAACTCTTATAGATAGACAAGCCTACATCATCAACTTTCAGTGCTAAGTATACAACTAAATACTTTCCATAAACGAATAAACATACAAAGCAAGATCAAGTCACAAAAAGCACGATTAATTCACATAAGTGACTTCTAATTCCTTTTTTATTTAATTAATACTTTTTATTAATTAAAACCTTTTATACTAGTTAAACTTCTTTTACCTAATAAAACTTCATTTATAAATCACTACTTTTCATTTGTACTCTTCCAATACTTTAAAAAGTATTCATATATTTATCTCAAATGGTATAAGTATATTCACAAATCATTAACAAGATTTTTTACTTTAACCCTTTACTTTTTCTATCTTTTTCCGAAAGATTCCATACTTATAATTTCCTTCAAAATATCCATTTTAAGGATCTAAGTACTTTAACAAATCCATTCAAAAGGTTTAAAACTGTTATAAGTTTTATAGTCCAAAACCATTTATTATAACATAAGTGTTATAATCCAAAACTATATCTTATTCCTTTTTTTCTCAAAATACTTAACTTACTTCTCCAAACTTATATATATAAAAACCTTTATAAAATGATATGTAAGTATGCTAATTTATTTATAAGATAAAATATTTAATAATAAAAAATAGTTTAAAAAGATATTATATTACATAAGTTTTTATTTATTTTAGAAATATATTTAACTAATTGTTCTAAAAACTATATCTACATAAAATACTTTAAAATACTTATACTATCGTTTAAAACATTTATTTTAAATATTACTCAAAGTAACTAATTTACACTTTTCTAAACAATTAAAAGCATGTTTTATAATTGAAAACCGTTTTCTTTAGAAATACATAAATAAATATTAAAATTATATCTATACATCAATATTTTTTTCTAGTAATAAATACACTTATAGTAATTGTTAAAAATACAAGTAATTTCCTAGGATGTCTTTCACATTTGACTTTGAAAATCAGCGAACACAAGGCATTTTCAAAGTGCATCCATCACGACCTTTTCGCTTCTAATTTTCACAATTTCCATTCATAATTTCTATAACTTCCCAAAACAATTTCTTTATGTCAAATACACCAAAACATGTGTAGAGAACAACCAAAATATCATATAATGATTGTTGATGAATTTCTTCATTAACCCCAAAAGTGTAGGGAAAGCTGTCTTGGTTAGGGGATGGTTAAGCCAATGCTAGGCTAAGTAGCTAGGACGAAGAATGTTTAATGTCAAGTCCATAATAGTTCAATTGTGCACCGACTAACAAGGTTGTGACCATGTCGAAATTCATGTGAGAACACAGTCGATATGTAAGTTACAAGTCAAGCCAAGTCGATATGCAAGTCACAAATTACATTAAATATGCTATGCCATAGTTAAATATTCAATCTCTTATGTGTACAAAGTTTGAGTGTTACAGTCGGCCAAAATACTCAAATTGATTTTGGGTTACAAATTGAAAAATGTAAGAAGAGACGTATGAATGATTCACCCCCTCTCCAAGGCCCCTAGATCCGTATTTATAGAAGTGGGTAAGTGCCACAACAGCTTGGAGTCAGCATTAATGGTTTTCGACGTCAACAATGTGTACTGAGACGCTCTTGATTTGGCAGCATCAGTTGAGCATCGATGAAAAGCAACATTGATATATGGTAGTATTGAGAAAGAGTAACTTCATTTAATTTAGTGTCGGCATCATTAACTTATGTGGATATTGATGGCGTTCACCATCAACATCGTATGTGTAGCCTCTGTAGATATTGATGAAGTTCGTCATCAACATTGTAGAGTGGCGGCTTTGATCATTGGTGACATTAATGATTGGTGGTTCTATCTGGAAGATGACTCTAAGGAGCGACGAGGTTTGTATTGAAGCAACATCATGTTGGTCTGACATCATTATTTAACATTATAGATGAATAGCTGTATGGAATAGTGGCGACATCGGTGACGACATCTATCATGCTCGATATCCTTACTTTCTTTGATAACTTACGATTCTGATTCCATACGACATTGCTTTATAATGCAAGTCCACTTAACCTTAAGGGTGATTGGCAGCATTGATGTTGTCTAGGGTCTTTCACTTTACTGATGAAATGCGATGCCTTGATAAGACTCAGCGTCGTTGGTGTCGGCACTAACTCGTTTCCATTCCTTTGGCACTACTTGTTGATGCGGCGTCATGATCAAGTAGCATGTCGAACATCTTCGAGGTTGACAATGGTGATAACAACAATATATTCACATTTTAGCCAGTTTAACATATGTTAAATACAAGGGATTTTGAAGTGCATTTACAGTGACTATTTCGCTTCAAATATTTACAACACACAATCAAACTTGTAAACAACAAGTCATGGCTACATTACATGTTTTAGAGGGTTATAAGAGGGATTATACTACATATAATATTGTCACTTGCTTTCCAAAACAAGGAGTCCTAAAGTAATAACTTGCTTTGTTATTTACTGAATTTCATATTTAACACAACAAACATTACATACGTAACATACACAATTCGACGCTGAGCAAACTCACCCAAGCTCAAGCCTAACAAAGACATAGATAATCCCACTACGAATGCAATAGTGAAGATGGCGTCTTGATTGGACCTCGTATGCAAAAGTTTTTGACTTTATAAGATTTTGGATTTTATAATTTTATTAATTAACTTAATTAATAAAACTTATAACTTAATTACCTTATCCCCCAAATCCCTAATCTCCTTTTCCTGTATACGCACATGTACACAACATGAACCTCTCTCCTCCTTTGTCCCTCCTTGCTTCATGAAATCACGCACAACCTTCTCCGACGAACTCCTCTTTGAAATCTCTTCGCATCCCACCCCCTCGTGTCAAGCTCGATTGACTGTAGAAAAAAGCAAACTATTACTTCGTGCCTTAGAAATGCGATGTTGCGTTTTGCCTCGTCCCTTCGGAGTTGCTCCAACCCTTCCATTCCGCTCCACTTCGAACCAATTTGCAATGGCGGCCTCCGTTTCACCAACCGTGTCCTCTATCTCTGCCACCTCATCACCAAGTGACGACAAGAAAATAGGACCTTGTCCAAACATCAACAGACCCAACAACTCCTATAGGGATTTGAAGCTCTACATTACATGAGTACAATGGGTTCACGCTCATCGATTTTCATTAAGTGTAGCACTCGATTTAATTGAATTTGAATTAGCGGTTGTGTATTTTGTTCACTATAAAAAGGAGGAGAGGAAAAATGAATAAAGTGAGAGAGAGAGAGAGGAGTGAAGGTAAGGGTTATTTATAATAAAATAAATATTATATTTAATTTCTCAAATTAAATCGACCAATGTTTCGAGCTCGTATGATCACACCGTACATCCGATCGCCATGAAACTCGTCGGTGTACATCACCTTGTTATTTTGGTTCCAATGACACTAGTTTCATCAAAATCCGCGGCAGTGCCTCAGGATGATAATTTCACGTGTTTCAATGCCATTTATCGGTAAAACGATTTTCGGTCACATTATTAATATTTATTCAAACTATTTATTTTTGTAAACAAATTTCCTATCACTGGTTATTATTCAAAAAAGGGTTAACATTAAATCTAATATTCAAACATTTAAATAATTTAGATATTTAAATACGAGGTATCCAAAATTCTAGGTCGTTACATTCTCCCTCACTTAGAATATTTCGTCCTCGAAATTCCAACACGAGCAACAAAAGGAAACAATCACCTAGCAATACTCAACATTATTCAAAATTACTAACAAAAAAAGCCCACGGTTTGTTCAAGTTCAAAAATCCTCTTATCGCACAAGCACGATAAATAGTCTACTAAGCGCACCTTACGCTCAACAGCCTCTTATGCTCAATAGCCTCAGATTATTACTTAGTCGATTAGTTATACTACCTAAAACAATTCGAAAAGTCATCACTCAAACTCCCTATAAGCCAAAAAATACAGTATTCAGTTATACTAAAGCCCATACGATGTACATATGTCATCCGTATGCAATATTAACCTAATCACTTGCTCGATCACATAAATTCACTTTCAAACTAGTATAGATCACTTTACCTCTCTAGTGCGGACTCCGCTCAGGTTTCTTGATTAATAAACCTTTATCTTCCTTACATAGCCATATACTATGATAGAAAACATTGAGATCATATCAAGAATCTGTATCAAGTGTCCGTCGTTAAGAATTGGATGATAAATTCTAACTTGGACCGGTGTAAATCACTTTGAAACCATGTGCTCGAATACTGGATCAAGAATAGTCATGCGAATATAATGATCTATGTATAACTTACACATTTATTCTATTGGTTTCTTTAACTATACCAATAACTTTTTAATCACATTCATTTATCCAAATAGTGTATCATTCAATACTAAAACCATTTATGAATTATTTCATAAAACATAACTTCAAGTTTATAAACATTTTATAACCTAAGTTCATACTTATACAATATTCCATTACATATTAAGAGTATATGAAAAATATTAAATTCATTTTACTTAACAATTATGTTTAATAATTTAAACATGTCTTAACTTACTACCTTTCCAATTAAAGTGTTATATAAACACTACTTTTATATATTTTTTTTCAAAATCACTTAGCTTCAAGTTATATAACGATTTGAGAGTTTCTGACTATCCAAAATCATTGAAAATCTCGTTTCATTTTAACAAATGAAATCTACCAAACAACATATCATAACATGATGCATATACAAAACTGTCCTAATGCATAGGCTACATGCGTCTATAAAATAACTTAACAGAGTTTCACTTATTTATTAAACACACTTTAAAGGTCTTTCATTTGTTTTGGGCTATGCCACTTCCACTTAGGCACCCTACATAGTATACATATAAAACTTTTCCACAAAAAGTTCATATCAAATTTTCTTTTAAAGAAAACCTTTAGAATTAAACACTGGGTTTCATTTCAAATCCTTTCGAAATAACAATTCATACATATATTTTTTGTATATCAAATCATACTTTCAGGATTAAATCAAAACCTATTTTCGTAAAACATATTGTAGCTTCCCCCACTAAGAAACCCAAAAATGAATGCGGATGATGCTGCAATCATTATCAAAATTATTTTCAAGTGTCATAAGTGAGTTTAGTACATCCAAACCATGCATTTTAGACTTAACCAAAATCAATTTTAAAGTGGTATCAAATACTTCGTAAATATTACTAAGTACAATGATCTCAATTTCATAAAACAAATTCCTAAATATTTACTTTCAAAATAATACTACCATTATTTTCCCAAAACCTTGAAAAACATATCCAAAGATACCGAGAATTAAGTTCTCAAATTATTAGTTTAAATCATCTTCGTTTATAAATCATATTTTATAAACCATACTTATACAAAATGACTTTCTTATATAAAATCTTTTCACAACTGTTTATTTACAAAACATCTTGTCTTTCCTTTAGATTAATATAAACGTCTTTCATTAGATTTACTTCTAACCCAACATTGTTACCGAACGCCTTATAGTCAAACTGTGAAACTAAATTCAAAAGGTGTTTGCACATGTCGGACTTGAATTGCTCAAAATACCACGTGGTAAATAAAATTTGGCAAAACTCAGGATATACAGTAAATAAATAATCACAGAATCACAGACACAGAGTAACATAACAATAATGCAGCGGAAACAAAAGGATAGTAGTTCATGAAGCTACTATATATATAACAGAGTTAAACAAGATACAACAGAAGTCATGAGTACATAGATGTCTCAATACAATGATCAAATACAAGATCTGAATGCATCACTGGAATCGGCTGAACAACTGAAAGCAGGATAGATAGCTGGATCTCCAAGAGAAGCTCCAACTCCAAAGGTGAGTCTCAAATGCTGTATCACTCAGTCTGACCCGAGCGTAAAGCAAAACACAAAACACTCAAGTCAGGATTAACATTCTTATATCAATAAATCCAACTCAAGTGAAATATCAACTGAAATACAAGTAACTTAAAGGATGTTTGGGATAACCATCCCCTAAGGATCCGTTAAACTATCTACTATGTAGTAATATTCGCTATTATAATAATGTCTAATTATAAAATAAAAATACTTTTAAATAGCATTAAGGCTTTACATTTTCCACCTTAACACGTAATAGTCCCAGTAGTCTATCCAGTATTAGCATACTCCCAAAATGGGTGCTACCCTCGATACTCCACAGGCTACAGGAGAAATCACAACTCGTAGTAAAGCTCGATATGGTAGGTGACACGGAACACAAGGCAATGCCAGGGTAGATATACCAATTACGCACACGGACTGATGGAAACGCATAGCAACCACTACCGCTCCACCTCGAACAACACTCCCAAATCAAGGGGTGCACCCAAAAAATCACAAAGTAATAGAATGGTATCGAAGAAGTGCGTCTGATAAGAGGTGCTACCTCACTGGTCCGAGATCGCTCCTGTTTTAGCCACCTTATGCCAACTCACGGGAGTTGGGTCCACGTATATACCTTAGGATCTTCGCCACCATCCTACTTCATTCTGGAATCTCCACCGCTTACACAGTTGTTAATGTGGTTTTCGGTATCGACAGAGAGTATGTCCATATCCAATCCCGATCTCTTTAACAACCAATCGTTATTATAACACCGTGGTCATTTCAAAATAGTTTATACATCAAAACCAAAATATCATTTCCATTTCAAAACCCAAATCAATACGATATCATTTCCATTTCAAATATATTCATTTCCAAAAATCATATCACTTTCCAAAGTTATAATACTTTCGAAACCAACAATTTGAAATAATAATACTTTGGAAATCATAATACTTTGAAATTCATAACTTTGGAAACCATAACACTTCTCTCTTAAACAGTTTAGATATTAAAATTAGTATATAAAATAAAATAGTTTATATAAATAGTTATAAGTTAAAATAGTTTATAATAAAATAGTTTATATTAAAAATGATTTATATTAAAATATCAACAGTTTGAAGTATAATTTAAAATTACTTTATAAAATAAAATAGTTTCTCGACTTTCACAAATCGATTCAAATCAATTCGAATTCCAAATTCAAATTTAATCAAATCTAAATCATCAATTTCAACTCGATTCAGTTTCTCAATAAACCTTTTCAAATTATCGATTTTCAAATACATATTTGAACCATAAAATAATCCATTCGAATTTTAATATATTTCAAAGTAAAATATATTCAACATTTCAAAACTAAATTCGATAGTTTTATATACATATCAAATTCACTTTATTATTATTAGTTTGAAATATTTACTTAATCATTTCAATATCATCTAAATATAGCTTCAATTTACAAACTTAAATAAACAAAATATCCCATTTAAATTTATATAAATTTGAAATATTAATTTAAGTCACTTTTAATCAAATTCAAGTTTAAAAAACACTTCTTTAATTTCAAATTCAATACATTTCAAATCAAACTTATTTAAGTATAATTCTTAAATAAATAAAATTTCAAATCAATTTCAAATCATTATAAACTCTATATTTGAAAATATAGATATTAAATAAATACTTAAACATATTATTTATCAACTTTATTAAATCAACTTTAATGAATCTTTAAAAATCAATATTTATCAAAACCATATATTTCTTTTCAAAACCATAGAAATCATTTTCAAAATAATTATATATAGACCAACGGTGTGTGTATATAATTTTCTACCCTATGGTCAAGTGGTACGGATATTTATCATTTCAATCCGCAATTTAAATATATATATGGGTATATATCTTTTCAACCCGCAATCCCAAATTCAATTAATTGAAAATCGCTTGGGTTTATCGTTTCAACCCATAACGATTTTCTCCTATTCTACAAGATCGTTCGAGTATGTATCATTTCAACCCATAGTGAATTTTATACTAACAGGGAACTTGCAGAGTGATAACAGATATGAAAATAATATAACAACATCAACAGGCATATATCATCAGTATAAATAACAAATAATGGTGTCAGATGTCATAGGTGAACAGATAATAGCATATATAACAATGTAAATATCTAACACCAGCATATTTCAATTGACGTTTCAATTGAAATCAAATTTAATAAATATAAGAACATTAATCGTTTGTGATTGCTCACCTTTCGAGGCTAGAGAGATAGACAATGAAATTGAGTTACGAAATCCAGGCACGAATCCAAAACAAACAAGGTTGGCACGAATTTGACGACAAAGTTGATAACAGGAATCAGTGAAACAAATCGAGTCGGTTTTGATATAAACTGAAAATATATACATTATTATTATATTATGTATATTTTTCAATATTTCAATTTAAAACAAATATTAAAATAATATAAAATTTTCGAAATCACTATTCAATTAACCACACATAATATATATATGTTATATAAAGCTATGCAGTTAAAGCGCCCTGCCACTCCATAGCGTTTGAGGTGCGAAAAGTTGTAGCGGAGATATATCGAGGATATATCAGGATATAGCGGACGACTTTAAAAAGAGGAACAACTATAACTTATTATTTCCCACCAAGCAAAACAAGTTATAATAAAGTAAAGATAAACAAAGTTGACACTTAGAAAGTTAGAACTAGTTATAATAACCAACAATGTATATCATTATCACATCAACTATGAAGTTACCATAAAACTTAAAAGCAAGACATCAAGTAAAATGCTTATTTATAGGAAAGGGGGATATAGAGAGGCAACAAAATCGGGGATATAGCGGATTATTGCCACAATATTGAGGATAATAGCGGATCCGCTATATTGGGCCGCTTTATAGGAATATCGTTGCCCCAAAAGTCCGCTACGGGATATATCGGGGCAATATCGGGGAATTGACTGCACAGATATAAAGTCAAGACTTGATAAGCCTTATGACCTTGGTAAAATAGAAATCAAAATTATTATATATAAATATTATATTGAAATCAATACAGAATCAAGGCATATATTCTACATGAATTATACATATCATGTACACCACCTGACATCACAAAAATAAACTTATAAAATAACATTTTCTGCGACTCTATATATGTTTATATACCAAAGTATATATAATGTAACAGGCAAGTAAAACCAAATATATATAAACAAAGCTTAAATTTTTTTTAAAACTCAGACAACTTAATATAATATTCCTATGTTATGCACGTATAAAAATATTCTTCAAACTCACACACTTGATGATATACATGAACAGGCACGTATATATATACACAGCTTACAAACAAAAAATATATATATAATTTGACATGTTAATTTTTTTTCACACCATCACATCTTTATAAAACGAAACACATATCGACTAAATACTCTTCTGACAAATTTCCAAAAGCAAGTCAACCTTTATGCTTTTATATGAAATCACTAACATGCTATAAGCATGAACTTACCTCTGTGAACATATATATGTACACTGCTATCATACTGTGACATAAACTGCCTTCACTATATATAAGCCTATATATATATATAAACTATAACTATATACACTATATATAGCTTTATATAAACTGTAAATGGAAAAACCCATAATTTATATACATATAACTAACATTTATAAAACTATAACATATTTACATACATACCAATACCATATATAAAAAATATAATATACAATACTATACAGTTATATTAACTGAATTTATACAATCCAAACAAGTATGTAAACCAATATATAGTAGCACCCACTGCATACTTATAAAAACTTAAACAACTAACATATATACACAAATCCTTTAAAATATTATATAACATACAACTTACATAGGGGTATGCAGGCTAAGGGAAGCGCACTGGAGGATTTCAGCAAAGGCGTGGAGTTCGATGCTGGGCTCGGAGGCTATAGCAGGGAGGGCCGAAAAGAAAGAAGACGGAGAGGAGGTGACTGGAAGAAAAAGAATACGAGTCGAAGGCAAACAAGAAAGTGGTGGTATGCAATCTCGAAAATATAGGAAGAGTCACGAAGCCATTGGAAATGAAATGTGTATATGTGCTACAGGAGAGAAAATGGAAGGATAATGAAAAATAGGGACCAAATATCAACTGAAATCAGAAAAGCAAACGTCAATGGTCACGTTCATGAATCATTAATAGCTACAGGGATAAGCATGAGAAGCAGTATATTATAATATGCCAAAACTCTCCAATTGAACCGTTTGAAATAAAATGTGTAAACGGAAGAATAGAACGTTAGCAATGAATTGGGAATAGTAACTGCCCCTTAAATTCCGGATAATAAAAGCAATAGCTAAGGTTTATGCGGTGACAGGTGAATGGACACAAGAAATTGAAAAGCTCAAAATGTACCTATACGGTGAACCGTTTTGCGGATCCCACTGTGTATCGAACTTCAAAACAATGAATTGAATATACCGCAAAGATCAACACGACAAGACGATCAAAGCGGTATACAGATATCAGTGGTACGCTCGAGTTATCAAAAGTCGATATCGGTACCGACAATGCTGCTATTTTGCCAGAAATAAGATAAACGGAGCATTAGCAGTCCAAATTTGGGAAACGAAATATGTCGTCTCACTCAGAAGATGGTTTACAAATTTTCTATCGAAAAATATTCAGATTTGAAAACATTTTATTACCATCAGTTTTTAACTGATTTAAATTGAAATGGAAATTACACTAGAAAATAAACTTACTTATTATCCGACAAAAATTTATTAGTTGTTACGTTAAAACAGACGCATTTCAAATATCAAATTTAAATTTCAAAATTTTATTGTTTAAAGTTTCACAAAATTTCAATTAAATATATAAATAAACAAATAAAATTATCTAAAATTTACGGGTCGTTACACTCTCCCCCACTCAAAACTATTCGTCCCCGAAAAGGAAGGAGGTTGGAGAATAAAACTACCCGAAAGAAAGAATAGATTTGAAATTAAAAATAAACAATAAATTTAAAACCATATAAATTTCAAATTAAACAAATTAATATCCAACATTTTGGTTTAATCCATTTGAGTTCACTTAAGTTAAATCAATCCATCTATTTCTAAATTCATTATCTTATTGTCTAGTCATCCTCAGTTAACAATTTCTAAATCATCAATTTTGTATAATCATTTATTATACTCATATTTATTAACCAAATTTAATTCTTTTATTCCAAATTATTATTAAGTTTATTCCACTTAATATATCTTATTACATATATTTAAACCATATAAATTAATTTAAGCCATATAAATTTCAATTTAAATTAATTTATATTCAATAATTGATTTTTAATTCAAGGTATTTCCATAAGTTAATCAAATTTCAATATATTAATTCCTTCAAAACAAATTTATTTTACTTATCTCGTTTATTATTCAATTAACTTATTATTTTATTTATCTCTATTAACATACTTATAATAAAATTTAAGTGCATAACATTTATTATAACACTCAAATCTTTCCTTATAAATTCATTTTATATTGTGTATTATCCGATTACATAATCAACTTTTGAATGATTTAGGTAAGTTGTATTAGAATGCAGTTGAATAATATACAAATAAAATTTTCCCAATTCAATTATTCAAGTTTAAATATTTATTCAAAAATTTTAGCTTAATTTTGTTGAAATCATCTCTTAACATAAATTTAAGAATTAAATTTCCGATTCACTTCAAACCATTTATAGATAATTATGTATATACTATATATATCAAATCAAATTTAAAATAATATACCTATATATATACATAAATCAAATCATACTTAAGAAAATTAAATCAATTTAATTTCCAAAACAAAACTGTAGCAAAGCTACGAATTGGTCTCTTCATTTCGAAACTCGAAAATGAATGTCGATGATGTGGCCGTCATCACCGAAATTATTTTCCAGCGACAAAAGAGAAGAGCACTGAATCAAACATCTAAAATTCTTTGAAACGATTTCTATTTGCACTAAATAATATACACTTTAAAACTTTAAAACCAAAGTTTGAAATCACCGGAATTTAAATTCTCAAATTCTCAGTTTAAATTCATTCCACGTTCTAAATCAGTTTATAAATCAAGTTTATAAATTCATTTAGAACAATAAATGATAACCAAATATTATCATTTCAAACAACCAATTTAATTAACTTGTTAAATTCCAAAAAAAATTTCTTATATATTTATAATATAATCATACAAATTCATTTCATTTACCAAATTTTGAAAATAATATTGTGTCAGTTTGCTCTATTCAAGTGTTTTGGAAATCCTATCGATAGCGTTGATCAGACGAATCGATCGAAAACCCAAATCAACCTCAACAACTCAAACAACACAATATATAAAACATTTTAATATTAATTACAAATACACTCCCTCACTCGATAATTCAAGAATGGATTTCAAAGAAAAGATGGGATTCAAAGTAGAGGAACTCTAATCAAATAGAATTCAACTAAAAGATAGACTCGATAGGGAGATAAGATGATTGAATTTTAAATTGGAAGATGGATAAATTTATATAAATCGCGGGTAACCTTAACCAGGTCAACCGTGACTTCAAGAATACGATCGATGCGGAATTCTGAATCAAATCGACATCAGATAACAAGAGATAGAATTCGAGTAAAACAAAAGATAGCAGCATCTAAAGCGAGGATGTAGAAATCTCCGGTGAATCAATGCCTGTTGTAAAGGAGTTTCACCCCTTTACAAATCATTCAGAGATTGGCGAGACCACCGATTTATTACAGAGATTATTCAAAGTGGAGTTATGGGATACTCCAGAATTAAGAAGACACGAATAGGGGAGACAAGAATGGACTTTGGAACCGAAGGGAACGTTACAAAATTCAAAGAAAACCGAGTCAAAGAAGAAGGAATTCAAGCTCGAACGAAAGTGATTCCGTAATTGAATTTTACTCTATATGCCGAGTTTTGCCAAAAACCTGGCTCTGATACCACATGTAACGACCCGATATTTTCAACCATTCGCATCCGCACATGTCGGACTTGAATTGCTCAAAATACCACGTTGTAAATAAAATTTGGCAAAACTCAGGATATACAGTAAATAAATAATCACAAAATCACAGATACAGAGTAACATAACAATAATGCAACGGAAACAAAAGGATAGTAGTTCATGAAGCTACTATATATATAACAGAGTTAAACAAGATACAACAGAAGTCATGAGTACATAGATGTCTCAATACAATGATCAAATACAAGATCTGAATGCATCACTGGAATTGGCTGAACAACTGAAAGCAGGATAGATAGCTGGATCTCCAAGAGAAGCTCCAACTCCAAAGGTGAGTCTTAAATGCTGTATCACTCAGTCTGACCCGAGCGTAAAGCAAAACACAAAACACTCGAGTCAGGATTAAAATTCTTATATCAATAAATCCAACTCAAGTGAAATATCAACTGAAATACAAGTAACTTAAAGGATGTTTGGGATAACCATCCCCTAAGGATCCGTTAAACTATCTACTATGTAGTAATATTCACTATTATAATAATGTCTAATTATAAAATAAACATACTTTTAAATAACATTAAGGCTTTACATTTTCCACCTTAACACGTAATAGTCCCAGTAGTCTATCTAGTATTAGCATACTCCCAAAATGGGGGCTACCCTCGATACTCCACAGGCTACGGGAGAAATCACAACTCGTAGTAAAGCTCGATATGGTAGGTGACACGGCACACAAGGCAATGCCAGGGTAGATATACCAATTACGCACACGGACTGATGGAAACGCATAACAGCCACTACCGCTCCACCTCGAACAACACTCCCAAATCAAGGGGTGCACCCAAAAAATCACAAAGTAATAGAATGGTATCGAAGAAGTGCGTCCGATAAGAGGTGCTACCTCACTGGTCCGAGATCGCTCCTTTTTTAGCCACCTTATGCCAACTCACGGGAGTTGGGTCCACGTATATACCTTAGGATCGTCGCCACCATCCTACTTCATTATGGAATCTCCACCGCGTACACAGTTGTTAATGTGGTTTTCGGTATCGACAAAGTGTATGTCCATATCTGATCCCGGTCTCTTTAACAACCAATCGTTATAATAACACCGTGGTCATTTCAAAATAGTTTATACATCAAAACCAAAATATCATTTCCATTTCAAAACCCAAATCAATACGATATCGTTTCCATTTCAAATATATCCATTTCCAAAAATCATATCACTTTCCAAAGTTATAATACTTTCGAAACCAACAATTTGAAATAATAATACTTTGGAAATCATAATACTTTGAAATTCATAACTTTGGAAACCATAACACTTCTCTCTTAAACAGTTTAGATATTAAAATTAGTATATAAAATAAAATAGTTTATATAAATAGTTATAAGTTAAAATAGTTTATAATAAAATAGTTTATATTAAAAATGATTTATATTAAAATATCAACAGTTTGAAGTATAATTTAAAATTACTTTATAAAATAAAATAGTTTCTCGACTTTCACAAATCGATTCAAATCAATTCGAATTCCAAATTCAAATTTAATCAAATCTAAATCATCAATTTCAGCTCGATTCAGTTTCTCAATAAACCTTTTCAAATTATTGATTTCCAATTACATATTTGAACCATAAAATAATCCATTCGAATTTTAATATATTTCAAAGTCAAATATATTCAACATTTCAAAACTAAATTCGATAGTTTTATATACATATCAAATTCACTTTATTATTATTAGTTTGAAATATTTACTTAATCATTTTAATATCATCTAAATACAGCTTCAATTTACAAACTTAAATAAACAAAATATCCCATTTAAATTTATATAAATTTGAAATATTCATTTAAGTCACTTTTAATCAAATTCAAGTTTAAAAAATCACTTCTTTAAATTTCAAATTCAATACATTTCAAATCTAACTTATTTAAGTATAATTCTTAAATAAATAAAATTTCAAATCAATTTCAAATCATTATAAACTCTATATTTGAAAATATAGATATTAAATAAATACTTAAACATATTATTTATCAACTTTATTAAATCAACTTTAATGAATCTTTAAAAATCAATATTTATCAAAACCATATAGAAATCATTTTCAAAATATTTATATATAGACCAATAGTGTCTGTATATAATTTTCTACCCTATGGTAAAGTGGTACAGATATTTATCATTTCAGTCCGCAATTTAAATATATACGGGTATATATCTTTTCAACCCATAACGATTTTCTCCTATTCTACAAGATCGTTCGGGTATGTATCATTTCAACCCATAGTGAATTCTATACTAACAGGGAACTTGCAGAGTGATAACAGATATGAAAATAATATAACAACAATAACAGGCATATATCATCAGTATAAATAACAGATAATGGTGTCAGATGTCATAGGTGAACAGATACAGATAATAGCATATATAACAATGTAAATAACTAACACCAGCATATTTCAATTGACGTTTCAATTGAAATCAAATTTAATAAATATAAGAATATTAATCGTGAGTGATTGCTCACCTTTCGAGGCTAAAGAGATAGACAACGAAATTGAGTTACGAAATCCAGACACGAATCCAAAACAAATAAGGTTGGCACGAATTTGACGACAAAGCTGATAACAGGAATCGGTGAAACAAATTGAGTCGGTTTTGATATAAACTGAAAATATATACATTATTATTATTTTATGTATATTTTTCAATATTTAAATTTAAAACAAATATTAAAATAATATAAAATTTTCGAAATCACTATTCAATTAACCACACATAATATATATATATGTTATATAAAGCTGTGCAGTTAAAGCGCCCTGCCGCTCCATAGCGTTTGAGGTGAGAAAAGTTGTAGCGGAGATATATCGAGGATATATCAGGATATAGCGGATGACTTTAAAAAGAGGAATGATGAAAATTCTACATTAAAAAGAGGAACAACTATAACTTATTATTTCCCACCAAGAAAAACAAGTTATAATAAAGTAAAGATAAACAAAGTTGACACTTAAAAAGTAAGAATTAGTTATAATAACCAACAACGTATATCATTATCACATCAACTTTGAAGTTACCATAAAACTTAAAAGCAAGACATCAAGTAAAATGCTTATTTATAGGAAAGGGGGATATAGCGATGCAACAAAATCGGGGATATAGCGGATTATTGCCACAATATCGAGGATAATAACGGATCCACTATATTGGGCCGCTTTATAGGAATATCGTTGCCCCAAAAGTCCGCTACGGGATATATCAGGGATATATCGGGGCAATATCGGGGAATTGACTGTACAGATATAAAATCAAGACTTGATAAGCCTTATGACCTTGGTAAAATAGAAATCAAAATTATTATATATAAATATCACATTCAAATCAATACAGAATCAAGGCATATATTCTACATGAATTATACATATCATGTACACCACCCGACATCACAAAAATAAACTTATAAAATAACATTTTATGCGACTCTATATATGTTTATATACCAACGTATATATAATGTAACAGGCAAGTAAAATAAAATATATATAAACAAAGCTTAAATATTTTTTAAAACTCAGACAACTTAATATAATATTCCTATGTTATGCACGTATAAAAATATTCTTCAAACTCACACACTTGACGATATACATGAACAGGCACGTATATATATATACACGGCTTACAAACAAAATATATATATATATAATTTGACACATTAATTTTTTTTCCACACCATCACATCTTTATAAAACGAAACACATATCGACTAAATACTCTTCTGACAAATTTCCAAAAGCAAGTCAACCTTTATGCTTTTATATGAAATCACTAACATGCTATAAGCATGAACTTACCTATGTGAACATATATATGTATACTGCTATCATACTGTGACATAAACTGCCTTCACTATATATAAGCCTATATATATATAAACTATAACAATATACACTATATATAGCTCTATATAAACTGTAAAAGGAAAAACCCATAATTTACATACATATAACTAACATTTATAAAACTATAACATATTTACATACATACCAATACCATATATAAAAAATATAATATACAATACTATACAGTTATATTAACTGAATTTATACAATCCAAACAAGTATGTAAACCAATATATAGTAGCACCCACTGCATACTTATAAAAACTTAAACAACTAACATATATACACAAATCCTTTAAAATATTATATAACATACAACTTACATAGGGGCACGTAGGCTAAGGGAAGCGCACTGGAGGATTTTGACAAAGGCGTGGAGTTCGATGCTGGGCTCGGAGGCTGTAGGCAGGGAGGGCCGAAAAGAAAGAAGACGGAGAGGAGGTGACTGGAAGAAAAAGAATATGAGTCGAAGGCAAACAGGAAAGTGGTGGTATGCAATCTCGAAAATATAGGAAGAGTCACGAAGCCATTGGAAATGAAATGTATATATGAGCTACAGGAGAGAAAATGGAAGGACAATGAAAAATAGGGACCAAATATCAATTGAAATCAGAAAAGAAAACGTCAATGGTCACGTTCATTAATCATTAATAGCTACAGGGATAAGCATGAGAAGCCGTATATTATAATATGCCAAAACTCTCCAATTGAACCGTTTGAAATAAAATGTGTAAACAGAAGAATAGAACGTTAGCAATGAATTGGGAATAGTGACTGCCCCTTAAATTCCGGATAATAAAAACAACAGCTAAGGTTTATGCGGTGACAGGTGAATGGACACAAGAAATTGAAAAGCTCAAAATGTACCTATACGGTGAACCGTTTTGCGGATCCCACTGTGTATCGAACTTCAAAACAATGAATTGAATATACCGCAAAGATCAACACGACAAGACGATCAAAGCGGTATACAGATATCGGTGGTACGCTCGAGTTATCAAAAATCGATATCGGTACCGACAATGCTGCTATTTTGCCAGAAATAAGATAAACGGAGCATTAGCAGTCCAAATTTGGAGAAACGAAATATGACGTCTCACTCAGAAGATGGTTTACAAATTTTCTATCGAAAAATATTCAGATTTGAAAACATTTTATTATCATCGGTTTTTAACTGATTTAAATTGAAATGGAAATTACACTAGAAAATAAACTTACTTATTATCCGACGAAAATTTATCAGTTGTTATGTTAAAATAGACGCATTTCAAATATCAAATTTAAATTTCAAAATTTTATTGTTTAAAGTTTCACAAAATTTCAACTAAATATATAAATAAACAAATAAAATTATCTAAAATTTACGGGTCGTTACAAATGCTCATAAACTGGATGAGCATAGCTAAACTAATTAAGGATAGGTAACGAATGAACATTATTAATCCCAACATTAATTGATATAAGTTACCTTATATAAGATCTTTAATTTTCGTAATTATAATTACCTTTAAGGCATAAGTTTATAACAATTACAAAACACTCTCATATGTATAATACACTCAACTCATGCTAGGCTATTCCATTTCTCTATCTCTTAATGAGTCATACCCAACCAAAGCCAAGTTTCTCGCTTAACCTTCAGATTTGATACTGGATGTAATGACCAGCCTTTTCAACCCTTGAATTCGACACTAATACATTCACGGTATTCATGTGCCGAGCACCCAAGTGCCGAAAAGACAGATTGTTAGGGTAAAATGAAAAGAAAAGGAAATGGAATAGGAAAGAAGGAAAACCATATCAGAATCTAACAGCGGAACGATGACAGCTAGTATCAAAAGACAGTACAAACTATCACTCTTAGATATATAGCTTTTCCGAGTTACAACTCTAAATACTATTATTAGCATATACAGTTATAACAACTTGTCCTCATAAATGCTGATATGTACAATATAGTAATGTAGTGGAAATAAGAATACTACGGTAGGTGAAGCACCTAGCTTGACTCCCAGAGCTCCGATGAACATAAAAAAAACTCGCCTTTCTAGACTACTCGAAAGAGCACACGAAGAATTTAGGGAAAACAAAATTCACACGTCAGACATAAGTGTGGTATGTGAAACTCAAGAAATATGTAGCTAGCTATAATAGTACTTTTGAGACCATATGGAATGTCGAAACGGTTATCCCCCAAAAGAACCACCACCGAATAAGTAGATAAGGTGATATAATATATAATTGAAAGAGGCTATGCGGTAGGATCGTATAATATGGAATAGAGGAATGGACTAGGTAGATTGTAATAAGCAGTAGTAAGTAAAGTAGACACCAAGACTTTATACTGGTTCGGACCTCTTGTCCTACGTCCAGTCCCTAAGCTCCTCTTAGGAATTCAACTAACCAACAACCCTCACTTAACCCGGAGGAATAGGTTTACAGCTTACCCGAACAACCGAACGGGATTTCTTTCCTCAACTACCGAAGAGGACTTCAACTAGATACAAAAAGTATTTCTGACTTGTTGTGTTCTTGATAACACTAATGAGTCAAATTTAGTACAACTTTCCTATAATCTTATCCTCGAGAGTATACAAAGTGTTTGTGAAGATTTAGGAAAGGTAAATTGCTATGAATCAAAAGGTATTATAGTAAAAACAGAGATTCAAGCAATTGAAGTGGTTTGTGATTGCTTTTGAAAACTTAAGAAATCTGAAAGTATGTTCAAGAAAATAGAATGATTAAAGAAATTAGAATTGGTAATTTGCAAATGTTAAAACCATGTATTTATATGTGGAGAAGAGATGCATTTGTTTGCTAGAGGTGCAGGCAAGAGATGCTTCCATTTCCATTGGAGAATGGTTGCAACTCTTGGGAGGAAGAAGGTGTATTTTCAGAAAAAATTCGCAGTTACAAATTCAGTCGACTGAGTAGGGATTTCAGTCGACTGAAAATATGAAGTAAAATTTTCAGGAACAAGTTCAGTCGACTGAGCAGGAAATTCAGTCGACTGGAACTGTGCATATTTGTGTATGTGTCACAGGTTCAGTCGACTGGTCATCCCTGTTCAGTCGACTGAACTACTAATTTGTGCACAGTGAATGTTTATTAAAAAATGAAGTTTATAAAATGTGTTCTAGTGTTTGTGCAAGCCTCTTGAGGATAGATTTTAACAATAAATCTAAGCTAAGACCTATGTAGAAATCATACTTATGTTTATCATTGGTCTTCATCGTTCTTCCTTTAGCTTTGCACATATCTCTTCCTTTTTGTTGAAGCACATTGTCATTGATCAAAATCTTAGCGTATCAACATTCTCCCCCTTTTTGATTGATGACAATACCTATGTTTGTAGAGATGTAATTATCTTTCCTCCCCCTGAATATATGCATTATCTTTCATCTCCTTTGCCAATGATATAGCCTTTTGAATTGTCTTCGAAGGTAACTGAGCCACCATCAAAGTATGTGATGTTTGTAAGCATATCTTTGTCGTCGGTCATGTGTTTTGAGCAACCACTGTCTAGTATCCATTTCTTCTTTTTGAGTGGGACCTGAAAATAAATACAAAATTATTGGTACCCACTTTTTAATAGGGTCCTAAAAGTTAGAATTTAGATACTGAACCAAACCCAATTTGGTTCAGTATCCTTTTTATAAATACAATTTTTATTATTATGAACACTATCCATAAATGCTTTGATATATTTATTCCTAATCAAAATATTGTTAGTCTTTGGAACCCAAATTTTAACTATCTTAGTTTCTTCTTTTGTTCTAATAGGTTCTCTTAATAACATTTGTTGTTTTGAATCAATATTCCTCTTAACATTTGTGTTTATCTTTTTAGGAATTTTTGGTTCCTTTTTATATCCTAATCCATGTTTATTTGAGGAGGATTGAGAATTTTCTAAAATCTTAGATAAATTTTCTCTTCCTTTGTTAAAGTTAGAAACATTTTTAGTGATGTTATCTAGTCTAACTTGAAGACTATTATTTTCTAGCTCAACTTGTTTAATCTGAGTTTTTAACTCATGATTTTCAGAAACAATTATATCATTTTTTGTCTTTTGATTTTCAATTTCTTGACTTAAAAGAGACAATTGAGTTTTCGAATTTGAAAGAGTCCGAATTTGAAAGAGACTCTTGAACTTTTTCAAGTTCTTCTTCTGTAATTTTCTTTTCATCTTTTAACATATCCCTTTCAAACTCAGCTTTGTTCTGATTTTAATGAGTTTCCTTAAGTTTCTTTTTAAGATTTTTTATTGTACTCAATAGTTCAGTATTTACATCAGTTAAATCGTCGAAAGTTAAATTACTAACCTCAGTCTTGAGCCATAAAGCATACATTCGCTTGTTCATTGTCACTATCATTTTCACTTTCTGATGTAGATGAATCTGAATCGTCCCATGTTACAGAGAATGCCTTCTTTTTGAATTTTTCTTTCTTGTTTTTGTTCTGATTCTCCTTCTTTTGCTCTGGACAATCATTTTGCATGTGACCTTTCTTGTGACAGTTGAAGCATTCTATATTCGAGGATGTAGGTTTGTTCAAGAAATTCTTTTTGAATCCGTTTTTATTTTCTTTTCTATATCTGAAGAATTTCTTGAAATTTTTGGCTATAAATGCTAAATCCTCGTCTTCAGACTCTGATTCTTCCTTTTTCGCATGAAAAGCTACATTTTTTCTTTCTTGTGCTTGATCTTTCTTAGCTTGCATATTTACTTCATACGACATAAGATTTCCAATTAATTCTTCTGGTTTCATTGTAGATAGATCATTTGCTTCTTCGATTGCTAAGACTTTTCTCTCCCATTCATCAGTGAGTGAATTTAGAACTTTAGATACAATATCAAAATCCGTGTATTTTTCTCCTAGTCCTATTAAGGCATGATGAATGTCTTGAAACCTCGAGTACATGTCATTGATGGATTCATTCTTTCGCATTCTAAAGTTTTGGAACTGGTTCTTTAGCATGGAGATCTTTGTTTGTTTAACCTTGTTTGTGCCTTCATGTATGGTTTTAAGTGTACTCCATATCTAATGTGCAGTAGTACAAATGCTAACACGATTGAATTCATTTCTATCCAAAGCATAAAATAGCATATTCATAGCTTTGGCATTTGCACTAACTTCATTCTTCTGAGCTTGCGTCCATGTAGAATATTCCATTCTGGGTACAACGAGTTCTGCTTGAGTTGCATTCCAGGCTTCAAAACTTGTTGCTTGCATATAAATCCTCATCCTTGTAGCCCAATAATTATAGTTTAGTCGATTGAATAGAGGGGGTCTTTGAGTAGATTGTCCTTCCGCAAATGTAGAGTTATAGGTAGATGTTGTGCTTGTGTTGTTTTACATATTATCAATATGTCAAATAACTGTGTTATGGTTATAGGACGACCTTGCTCTGATACCAATTGAAAGAGGCTATGCGGTAGGATCGTATAATATGGAATAGAGGAATGGTCTAGGTAGATTGTAATAAGCAGTAGTAAGTAAAGTAGACACCAAGACTTTATACTGGTTCGAACCTCTTGTCCTACGTCCAGTCCCTAAGCTCCTCTTAGGAATTCAACTAACCAACAACCCTCACTTAACCCGGAGGAATAGGTTTACAGCTTACCCGAACAACCGAACGGGATTTCTTGCCTCAACTACCGAAGAGGACTTCAACTAGATACAAAATGTATTTCTGACTTGTTGTGTTCTTGATAACACTAACGAGTCAAATTTAGTACAACTTTCATATAATCTTATCCTCGAGAGTATACAAAGTGTTTGGGAAGATTTAGGAAATGTAAATTGCTATGAATCAAAAGGTATTATAGTGAAAACAGAGATTCAAGCAATTGAAGTGGTTTGTGATTGCTTTTGAAAACTTAAGAAATCTGAAAGTATGTTTAAGAAAATAGAATGATTAAAGCAATTAGAATTGGTAATTTGCAAATGTTAAAACCATGTATTTATATGTGGAGAAGAGATGCATTTGTTTGCTAGAGGTGCAGGCAAGAGATGCTTCCATTTCCATTGGAGAATGGTTGTAACTCTTGGGAGGAAGAAGGTGTCTTTTCAGAAAAAATTCGCAGTTACAAATTCAGTCGACCGAGCAGGGATTTCAGTCGACTGAAAATATGAAGTAAAATTTTTAGGAACAAGTTCAGTCGACTGAGCAGGAAATTCAGTCGACTGGAACTGTGCATATTTGTGTATGTGTCACAGGTTCAGTCGACTGGTCATCCCTGTTCAGTCGACTGAACTACTAATTTGTGCACAGTGAATGTTTATTAAAAAATGAAGTTTATAAAATGTGTTCTAGTGTTTGTGCAAGCCTCTTGAGGATAGATTTTAACAATAAATCTAAGCTAAGACCTATGTAGAAATCATACTTATGTTTATCATTGGTTTTCATCGTTCTTCCTTTAGCTTTGCACATATCTCTTCCTTTTTGTTGAAGCACATTGTCATTGATCAAAATCTTAGCGTATCAACAATAATGTCTAGGGTAAAGAAAATAAATCAGAAAATAGTCATGCTGCTTGCATCTCACGACACAGCAATATTGAAGTACTATCAAAACCGCTAGGATACGTTCACATAATGGATTTTCTATGGAGATTTCTTTGGTCAAGCCAAAATCCAATCTCCCGCACAAGGTTCATAAACTACCTCTGAGGTCGCATATCTTTAAATAAAATATACCAATTAGGAGAAACAACACTGACCCATGCCCTAACACGTAATCCCACATATCATCACCTCCCACGTGCAACATCGATAAGCACTCTAGATTTGGAGCGATAATATCCTCTCATGGCTTAGATAAACCCCAAACAATGAGGCCTACTCTGTTTTCTGTCATTTTCGATGTCGAGGCTACATTCAGCATCTCTTACATGAGTCTTCATCACTTGAACAGAATAGTGATGTCCAAATGGATTCCAGCATCTCAAACTTACCATGACTCTCTACATGGATTCAAGCATCTTGAACAGATCTCGAATCTCCACATAGATTTTCGCATAGGTCCTCCAACGAATGCTAATGCTGACCTCTCCTTTGGACTTAACCTTAGGATAGACATTTTAACTCTATAGCATTCCACTTGACAACCGCTTCGAAAACATAGAACTCGTATATCAATTTTGAAGTGGTATTCGATAAGTAGAACACTTACCGATCCTCGTCTCTTGAAAACTAATTCGACAAATTTCCGGTCAAGTTTGATAGTCGACTAATCGACTATCAAGTTCCAAGTCTCACATTCTTATCATATTTCCAACCCTTTCATCTCACACTATCCCTCGGTCAAGTGTGAAATCGGTAGGTTAGAGCACTATTGCTTCTGTTCCTATTCGAACAACATTCTTAACTCTCATAGATAGACAAGCCTATTTCATCAGCTTTTAGTACTAAGTATACAACTAAATATATTCCATAAATGAATAAACCACTTCCCTATGGAGCTAATCTAACCACTTTCATTATGTTCCACTTCAAACCAATTTTGAAATGGCGGCCTCCGTTCCACCAACCGTGTCCCCTAGCTCCTTCACCTCATCACCAAGTCACATCAAGAAAAGAGGCACCTTAGCCAAACATCAAAAGACCCAACAACGCCTATAGGGATTTGAAGCTCTTCATCACACGAGTGCAATGGATCCACCCTCATTGATTCAGTTTAAGTGCAGCTCTCGATTTAATTGAATTTGAATTGGCAGCTGTGTATTTTGTTTACTATAAAGAGGAGGAGAGGGAAAATGAATAGAGGGAGGAGTGAAGGTGAGGGTTACTTATAATAAAATAAATATTATATTTAATTTTTCAAATTAAATCGATGCGTACGATCACACCGTACATCCGATCGTCACGAAACTCGTCGGCATACATCACCTTATTATTCTAGTTCGGATTACACTAATTTCATCAAAATCTGAGATAGTGCCCTGGGATGATAATTTTACGTGTTTCGATGTTTACCGATAAAACGATTTCTAGTCAAATTATCCATATTTATTTGAACTATTTATTTTTGTAAACAAATTTCGAAAACAAATTTTTTATTATTGGTAATTATTAAAAGGGGGTTAACAAGGTTATTAAATCATTTTAATCACATTAGATCAAATATTCAAATATTTAAATAATTTAGATATTTAAATACGTAGTGTTTGAAATTCTGGGTCGTTACAATGATTTCTCTTGATAATTTTATTTTTAATTTCTATTGATGTTGGTTTTGATTTAAATCAATAACTAATAGTTAATTTTTATCTTTTATATTTATTTATTTAAATATCAATGATAATTTCCATTGATTCATAATTGGTTTTCTATTTCAAAACACACATGTTTGTATGTATTAAAATCAATTAGAAAATTATTTTACAATAATTGGTTTTGGAAAAAACAAAACCAAAATATTATTATATACATATATATATATATATAAACAAGGAGATTCATATTAATGTATAAACATATTAATTTAAAAAAGCGGTAAAATTAAAGGTCATAATGTTGGCAAGAAAATATTATTTACAAAATTCCTTTATTTCTTATTTCATTTTGTTTTAAATTATTAGTACATAATTTATTTTGAATTTGTAGATCTATATTTGTTTTCACATTATCTTACCAAAATATACAACTTGAAATTTTGAAATAAAATTTTGAATTCATAATTGTTGACTTGGTCAAAGTCAACTTGGTTTTATTAAAGGATTTAATAATGGAAAACCTTTTGAAGTGTGTGTGTATATACGCATATATGTGTGTATGCATATATATATATATATGCATTTGTAAATAATGTTTCGGACAACCAATGCGTATATAAAAGGTGAATGTGTCCATTGCGGTGTAAATCCAAGCACGTACTCGTACACATTAACTATATACATGATTTAATATACTGCACTTGCGTAATACACTTGAGTATATTTGGATATACTCATAAAATATACCAATTACAAATTTGCTCAAATCTAAAATAATATTTTTAATTCCTAATTAATTGCATATTCATAACTTTTATGACCTATTAAATAGTTTCTCATAATTAATAATTTAATTCTTTACTTACCAAGATTATAATACAAAAAAGTAACTATTGCACACATATAGACACAAGAGTATATTTTTCTATACCCTATTATATACATACATACATATATCAAATTGATTAAAGTAAATCAATTAATAAAATTAAGAACATAAATAAAATTTGATTTTATTAGATAACTAGATTGGATTTAGTATTATATATTATACTTCATAGGCCAACTATGATCCAAATAAGGGAGATTCTTTGAAATCTACCTAATCTACCCATTATAGATTGGCCTAGTTTTATTAGATCTTTGATGCAGTGTTGATATAGATGAATGTTAGATGATCCTTTTGTGATATTGGTCATTATATAAGATGTTATGTATTTAAATATTAATAAATATATTTTTGGTGTGAGGGTTTTCCCATTTTATTTATATTTTAGTTTTTTAATTTATTCACCCAACGACATACTAGTTTTAACATTCAAAATTTATAATCAAGTGTTAGTTAATTGCATTGGAATAAATGATGATTAACTCTACATAATTTGGCTCAATTTAAATAATCTTAACATGAAAAAATCGTGTTTCAAATCAACGGTTAAAATAAGTTTTTTAGTGATTGATATCCAACTTAATAGTTTGAACATGTTAGATATTTTAAAATGATTTTATTTTTTGTGGACATGATTTTCATAGTGTAGATTTAACATCCTCAAGTTTATTTGATTTAGCATAGTGTAGCACCGAAAACTATATGGTGTAGAATAAGGTGTAGCGAAAGAGATGTGTAGTGGATCCTTACCTTATATGTATGTATGTATGTACATATGTATAAGGAAATCTAAATTGATATCTCTATATCAACAATATACACAATTAGACCAAGGGTTAAATGTACAATAATAACCCACTACAGCAGCATGAGATGTATGCCTCATAAGCAACATGTACCTAACCTCTACCCACCAATAGCTACACATCCATCGAAAGAACCGAATCAAGAAAGAAACCACTATCCCATCTTCTCAAAACATAACTTTAAAAAATATATAGTGAAAAGTTGAAGCAAAAGCTCTATTGAGGCAAAGAAAACACCACGTATAACAAAGAAAACAGATTTTTTTATCATGTCAAATAAGCTGAAAAAGTACTACAGGAAAACAAAAGGAAACTAAACTAATAAAACCGAATTCAATATGATAGAGAAATCGTAAGTTCGATATTCCAATTGATTTTTCCTAATTTCTTAGTAAAATGTTTGCGGACTTTTATAATAAGCAGGAATCCAATTTCATTTATTAACTTTTGGTACTATATCCCTGAAATTTCGTTCCATTCAAATGTTCCAAATAGTGGTAGTAATCATAGTATCAATGACGTATGTGGTAAAATTGTGTGACTCAAGTATGTGTAACACCAAATATATATAAAGAAAGGACACTAAATGATTGACTAATTAGTTAATTAATGTCTCAACATGAGGAGAGAATAAAAATGGAAAGAATGAAGTAATGAATAGATTCATTTAATCCGTTAAATGATGAAGATAGGAGAAAAAAAGTTATTTGGGAATTATTCATTATTTAATACATTTGTCATCAAAATGGCGATTCTAGATTTTTAGGTAATTATTTATTATGCAAAATTAAAGTTTTGGCTTAAAAAATCCTAATAATTGGTATTAGAGAAAGGATTAGTAGATAATGATAAGTAATGGATGGATCAAAGAATTTGAATAGTTATGCGATAAATGGATTCAATAGGAAAGAAGATTTTAGGACATGAAGGTCGAAGATGGACTTTAGGAGATGTTAAGCCTAAAAATGGCACAACACCCTAAGTTCTATAGAAATCTAGCAGAAAATATATGAAAAACAAAGAGAACACCATGGTTTTTAAAGTAGTTTAGCAATCTTTGGCCTACTCTCACTGTAGTTTTTATTAATTATAGATTTGAGAGTCACTAGTATAAGGGTTTTACTGATCTAAAGGTCTATAATAGCAAATAGTTGCTTCCTTAGTGACCGTAATGGAGAAGAGATATGAAGAAGATAATGAGCCAAAGGTCCTTCTCCAGTTGCTATAAGGTCTGCATTTATAGGGAAATTGTCCAACAGAACATGAGCCAAAAAAATACCAAGTCCAGATCTAGATCCAAGAATGTAGGAGGGGAAGACGAAGTCGCCTGAGCTATAAAAACTACTCGATACTGACCAGATGTGGTCAGTAACGACTCGAATTTTGGAGGGGGACTTCCCCTTCTTCCTTCAATTGGTCTTCTATCCCCGTTCCATTGTGTTTCGAGCGCTTTTCCTTAAGGATTGCGTTGTTTTCCGGAGGTTCCAATATTGCATTTACTTGTCTATTTTCCCTCGGAATTCCTTTGGAGTTCGTCTATTCTGTGAGAAATATACTTCACGATGATCAGTTATGCCATATCTCCATGTATAAGAGCTCTAAGGGCCCATAAGGGGCAAATGAAGTGCTCGGTATCGAGTATGAAGTGCTCGGTATAAAGTGCTTTCCTTTGTTCAAACTAGCCCCTAATTTCTCGAGTCCATTCCTACTGTCCTTCTAAGCATGTTCCCAATTTTGCGAATTGTTTCGTCTTTGTCTCGACGTCCAAATTCATCTAAGAGTTGCTTGTTCAAAAAGTCAGATAACAATTTCCCTCTGCTTTTATTAAAAACAAAGCATGCTCTGGAATAAGACAAGCATCCACTACCATCCCTGTGTGTCCATTGGTTATTCAAGAGTTGCTTCAAAGTGTTGTATTCATTCCGTGGGTATCCATTCAATCCCTTCATATAGTAAGGATTCCATCATCCATGTTAAGGAAAAAATCTGCACTTTGGAGATCGTTTCACACCTTATCTATGCATGCAATGCTCGTTCCTTACTTTTTCTCCAATTGTTTGCCAAATTTTCTTCTCGGTATCAACTTGTTCTTCTTGGTATCAAGCTCTTTCGGCCAGTCACCAATTGCTTTAAATACCTGATACTTAGCCGTTTTCTTTCTATCTTAACATTTCATGACCAAGTCTCTCTCTATCGAGCACCCGCAACTACTTTATCTTCCCCAGAATCGATCGTCGCTGCCTCACTACGATCGCTGTTGCCATCTCTAGATCGTTGCTACTTCTAGACGTCGAATTTGACCACTACTATCAAACTTGAGGTTCTCGTCAACAAATACCTTGATTTTAGTATGAACTTTGACCTCGGTCAGCCAAAGTTGGTAATGCTTCTACGTCGTGGTGATCAACGTCGAAGATGGTGATTTAGAGGGTGCTGATAGGGGGTTGTTCAAAGTTTAGGTTAAGTGATCCTAGGGTACCCCTCGGGTCCGACCCAAGAAGAAATCTGGTTCAACTTAGGGCGTGCACTGGTTATTCCTATGAAATGTTTAGCTGCTCTAACCCTTAGCCTTTAAATTTCAAAGTGCCTTGACAAACCCTCATAAAGACTTAGCTAGTCATGTATCATTGTTCGAATACCTATAGGACAATTGTCTTCCTAAAGGACGGTCATATTGGATGGGTTCCAAAAATGATTCCATCACCTAGCAATTCGAATTATCGAACCTTCCGTTTTCCTATGAAAGAAAAACTTCCACGTCGATCCAGATAATGGTTCCATTATCGATTATCCGATGATAACGTGTAAAATTCAATGCACAATTCTATCATGCGGAATGGCCCGTTTTTCTAGCATGAGCGAGCAACCTACAGATGATGGTCCATTTTCCATGTACGGGATATGGGTCCCACACTACATAGACTAACACTTTTACTTACCTTGGTCGACACTCAGAATTCGATTGGTCAACACATGTCGACATTCGTTGGATTCTGGGTGCTAGTCGTGGGTTTAAATTTGAAATAAAATTCCAAAATAGAACATACCTGATTGTGTTGAATGCTAAGTTTTCCTGTCCAGATTTACTAGCCAATCGACCCGTTTCAAGACCAATGCCAAGCCATCTACTCTTCCCGAAGCTGGGTCTACCACTGCTTAGACTTCGACCTCTACACCTTCTAGATCTAAGTGTTCAATCACCATCGATCTTCAAGGAATGATTATGCCGGTAGGACCTATCCAAGAGAATCCTCCTCCTCTGAACGAAAATGTTGGCTTAAGAGTTCTGGATGATCCATCTGAACAGGTGCCAATGATTCGAACCGTAAAGATGCGCCGTAACATATGTAGGCTGCACGAGATTCTTGAAGACGACGTGCTTTTCTTGACGCAAATCCAGTGGGCACATAACCATTCGGTGGGTTATACAATATGCAATTGATACATGTGCTCGGGCGGTGCCATACCGCCATATAATCCATTCCTAAGAATTATTCTGCAAGAACTCGAACTAGCTCCGCCTTAAGTTCACCTAAAAAATACGCACTCCTGAGCTCTATTTATGTTTTATATTTGAATTGATTACGGCGACCTCCAAACTTCGGTAAGCTTACACACATTTTAATCTTAAAATAATGGAGCGATTCGCCGTCTTATATGATAATTGAAGCATGGTGATGATGTAAATTCATCGAAAAGCTTCATAAAAATGATCGTATTTCAAGAACGAGTACTTTTTTGTCCGGTGCCCATATCGCTTTAGTGGGTGTTGGCATTCTAGCATTAAAACTCCTCTCCCATCTCCCTCTCGCGCTTGAATTTCAACCGTCTAAACATCTAACTTTTAATCAGATTCCATTGCAGATATCCTTGCCCAAGGTACCAGTGAGGCACATGCCAATACCTTGGAGGATCTCAAGAGAAACAGCTTCCTTCACCACACTACCGCGTACATTTTGATAGATGAGAACCTTCATTGATCGGTCTATTACCTCCGGGTCACTTTGCAATTCCTACGACTGCTCCATCGAGCAGTTTGAGACGGCATCAACTAAGGCGACTCCATTGGCTGGATCTTTAGGAGACGTCTTCGGCTCCTTGAGTGACTTCGATATTTCTATTAGCATTCTCCTTAAGGACGGCCCTCCAAGCTTTAGCTTCTCGTCTGGGGATATCCTAGCCGAAGGTGGAGAGATTCCAACTTTACTTGTCTTCGAACATGGTCCATAGAGTACTTAGGGTGGTCATCGACACTCTACATTGCACTAGGATTGTAACGACCCATATTTCGAACTATTTTAAATTATAGAATTTGATATGATTATTGAATGAAAATGGTTAGAGATTAAATTTAACGACATGTTATTGTAATTTATCAGATAATTAAATTGTTTAAATTTAATATTGGAAATTATTTTAATAATTAAATTCTGAATTTAATATGATTGAAAATGATGTCGTAAGTTGATTTAAATTTTATAAAACAACAATTAAGATTGTTAATATTTTAAATTGACGAGTAAAAATAGCCATTTTGGCAACTGTCTTGTATTTCGACGAAACTTATTTCATCGGATCCGTAATAGTGGATTATTATTAGATTTCAAGTTTCGTAGCGATCAGACTTGTCGTTTGGCCGTATGAGCTTGAAACGCGTAGAAATCAATTTAAGGAATTCGTTAAATAAAATTGACTTTGAAAAGCTAACTTCTACATACGATCGAATTAGGCCTCGAAACTAGTTCCATTGCGTTCAGAATAGGGGTAAAACATTATAAATGCCAGGCGGCATGCCTCGATTGGATTTCGAACGATTTTGGACCTAACTATATAAATATGCACACAAATCAAGGCAGTCTTATTACTATTTTAATTTCTCAAAACCCTAGCTGCCAGTATTTTAATGGCTGAAATTGCTCGAACTTCTTTCCTCTTTATCTCTCAATCTGTTCAACGAAATTGAAAAATTCCAAAAGCAAAGTTGTAGATCTCGGCGAGCTCTTCAAATCCATATGGTTGATCTATGCTATTACGTCATGGATTCGCCATAATCTAGCTTGGAAGCATGCACGTGTTTTGGGGTTTTCGAGGCCAACGAGGGCAGTTGGATGGATGGCGTTTAGGGCGGTAGTAGCTCTCGACGAGGTGCTCGCGTGGGAACGTCCTGATCATCGTCCGGTCGACGTTGTAGGCGTCCGTGCATTTGAATTTGGCGTGTGTGATGGGTTTGCAAGGTACATAACGTGAACGAGAGATGAAGATGGTAACGTAATTTTTTTATATTAATTAATTATTTTATATTAAAAATTCAAATGTTCTAACTCGAATAACGTTTTCATACGAGCTCGGATTAACGTGCGGTTTTTCCGTTGCGATCGTATCGAAATTCCAGACAACATGGAACTGGTTTGATCGAGTTCTGAGACTGTTTAAATTTGGGTCTTTATTTGAATTTTAAATCATCGATAATCAAAGGTGAGTGTTTATACGCTCACAATTGACTGAAATAATTTTTATGTAGTTAAATTTATATCGTGAAGTGATTGAAATTTATTGATTGTTGTTGATAAGTTTACTTGACATCTGAATTAATTGATAGAATTTGAATTGACAGTTAATTTGGATTAGAATTTAATGGCCGTAAAATACCCGATATTGATAATTATAAAATTGTTGTGAATTTTATTGACTATTTGGATGATTGGTTGTGATGGATGAAAATTGGTTGATATTTGAATGATTAGATGTTTATTTATTTTATATATATCCTGTTATCATCTTGTAATTATTTACAGTATATAAAACTGTAAATTGAAATATTTTTAATAAATTAAGAAATAGGTTGAAATGATATATACCTATGGCATATATTTTGGATTAAAATGATATATATATCCATCCCTGAAATTAAATTGAAATAATTGATTCACTTGGCCATAGGATAGAAAATTATATACGAACACCGGATTGGTTAAATTAAATGATTTTAAGATTTTGACTTAAAATTATTTTAATTTATTTTGATTTTTAAGAAATAAAATCGAATTTGGAAGTTGAATTATTTTAGAATTGGCTCGGAATGTTGAAATTTAAAATTTGAAACAGGAATTGTTTAATTGATCGAAGTTGAGATTTAAGTCATAATCGGAATATGATGTGAATTTCAAAAATTTATTTGTTTTAAAAGATTGGACTTTTATTCGAATTTTGAATATTGCTATGTAAAAGTGATATAAAATGATATTTCGAAATTTAGTTCGAAATTTAATTATATTTGAAGATTTGGTGTTTTTTTAAAAAATTGGATACTGAAGTAAAATTTGATTTAAGTGTTTTGAATCGATATTTTGGAAATCGAACTCGGAATTGATATAAATCGAAATGGTTTACATTTGATAATTGATTTGAAATTAATTTGGAATTGGAATTGAAATAAATTTGGCATTGGAATTGAAATTATTTGGAATTGAGATTGAATTCGACTTGAAATCGGGATTGAATCGATTAAATCGAAATGGAAATTAGAATAGATTTGAATTGGGAAATTTGGAATCGGTTTGACTTTGAAACTATTTTCAAATGAATTATTTTAGTATAAACGGTTTAAAATCTATATTCTTTAAATATTTAAGTTATTTTGATTTTTCAAACTATTTTACTATATAAACCATTTTAATACTCAAACTATTTTCTATTTAATTATTTTAACTATTTTCTAAAAAAAAATCAAAGTGGTCAAAAGGGTGGAATGTTTATATTTAAATTTTGGATTTAAATGCGAATTGGGTTAAAGTGAAGTTATAACCTAAATTGTAATTCGAATAAAATTTTGAAGTGAAATCGATATATCGAATTGAATTGACATTTGAAATGGATTTGATTTTTGAAGCGAATATGATGATTTCGAAATGGATTTGATTTTTGAAGTGAATAAGATATTTTGATATCAAGTACCAACCGGTGTGTAAAACGACGTTTGGTTATTAAAGAGACCGGGGCCTCTTATTAGCATACTCTCTATCAATATTGGAACCACTTTAACAACTGTGCACGCGGTGGATGATATCTAGAATGTAGTGGTTGAATTGGCGACGTTTACTGGAATGAAGTAAGAGAACGGTGATTGATAGCCTTGACACTCGTGTCATAATTGAAATGACTAAAACATGAGCCTATGTCGGGCCATTGAGGTTAGCTACCTCTAGCGACGTTGATCCCTCGTATTACTATTGTGATTTCGTATTCGATGGGTGCACCTTTTGTCGGTTGGATTGATTGTCGCGGTCGGCCACGGATGGGTTACGACCAGCCAAAAAGGGTAAACTGGTAGAATCCTACCTTGGGCATTGCCTTACGTGCCTTGTCATATTTATACCTATACGAGCCCATTACGACTTTGGTTTTGAACCTATAAAAATGTGTTAAAGGGGATAATGTAAAGCCTTAAAGCTATTTTGATATTTTTTTACTGATAAACATTATCTATTATAGCGTATACTATTATATATAAATAGTTTAACGGATCTTTAGGAGATGGAAAATCCCGTAACATCTCTTAAGTTATTGCACTCATATTTGTGATATCGATTTGACTTACATAAGAGTATTTTAGTCCTGACTCGAGAGTTTTGTCTTTTCATTACGCTCGGATCAGTTCTGAGTTTTTTCCAGCGTATTGAAGACTATTCTCTGAGGGACGAAGGCAAAGTTTTGGTATATTACTATTATTATTATCCCCAACATCATGCTATTCTGCTGTATTGATTATTTATCCATGATGTATATATATAACTCTGATAAATGTGTATAGATTTTAATCAAATGTATTATAAACAACTTCATGAACTGTTATATGATTATTATATTTTATCGTTCCGCTGTGAGATTTTGTGTTTGTTTTCTTCTTCTTTTCTTATTTTTCTTATTTAACCCCATTGATTATCTATGTTCCAGATGGTTTAAGTTGAACATGTGTGTATTATTATCGATTTAAACCTTCCGAAATGTGGGCCATCACAAGGATCACAAACACATGTCTCTTGAGTTCCCATGAATCCTAAAATTCCTGAACTTATAAGTCCTTTTCCTTGTTTCAAATACCATGGCAAGGGACAAATACAACAAGCTTCACTATAGTGTTAGCGAGTCAAGAGGACGGACTCTTGATCCATACCCGCCTCATCTAACTATCGAGGTCGTCAAAAGACCGAGGAAGAAAGATTTCTAAGAAAGGAGAGAGAATGAGAGGTGGAAGAAAGCCACAAAGCAGAGAGAGAAAGAAAAGGCAAGCTGAAAAGGGCTACCTCATGACCAAGGCAAATGACAAAAGGAGTCACCCGATCAAACGTTAATTTCTTGTTCCTTAACTACAGCCATGCCTCCTCAATCCAAAGGAATCGTCGCTCCTCCAACTCCTATCCCTGCTTCATTATCCCACATGTGGGCTGCTTTTCATGACCTCTTCTTGACTGATGTAATGTTTGACCATGACATCAAAAATATTTCGAAGGAAGAAGCAGACTAGTATGTCCAGCAGATTCAGAATCTCATTGACCAGGGCTATGAGTAGAAGAAACTCCGTTATGCCCTCTCTAAGGTTAATTGAAGTTAATGACGTGAACATCCAGTCGTTCGAGTCTGAGAAAAAGACTTACGAAAGCCTTCTCAAGGGGTACAAAGGAGGCTTGAAGAAGTTAAAGACAGAGAGGGATGAAACTTTAGAGGTGGAGAGGAAGGAAAATGATTTGATGGAGGAGATGAGAAGAGCACACACCAATGTAGAAATCATGCATAAAGATCCGCTGAAGGATGCCTATGAAGACAATGCCTCCCTAAAGTCGTAGCTTGCCGAGAAAGACTTGGCCCTCACCGCTAAAGATGAAATTAACTGAACCAAGGATAAAATCATTGAAGATTAGGCAACCGATATCCAGAGGCTCTCCTGGCGGAAAAAGATAAGCACGAGGAGAGCCTACTATTGGCAAAGACCAAAAAGCTAAACATGGAAGTCGAATATTCTATCACTGCACACGATCTGAAAACACTTAAAGAGTAGAAAGCCAAGGAGTGAGATGAACTCAACACCACTCTCCGATACTTCTTTGCCAGTGTTATACATTACAAGAACCTAAAATGGCTGGGTAGTACATATGTCATCACCCTTGCCGATGCCTGGGAGGAAGTTCTGTGCCATTTGGAAGCAGCCAGTGACGGCCTTACCGAAGAAGAATTGACGACCAAGTACCTTGAAGTGGACGATATTGCAAAACTTAAGGAGGGAAAGGCTATCCTTGCCAATGAAGATGCCACCACTACCGTATGGCCCGAATGCATCGGGTTAGGTAGAATCACCAATTCCAAAATATAGGAGCTTTCGATAGATATTCCTGTAAACAAGGGTTTTAGCTTCGAAGCTACCCAAACCATCCAAGCGTTTGCCGTGGCCACTCCCGTTGAACCCTATATTCCTCCCTTCATCGACCAACCAATCCAACATTCACTCAAAGAAGGTGAAATTCCCAACTCTCCTGCTTTACAATCACTCCCGGGTGAAGGCATATCCCTTGTTTCATCGGTTTTTCAGAAACTCTAGTTTTCGCCTGAATCCATCTCTGATCTTTACCATTCTGTTTGTTAACTTGTAGGTTATCCACATCTTCCTCTTCTACCGTCAGCCACAAGACCTTGGTTCTACAACAGTCTTTACTGCATCGACCTCCAGGGGACTTTTGACTTTTGTTCCTCCTCCCAATTCTAGCCTAAGGCCTGATGTTGAGATGATATTTGCACTGGAAAACTTGGAGGACGTGTCCTTGTCCTTGGAGGAAGAAACTGTTATCACTAATGCTGTAGACCCAACTGATTAAATTATCATGGAGGAGAGACTGAAGATCGACATTTCAAGGTCAAAATCATGACTAAGCCTGGTACTAATAAGTTTGCCAGTTCCACGCCAACAAACCTTTCTTTAAACTTCTCCCAATTAAGTTGAAACCTCTCAAGATTAAATTTACCGATGCACCTACTTGAAAATCCAACGAACCCCTTGCTACAACCAAGGGGGAGTCCACCTAGTTCGAAGATGACTCTTGTAAAGAGGGGAAAGCCAAAGGTGGATGCAAGCAAAAGAGGTGACTTGGTGGTTCTAGTGGCAAAGGCAGTAAAAGAGGGAAGAATAAGTAGAAGACACCTGAGACTTACAAGCGAGATGGGTCCTTTGGCCGTGAATTTTGCTTTCCATTTTGTTGTACAAAGGCCATGCTTATGTGGGAGCGGCCCCCATAATCTTTGTATATAAAATCTTTAGCAATGAAAGATCATCTTTCTTTTGTAATCTTTGTTCTGTTTACTTTTCTGCACTTTTACATACTGTACTTTCTTATATACAACTGCCTACATACATAATATAATTGCTTGTGTTGTGACTTGTCCATATTATACATGTCTATTTCTGTGTCATGCCTTTATTTACTACAACTCTATGCATATGAATAAAATTCCCACAATTGCTTTAATTGTATATGTTCATTCGGTTATGTTTACTACTGCCAAAGCGTTTCTGTTTGGCTAAACAAAATTATTGCTCAACCAATTCCATAGTTAATCCTGTTTATGTTAGGTCGAGTTTCCTTCGATCAGTTCTTAACTATGAATAATCCGAGTTTTTTGCTACGAGGAATAGTGATTTGAACGTCTAATTCCCAACTTTCCCGATCTCACCGATAACCAGGCATGATCAATATTTCCATAAATTTACACTATTAAACCTAGGCAAAACATATCCTGCTATGCCATGAGTGAAGTCATAACTTTTTTGCCATTTTATCGTATAGCAAGTCATACCTCCGGGGATCATCTAAATGCAAGAATCTGGGCATCGTTCTCTGACCTTGCTAACATCTGGGACTTGGTTAGATATTAACCACGTGGAGCCAAATTATCCAATCGCCCTAGTCTAATTGACTCTTCTGGTCCTGATCCTGGACCGGAGGAGTCCGGTGGTTCATGCTTCCATTTTTCAATGACTATCCTCGCTTGTCCTCGACCGAGCACATCCCTCTATGCCACAAGTGCAGTCGCGAATATTCTAACCATTGACCGGTTCTTATATCCAAGAACTTGTGCCTTAGGACGCCTATCTCTAGGCATCTGCTCTCTGTCCTACCTGTCTCTAGGCATTGATTAATAGTATCCGTTGACCATCCTTACTTAACCTCGGCCTAGCATATCCTGCTGGGCCGTTAGCATGGTCATTAGAATTCCAACCGCCTACTAGCTACTATCTTCAGAAGCTAGCACCTTAGTCGCCTTATCCTTGGCATTCCTTTTTGACGCTGCCTAATTCCAAGCAATAGTCAATACCTGAAGGTCGAGGTCGAATTATCCGATCGACCGCTATATCGACTATCATTGGTCCTAATCTTGGGCGAGAGGAGTCGATACCATTATCCGAGCACCTAAGCATGTAGGGTTGAATTATCCGATCAACCCTTGAAGTTGTACTCCCCGGTCCTGAATCTGGACCAAAGGAGTTTGTACCAAACTGTTTTACTAATCGTGCATCATAAGAATTTTGCTTACAAGGACACTGTTCCCGTGGTTCAAGAAACTAACGCTTATTTATAAACCGAAAACGTGGAAAGTCCTGCCTTATTACATTGCCCCAAAATCCTTGTATGGCTTATTTGCAAGAAATAAATTAAATAAAACTAAGTAAAATAGCGCCGCAGTAAGTCGATATTCCATGCTCGTGGGATTGAGATCCCATCAATATTTACTAGCTTGAACGTTATCTCCAAGCTTTTGCTCGATTGCATAAGGACCTTCCCAATTTGGAACAAAATCCCCCATACCTAGGAGAACACATTTCAAAATGTGATCCCTTACCTCAAAAGTACATTTTGGACTTTGGTGTTAAAGTGTCGTGCTACGTTTTTCTGATGATCAGTTGTCCTTAATTCTGCTTCTTCCCTTTTCTCATCAACCATATCAAGGGACGCAAGCAAGAGTTCCTCATTTACCTTTGGACCATAAAAACTTTTACGAGAAGGGACCTCCAATCGGGATCATGGCCTCCGATCTGTATGCCAAAGTGAATGGTGTATGTCCAATCGTAGACTTGTGAGTCGTCCTATAAGCCCATAATACCAGTGGAAGCTCATCGACCCAGTTTCCTTTGGCTTTCGTTAACCATTTCTTCAAAGTGGATTTGATGATTTTATTCACTGCCTCAACCTATATGTTCGCCTATGGGTGTGCTACCACTGAAAATCTCTTCTCAATCCTACGCTGGTTGCAAAAATCCTTGAACTAGGTTTCAAACTATGTTTCATTGTCCTTTATAAGCTTTTGAGGTACTTTGAACCTATAGATGATGTTCTTCATCATGAAGTTGATTACCTTTTTCATTGTGATCGTGGAAAACAGTTCTGCTTTGGCCCAATTCGTGACGTAATCCACCATAACTATTGCAAATCAGCTCCCCATTTTGCATTAGTAGCACTCCGATAATATCAACTGCCTTAACCGCAAATGGTCATGGGCTAGCTATTTGCGTAAGCTTTGTAGACAGGGCTCTTAAAATCTTTAGAAATCTCTAGCAACGATCGAACTGTTTGATGTAATCAACCGCATGCTGATTTATTGTTGGCCAGAAATATCTGTAGCGATGTACCATTGTTACCAAAGTCTGCTCCTCAGTGTGGTCACCACAGCTACACTCATGAATTTCCATAAGGATTTTCCTAGCCTCATCCTTGGTCACACACCATAGAAAGGGGGTAGAGAAACCACTTTTGTACATCACTCCTTCTTGCATTATGAACCGTGACACTTTTTGAAGGAGTTTCTTCCATTCATTCCTGTCTCTTCACAGAGTTCCTTAGAGAAAATATTCCTTGATCAAAGTTATCCACGGCTCCTTTTCCTTCATGGTCTCCAAAATCCACTCAACATCCATCTGGTCAATACTTGAAGCCATCAAAATGTCTGCAGGAACCAAACCCATCATCAGTGCTTCCCCAGAACTAGCCAATGAATCAGCTTTTGCATTCTCCTCTCTAGGGATATGCATAATAGTTTAATGCTCTATATCATCCAACAGTTCCAGTGCTTTCGTCAGGTGAGAAGCAAGTCTTGCACCCTTAGCATGATATTCCTTCCTTACTTGACAAACTACTAACCGGGAATCAATGAATATATGCGGTGTCCTTATCCCCAGTTCCTTCGCTATCCTCAGTCCCGCTATTAATGCCTTGTGCTCAGCCTAATTGTTTGTCATCGGAAATTCCAACTTCAATGCATAACAAATTAATTATCCTTTTGAAGTTACAAGCACTACTCCTGAACCTGAACTATGTTTGTTTGAAGCTCCATCTACCAATAATTTCCAATGAAAAAGCGTGACCATGCCGTCCTCTTCTTGACCATCTCGTGCGGTAAACTCAACGATGAAATTTGTCGATGCCTGCCCGTTTATTGCTCTCCTCACATGGTAAGTAATATCATACTAAATCAACTCTATGTTTCACTTTAGCAATCTTCTCGAATTCTTGGGTCGGTATAACACCTACTTTAAGGCTAATCCATTGACATCTTAATCGAATGAGCCTGGAAGTATGGCCACAACTTCCTCAATGCAATCAACAAGCAATAGGAAAATCTCTCCAACTTCATGTAATTCTTTTTAAATCCAGTAAAATGCATGCTAATAAAATAACTTGGCCTTTGAATCCTTTCCTCCTCATCTACTAATACTGCGGTTAGTGCATGAGCAGACAATGCTAAATAAACGAGCAAATCCTCCCTAGCCAACGGTTTGGATGGAACCGCGGGTGTATTTATGTGCTCAACAATTCCTCAAATGCATTTTGACAGTCTTGATTCCATTAGAAATTCTTCTTTCCCTTTTTAAGGGCATTGAAGAATGGTATGCACTTACCCATTGCCATTGAGATGAACTGGCTGAAGGAGTCAATCTGCTCTGGATTGCCTTCAATGCCTCTCGCATTCATGATTAATCCCATAAACTTTACCGATGCAACTCCAAAAGATCATTTCAACAGGTTTTTCTTCATCCTATACTTTCATAAAATATCGAACATCTTTGAAAGATCATCCAAGTGGTTTCATGATAGCCGTAACTTTACAAGCATGTCATCCACATATACTTCCATCATCTGCCCGATTTGATTCATGAACATAGAGTTTACCAATCCTTGATACCTAGCTCTAGCATTCTTCAAACCGAACGACATTACTCAATAACAGTACAATACCAAATTCATTATAAAGCTAGTATACTCCTGATCCTGTATATGCATTAGTATCAACTTATAACCTGAATAATCATCCATAAATGGGAGCAATCTTGAGGTCCCGTCAAGCAGTTGGTCAATCCTAGGCAAGAGAAAGATGTCCTTTGGGCATGCTTTATTTAAATCAGAATAAACAATACACATCCGTCACTTTCCGTTCGATTTCTTGACCAATATAGGGTTTGATACCCATTTTGAGCAATAAAGCATCATGGATAAAGCTATTCGCCATCATCTTATCCATTTCTTCCTTTAGCGTAGTGGATCGCTATGGACCCAAACTATGCCTCTTTTGCTTTCTCGGTGGAAACCTTGGACCGACAGTCAGTGCATGACACACCACCTTCGACGATATCCCGCACATATCTGAATGCATCTAAGCAAATACGTCCAAATTCCCTCGAAAGAAATTAAACAATTCCTTCCTTAGTCCAATACCGACCTGGCATCCAATCTTGAAAGTCCGGGAAGGATCATCCATATCGATTGGAACATCAATCGTCAGTTTAGCCTATGCCACCCACACTTCCTATGATTTCTTCTTGGGATCCATAAACTTATCGAACCTGCTGTTGTTCCCGAGTCAGGGTTGGGCTCTAATTGCTATGATTTCAAATTCTTAATGCAGAGAGCCTTCTCTATATTCTTACCTTTCTCCCGTCGCTTTGCTTTCCTAGGTTCCACGATATAACATTCCCTTTCTATACTCTGGTGCACTCTAATCGATCCAACTCCATTCTCTATGGGGAACTTCATCATTAAGCACCAAGGAGCCAGTGCTATTCTAAAATTAGTTAGGGTCAGCTAACCCAAAATGACATGGTACGCCAAATATTCATCCATAATGACAAACTTTAGAATTTGAACTACCCTGCGATCTCCATCACCCAACTCCACGAGCAAATCAATCATCTCGATCGGTCGCTTCATTTCACTTGTAAATCCTTGTTTCTTGGTTTTACAAGCTACTGTCTCCATTATATTAATCATCATCTGGTCAAATGTTCTCTTGAACAAAATGTTCAAAGAACTTCCATTATCGACCAGGATCCGACGTATTATTGCCAGTCCAATAACAGCCGTTATCTCCATGGGGTCGAAAGTTGGTGCTTCGACTCCATTAACATCCCGATTCCTAAACACTATATCATCCTCACCATCCTTTGTTGCTTAGCAGAGCTCCGTCTCTGGAAAAACAACTCTCCTGTAGTGCATGCTTTAACGAACTCATGTACGGTTTCATTTCCTTCCAGGTTTTCTACACTGGATGAGGTCCTCCTATTATGGTATTTATAATTAGCCTTCCATCAGTGCACCTGGGCCCTTCTTCGCTGGATATAGGTTAGTTCCCTTCGGTATTTGGCCCTTAGGGCCCGGCATTTTGCCCGCAATCCTACTGGTATTTGACATATTATTGCAACCTTTTCTTCTTTATCAATTCCTCAATAAATTCTCTCAAGTATCAACACTTGTTTAAGTTGTGTCCACAAGTTTCATGGAAAGGACAGTACTTTCTCGAGCGCCTTTCCTCCTCGGTCGCCTCCTTCGTAGGTGGTCTTTTATACCATTCCATTCCTTGGGTAGAAACATACATATTCTCCAATGTGTCATTTAGAGGCGTGTACCCATCAGGACTTATGTTCCTTGGGCGCTTCTTTGCTTCATTCTGCCTACCACCAGAGCCCGAATTCCTTTTCTTTTAATTATTTTAATTTCCAACATTAATGCCACATTATTGTAGCTTTCTTTGGTCTATTTAATCACCACATAGCTCTGTATTACTTCCTTCGGCTGTCCACCATCAGTATGTCTAGCTGCCCTACTTGCTTTCTCCGAACGCAAGAACTGATTAGACTTCCAATAGAATTTCTCCATAGACGTTGGTTGTTTCATCTTCAACTATTTTCCAAGTTGTTGTTTGGATATATGCCTCAGACCAAAGCCATAAACACCAAATCCTCCTTAGGATTACTCACCTCTGTAACTGCGATACTAGACCTATTTAAGAAACCCTTCAACGACATCGTAGGTCCTTGAGAATGGTTCGGCAAAGGCATCACATCCTTAGGCCGAGCAGCATGGAGCCGGAACTGATTCATGAATTTCTTTTCCAACTCATCAAAAGTTGATATGGATCTCGGTGCGAGCTGGGTGAACTACGTTGATGCAACACTTTCTAAGAAAATAGGAAAACACCTACACCGTACCGCATTTGTCGCCCTAGCACCATCCATGTGCCATTCATACTTAAAAAAATGCTGCTTGGCATCGGCGGTTCCAATGTACGATGGAATTGTCGGCATCGTAAACCTCCTGAGATACTCCTTCTTTTGAATGTTCTCCATGAACGGAGTTCTGCTTGTTGCAGAACCCCAATCCTTATCTTTCTACATTTTCTTTCTTCTATCAACCGTTTAACCATATCTGTTATATATTCCTCACCAGCACAGTACTCTAAAGATCGACTATCAAGGGCTATGCCGAGTGTTTGGCTCTACAAAAGATCTCGATTTGCCCGCTGTCATCTAGGTTCTCCTATCTCTAGGACAATTACTCCTTCGGTCTTCCGTTGATGTCTGGTTGGTTCCATTGTGGTTGTTTGAACTCCAGCATCATGAACAACAACATCAAGCTTATAATCATCACCATCATGCTATAGATCATCCTCCATATCAGACGCTTCCACAGCCTCTACTCCTTGTCCCTCGAAGTGCCCAAATTCTTCTCCGTACCGACCTGATTTTGGTTGGTACCGTGTTGAATTCTTTTGGGGGAGCTTTCTGACTTCCTCCAGTAACCCTTTCCTTTTTTTGTTTTCCTTCTCATTGGTTTGACCAGAAATAGATGAGTTCTCCTCTTCAGATGCGGCAGGTGGAACTTCCCTCCCACTCCTCCTGGTCCTCTCTGGCTACTGGGTCAGCAAAGCTATCTAGCATCCTTCTTTTCTATTAGCGCCTTCTGATTAACAACAATCTTCTGATTCAGCTCTTTGCATCATTTTGTCAAAATCCACTCTGGTAACCGTCTCCTAATGAGAAGATGGTCCTTTCAACGCCTGTTGGTTGCTAACTTCCATGTGGTGAGATTTTCCTTCATCTATAGCCATTACTCCCAATGATCTTCCAGATCTCCAAGGTACCGTGAATCCTAGTATGCTAATTCTTCTAATCCTTAATTAAAATCTTCTAGATCTAACCTATGGACGCTCCAATTCAAAATAGAAAGCTATATCTAATCATGAGAATTTCTATTCTCAGTGAAAGTACCAAAATGTTGAGCCTAAAAATGGCACAACACCCAAATTCCAGTAGAAATATAGAAATCTATCAGAAAATATATGATAAATAGAGAGAACACCAAGGATTTTAACGTGGTTTGACAATCGCTGTACTACGTTCGTTGTAGTTTTTATTGATTATAGATTTGAGAGTCTCTAGTATATGGGTTTTACTAATCCAAAGGCCTAGAATAGCAAGTAATAGCTTCCTTAGTGATTGTAATGAAGGAGAGATAGAAGATGATGAAGATAATGAGCCAAAGGTCCTTCTCCAGTTGCTATAGGGTCTCTATTTATATAGAAATTGTCCAGCAGAACTGGAGGCCCATGAGATACCAAGTCCAGATCCAGATTCGAGAATGCAGGAGGGGAAGATGGAGCCCCCAAGCTATAAAAACTACTCGGTACCGACCAGATGTGGTCTATCCGACATGAATTTTGGAGGAGGACTTCCCATTCTTCCTTCCATTAGCCTTCTATGCCTAGCTCATTATGTTCCAAACACGTTTCCTTAATGATTGTGTTGTTTTTGGGAGGTTTCGATATTTTTTTCGTGTCTGTTTTCCCTTAGAATTCCTTTATAGTTGTTCATCTATTCCTTATGAAATATCATTCACGACATTTATTTAGGCCATATCTTCATGTTTCATAGCTCAAGGGTCCTATGGGGGCAAATAAAGTGGTCGGTATCGAGTAGGAAGTGCTTGGTACCTAGTGCTTTACTTTATTCCAACTACCCCTAATTTCCTAACTCCATTCGTACCGTACTTCTAAGCATGTTTCCAAGTTCGTGAATCATTTCTTCTTCGTCTTGATATCCAGATTTATCTAAGAGCTGCTTGTTCAAAAAGCTATATAACAGGACATGAATGAATGAATGGATTTAAAAGAGAACACTTTAAGGTAATTTCTAGTATTGAAAAATTAAAAGACCTTAGCCTAGAGAAAATGGAAGAGATGAAGAATGAAACTTTACTACTAATTCTAACCATGTTTTTCTAATGAGGTACTTAAGGAGTTTGTGATGGAGTTTAAGATATGCCAAACATGCAGTTATGTAATTAGATTATTATTAAACTCTTATAGACAATCTTATTTGGTTTTGTTTTTCTATTTTTGTGTGTATTATACTTGATGTTTTGAGCATATTAGTTTCATACATATCGAAGTTCCAAGGTGAAGTATTTAGTTGATTGTGTCTACAACATATTTTGTAAACACGAGTTTTGAATCAATAACAGAATAAACATTTGACCTTAGATATTCCTAGTTGTCTGGTGTTTTGATAATGAAATATCAATAAACATTAAATAACAGTGTATGTAATGCTATCCATACAGTGGATAGTGATTTACTAATGACTATTCGGTGCATCGATATGTTACATACTATAATTGTTTGGAATAGTCACTAAATGATTCGCCGAGAGGCTTCTATACGTTATTATATCTAGTCAAATAGAAGATCTTACTAATAGCGTGTAGTAATCCCTTAAGTTGAGAGTAATTTGGATCTTAAATAGATTATACTTTGATTTTGGATCGCCATACAATACGATTTTGTGTTATAGCAAATTCTGGGTATGATTAAAACACTATAAGTGAAGTACTACTCAAGAGAAGATTTGTCTACTTAGGTGTAGCATGTTATTATCACCGTAATTGAAATTAACATAAAATCATGACCCTTTGGTCAAAGAAATAATGCTAATAGATAATTGTTACCAAATTGAACCAAGTGGCTTCAAATTCAATTTCGTAGTTAATTACGGGCGCTATTAGAGTTTTGACCATTAACCGAACTTTAGATGTCGAAGTGACATAGTATAGACAATGAGATAAGTGTGTACACTAAACCATTTCTCAAGGGTGTTAGACTTATGATTATAAATTTGGATTTTAAACTAGATGATCCATAATTAATTGATAATGGGTTTACTGATGTGCTTCAACAAAGTCAACTTATGTTTGAATTTTTCGAATAATAATGAGGATTGGTGTCACAACCAAGAGTCTTAAAAATGCGACTTTTAGATTTTTATGAAATTAGAATCGATGAGCAAAGTTATAATATTATAAATTGTTACTAGAGGAAAATGATTTAATTAGTCCAAAATATTTGTGAAATGTTAGGACAAAAATTTATTTTGAAAAGGTTAAAGAGTCCAAATTACACCAAAATTAAAAGGAGTGAAAAGCCACATAATTAAATTTATTTTTAAAATTTTTCAACAAATGCAGTTGCCTAAAGGTATACAATTATATGTGTAACTCCTTATGTAACCACTCGTAGATTTATAAATATTTATTCAGGATAATAAATCACAAATCATCATAAATAGTTGAGTAATGAAATAAAAGTGAATTTATAACAACACTATGATTTTGATGTTGTATTCGAAACTGTTGCATTGATCTTTTCAAGTCAATCAATTTGGACTATGAGTTTGCTATAGCAGGAGTTACAATGCAGAGGATATTGATGTTATAATTATAAAAGATATGTCTATTTTCAGAAACTTATTTAATGTAGCTGGTAAGATAATAGACTTTAATCGAAGAGGCCATGGGGTCAGTCTTGACTAACAACATGATTTTTGAATTCTTTTGAAACTAACAAAAATACATTTCCATAGAGAAATATGTATACATATATGTGCGTGTGTGTCTATATATATCTATGTATGTGTGTATATGTATCTATTTATATGTAAGGAAAAATATATGTGTATGTGTGTGTCTATATATATTTATATGAAGTTAAAATGATGTACGAAAATATAAATTTGGTAACCTTCCAAAAATTTGAATTATATGAATTATGGATATATAAATTATGTATGTATGTATAAAAATATACATATATTCAATGTAACGAATTTATTATAAATAGCTTAATTGTTGGGTATATATATAATTTGGTTGTATATTAATTACTTATATTGTGAGAAATTAATTTCACATTGATTAACATCGGGCTACATTAATCTTTTTATCTTGGGAGACTAGTTCCCTATAGTTATCGGGAACAAATTTTACGTGTATAAATGGTAACTTATTAATAATGTAAAATGTATTCACATGTTACTCTCTTTACATGGTAACATCTAAATTATCTCTATCCTTTCTCTAATCCTCCTCAAGATGAAAATACATAGTGAGGGTTAGGAGGGAGAAAATTAACTTTGGGAGCAGCCATTAAGCATTTTTTGAAAATCTTCATTCCTTTCTTAATGTAAAAAGTACAACATCTAGTTAAAAAGTGAAATAGTAATTAAATCAGAAAAAGCTAGGGATTCATTCAATAATGTATACATTGGATTTTAGCAGTGATTTGGGTTCTAATGGATGGGAAAATGCATTCTTTGTTGATTTAATTAGATTTTGCCTAATCTTCATTTTAGACGCTTATGTATCCTTTATTAGAAACTTTGATTTAAATTTACAAAAATGGGATTTCTATTTAAAAACGAATTTTTCTAATATGAACGATGTATTAAAATTCATATAGATGAAATTTATTATTTGATTTTTTGGACATGTCATCTATATAATTCAAATAAGATTTTGGTTGGATTTACATTACTAGTTTTGGTGGAGCATGAGGTATATATAAAAGAGATTTATCACTTAAACAAGAAATTTTTACGTGATCAATGGTTTAGAAACTATGCATATGAGATTTATTGTTAATGATGTTTAAATCTTCATTGGTTTAAAAACGATGTTGTATTATTGAATTCTGGTTAAAATATATAAATAGATTTTATTTCTAAAGATGATAATTTTTTGTTATTACTATACATTCATTTTTAAAATAATTTAAAAGGCTGACCAAAACGATGTTTTGATTAAAGTAGTATTTTGACAATGAAGAATTTTTGAGGTATATTATCGATATTAGAAATATTATTGTTTTAAGATAATATAAATAAATGTATTTTTATAATGTATAGTATCAAGATGATTTTACGAAGTGGAAATAATAGGTGTGGGTACACCGTTTTCGATTGTTTTGACATCCATGTTAATTGTTGATTGGAATTATCATGTATGTTTGTTGATTGGAATTGTTAATTGGATCTTGTGTAGTTTATTATGGTTTTGGACTACTGATGATGTAACGACCCGCAATTCATCACTTCCGAATTTTTTTAAAATATTCAAATGTAAGATTTTTTAACATAAATGATAGAGTTTTGAACAATAAATAATATTGGTAATCTTATTTTGAATAAATATTTACAAAAATATATACTTTGGAAGATATATCGTTAAAATGACCAAAAATCGTTTTATCAATAAACAGCTCTTAGACCATCCGACATCATGCATGGAGCTGGATACATACACTCATTTACATATATGAGTAAGAATATGTAATAAAATTATTTATTTTATTTTTGAAAATAAAATCTCTTTATGACATCATCAATGGTATCACTATTTTAGAATAAATGACTTTTGAATTTAAATTGAGTTTAAATGATTTAATCATTATTTTAATTATTTAATAAGCCCTTTTTAATTATTATATAATGATAGAAATATTATTATCAAACTTTGTTTACAAATATATAGATATTAAATAAGAAGTGAAAATATGATTGGAAATCGAAATCGAAATCCATAACAATTCAATGTAGAAAAGCTGTGCAACGTTGTGAATCATTTGAGATATACATATGCACAGATACATGTACATATACATGAACACATTCACATGCACATGAACACATATACACATATAAATATACTTATACAATTATATATATATATTAGAAAATATCTAAGATATTTTCCTAAAAATTAACCCTTAAGTAAAACCAAAGTCAACACCTTACATCGTAAGTACAAGCACATGGCCACACACATAGGGAGGGGGCATGCTTGGCCGAGAATGCTGAGGGGTGGGGGGGGGGAGTGGTGGTGATGAAATGGCAAACAAATATCATTATATTTCCATCCTTACATTTGTCTATAAATAACACCCACTCACCTTCACTTCATTCACACTTCTTCTTCATAAATATTCCTTAGCTCTTCATCTCTATATTAATGGCTTCCATAGCCTAAGAAAGAAAATATTACAAAAATCAAAACAAAGTTATGCCAAAATCAATCAAAATCTATACCACTTCAAACCAAAGTTCAAGCCAATGATCTCTTCTTTTTCCACCACCAAGGCCCTGTGCAACCAAGCCCTCCACCACCATTTTCCAAGCAAGGTCGAGCCCTTCTAAGCCTCCTAGACTAAGGCCAGACCCCTAGGAGCATTTGTGCTAGTAGCCGTGAGCTCCGATTTTGAGATAGCGGAGTTATAGCAGTTTTAAAGTTAGCCCGATCGAAAATCAAGTGAAAAACTCTATTTATATATATGACGTGATATGATTACTATGGATGTTTACTATGCTTTGATCATCAAGTGTTGGTTGTTTAAATATAGTGTTTAATTATGTGAACAAGTCATGTTAAATACACGTCGATATTACATAAGGAAATTACTTTCCAAATCAAGTTATAAAAGTAATATGGAATCATTAAACCTCTCTAAAATGATTTATAAATGTTTTATAAACACTAAAACCCAATTTATGAAGTTTGGACGAGTTATAAATGTTAAGTCAAAAATAGGCACGTCGCATAAAGGGCAGTTCGCGATTTCACGCCGTAAAAAATTGAATCCATTTGTACGATGGATTCAGAGTCAGAATTCTTTGGAATAAGAATTTTCTGAACTCTTACAATCATAGTTTTCAAACAAAAAATAAGATCAAGATTTCGTTTAGTAGATTTTGAAATATGAGCAAATTAAAATTTCAAAATAGTCGTGGTTAGGCAGTTCTGAAACCAAAGCGATAAATTCTTATAATGATATTTCAAAATCTTTATAAATATGGAATAAAATTTATAAATCTTTTAAAATGTTTTAAAAGAGTTTTGAGTTATAAAAATGGATTTCTAAATGATAGAAAAGTTGTTTTGATCAAATAAGCTTAAAAGCACTATTCGCAGCACTTTTAATAACTTTTGAAATATGGCTTTAAATTTAAGTATTCTTTCCCAAATCTTTTATAAATGTCTTAATATAAATAATTAAGTATTTTAAAGACGATTTGAAGGTTTTATAATTTATTTTAAAAGAGTTTAAATAAATGATTTAAAGAAAAGCTGTTATAATCAAGTAATTTAATCTTGGCTCTAAAAGCCGATGAGTAGACTGGATTTTTCTATTCATGGGATTTGGATGGGAGGTGCTTAAACTAAGAAGATATTCAGGAGCAACCAATGCTTGGCTCACCTGGCCACTTTCCTGGGCTCGGAATAGATAAGCTCGAAATTTTGGAAATGAGGCAAGTATGAAAGATTTAATTTTTCCAAACTAAATACAACATGGATTATATAGAAATAATCTTCTTATATTAATTGGTATTAAATTCCGAGGGGGAACCTATACTATCCATGTGAATTTAAAAGGTGATTTTACCGCTTTTCGACGGACAGTAAAGGTTGAATATGGAAATTGATGTTAAGTAGAATTAGTATAATTTCTATTGACCCTTTTTACTCAAAAAGGTTTTGCAATATGATTTATGAGAAATGATTTTGATTTATTTAAAGAGAGGTTAAATGATCTTGTATATACTGAAAAGAAATGGTTTTAAAAGATATATATCTCTAAGAAGATATTTTGGATAAAAGGATACAAATTAATGGATAATTGATCACCCACTTAACATCTTTTTATCAATGATCGGTTCGAAGGAAATAGGATCGGATTTGGGTAATTCCTATTTGAAAACTACTTTGAACCAATTTACGAGTTCGAAAGTGAAGACATGTTTAAGTCAATGAAGTTGAAGGCGGGGATCTTCATAATGGAAGGACTGCTTATTGATAATTTAGGAGTAGCTCCTAAGATAAATAAATAGCAGTGGTCCCTTCGTTCTGGGATCTTCATAATCAAGGACTACTCGCTACTAATCCTTATGGTAATGCTTGATAGGATGTGGTAGGAGAGTGCCTTCGGTTTGTCCTGTTCCTGGACAACTTGTATGGATGAATGTCTGACACTGCATTCTAGGAACACAGTATATTAATCTCTACACATCTGTTTGGTGGCGTAGGAGGTAACCCCTCTTATGCTTAATACCCTTCTCTGAGATGTACGAGCTCAGAGGTTGTACTTCTGTTAAAATCAATAGCGTGTTGTCGGAAGAGGCAATGTGGCAATTTAAGTGAAAATGTTCTAAGAAAGGTAAACATTACCTCAAGCCTCACACCCAGGGAATTGTGAAACAGGGGTTGCTTTAAGGCTAAGTGGAACGCAACCATTAGGGTATGATATCACCTTTCTAGATCTATTTATTTTACTATGATGTCAGGTTTAAATTATGCGGTGTATGCTATGGGATTCCGGATAGGTCGGTAACGGCGAGGTGATATCATATTCGGTGAATTAGTGCTATCCATACCATCTGTTGGTTTCAAGTAGGCCGATCTTAATTCGCAGAGGTTTCAAAGATGTCGATCCTCGGTACATTCCTTTAGAACTGTACTGTATGGGAGGTAGTCCCTTACCTCTCTATTCATTGGAAATACAAATCTCCAATAAGTGCCTTTGGTTTTTGTTATAAACCTATTATGCCGTCAAATTTAACCAATATAACTATTTCGGCCATTTGAATATGTTTATTTGAAAAGTTTTCAAAGAATGTCATTAAAAATAATATTACTGAATTTTACGTAGAAATGATTTGGTTATCATAAGGTAAAAAATTGTTTCGTGTTTATGTGCGGCATGGTCTTATGAGATACTCATTTGTTTTTCAAATACTTGTATTTTGAGTTTTTCACACCAGTCTTATGATCGAGTAGAACTTTGTTTTCGTTTTTCCTTAAACTCTGGGTGCCCTATTTTTTGGGCATCTAAGTAGTCAAGTAGCTTGGAGCATTTTGGAAGGAGCAATGGAGCATTAAGGCTGGAGGGTCCTTTTGTCAATAGTGATAAATCTCAAATTTTCACTGTATCATGTAGTATGTATTTAGTATCTACCGGCCTCTGTAAGGATAGGTAGTTATAACTATCCCTGCCTAGGTTAGTACTTATCGTAACTCTAATAAATCACTTGGATTGACTGTATGTACTTAGCATATTTATAATTAATGCGAATGTGAGATTCTGTTGTTATTCTGTCTTTTATCTTTACTTCTTTTAAATACCCCTGATTATCTGCCTCTCCGGCACTTGAATTTGCGGCACGTGAATACCGATGATGTATTAATGCCGATCTTCGAGGGTCGAAAAGACAGGTCGTTACAGATGAATTTGATATTATATTTCTAATATGGAGTGGTTAGTACACACCAGGTATATTTATACTTGCATTTATGCTATTGATGTTATGTTACTAATGATGGATGATTATAACACATATGACAATATTTATTATTGATTTATCGGATGCTTGGGGTTGACATGGAGCATTGTTGAATTTGTGTGATGTCATCCAATTTAATGGCTATGTGTTGTTATTATTATTGTTATCCCGTATTTATGATGACTGATTTTCATGGCATGGTAGAATGTGATGTATCTTCTTATTTAGTTTCTTGCCTACTAGTGCCATGCCACACTATGTGCTAAAAAGTATTCGATACAAGAGAAGAACATGAATAGAACTAAGTAGACTTGATCCCAAAAGGTACGTAGGTAGACTTTTTCTATATAGTAACCACCAAATCCCTTAGTTTGGGTTGGGGTGCATAAAACTAGGCACAGTCAAAATAAATTGATAACCTTTTCCTTCTTATTTCGTACTATTGTTATCAGGTTTATAGGTAATGGAAACGAGAATGAAAAGAGTAAGTTTGCCCCTTGTCCCTATATGTTAAATGAATTCAATAAACTTTTATGGAGTTATCATAGTTTTTTAACATATTAAGTGATCTTAATAGAGTTAGGGGTATGTCATAGGAGAATTATGTAATTTGTTACATATCCAACTCCATGACCAATCTTATTCATTTTGACTTCTCTTATATAATTTGTTATATAGCGATATAATAAATTAAGCAGTTAATTTAAAGTATATAAATAAGAAAACCCTTCTAACATATCCTCACATTTCTGTGAATACAGACCAATATCTACATCAATGGATTCCACATCTTTTGATCCACTTGCTTCTTCTTGCATTTCCTTTTTTGCATATTCATTGAAAATATTTTGAAATTTACTCTCCACCTCATCAAATCCATAATAATCGACTATATAAATTTGTTCATAACAGTATTTAACGAATTCGATTTTATGCCGTGGATCAAAGACGTATGCAATGGAAAGTATCGTGCTAAATTTTCTCCAATATTTATCGAATTTTTATACATTTCATTTGCTATGGTTGACAAAAAATCAATGTCTTTCATACGCTTTTGTAATGTAAAAAGAACCATCATGAGCTTTGGAAAAAATAAGTTCGATGTTGGATTATTAGAGCCCGAAAATAAACAATTTTGTAAAAAACTTCCAAAAAATCTGCAATTTTCTTTGCATATACCCATTCATCCGGTGTTGGACAATAAGTATAACTTCAATCAAAGATTTCTAAACGGCATAGTGGTTAATGGAAGTAAATATCACTTTTAAGCATAAAAAATGTCAAGTTCCATCTCGTTGGAACATCTTGTTGTAATATTTTTTTAGTTTCATTCATAGAAAGATCTGTTATGCATTCATAAACAACCTTTTTCTTGATTGGGAGCCCTTAATGTATGTTGGCATCAAAATTGACCACCAACACCCAGTTGTACGCGAAAGCACCAAATTCTCATAATGATATCTAAATAGAAAGACAAGCACGCAGATCACAGAATCAAAAACAGAGAAAGTAAAGGAACACACAAGTTTTATAGTGGTTCGGTAAACTCCGGCCTACGTCCACTCCAATGATCTTTATTAGTTTATACTGCTAATTACAGTTACAAATCTATGAAACTCAAGAATAAAAATGGCAGAGTATGGCCTAGGTAGAAGATGAAGAGAACCAGAATGAAGATCCCTTTTTTGAATCCATGCCTGCTGTATTTATAGGTAAAACTTCGGCTACAGGGCCTTCTCACCCATACGGGCCCACCATAGCGATCGGCGTGTCCAGTTTGTCCATAAATAACGATCGGCCTTATCACTACCGATTATTCTTCCTTCATCCAATTCAATGTCGATCGTCTCAGGAGGGTCCTTCATGCCGATCCCTCCCTTTCCACGTTGCTATACCGATCCGTCTTCTTTCAACATCCTATACCGATCCACCTTCCACAAAGATACGCCAATCCAGATATGCCGATCCTTCTTGATCCACAAAGATATGCCGATCCTTCCTGACCCACGAATATATGCCAATCCTTTCTGATGTAGCCTGGATAGTACACCGATCCTTCAAGCTTTATAGATCAATACCGATCCATCTTGCTGAGAGTGTTATGCCGATCTATAGTGTTCCTTAAATACTTGCTGCTCCCTAGTGCCTTAGGATGCTATGCCGACCCATACTCGTTCGTTCACAATCCTTAGCCTACATCATAACATGCTGATCCCTTTAGCACCAGAGACATATGTCGAACCCCATATCCTAGATGCTATACCAATCCAAACTTTTTCCAATCCATGCTATGCCAATCCTTCCCATGCCGATCCATGCTATGCCAATCGAATCTATGTCGATCCATACTACGCCGATCCAAGTTATGTCGATCCTTCCTTCTCAAGCATATATTCATATCTCAAGCACCATGCATCATTTATCTATCAACTAGGTTTAATCCCGGCTTCATGTTATTATCTGTAGTTGACTTTCGGACCCCACAATCATCACTCTGCACTCATCGGCCTCGCTAATTGTGAAGTTTGTTGGGTTAAATCCGCCTGTGTACGGCCTTGCCAAAAAGGCGGGTTAACGCTTTGCCCCCTAAAACATGCCTTGCGATAGGAAGGCGTGTTTTGAATTGTCATAAATCCAAAATCTGAAATCCATAGTCCATTGATTGCCATATTATCCAATCCGTTGCCCATCCAATTCCTTGATCTCTCCGGATCATTAGTGAAATCCATGTCCGTTCTGAGTCGATATCCAATTCCAAATTCATCCCAAGTTCATTAACCAAATCCACGATCTCTCCGGATCATTTTATCCAAATCCGGGACCGCTACGGGTCCAAATCCAAATCCTTAGACCTCTTCGGATTATTTTGTCCAAATCCAAGACCGCTCCGGGTCCGTATCCAAATCCTTAGACCTCTTCGGGTCGTTTTATCCAAATCTGGGACTGCTCTGGGTCCATATCCAAATATGTAGACCTTTCCGGGTCATTTTATCCAAATCCGGGACCGCTCCGGGTCCATATCCAAATCCTTAGACCTCTCCGGGTCGGAACCCAGCACAATTTGTACTCGACGATCTGAGTAGGTTGATTTTGTCGCTCTCTGGCGAAGCGGCCTATTTTTTTCCAGGTATAGTCCATACCCGACGATCTATTGTGTTCTATTCTCCGACCTCGACTCTCTGGTCGAGGGCTTAATCCATGGGGTATCCTACTCCCGTCACGATCCTCGGTCGAGGTCTTAATCCATGGGTATCCTACTTCGGCTTCGACTCTCTGGTCGAGGACTTATCCATGTTCGAATCCATCCTATCGCTCTCCAGCGAAGAGACTCGTAACCCACGGTCATTGCCTCATCTCTCCGGTCGGGGCCATAACCGTAACTTGTGTTATTTATCACATTAATCCAGATTTAATCATTCCAAAGTCCACTCGGTAAAATATAAAACAAAAGTCCGTACAACCAAAAAACTAAATAACCATAGTCTCAGAAAAACCAGAGTTCGTAGTAAACGAGAAAAAACAAAATTTCACAGACCCGAGCACTACGGCTCATCGTTATCTCAAAGCATGCCTAGGGACCGTCCTCGATCCCATACATGTGTAAGTGACTGAGCCATATTACCGTGGGGTTTATTACTTATTCCACGCCATAAATCCAATCAATTAATGATAAGTTGGCGATGATGCCTTGATTCAATGCCATCTTCATTCGAAGTGGACGTTGGCTGCTCCTGTTCCACCGCCACAGACCAAGTCCTTATATATTGTTGTAACTAACCATTCCTCACATGTTCCTCAATAATATCCTTCAAATGCCTATAGTTATTTGTATTATGCCAATCCAGCATATGGAATAGGAAATGCTTTCCTGACACCCACTCGTATTCGGAGGGTTCCCTTTTCGCCGGCCTTCGATACTGGAGGCATCCTCGAGTATCCAAATAAATCCTTTCCAAGGGTTCGGTCAAATCCGTGTAAGAAGAGAATTTCGATTCCATCAATTGCCTTTTCAACATATTACCGCCATCATTCATTTTCCATTTTCCTTTATCATTCTTGTTTACATCTCCTGATGATCCTTCACTTTGCACAGCATTCACCTTAGGTTTGTTTGCTCATGCGTCTTCCTGACGCAGGAACCTTTCTGCTTCATGGTAAAACTCCCCTAGATCCATGGGTGGATCCCATTCAAGTGAATCCTTAAACTCCGTGCCATCAGCAATTCCAGATACAACCGCCATCAAAACCATGGATGGATCTGGATGATCTACCGATGCCGTCGCAGCATTAAACCGTGTTAGAAAACTCCTCAAGGACTCTATGGTCCTCTGCTTCAGTGTTGCCAAACTCATCACATTTTGGGTCTCGAGATGTGAACCCTAAACTGCCTCATAAACCCTTCGATCAATTCCGTCCATGTGCCAATAGAGCCACTTTCCAACTGTCTGAACCATAGTGCAGCTATATCTATCAAATACAAAGGGAAACATCGTGCCATGACTTCCTCTGATGCCCCCAGTACTTCCATACGTCTCATGTATCTCGTCAGATGAACAGCGGGATATGGTTTTCCATTATATGTTTCAAGTGTTGGTAGATTGAATTCCGCTGCATTCCTAGCTTACTTGATCCTAGGAGCGAAAGGGCTCCTATTCACATCTTCCAAATCTCAATTTACCAATCCTCCTTTCATAGCCCGTCTGATCACTTCCGCCAGCCTGTCGTTGTCATAAAGTGGTAGTCTTCGCTCATTGTCTCCGACCTGCCCCCCGAGTCCACGTGGGAATCCTGAAATCCGCTCTTCTGGACGAACATCCATATTCCGATCAGCACCAAACTGCACAACATCGCCTGGTATCCTGCCTGGAATCGAGCCAACATGACCCAGGGGCCTGCCCCCGAGTGCGGAATGATCAGCTATAGTTTCGGTGATCGTTCCTGGTCGGTCAGGGGCTACTCCCGGCGGTTCCACTCCCTCCTGCATCATGTTTGCTTTGTTTCTTTAGTTCTGATTCTGGATTTCCTCAGCTTCTGTTGCTCCAACTCCGTGATCCATATTTCCAGTATTCCTTGCTACTCCATTTCCTTGGTTTTGCACTCCAGCTTGTCCAATCTGTCAGAGTAGGTTCTACATCATTTCCTCCTATCTCTTCAGCATCCTTTCTTGCATAGCATCCATCATTGTTTCCTTCTCATCTCTGGTAATGAATATTGAGGTTTGATTAGCTCCTGAGGAAGCCTCCTGACTCCCCTCATGATGGATCCTATCTGTTCTCTGTCTCCTTGTTGATTGCCTAGCCATTGCTTCCTAGATCTAAGTATCCAAGTCTCTAAATCTGAGATCTTAACTTCCAAATCTGCAAGTGCAAGCCTTCTCAGTGAAAGCACCAAAATGTTGGCGTCAAAATTGACCACCAATACCCAGTTGTACGCGAAAGCACCAAATTCCCAAAATGATATCCAAATAGAAAGACAAGCACGCAGATCACAGAATCAAAAACAAAAATAGTAAAGGAACATACAAGTTTTATAGTGGTTCGGCAATTTCTGTCCTACGTCCACTCCAATGATCTTTTATTAGTTTATACTGCTGATTACAGTTGCAAATCTGTGAAATTCAAGAATAAAAATGGCAGAGTATGGCCTAGGTAGAAGATGAAGAGAAGCTGAATGAAGATCCCCTTTTTGAAGCCCTGCTTACTATATTTATAGGTGAAACTTAGGCTACAGGGCCTTCTCACCCATACGGGTCCACCATAATGACCGGCGTGTCCAATTCGTCCTTAAATAACGATCGGCCTTATCACTACCGATTGTTCTTCCTTTATCAAAATCAAGGTCGATCGTCTCAGGAGAGTCCTTCATGCCGATCCCTCCCTTTCCATGTTGTTATACCGTTCCGTCTTCTTTCAACATCCTATACCGATCCACCTTCCACGAAGATACGCCGACCCAGATATGCCGATCCTTCCTGATCCATGAAGATATGCCGATCCTTCCTGACCCACGAAGATATGCCGATCCATCCTTATGTATCCTGGAAAGTACATCTATCTTTCTAGCTTTATAGATGTATACTGATCCATCTTGCTTAGAGTGTTATGCCGATCCATAGTGTTCCTTAAATACATGCCACTCCCTAGTGCCTTTGGATGCTATGCCGACCCAAACTCATTCGTAGCCTACATCATAACATGTCGATCCCTTTAGCACCAGAGACATATGCCGAACCCCTATATCTTAGATGCTACACAAATCCAAACTTTTGCCAATCCATGCTATGCCAATCCTTCCTATGCTGATCCATGCTATGCCAATCGGATCTATGCCGATTCATACTACGCTGACCCATATTACTCCAATCCAAGTTATGCCGATCCTTCCTTCTTAAGCATATATTCATATTTCAAGCACCCTGCATTATTTATCTATCAACTAAGTTTAATCCTGACTTCATGTTATTATATGTAGTTGACTTTCGGACCCCACAATCATCACTCTACACTCATCGGCCTCAATAATTGTGAAGTTTGTTGGGTTAAATCCGCATGTGTACGGCCTTTCCAAAAGGTGGGTTAACAATGTACTTTATACTTTCCCTAATATTTGCTAAAAAGGAACCAATGCATTTTAGACCGTCTTGTACGATCAAGTTCAATATGTGTGCAGTGCAACAAATATGCAAAAACTCACCATCTGCAACCAATGCTTTCTTATATGTGAGATGAGATTCCAACAATTCAATAAGTTTGTCATTTGAAGATGCATTTTCAAGCGTAAATGCAAACGGTTTATCTTCGATATCCCACTTAACTTACATACTAGATACCATCTAAAATATTGCAGCTCCCATGTGAGGAGGCGACATCAACAAAAAACTAAGCAATTTCTTTTGTAAAACCCAGTCGTTATCTATGAAGTGCATTGTCAATGATATAAAACCATCTGTATTAATAGATGTCCATAGATCAGATGTTAAGCTTAATTTTCCCGAACATGATTTTAAAAAATGTTTAAGCTTAAGTTTTTCTTTCTCGTAAAGTTTCCTGACATCAGATCGTACTATATTTCTAGAAATATGCCGCACTTCGTTATTCGAATAAGAATGTAGTTCACAAACTTCTTCATACCAGAGAAACATAAATGGCAAGTTACGCCTAATGACGACCTTAGTCACCAGTTCTCTATACTTACTTTGATCGAACTTACTTATCTCGTTAACCCTACCCATTTTTTGGTAATGTGCTGACATTTTGGAATATGTTTTAGCATATTAGATGTTACATGCTTTTCTCCCCAAAAGTATGTTTTCTTACATCCCTTGCAAAAGCATGTTGATGTTTTTCCTAAAATAGTTTCATTTTTCTGAAAATAGTTTCAAACTTCTGAATGTGTGGTTCTACAATGTTTTTTCCAACCGAACTACTCAATGAATCTTTCAATACAATCAAATCTTCTATTTCAATATTTATATATTCAGTTGAATCCATGTTATACAATATCAAATATTAATAAGAATTAGTATGTAGGTAGTACAAACAAATTATATATATTATATATATATATATATATGAGTTTTGCCTAGTACAATCAATGCCGTCTATTTTCGCTCAAAATTCTTTTAGTTGAATAATTTATCACTTATCATCTTTCATGTGAAAAAAAAACGTATTTGAAATGCTAAAGAAGGATACTTTACCATTCTTTACAAAATTATTGCCTTATGTATAAACATTGTTTAAGTACATTAGAAAATTTTGAAAAAGGATACGTTAGTAAAAGTTTCAAAACTATTAATTTTCATATTTGAATCAAATTCTTGAAATGTTACAATACAAACAAGGAAAAAATTTCAAAAGGTATACAAATAGTTTTGAACATATTATAGCTTCCTAGATTTGCTTACTACTACTACTCATAGCAATATTCATTTTTTTATACATATAAATAATACTGCTAATATTCAAAAGCACCTTGCTTTTTTAGTCAATAACTTTACTATTAAAAAAAAACCTTCCTGAATAGTGTAGAAGCATATTATAATATGTGGAAAACATTAACATTCAATATCATATATGAATATATGATTGCATCAACATTCAACATTCAATGACTATCGGAGCATTCAAGTAAGAAGGTGTGCAAAGCAACAACTTGCAGTCTGGTAAGTAGAGTTCCAAGTTCCAACGGCAACTTTAATTAAAAAACAGATCAGGTTCTGCCAGTTTTGATCACCTACCAAGACAACAATAAAGGAAAAAAAGAGTCAAAACTTTATTATGTGTTTAAAATTGAGCTCTAGTTAATGACAATCAACAAGTTATCGTGTTGAAGTTGTTTAAAATTGTTTACATAAAGCAAGATGGTTAACTAAGTTAGCAAGATGCAATTTTAGTAGTATCCAATCATGTCACTCCATACGGTTCATATATTCTAAAAGCAAGATTAATAGACCACAAATTACTACTAAATATTAAAAAATCACAATTGAGTATAATATTTAAAGATTGTCTTAGTACTTAATTATTTAAGCTGTACCACCGAGCAATAAAACATAAGTAAAATCAAAGATTTCTACTTGATTGTCCAAATTAATCATAGGTTTTTCTTGGATTTCGTTTTACAACAATGATGGCGAAATTAATTATATATCAACTCATAAGTTTAAAAGTCATTAGATATAACATTGGACAAGCAAAAGAATTATCTGCTTATAAGTCAGTTATGCAAGACTTAAGTATTATTTATCAGCTGTATGTTGGTTTGCAAATGGATATTAATTTTTCAATACCTCAATAATCCAAAGCTGTGGCAGAAGCAGAAGCTGAGTCGTGCTAGTCAAAAACCATAAATAGATATCTGCAAAGTGAAAAGACATTAGGAAAAAAAAACATTTAACAGGAAAGCCAATGCTTTGGTTAAAATGTAGTAAACCTGCATGTAAAAGACATAAATGTGTTAAAATGTGAATCTACCATCTTTCACCTTTATGAATTATGTAACAATAATTTTGCAGGGTCTGAATATTTAATCGTGACCTATTTTACTTCACTCCAATAAGTCAACAATTATACTAAAGGGCGTATTATGAATTAATATGAATTGTAATTGAAAGAGATAAATTGTATTGATATTAAGCAGAATTTTTGTACAAAGGAAATACAGTAAGCAATATGTATTTATACAGAACAAAGAATAGTTAGGCCCAGCCCATATATTTGGTGATCCATGTCTTTATACTTCAGTAGTTTGCAACCCTTCGATCTTGCGAGATCTTACAGTGAGAATGAAACGTGAGCTAGGGTATAAGCTTGTTTGCCTTGTTGTGCTTTCTCTTCAGATAGCCGCCTTCAATTCTATCTAGGGTTTTCTCGTTCTCCCCTTTCTCATCCTTGTCTTGCAAAACTTTTAGCTCTTCTTTTAGTCTGAAGAAGTTTCTGGTTGAGAGAGCCTTGTTTAAGATGTCGGCCCATTGATAATATGTGGGAACATGCCTTACGTCCAATTTTCCAGCTTCTGTCCTCTCGCGTACAAAATGCAAATCGATTTCGATGTGTTTTGTACGCGAGTGTTGTATGGGATTGGCGGAGAGAGAGATGGTGCTTAGATTGTCACACCATACTACTGGCTTTCTTCGATTGTTGAACCCTAATTCAGACATTAGGGTCTCAATCCAAGTTATCTCTGCAGTGACGCTTGCGAGTGACCTGTATTCTGCCTCTGTGCTAGAACGAGATGTGGTGGCTTGCTTTTTCGTGCACCACGAAATTGGGTTTGGTCCGAGAAATACACAGTATCCAGAGGTAGATCTGCGGTCATCCACGCCGCTTGTCCAATCTGCATCACTGTAAGCATTTATGTTTATGTCGTTGCAAGCTTTTAGAGATAATCCATGATTTTGAGTCCCTTTTAAGTATCTGAGAATACGTTTAACCGCCTTCCAGTGTTCGTCAAGGGGATTTTGCATGTGTTGACATACTTTATTCACACTATAGCAGATGTCAGGTCTAGTTATAGTTGCATACTATAGGGCACCAACGATACTTCTGTATTGTTTGGTGTTCTCGATAGCTTCACCTCTGTGTTTTGATAAATGCAAGTTAGTAATCATAGGAGTAGGTAAAGACTTGGCTTCATTCATGTTGGCTCTTTTGAGAATTTCACCAATGTATTTCTTTTGAGATAGAAAATATTTCTGATTTGGTTTTCCTTGTGACTTGTATGCCCAGAAAATAATTTATATCCCCTAGATCCTTGATGGCAAAAGTCTTGTCAAGTAGCTGTATTGTATTTGTGATTTCACTATCATTATTGCCAGTAATAATGATGTCATCTACGTAAACAAGTAAATAAATGATGTTGCCATTGTTCTTCATATATAGTGAACTGTCAGATTTGGTGGGAGTGAATCCAAATTTTAAAAGAGTTGCTTTCAGTTTCTCATGCCATGATCTTGATGCTTGTTTTAAGCCGTAAATTGCTTTGTGTAGTCTGCATACTTTATTATCATCTATGATGTACCCTTCTGGTTGCTGCATAAATACTTCTTCATGGAGGTCTCCATTTAAAAAAGCATTGCACACATCTAGTTGTCTTATTTGCCAGTTTTTGCACAAAGCTAAGGTTAGCATGAGTCGAATGGTAGTGGGTTTCACAACGAGAGAGAAAGTTTCGTTGCAGTCAAAACCAAACTGTTGTGAGTAACCTTTTGCAACTAGTCTGGCTTTATGCTTAGCTATGCTGCCATCAGCATTTTTCTTAATTTTGTAGGTCCACTTGCATCCCACAATGTTTTTGTCTTTTGGCTGATCAACTAAGCTCCATGTTTGGTTCTTTATGAGTGCATGATATTCCTCATCCATGGCCTTTTTCCATTCATCATGTTTGATGGCTTGTTCATAATTTTGTGGTTCTGTGTCACTGATAGAAGCATAATATATTTTTGGTTTAAAAATCCCACTTTTTGACCTTGTTGTCATATGATGACCAGTAGCTATGATATTTTGTTGTTGTTCATGATCACTTTCATTTGATATGTTCTCTGATGTTTCAGTCTCATTGGATGTGTTGTTCCCATTGTCTTCAGTTTGTGGTGTATCTTCATATGGTTGTGGTGGCATGTGTGAACTGCATTCTGATCTTGTATCTGAGGCACATTTCTCTGTTGAGGCTTGATTTTTGTCATTTTTGTTTGTGGTGAAATCTTTAGGTAAGACATGAATGGGTTGAACTATAATGTTTGATGCATCTGATTTTCCTCTTGCAGCAACACCTTTTTCTGCAAAAGGGAATATGTGTTCATTAAATACAACATGTCTTGAAATGTAAACTCTCCCCTTGTTGTCTAAACACTTGTACCCTTTTTGATTGTTAGTGTAACCCAAGAAAGTACAAGGACTTGACCTTAAACTTAACTTATGCCTGTTGTAAGGCCTAAGATATGGGAAACAAAGACACCCAAAAGTTTTCAAAAAATGATAATTGGGTTTTATGCCATAAAGTTTCTCATAGGGTCACATGTCTTTTAAAATTTTAGTGGGCATTCTGTTTATAAGATAAACTGATGTGTAGAATGCATCACTCCAGTATTTCATGGGTATAGAAGCTTGAGACATTAATGTTAGACCAGTGTCTACTACATGTGTGTGCTTTCTTTCAACTAACCCATTTTGTTCTGATGTATGAGGACATGTGACTCTATGAAAAATGCCTTTTTCTTGGAAAAAAGTTTTAAGAGGTAAAAATTCTTTTCCTCCATCACTTTGGAAAGTTTTTACACTGTTATCAATTTGTCTTTCAACAAGAGTAATAAAATGTTTTATTATGCTAGAAGTTTCAGATTTTGATTTAAGGAAGAATATCCATGTATACCTGGAATAAGCATCAACTAAAGAAAGATAATACCTGTGACCAAGAGATGAGACATGTGGTGCTGGACCCCATAGATCTACTGTAATCAGACTCAATGGCTGACTGTGCACTGATTCAGACCTAGCAAATGGTAATTTGTGTATTTTTCCAATCTGGCAGTGTGTGCAAATTTCAGAAATAGGTACATTGTCAAATTCTATTTTATTATCTTTTAGAATCCTTTTTACAATATCATTACTGGGATGTCCCAGTTTCTTGTGCCAACATTCAACAACATTTCCTTTACTTAACATGCTAGTATTGATATGATTACACCGGTTTCCCCCTACATGATCTTTATTTGACTTGATGGAAGTGAATTTGTATAAGCCTTTGTCCAAACTACCCTGTAACAATATGTTTTTGTTTAGTAAGTCCCTAACTAAGCAAAAATTAGGATGAAACTCGAAGTATACATTATTGTCGTTGGCAAATTGAGACACACTTATAAAGTTTTTCTTGATTTTGGGTACTCTTAATAGGTTGTTTAAAAATAATTCCCTCTTACCTATAATACTGCCAATTCCAACATGTGGTATACTTATAGCTTCACCGTTGCCCATAGTTATAGTTTCCATACCTGAGTAGCCTTTATTCCCAAGATTTAAATTCTGAAGGTTGTTATTGACATGATTTGTTGCTTCTGAGTCTGGATACCAGTCTTCAATGTTTAGATCCTCTGATTTGACAGAGTCATCACCATTGCTGCCTTGTGTTTTGAAAGCATCACCATTGGTTTTTGTCTGCTGATTTATTTGAGCCATATTAATATTAGGCCCCTTTTGACTTGACTGTCCTATGTTAAATTCAGAGTTGAATCTGAAATAACATTTGTTGGCTACATGGCCAAACTTTTCACATATTTGACACTCCACTCTGTTATTATAGTTGTTTCTGCCTCTGCCTCTTCCTCTTTGAGGTTGGTTACTTCTTGGTTGTTGACTGTCAGATTTTGGGTTTTGGCCTTGTGTGGGTTTTTGCTGATTCTTGTTTCTTGGATTGAAACCAGATGCATAGTTAACTGACATTTCTGATTGTATAGCCTTTCTTTGCTCTATTCTTCCTTCATGAGCAATAAGAGCAAACTGTACGTATTGTAGGTCTGGAAGTGTCTTTTGAGATGCGATAAAGGTAACCACTGACTCGTATTCTTCGTCTAGACCATTAGTTATAGTGAGGATTTGTTCACTGTCTGAAATCTTGTGACCCACTGCACTTAGTTTATCACACAAGTTCTTGATTCTAGCAAGATAGTCTCTCATGCTCATATCTTCCTTTCTTGCACTTTGTAATTGTCTCTTATAATGCATTATCCTTGCCGCCGATTGTGAATTAAAAATCTGTTCAATACATGACCATATTTCGTGAGAGGAATTACATCCAACAACTTATGATAGCAGGCTAGCACTTATAGAGGATAGTAGCCATGAAGATAATAGGCTATCTTGTTTTTGATAATTTGCATAATCTGGGTTGTTAACAGTATTTCCCTCTTTGTCTTTCTTCATGACAGGTGGGATGGATATTGTGCCCTTGATATAATCTTGAAGGCCATGCCCTTTCAAGGCTGTATCAATTTGCTACTTCCACAAGATGTAGTTATCCTCATCGAGAGGGATGGTTATAAAATTGCTCTTGAGTTTGTTAAGGGATGGTGCAATTTACCTTTCCTCATTTCTTGATGTTGCCGATGTTATGTCATCTTCATCACGATCCATTGTAGAAATTTTGATAAGAACTGATTATTGCCTTGTTTCTTGAACAGGAAAAATCAGGGGAATCTAGATGCGATCAGAAAGTTGACTGGAGCTTTCTTGATGTGGCACCGATGAATCTTGAAAAGAAAAAATACTTAACTGTGCAGCCAGAAGTGGAGGTGAAGGCTATGTTATGATCCCTTCTTGGCGTGGCACGGTTTGGGTACAGATACTATGCTTGATCAGAGAGGTTAATCCCCAGTGATGAGAATATATTCTGAGGGGAACGAAGTGACACTTCGTCTCAGTGATGATCAGCAAAGAAAAAAATGCCTTTAGGCGATTATTGCTCTGATACCATATTATGAATTAATATGAATTGTAATTGAAAGAGATAAATTGTATTGATATTAATCAGAATTTTTGTACAAAGGAAATACAGTAAGCAATATGTATTTATACAGAACAAAGAATAGTTAGGCCCAGCCCATATATTTGGTGATCCATGTCTTTATACTTTAGTAGTTTGCAACCCTTCGATCTTGCGAGATCTTACGGTGAGAATGAAACGTGAGCTAGGGTATAAGCTTGTTTGCCTTGTTGTGCTTTCTCTTCAGATAGGGCGTTTTACTGGATTACTAACATATCTATCAATTTTAGTTCATCTTTATTTAAAGCATTATATAACTGCACATTCTGTTGCTGAAAGAAGGTGAAACCGTGAATAACTATGAAAAGCTACAACTATCTGGACTAAACTATTTATGCATAAAGCAGTATTCGGCATACTTGCTCAAACCATGAGTAACTATGAATCAACATAATAATTAATAATGAATCAATAGCAGATGAATGAACTTGAAAGAAATAATATCTCTAAAGAGACGAGAACAACAATAGAAAGTGTGAGTAAGCAATGTATGAATGAGAAAATCGAAGAGGCAATAAGATAGGGCTCTTATTGTCCATATAATTTCAACTTACATGCTTTTTTGAACATACTACCATTATTATCATTTTGATGTATATAACATAACTTATCACATTCAAATTCATGTCCAAACCAGAATGATTTTTGAAATATCAACAAATTACTACAATGCTAGCCAATATATTCACATTTTAGATGAAAGGGATAGAGTAGAGTAGAGAAACAAAATTACTAGAAGTATCCCAGCTTGAATGGAAAGTTGGGCCACGGCTAATGCAGTCAGTGTGCATATTCTGATGGCTTGACAATGACATTGCAGCCACCAACCAAGGCAGGGCCCACATACATAAGATTACAAATAATCAAATAGTGCTAGTTATAACAACATGCAAGATTTTGTTGAGAACTTTTACATATACGGAAAAAAGAAGTATTTCCTCAAGAATGGCAAACCTTGCGTGCAGTCATAGCCAATGGAAAGTTCCATGGGCTAATTTCTCCAACAACTCCAACAGGCTGCAATTTTGTGATGCAGATATATATTAGTTTAAGAAGAGATATAATATTACTATAATCAAGTTTAATAAAAAGTTGAATACGGTTGACACTCAATCACCAACATCATTTGACCCTTGAACCATTATTATTTAATAATGTAAATTGACATCATATGGTTCCCTTTTAAGTTTGTTCTTCAGTTTAATACAAAGTTGAATAATAAAAGAAATAGCTAAATCTCACTGACACTGTATTTTAGCATATTACCCTATTATCATTAGAAAACAACCATTGCAATATGCAGAAGGTTTCGAATTTTATTAATACGGAATACCCGAAAGGTAAAAGAACAATTCAAATAATAAAGTATGTGGATAAGCCTGAATAAATTTTTGTTAAAAATCAATCATGGCGAATAGGGTTTATCTATACAAATTAATCTAAATCTGAATGAAAATTCACAACTTAAATTCAAGTAATAATCTTATATTGGATACAAGTGACAAGAAAATTCGTACCTCCAAAAACATGGATTAGAGATATAGAAGTGGAGATGAAAGGGGAGACGGAAGCAGAAATGATGGAATAAGCCTAATTTTTTTACCGTAGAAATCGATTGAAGCCCTACTTTTTTGGTCTTAGAAGAAATCTTATAGATTTGGAGTTGGAATTTGACGAGAAAGAAAGGTAAACCTAAAATTTCTGTTGGGTTAAGTGGGTATGCTGGTTATGCAGTTTGGAATCATTAAAACCAATTACATTGTTGGGTAAAATGGGTTTACCCAATAATTCCATTTAACTAAATGGTTTTGACCCAGCCCATTTATTTTATGGGTAATTGGGTTGGGTATGTTTTTGACAGCCTTACAATTATGTAATTATTACATTTATCTAACTCGATGTCCAATCTTATTCGAAATAAAAGGTGCTTTCTTTCTATTACATACTTGATATAATGCATCGTATTAATTGATTAATTTGATTAAAAGTATATTTAATAGAAAATTTATAAATGTTATGTTTTATGATAGTAATTACAATGTGTTATAACCATGAGTAATTTATCTCAATGAAATTAAACATATCATTTTAACTATTCATAGTCAAGATGTATCGAGACTGGATATCGATACATCCATTGAGACTAGAGTACGTAATGCTCTCCAAATATTGGACAGTGTATTACTCATGACTGCTTGGTGCACCAAGGGGTTACATACTTATAGTTATTGGACAACTATGGAATGACTCACTTGATAATTTTCTATTGGTTAACATAACTAAGGTCAAATAGAAAATACCGATATGACAAAGTTATACAGTTTTCTTGATTTGAGAATACTGTTAATCTTCAATATGGAAGCTCTGCTTTGATTATACTTAAATCGTGGCATGGTGACCATCGAATGACTACGGTTGGGTCACATGGAGCATTGGAAGTGAAACACTATTCAAGAGAGTATTTGTCTCCTTAATTATTTGAGGTTAGTATGACGATCAACTGAAGTCAACTCAAAGTCAAAGTCTTTGGCCACAATAGTATGGTTAATAATAATTGTTATTATTGAACCAAGGACTTTGTGTTTGGGCTATAAAGTTGAATATGGACCATATTGGAATATTAACCATTATCGAATCCTAATGTGGATAGTTTTAACAAACAGAATTTGGGTAAATAGTTATCACTACTGGGTAACGCTTAATAAAGTAAAACGGGATTTTACCGTTGCCATTTAAGCGATAATTTTGGTCATAATGTCACACCACCTACTAAGTGAAGTGTGAACGTTAATTTTTGAATTGTTCAATATTAATCGCTGACCAAATTTACACCTGAGCGTCACAGAACCAAAACATCGAATACTCATATTACCACCCAATTTAATTAATTTGTAATTATTATAAATTAATTAAATTAACTAATATTTATGAAATAATAGTTATAAATTTTTATTTGATATGTGTTGATTAATACTAAATAGTGTGTATATAATAGTTATATATACACTTGTCAATATGCAATATAAATACACATTTAAATTTGATTTAAGTGTATTAAATATAGCCCGGGCTTGAAGTGTTTTGAAGCCCATATAGAGGCTGGTTATTTTCGGCCACGAAGAGGCAAAGAGGGGCCATCCATGATGGTTATGGGAGCTTGGATTTTGAATAAAAGAAAGGAAATAGGCAAGAAAAGAAATAAGGATCTAGATCCTTGTTTTACTCCTTGGTTTCTCTTTATTTAAATGAATCTAATTCTCGCTTTTAGATCTCTCTTTTTTGGCTTCCTTCTCTATGATATTGCTGGCCGAAAATATCCACCTCCTCCTGTAGTCATTCAAGCATTTCAAACACAAAATCAAGTAAAATACAGTTGTCGGTGGAAGCTCTATTCGGGAGCTAGCAAAACTTCTGGATTTGGAATTGGACTCAAGGATCTTGGTTCTTCGTTTCAAGGTGCGAATTCAAGGCAAAAGGCAAAGGTACTTTTACTTGATTATAATTATATAAACACTTAACAAATTAACATATCATGTATTAGTTTAGATAGAATCATTTATCATGCATGTATATATCTTTGTACTATCACATATTAGATGGTTATATATATATATATATATATATATATATATTTGTGTGTGTGCATGTGTGTGTATTAAAAAAACATTTTTTCCATGTATGCTCATGACCTTGATTAGAAAAAATATATCGAAAACAAAATATACATATATTAGATATTTTTTAACTAAAAATCAAATTCATAAGAAATAACATTGTATTAAGTATAATCCATATTTCATAAAATTTTATTTATTTATATAAGATGTCAAAAATTAAAACATTTTTATATTTAATTCGCATTTATCTTATATTTTTTATATATTAAATATGAAATTAATTTATATGAACAATATATATATATATATATATATATATATATTTGTTTATAATTAATGCAACATGTAAGTACGTAATTTTAACATAAAGTATGATATTATTCTTTTTTTAGCAAAGCTAGCGGGGTTGACTTGTCCCCTACCAGTTTATTGCAATAATAATAAAAAGTTGAATCATAACATGCTACGATTCAAAAATAAAAGACATGGAAAAAAGAAAGGAAGAACAAATAGAACTAGCACCAACAGACTAGAGATGCTTCATCATACTCATAAGTGCTAGCATGGATTCCATTTTTGATTACAAGTTATGTCTCAACCCTATGTTTCACATCTATTTTCATTCTCCTATTAAATAATCTAGCTTCTGTAATCTAACATTCCTTTCAAACCAAATCACATGAACAAACTTCTTTAGGATCAGAAGGGGTATAAAAGTCTCACAACTCTTCCATCTAGTAGCCTTGTAGATTAGGTTCCACCCAATTTCACTGTTCCTATTTGCTTTACTTCTTCTGGCTTTGATCATCAGACTGTGCTAAAGTGGAAATATAATAGGGCAATTGAAGAAAAGATGTAAGTTGTCCTCAACCTCTGCAGTACATAAGAAACAAGTAAGGTTGATAATTATCTCTTCAAATAATAGTCTTTCTTTGCTTTGCATAGCATTCCTTATAACCTTCCACAACATCAAATTATCACTCTCTTTATAATGGATGTTCCAAATTCTTTTGTTCTAGGAAAAACATGGAAGGTCAGCATGATTGGAGAGGCATCAGTAGATAGTTGAAATAGAGTGGTCCATCTTCTTATATGACCAAACCACCTTGTCCATGTCAGAAGATAGAAAACATACTTGTTGAATCACATTCCAAACACTTCTTAAGTTTTGAATACTGGAGTAAGGAAGAGTAACAACACCATTATGAATAAATCTCTGGCATAAGCATTAAGGCTTATGCCAGTTAGAGTTAACTATTGATAGGTGAATATATTCTTAAGTATAACGCCTTGCTACAACCAAGGATCATTCTAGAAACCGACCCTTCCATCAGCAGCCACAAGAGAATGCATATGAGGAAGCATTGTAGTTCTTAAGTTTAAGATGGCACACCGCACCCAACTACAATTCTGAGGGTCTTGCATGTTCCAAATTTTTTTGATGCTGTATGTTTGTAAGACCAACAAACCCAAATGTTATCTTTCTATTAATCAAGTTGTCAAAAATGCTTACTAAATGCAGCCAAGTTCCATCTGTGCAAGTTACAGAGGCCAAGGACACCATTCTTCCTTGGTATGGAAATCTTAGAAAAGGCAATAGGAATAAGTTTAGAGGAGTGAACATTAACAAACCAGAGGAAGTTGCTAATAGCCTTCCTGATCATATGTATTAGTTTCATTAGTAATATAAAGGTTTTACTCCAGTAGGAACCCATTCCTTGGATGATGGATTTGATGAGAACCAAGCGATCAACTTGATATAAAAATTTGTTGGACCAATTGTTCATAGACTTAGTGATTTTATCATGGAGGCTAATGCATTGCTAAGTGGTGATCTTGGATGTAGCAAGAGGGATACTAAGATAAGAGGCGGAACCAGGGACATATTGCAGGCCAGAAAAGGATCTGATGTTGAGGGCAAGACCATCAGATACACCAACCAATAAAATACCAGATTTAGTGGAGTTAACGTAGAGCCCAGTACACATGTAGAATTCCTGGAGAATATGAATAATACATTGAATAGAATTGATAGTGGATTTTGTGAATAAGTTGACATCGTCTTCAAACAACAATGTAGTAATTTGAGGCTCTTTACATTTAGAGTGCAACAGTTACAGGCTGCTAGAAACACATTGATTGATCATTTTAGTGAGAACTTCCATCACCATGATAAATAGGTATGAAGACATAGGGTCCCCTTTCCTAATGCATAGTTTGCTTTTGAAATATCCTACAAAGTTGCCACTAATGTAGATAGAGAAAGAAGCAGTTAATAAGCATTCATAAACCCATGCGGCAAATTGCTTGGGAAACCTCATCTCTACGATAACTCTGATGATAGTGGACCATTGTAAATAATCAAAGGCTTTCCTTATATCTAACTTAATCATAGCCCTAAGAGAAACATTTGCATTATTGTAACCCTTCAGCAGCTTACGAGAGAGTAACATTAATCAGTATACTTCTGCCAGGCAAGAATGTAGCTTGGTTTTGGGAAATTAAATTAGGAAGGACCATCTTTAACCTACTAGCAATTATCTTAGAAATGCATTTGTATATAATATTACAACAGGAAATAGGCCTAAAATAATTAACATTGGTAGGGTTATCAGCTTTAGGAACTAGTGCAATGTTAGTGGCATTGATTCCATTGGGAAGTTTACAATGCTTGAAGAAATCACACATAGCCCTACATAGGTCCTTGCTGATGATATTCCAGCATGTTGTATAAAATAATGCGTTAATGGAATCAGGGCTTCAATAAAAACCCATATTCATACCAAAGATATAGTTTTTAATTTCATCAGGTGATACCTCAGCAGAGATCCTAGAAATCTGATTATTGGACAAAATAGGAAGGCTTAGTGAAGAAATAATGTCTAAATTAGGACAAAAATTAGAGGGATTACTCAACATGTCTGAGAAATAGTTCAGGAAGGCCTCATCAACTTGTTGAGGGTTGGATGCTAGGTTGCCATGCTGTTTAGTGATAGTGTGGATGTGGGATTGAGCCTGCTTGTATTTTAGGGTTTCATGGAAATAACTAGTGTTCCTATCACCCTTCAAATCCCATTGGTGTCTTAATTTTTGCTTCTTCATTTCAGCCTTAGAAGCAAGGGCTTTAGAATACTGAGAAGATAGATCACTTTCCAAAGTAGTGGCATTAAAATCATCAGGGTTCAGTAAAAGGCTGTTTGAGCAATCTCTAGCCGAGTCTTCAGAGAGGTAGAGAGAAGCGTTCCTTTGCCAAATTTTTGCCTTGCCCACACTCTCAAAGCAATTTTCACATTCTTCATTCTCTTTTGAAAAATAAACATAGGATTACCATATATTTTAGTTGACCAAGCATTCCTAACAATGTCAAAAAAAGAGCTATTATGAATCCATGCATTAAAAAAATTTAGAAGAGGGTTTCACATTAGGAGCAGCAACTCTAGAAGATAGTATTTGAGGAGTACAGTCAGATATGAGAGGGGGAGGAAGGTGAGCAGTAATGGATGGCCATTTATTAAGGGAAGCAAGGTTACAATAGGCATTATCAATTTTACTCGTAATTATTATGCCACTCCTACTCTTATTATTCCAAGAGTATCTAGCACCATTGAAAGGGATTTGAAGTAGGGAGGAAGTGAAAATAGCATCATTAAAAGGGACACTTCATTGTTAGTCACATGCCTACCTCCAACCCTATTATTAATATCAAGGAGACAATTAAAATCCCCAAGGACAAGCCATGGATGGATTTCCTGAGAGAAGTGAGGGAGGTATTTGAGAAGCATTCGCTTAAGCTAAGATTATTGTCGGCCTAAATAATGGTGATTACATTGATGCAGAAGAGGGAATCTGAACCATATGGCAGTTCATAAACTGCCTATCAAACAGAATAGGAAGAAGAGTGTAGATTACAAAATCATGATACTACCATAGAGAGCAAGTTGAAGATTATGGACAAGGGACCAATGCGTACTAATGAAGTTGGCAGCTTTGAGAGGGAGTTGGATGTTGAGCTTAGTTTCTCGAATAGCTAGAAAGGATAGATGGTAAGATATGATTATTTTCTTCAATCTATCATGTTTAGTTTGATTGTAGGCTCCTTTGATGTTCCAAGCAACAATGTTGTTCAACATTAAAAACAATTGAAGGAGGAGTTATATCGATTTCTTCCCCTTCTAACTGATGAGCATCTAGTGGATTTATTGTCAGGAATTGTGGAGTTATCAGTTAGGATGTTGGCTTCATTCAAATATGTAGAATTTGCATTCTTTAGCTTCTTGAATTTTGAAATGTTATTTTGATAGTATGGTTTCGTATTGGAGGAAGAAGGTTGTGAATGGAGAGGTTGGGAGTTGAGGGATTGGAGGTGACATTGAAAATAGCCCAAAGTTTAACATTTCTATCAGATTGAGATAAAGGGAAGGGATTTTGGTAAGACATTTAAAAAAATGTCATTAAAAGAATGAAGGCTATAAATGATGGGGGAGGAGAAGCGGTAAGAGATTTGGAGTTTGGCATATTGAGAAAATCGGGAGAGGATTTGTTAGAGGGAATAAGGTTAGGTTGTTGTGCATGAATATCATGCATGGAATTTTCTTTGGTTAGAGCACGTGAATTAGGTGATAGGGTTTGGTTTGAGCTAGAAAGTAAGGAATCAATGCAAGGGGGAATAACTTTACTTTCGGAATCATGTAATAAATTTATGTTTGGAATATGAATAGACTCATATTCAATGCTGGAATTAAGAGTGAGGACAAAGCATTCAAGTGGAGCAATATCATATTCGACATTTATGTTAAAGGGTAAAAGAGTGTTTTTCTTTTGAGGGGATAAAGCATTTATGCTTTGGTTTTGAAAGAATGAAACATTTGTGCAAGCATGCACATAGGATGCAACATGCACAGTAGCACTTTTCCACCACAATCCACTTCACTTATATTATGTAAGCCTGCAACTACTTCAACCTCATCAACATCATTACACATAGAAAGGGTGTGAAACATATTATTAGACAATAATCCATCAATTTGATTGTTCAAAGGTAGGGAAACTTCAGCAAGGGCAGAGGGTTGCATAGTGATACCAACATCCCTCTCTACATCAATTTATTCCGCATCACTGTTAACAATAGTTTGCTCTACATTAGAAGCATCATCAATCAGATTACTCACCATCACTTTGGCTTGTTTAGTTGATCTAATTATCCACTTTTCTTCTTATTCCTTGCAATTTTCCACCATCTCTGTTTATTTGAAACTTTAAACCTCCCTTTCACCACCTTACTTGACTCAATTTCAGGTTTGTTGACATCAGCCACTTTAATTTTATTATTTACAGCATTGTTTTCAACATCCAAGCTACTTTTGCATTTAGCAGTTCTATGACCAAATGATTTACTGACAATACAAATGTCAGGCTTTCATAACTAATCAACTTGAATCATTTGTTTACCACCATCGATCAACTTGACAGGGAACTTATTTAACAATTCTTGATCAAGGATGATCTCAATCATACACTTTGCATATTCAATATGGTCAAGATGCTTTGTGAATTTATCCATACACAATAACTTTCCCAGTCTACTCTTAAGCCAATTGATGCTAAGGTGAGACCATGCATAAATTGGAATATTTGACAATCTAACCTATATAGGAACCGACTTAAAGCTCCCGCAAACATTCTCAATCTCGAGGTTCCAAGCTTTGATGATAAACATTTTATTACGCATGATAATGGGGTTACCCAGAAGGATTCTAGTTCTATCCTCCTCACAAGAAAGCGGAAAAAGAAAGACAAAACCACCAAACTTCACCTTTACACAGCCTTCGAGCTTCCAAATTCGCGTTAAATACTCAACTACACCCATATATGAAAGCGGATTGTCAAGGAAGAAGCCAATAATATAATCATGCCACACTTTATTTCCAGCAACAATAACATCAGGCAGGGGAACAATTGCATCACCTTGGAATGAGAGGTCCACACTGATGGGGATATGTTTGCCTGCATTTCTAGGCTTATGCTTGAAAAGAGAGGACCATACAAGAAAAGTGGGGGAAACTGAAAGAGAAGGGGTAGTGGGATGCAGTTGGGGGGGGGGGGGGGGGGGGGGGGAGGGGAGGTTACAGAGAGAGGAGTCGGTAGGATAGGAGCGAGAGAAGGGAAATGAGAAGATGAAGAAGAGGAATCGGAGGAGGAGGTGTTGGAAATAATCTTGGCTTTTAGGAAATGTTGATTATGTTGACAATTATAATCTTTGTATTTATGGAAATGTCAAATTAAACATAGAGAAAAATCTAGACTTACCAAATATGTAATTCAGAGAATTCTAGAATATGCTTTATTAAGAAAAATCTTGAAAATAGAAGATCGAAGAAAAGTCTAAAGGTTGTATCACACTATAAATAAGAATGTTCTCTCTTCTTTTGTAAGTAAGCAAAAAAAAGTTCAAAGAAAATAAAGCTTATTTCCTCCTTTACAAAATATTCTCTCAATCTCCATTAGCAAATTAGGAGTTACATCTCCCTTCTTCTTCCTATAGAAATTTCCCAATAGTGGTATCAGAGCTCGGTTGCTATTCATGGAAGGTAGCAAATGAAATGACTCTTTTTCAAGTTATTTTATTAAAGAAGGAGAATTATGAAAATTGGAGCATTCACATGAAGGCGCTGCTTGGATTGCAAGATGCGTGAGATATCATAGAAAATGGGTATGAAGAACCCGTCGATATTTCCACTTTATCCCAAATTGAAAGGGATAATTTGAAGAATTTGAAGAAGAAGGATCGAAAGACTTTTACGCTCATTTACCAAAGTTTGGATGATGCTATGTTCGAGAAGATAGCTAATGCACAAACTAGTAAGGAAGCATGCGAGATTATGGAGAACGTTTTTAAGGGAATCGACAAAGTGAAGAAAATTGGACTACAAACTATGCGAGGTTAGTTTGAATCTTTATATATGAAATCATCAAAATCAATTGATGATTATTTTTCTCGAGTTTTATCTATTGTAAATCAAATGAAAAGATATGGAGAAAAAAATAGAAGGCTCTAGAGTTGTTGAGAAAATTCTATGATCTTTAGATTGAAAATTTGATTACATAATTGTAGCAATTGAAGAATCTAAAGATCTAGGATCCATGACTGTTGATCAACTCATGGGTTCACTTCAAGACCATGAAGAAAAATTGAAGAAAAAGGATAAAAGAAGAGCCATTAGAGCAAGCTCTTCAAACCAAACTCACCTTGTGGGAAAATGAGACATTTAAAGAAGTCGAAGCCAAAGCAAAAGAGGTCGTGGTCAATGATGTGCACGTAAATGTGCATGTTTTTACCACCATATTTAATCTATTTAAATTAAATAAATGATCATATTGGGTATTTTAACTTGTTTAAACCAAAATTCAAATTATTTTCAAATTATCACATATTCATCTTCATATAGAGGTAAAATGGTCATTTTTGTGCATTTATTAAATTGTGAAAATTTACTTGGAATTTTCTATGTTGTTTTGTAGGAAATTTGGTGAATTTTACAAGTGGCTTCATGATAATATATGCATGCACAAGAGTGAAGAGAACAAATAAAGATGGAAAAAATTCAAAGTGGTGATCATGGAGGACCCCACCCACTTACCTTGATTTTCAAATTAGGAGCTAAGCACATGATAAAAGGACATTAAAGCTTCATGTACATTTAAGTGGGGGATTAGTGGATGTTAATGATTACTTGGCCACCACACTAAGGGAAATTTGGGCATTCCCCAAAATATGAATTAGGGTTTAACACATGTATAAATACCCCATATGTTTCATGTAACCCCTCCCTACTTAGTCTCTCTTTAGTTTAGTTTAGGCTCAAAAATAAATCAAGTTCTCTTCTTTCTTTTCATGGCTACTTAGCCATTTGTTTTATGTAATCTTTACTTTTTTCAATTTTCAATACATGCTCTTTTCTTCTTTTGTTTATTTCCTTTCATATTAGTAGTGTAGATTTGTTTATTTATGCAAGTAGTGTAGATTTTCTTTTATGCAATTAGAATTGTTTTCTTTTCCATTAGCTTTCATTTTCCTTCTTTTTTAGTTTCATATTGCAAGCTACAAGTGTTGATATGATAACACAAATGAGATGCTAATCCCTTCAATTTAGGGGTAATGAAGCCTCTAATCATGTAGCTTCAACATTTTGATGTTTATGCTCTCCTTTTGTGCTTAATATGAAGTGGTTTAACTTGTTATTTTTGATGTGAATTTGATAGCTTATATTGTTGACACCAAATAGGCTATGCTTAAACAATCATAAACAATGATTACCTCTTCATCTACATATGATGATGGTAATGAAATGATTGTTGAAATTAAAATTTGATGGCATATATTTCTAAACAATAGTTAATAGGCCATGCTTAAAATAGATTTTGCTTTCAACTTTGTTGTCATATTTCATGAGTGTTAAATGTGAAATAGTGGTTGTGTTATAGTTTGATGGTTTATATTGTGCTAATTAATAGCACAAATATACCATACTTATGATAAGCACATCCACTAATTACACTAATGACAAGAAAAAAGAGATCATAACTTAATTTTGTTGATTTATGTGATCTAGAGAATGGAATTATCTCTAAATTGTCAATTTATTCTCATAGTTTTCATTCACATTTGTAGTTGTTAGTTTGTCAGTTTTCTCATTTTTCTAGCTTGACAATCTCTCGACTTTGGAATAATTTGATTGAATAGGAAATTTAAAATCAACAATTCCCTGCGGATCGACCCGTACTCGTCACGTACTATCATTATACGCCGTGCGCTTGCGGTATAAATTTTATTATAAATTTTTCGACGGTTTTCTAATCTGATAGAACTTCCGTCGACGAACAGTCAAAGCTATGGAAGAAATGACTATCATAAAGATGAGAAAATGCAAAATACATATACCCCAAGAGGTTGAGGAAGTGGATGAAATATAAAGGAAAATGGAAGACCAAAGTATGATAAATCTCAAATAAAATGTTATAATTGTAATAAATTTGGGCATTTTGCTTCCGATTGTAGATCCACTTTTTATAAAGTCCAAGCAAGAACAAATTATGCTAAAGAAGATAAAGAAAATTCCGCACTACTGTTGGCACATAAAGGAAATGAAATTAGCGACAATAATACATGGTATTTGGACATGGGGGCAAGCAATCATATGTGTGGAAGGAAGAGCATGTTTACGGAGCTTGATGAATCGGTAAGTGAAAACATTCATTTTGGAGATGAATCTAAAATTCCAATTAAAGGAAAAGGAAACATACAAATCTAAAATTCATTAATTAACTGTTCTGTTAAAATTATTTCAAAAGTTTTAGCTAATAGACTTAGTATAAGAATGAATGACCTAATCGACTATTCACAATCTGCTTTCATTAAAGGGAGAAATATCACCAATGGCGTGGCAGTTGTTCAAGAATACATTAATCACTATTGTAAGAATAATATTACCTGTGCAATTTTAAAACTAGACTTCGCAAAAGCTTTTGATTCGGTAGATTGGTATTTCTAGTAGATATATTTCATGCTAGAGGTTTTAGTCATAGATGGATTAGCTGGATCATGGATTTTCTTAGAATTGGTAACTCTAGTACTATGGTTAATAATATTTTAAGTAATAAAATTCAATCTAAGAGAGGTTTAAGGCAAGGGGATCCTTTATCACCTCTTCTGTTTAACTTAGCCGTAGATGTTTTCGCTAAGATAATTAAAAAAGCGGTTGATAATGGATCACTGGGAAATATAGGTAATGATATATCGCGTAACGGTATATCTGTCCTTCAATTTGCAGATGATACCTTGCTTTTTTCTTCTCATTTACGTAGACACATTATTCCTCTTAAGTTTATTTTATATAGTTTTAAACTTCTATCAGGTTTAAAAATAAATTTCGATAAAAGTTCTGTTTTAGTTTTAAATGATTTTGAAAAAGTTGAAAATTTAGTTGCTAATATGCTAAATTGTAAAACTATGAATTTTCCTTTTGACTATCTTGGTTTTGTGATTATACCTACTAAACTAAGGCATGATTATTGGTTTATAATCATAGATAAAATCAAAAATAGGATTCTAATTGGAATGAGAGATTTTTATCTAGAGCGGGTAGACTAGTTCTAATTAATTCTGTTTTATCAGCTCTCCCGATCTATTGGATGTCTATGCATCTTTTTCTTGATTGGGTGATGGATAAAATAGATAAAATTAGAAGGAATTATTTATGGAGTGGGGAAAACTCTAATAGCCGCATTAAATGTTTAGTAAATTGGGAAACTGTTTGTAAATCCAAAATGGATGGTTGTTTAGGAGTCATTAATTTACGTAATATGAATTTGTCTCTACTGGGTAAATGGTTATGGAAGTTCAAGAATATAAATGATAATGCCACTTGGAAAAGAAATTATTTCTAAATATTACTATAATGGTAGTAACAATTTATATCAAATTACTCCTTCGGTCATTCGTAAACAATCTTATTTTTGGAAATCCATTTTAAAATGTTATGAGATTTTTAACTTAGGCACTAATATAATAGTTCATTCAGGTAATAATACTTCCTTTTGGCATGACAGTTGGATTTCAGTTTTCCCTCTTAGGATTGAATTTAGAGAGTTGTATCAAAATTTGTAATTTTAAATATGCATTAATTTCAGAAGTTTTTTCTCCCGAAAATGACCCTCCTTGGAATTTTAGTTTTAACAGAATTCTAGTAGGTTCAACCCTTAGGCAACTTTCTTTGCTTTACGCTAGATTAAATCTTTATAATATTGCTAATGATAATGATAATATTAGTTGGGATTGGGATAAGAGTAAGAAATATTCTTCTAATTCTTTTTATAGATTTATTAACTTTTCGGGTGTAACTAATAACTTTTTTGAATTTATTTAGAAATCAAATGCTCCTCCTAAGTCTAAAATTCACATATGGTTAATTATGCATGGAAAACTAAATACTATAGAATTTTTAAAAAGAAAAAATATACATATTGATAATAAATGTTATTTTTGTAATATGCATTTTGAAGATATTAAACATGTTTACTACGATTGCATGGATACTTATTTTATTCTAATTCATACTCTTAAAATTTTTGATTTTAATATTATAACTAGAATTACTGATTGTGAATTCTATTGGAATACTTTTATATTTAAGTTCAATATGGATAATAGATTCTTACTTGACACTTTATTCACTATATCTTGTTGGTATATCTGGTTTGAAAGAAATCAGAGAATTTTTAATAATAATAATAATCACTTTAATAAATTGATTTTTATAATTTCATCCTTTTGCTTTAATTATATCTCTAATCCTAAATATAAATTAGCTAAAAATAATCTTTTTAAAGAATATCTTAATAAGGTTAGTAATAATATTAATATATTTAAACATAACAATAATATTTTTGACATTAATAATAATAGTATTAATATTTTTTCAAACTTAAATGATGATCCCACCGTGTATCATAATTTGCTTTTGATTAAAGGTCCACAAGGATAATTCTAGAAATGTCTTTGTTTTTGTTTTAGTTATTATTGTACTAGTTTATAGTTCTTTTAGTTTTTTAGAGTATGGATCATATTACCTTTACTTTTTTAGATCTTTTAGTTTTTGTACTAGTTTATCTTTGCTTTATTATGTCCTATTAGATTTTTTTTGTTTTAATCTCATATATATATATATATGTATGTATATAAATTTTATTTATATACATATATGTGTATCATTCTAACTATTTTCCTAGTTAATTTTCAGTTACAGGTCTAGGATAGGTTGGATGTTATTGTCTCTTTGCAGGTGCACAGGTAGCTGATTCCAGGATTGCCGATAGTAGTGAGGGATTCTTCTTAGTGCATCTTCAGCTTCATTTTGGCGTTCTATTTTCAGGAGGATCACTCTTCAGCTAGGCGCTACTTCCAACTTTACCGAGTCTTCAGAGAGGAGTTTTACTTTCTGGATCATTAGCCGTTCACTCCAAATTAGCCACATCCTCATTCCTTCTGAGCCAGCAGCATGGAGCTTCCTTACTAGATGGCGCTGGCTTCCAATATCATTGGATTTTGATTCTATTTAGTTTTTCAGGTACTTCTAACACCTTAATATTGGGTGGTGGCCATGCCGAAGCTCGATATTGGGGTGCAATGGGCGGTGGCCTTGCCGAAGCTCATTATAGGGGTATTTGTGTTTTTCCTTTGATACTTGTACTTAGATTTGTTATATGCTAGGCATGTTGGCAGTGCCTTGCTATGTGTTATATACATAGTTTCATGTGTGCTCTCCTCTATTTCTAGAGGATCATATATTTTTCTCACAAAAAAACAAATTAAGTTGAAGAATGGAAAGAATGACTTTATATCTAATGTTTATTATGTGCCTAAAATGACAACAAATATATTAAGTTTGGGGCAACTTTTAGAAAAAGGATATGATATACAAATGAAAAATAAAACTCTTTCAATGAGAGATTGGCGCAGCGGATAAAACAAAAACTAGATAGATCGATGATCGTAGCAATCTGTGGATTGTCGAATACTGAAATACCCGAATTCGTTGATCCGAAGATACCGAATTCTAGCTATCTCTAACACGTTGATCGCGCACGATACCGTGAAAGAGATCTACAATTCTTCGAGCATTGATTAAGCGCACTTGATGCCGCGAATTGGCTTCAACGATCGAAGATCCGAGCGCACTCGAATGTCGAAGGTGGAGATAGGAGATCAACTCAACTACCGATTTAAATTGAAAGCACAAAGCTAACAAAGAGAGTTTTATTTCAAAATCAACAACCTTACAAAATGATTCAACTTGCCTATTTATAGGCTACAACACACAACAGAAAAGAAATACATCTCCTAAGTCGTTTCCGACCTAACAGTCACGACCTAACATTTCAGACGACTTACGACTTACACACATGCGACTTAAAAACAAGTAAGAACTACGAGTTAAAAAACAGAAAATACAAACAGATTACATCACTTAGGTCGTAGACGACCTAGCAACTTCCCACGACTCAATCTTCAGACGACTTAGTATAAGTCGGTGGCGACTTAACAGCAGCTTCTTCACGACTTAAAGAATCAACGGTTTAGATTAACTCGGCATAAGAATCTACGGCATCCAGAGCTTCAGCGACTTAAAACTTGCGGCATCCCAAATCAACGTCTTAAGGGAATCAAAGGCAGAGATTAACTGGGCAGACGAATCAACGGTATCCAGAGCTTCGCGACCTAAAAGATAAGCGGTTCCAGAAACAACTTCGCGACCTAAGCCTTATCTCGCTAGGTCGTACGCGACCTAAAAGCATGTTAGGTCGTTCCAGCGACCTATCTCCTTGTTTTAACTCGCCATCCCCAAACCCGTTAGGTCGTAGTTCTTTCCCTGGTGCTATGTTAGGTCGTTCACCATGTTGCACTGCAAAGTTAGGTTGTTCGCGACCTATCACTTCCTTAGGTCGTAGACGACCTAAGACTTCAGCTTTCCACCATTCTTCACAAGTTGTTAACTCCTTAGCTTTAGGTCGGATTCGACCTATCAACATGTTATGACCTACGAGTTTGCTAGGTCGGTCACGACCTAGTACTTGGCCTGCATCATCCTCCCCTGGTTGAGAGAAATTCGTCCTCGAATTTGTAAATTCTACCACCTCAGCTCGTTCATCTCCGTGATATGGTACGAGATGTTTAACATTGAACACGTCAGACATATACACATCATCTGGCAGCTTCAATTTATAAGCATTTTCATTGATTCGTCTCACAACTTCCACCGGACCAATTTTCCTGGCTTTCAACTTGTTATAAGCGCCTACTGGAAAATGATCTTTTCTTAACACTGCATAAACCATATCTCCTTCATTAAACTCAACATTTCTTCGTTTCAAATCTGCAGTATACTTCTCATTCGCTTTCTCCAATCGTTCCTGCACGATTTTATGACATTCCGTCAATCCATCAACAAAATCAGCAGCTTTCTTAATTGTCTTCTTTGATTGTGGCACTACCGTCAAATCCAACGGTCCTTTTGGCATACTAGAATAAATAATCTGGAATGGACTGAACCCAGTACTTCGATTTACAGCATGATTATGGGCAAACTCTTCCTGGCATAACTTCACATCCCAACTCTTCAAATTATCTTGCACAAGACACCTCAGCAAATTTCCCAATGATCGGTTCACAACCTCGGTCTGTCCATCCGTTTGCGGATGATAAGCACTACTAAACTTCAGCTTCGTTCCCACCATTTTCCACAAACTCAACCAAAAATGACTCAGAAATCGAGTATCTCTATCCGACACAATAGATTCTGGCAATCCATGAAGTCGATAGATCTCCTTGAAAAACAACTGAGCAACATAAACAGCATCTGCCGTCTTCTTACAAGCAATAAAATGTGCCATCTTCGAAAATCTGTCTACCACAACGAATATAGAATCATTTCCCCTTTGAGTTCTAGGCAAACCCAAAACAAAATCCATACTGATATCCACCCATGGTTTTACAGGCACGGGTAACGGCATATATAAACCAGCATTAGTCGCAGTTCCTTTCGAAACCTGACAAATATGACAACGCTCCACAAACTTCTCTACCTCTTTCCTCATTGATGGCCAAAAGTAAGACTGTGAAATCAATTTTAAGGTACGGTCTCTCCCAACATGTCCCTCTTCGTGTAAATCCTTGATAATCTTCATTCTCAGACTACCCTCCGGTATGCACAATCGATTTCCTTTAAAAAGAAAACCATCAACCATCATAAACTCATCAGTCTTCCCTTCATTGTTCCTTTCAACAAATTTCTTAAAATAAGAGTCTTCTGCAATCTGCTTCGACAATAATTCAAAACCAGTCACCTCAACTTTCATTGTCGTCAACAAATGACTCCTTCTACTTAAAGCATCAGCCACTCGATTCGTCACCCCTGACTTGTGTTTAACAACAAAAGTAAACTGTTGCAGATATGCAATCCACGATGCATGTCTCGCTGAAATCTTGTCTTGCTCTTGCAAATGCTTCAATGCTTCATGATCAGTATACATAACAAACTCTTTCTGAAATAGATAATGTCTCCAGTGTTTAATAGCTTGTACAACAGCATAGAATTCCACATCATATGTACTGTATCGCATCTTCGCTCCTGACAACTTCTCACTGAAATATGCAATAGGACGACCCCTTTGACTTAACACTCCTCCAATCCCAACCTTTGACGCATCAGTATGTAATTCAAACAACAACTGAAAATCAGGTAATGCTAGGATTGGTGCTGTCGTCAATAATTCCTTGATTCGTTCAAAAGCAACTCCTGCTTCCTCCGTCCATGTAAACTGTTTACCCTTCATACAATCAGTCACAGGCGCCATCACACTACTAAAGTGTGGAATAAATCTTCGATAAAATGAAGCCAACCCATGAAAACTACGAACTTCCGTTATCGTCTTGGGCTGTGGCCAATCTCTAATCGCTTCGACTTTACTTTGGTCAACCTGTATTCCTTCTTCCGATACAACATATCCCAGAAATAAAACACTCCTCGCCATAAAGACACACTTCTTTGTAGCAGCATAGAATTGTTCTTCACGAAGAATAATTAACACTTTCGTCAAATGTTGAACATGCTCTTCTGTACTCGCACTGTAGATCAGAATATCATCAAAGTAAACCACCACAAATTTTCCAATGTACGGTCTGAAAATTTGATTCATCACCCTCATGAATGTACTCGGTGCATTCGATAGACCAAACGGCATTACCAGCCATTCATACAATCCTTCCCTCGTCTTGAATGCTGTCTTCCATTCATCCCCTGGTCTAATGCGAATCTGATGATAACCGATCTTCAAATCAATCTTAGAAAAAATTACGGATCCACTGATCTGATCCAATAAATCATCAAGCCTCGGCATCGGAAATCTATATCTCACAGTAATCTTATTCAATGCTCGACTGTCAGTGCACATCCTTCACGTTCCATCCTTTTTGGGTACCAATAAAGCTGGTACAGCACAAGGACTTAAACTCTCCTGCACTCGCCCTTGTTCAAGCAATTCTTCCACTTGCCTCCGCAACTCTTCATGTTCCTTCGGACTCATTCGATAATGTGGTCTGTGTGGCAACACAGCACCTGGAACAAGATCTATCTGATGTTGTATATCCCTCAACGGTGGCAATTCCGTTGGTAACTCCTCTGGAAATACATCGTCAAATTCTTTCAAAACTGGCTTTGCTTCTTCCGGAATTTCAACCTCTTCTCTGCTCTCACGCCCAATCAATAAAAATACTTCAGGCTCTTCCTCAACCTCCTTAACAAACTCCTTCAAAGATAATAAAGTTTTCAGCTCTTCAATCTCCTCTAGTTTGTTTTCTTCCTGTTGACGCTTCTTAGGAACGAGAGTAATCTTCGTGCCTTCAAACATGAAACTGTAACTGTTGGTACGCCCATCATGTTGCACCGCCCTATCATACTGCCACGGTCTCCCCAGCAACAAATGACAGACATCCATATCTACCACATCGCACCAGATTTCTTCTTTGTATTTCTTTCCAATTGAAAACTTCACACGAGCCCTTCGTCCAACCTTCACCTCCCCGCCTTTCCTCAACCAAGCTAGCTTGTATGGCTTTGGATGTTTCTCAGTCTTCAATGCCAACTTCCTCACAGCTTCAGAAGAAATTATATTATCACAGCTTCCAGCATCAATAACAAATTTGCAAACTTTCCCCAGAATAGTACATGTTGACTGAAAAATATTGCTCCTCAACCAACTACAATCCTCCTCTTGCTTTGGTGTTAAACAGGACCTCTTCATCATGAGATTATAACCTTCGTCTCCCAACACTTCTTCTTCCTCCTCATCAGGTGGTGAATTGGGACATTCAGCTTCTTCATCCTCATCCTCAACCTCTGCTATCATAGCTCTCTTCTTCGGCTTTGGACATTCGCTACTTTTGTGACCAAATTCCTGACAATTGTAACATTTGAAACCGTTGTTAACCTTTATCTTCTCAGCCTCCTTCACTACTGGTCTACTGATAGGTTTAGTAACATTAGAACTTCCACCAACACCCTTCACTTGATTGTTAGAATTAGTAAACACACCACTTCCTCGTCGTCCCTGTTTCTCCCAAGCCAACGCTTTCTGATGTGCTTCCTCTACAGATCTGGGATCAAACATGTTAACCATATCCTGAATCTGCATTCGCAATCCCCCAATGAATCTAGATGTCAGCTGCGCTTCCGTTTCCATAATATCATTCCTTGCAATAAGCTGATAAAATTCATCTGCGTAATCATTAACATTCTTTGTACCCTGCCTCAAATTCTGCAAACGTTGATACATCAAAGATTGATAATTGTATGGTAAGAACGTTGCTTTCATCAATTTCTTCATCTTCTCCCAAGATTCAACTTTCGACTTTCCCATCCGATTACGTGTAAGTTTGGTCTGCTGCCACCATGCTAAAGCTCTACCCCTCAACCTTGTAGCAACCAACTTCACTCTCCGATTTTCTGGAACTTCTTTGAAATCAAAAATCTCCTCAACATTAGCCATCCAATCTAGAAACTCCTCTGCTTGCATACCACCTTTGAATTCAGGAATTTCAGTCTTCATCCCCGACTCCCACTTGTGATCATACTCAGAGTAATTTCTTCCTTGTCCTCGAACACTACCACCATCATACTCCTCTTCAAAATCAGATGTATATCGTTGTCTATCTCGTCCACCCACATCTCTACTACCTTCACGTCTACCACCATCATCCCTTCTATCTACATTCCTTCGTTCACGATCATTCACGTTCCTCCCACGCCCTTGATCATTTTCAACACTTCTGTCTCGATTGGAATGTGGCGAGACTCTACTACCCCCATGATTAGATTCAGGTGAAATCCTTCTCCGATTTTGATTCATCTCTAACATCAACTTCTCTAATCGTCCAATCCCTTCGTTAAGCTTTTCACTAAAGTTTTCATTGATTCTTTGCTCCATCTCATCAGCCTCTTCTCTTCGATACAAAGCTTCAACGTTTTGATGTCGATTGGCTCTCCTTGGCGGCATACTTGAAACTTTACAAACTCTTCAAATTCAAACACAATTCGAACTTTGATCCAAAATGGAATGGATCGAAAACTTCCACTTTGTTGCAATTTGCGATGAACACGATGAACACAACCTCTCCAAATGATAAGATCCGATCTCTAAACTTCAATACAAAGTCGAACAATTTCACTTGCTCACGGCTCAACACTTCAAACTTCAAAATGATTAGGCTCCAAGTCTCGATCTAGCTAAGATTGGCTAGAACAAGCTCTGATACCAAAACTGGCGCAGCGGATAAAACAAAAACTAGATAGATCGATGATCGTAGCAATCTGTGGATTGTCGAATACTGAAATGCCCGAATTCGTTGATCCGAAGATACCGAATTCTAGCTATCTCTAACACGTTGATCGCGCACGATACCGTGAAAGAGATCTACAATTCTTCGAGCGTTGATTAAGCGCACTTGATGCCACGAATTGGCTTCAACGATCGAAGATCCGAGCGCACTCGAATGTCGAAGGTGGAGATAGGAGATCAACTCAACTACCGATTTAAATTGAAAGCACAAAGCTAACAAAGAGAATTTTATTTCAAAATCAACAACCTTACAAATGATTCAACTTGCCTATTTATAGGCTACAACACACAACAGAAAAGAAATACAACTCCTAAGTCGTTTCCGACCTAACAGTCACGACCTAACATTTCAGACGACTTATGACTTACACACATGCGACTTAAAAACAAGTAAGAACTACGAGTTAACAAACAGAAAATACAAACATATTACATCACTTAGGTCGTAGACGACCTAGCAACTTCCCACGACTCAATCTTCAGACGACTTAGTATAAGTCGCTGGCGACTTAACAGCAGCTTCTTCATGACTTAAAGAATCAACGGTTTAGATTAACTCGGCATAAGAATCTACGGCATCCAGAGCTTCAGCGACTTAAAACTTGCGACATCCCAAATCAACGTCTTAAGGGAATCAAAGGCAGAGATTAACTCGGCAGACGAATCAATGGTATCCAGAGCTTCGCGACCTAAAAGATAAGCGGTTCCAGAAACAACTTCGCGACCTAAGCCTTATCTCGCTAGGTCGTACGCGACCTAAAAGCATGTTAGGTCATTCCAGCGACCTATCTCCTTGTTTTAACTCGCCATCCCCAAACCAGTTAGGTCGTAGTTCTTTCCCTGGTGCTATGTTAGGTCGTTCACCATGTTGCACTGCAAAGTTAGGTCGTTCGCGACCTATCACTTCATTAAGTCGTAGACGACCTAAGACTTCAGCTTTCCACCATTCTTCACAAGTTGTTAACTCCTTAGCTTTAGGTCGGATTCGACCTATCAACATGTTATGACCTACGAGTTTGCTAGGTCGGTCACGACCTAGTACTTGGCCTGCATCAGAGATGATAAAGAAAATTTAATTGCTAAAGTGGAGATGTCAAAAAATAGAATGTTTCCATTAAATATCTTGAATAATATTGATATATGCCTAAAATCATGCTATAAAGATTCATCATGGCTTTGGATTTAAGGTTTGGACACCTTAATTTTGGGGGCTTAAAATTATTAAAAAACAAAAACATGGTGAAAGGTTTACCATCAATAAATCCTGAGAACCAATTATGTGAAAGATGCTTATTTGGAAAACAACCAAGAAAATGTTTTCCAAAAAAATCAACCACAAGAGCCAAAGAACCATTAGAATTAATTCATACGGATATTTGCGGCCCTATAAAACCATGCTCACTTGGAAAAAGCAACTATTTTGCACTTTTTATTGATGATTCTAGTAGAAAAACATGGGCTTATTATCTCAAACAAAAATTAGATGTATTTGATGCTTTTAAGAAATTTAAGGCTTTTGTAGAAAATGACAGTGGTTATAAGATCAAAGCCGTGACATCCGACCGAGGTGGAGAACTTAAATCAAAAGAGTTTGAGAAGTTTAGTGATGAAAATGAAATTCATCATCCATTAACAGTCTCGTACACTCCGTAGCAAAATTGAGTTGTAGAAAGAAAGAATGGATCTCTTCTTAACTTGGCATGAAGCATGTTAAAAATGAAAATTATTCCAAAAGAGTTTTGGGCTGAAGCCACCGAATGTGCGGTGTATTTATCAAATCGCTCTCCAACTCGAAGTGTGTGGAAAAAAACCCCCGAAGAAGCATGTAGTGGTAGAAAGCCATGTATATCTCACTTGAAAGTGTTTGGAAGCTTCGCATATGCCCATGTGCTAGATCAAAGACGCTCCAAATTAGATGACAAAAGCGAAAAATACATTTTCATTGGCTATGATTCACGTTAAAAAGGATATAAATTATATAATACTATTAGTGAAAAAGTTTCTGTTGGTCAAGACGTGGAGTTCGATGAAGAAAGTGCTTGGAATTGGAACAAACAAGAAGATGATTATAGTTTATTTTCGCTTTATGAAAAGGAGTGCAACGATGATGTGGATGAAGAACCCTTTAGCCCAACACTGTCATCTCCTTTTACTTTCCATCAAGAATATCCATTTGAAGAAAGCTCAAATGGAAGACCACCACGCATGATATCTTTGCAAGAACTATATGAGGTAACTCCAATTTTCGATGATACTACCTTATTTTGTCTTTTTGCCAATTGTGAACCAATAGATTTTAAAGAAGCAAAATAAGACAAAAGATGGAGGGAAGCAATGGATGAAGAAATCAAAGCAATTGTAAAGAACAATACATGGGAGTTGGCTACTTTACCTAAAGGACATAAAGCTATTGGTGCAAAATGGGTATATAAAGTGAGGATCCTAGGTTCTTCTTATTTCTTTCACTTCCTAACAAGTTATCTTTTACAATTCGGGAGTCAGACATTGTCATTCGACGTGAATTTTTGGGTTTTACAAAGGGCAGTTTGTTACATTTGGTATCAGATCCTAGGTTTAACATTTGAACCAAGTAGACCAGTTTGAGTTAAACAATCTGGTTGAAGGAGATATGTTGAGAGAGCGTATGTAACATCCCGTATCTGGAGGCCAAAAGCTAAGGGCTACAATGCTGCAGTCATCTATAGTATTAACTTCTGGTAACAAAATACGGCATTGCTAATGGTATTCATAATATCATAAGCACTTGAATATAAACAAAATCACAGATTTCCAAAAATAACATATTACTGATTACATTTCAACAAATTCATATTCAAATTACATAATCCCATATCCGTTTCCCAAGTAAAGATCAATTATAATCATTACAAAATGATGCCAAGAGCGACATATAACAATGCTCCCTTGGTTAACCAGATAAATATAGTCATATCTGACTTAATGTACACAACGGAAAAATAAACAGAATAATATGCATTCCTAATTAGCTATCGTCAGCCACCTACTCGTCTCCGAAAGCTTTATTCACCAAAAGGCTAAAACCTAAAAACCCTAACCCTTAGCCTACTCAAATAAATTTGAGCGCCCGAGAGTTTAAAGGGGAAACAAAAACTCCGAGTCAGACATAAAGCCTGGTGTAAATAATTCTGTTACATCTTGGTTTACTGATATTAAGTGAGACAATGTCGCTTAGCGGAACAGGTTTCCCCTCACTAATATCCTTTTCAAAACATATATCTTTTGCAGATCCTTTCCTGCAACCAAACTGGTTAATCAAACTGATTATATCAAAATAGCAATATTCTTTATGCTAATAAATGTACCATTTGTCCGTAAAACAGGTAATATGTGAACCATCTGCCCACAATATAATAGCTAGGTCCGTTATGCTACAAATGGACTATTTGTCCATACAACTGGGATGACTGCCTGCAAACTGGACTAACTGTCTGAAATCTAGGCTGACTGCCTACAAACTGGACTAACTATCCGAATCAAAATGGACTAACTTTCCGAATTATTTTCTTAAGGTTAACTACCCTTTAAATTTTCCTTGAAAACCTTTTCAAAATGATTTAGTCCTTCAAATCATATATATACAAGGAAAATATATCTTTAGTTTTACTCTAAGCCATTTTTGCCATGATATATATACTTTACTCAAAATAATGTTGATGAATTTCGATGAGGATTTGCTATCCTTCCAAAATAAGTTAAAACCCTTTTTAACTTAAAACACCTAGGCTATGTTGCCTATTGAATACATTCGAAACCTATGTTTAAAACCATTAAACATCCTTTCGAAACCCTTGAAGGTAACCCCTTCGAAACCATTGAAGCAACTCTTCGAAACCAATAAAAGTCTTTCCTTCGAAAGCTTTAAAACATCAGACATCCTCCTTTAAAACCTTTTAAATCTTGCCCTTCGAAAACATAGGAAAAACCTTCCTTTTCAACTTCGTCGAAACCCTGGGAACCACCCCTTTCGAAACCATTCATTAAAACCTTTCGAAAGCATCAAAACTCAACCCCTTCGAAAGCACTTTGGGTTTAATTTAAAACATGTGGAAACCTTTCGAAACCATTCAAAATTTCATTCCTTCGAAACCTTTGAAAAACATCTCGGTCGAAACAAGTTGGATTCTGCCTTCAAGTAGAGCAAAAGGATCAAAAACCCATTAAAGTCGAAAGCATCTGCTTCGAAACCATTTGGGTTTTACTTCAAACATAGAAAAAGGGTCTTAAAAACAATTGAGTCGAAAGCACCTATTTCGATACCATTTCTTAAGTAATGAAGTGATGGTGTCGAAACCATCCCTTCGAAAGCATTGGAGAGGTGGCCGTATTTTAAAAACAAAAAGAACCTCTTCGAAACCATCTGGATTGAAAGGTAGGAAGCAACAGCTAAAGGTTTCGACTCAGTCAAAAGCAAACATTTAAAAACAAAGGCGCAACCCAATCGAAACCATTCTTTTAAACCATTTGACCTAGTCAAAAGCCAACTAAGTCGAAAGCAAGCAGGCACGTTTTTATTTAAAACCAAAACAATGCTTCAACCCCTTCGAAACCCCATGGTTTCGACCCTATACCTTTCTCCCTCTTCCAATTCACTACGTGTCAGTTTCCTGATACTATGTGCATTGGTTTCAACCATGTCGGAGGCGATAGTATGGAGGCGGAACCTGGTGCCGAAAGAGATGATATAGTGAAAAACCTATTTATTTGTACTTTTAAACTATTCTTTTGTACCTAACCTGCCTTGTTTGTCTAAAGCTGATTGGTTACAAGGTTTCTCTTTTCAAAAGTGCTTCGACTTTCCAAATTCAACAATTTAAACATTTTTCAAAAAGCCCCTTCTCCTCCTTTAATTATATAAAACATTTAAGTCCCATACCTTAAATAATTTTATATAACCATTAAAAAACTTAGGAAAAATCTAACCAGATATCAAGCCTAATCGGGTACATAGGGATGCAAAAGCTAACCAAATGTCAATCCTAATCGGGTATGTATGGATGCAAAAGCTAACCGGATGTCGAGCCCAATCGGGTACGTATGGATGCAAAAGCTAACTGGATGCCAAGCCTAATCGGGTACGTATGGAACCAATTTATACCCGAGATATATTATTTAATGGAGCGTATCATTGGATGCAAAAGCTAACCGGATGCCAAGCCTAATTGAGTAAGTATAGAAACAAAAGCTAACCGAATGCCAATCCTAATCGAGTAAGTATTGATGCAAAAGCAAATCGGATGCCAATCCTAATCAGGTATGTATGGATGCAAAAGCCAACCAAATGCCAAGCCTAATCGGGTATGTATAAATGCAAAAGCTAACTAGATGCCAAACCTAATCGTGTACGTATGGATATAAAAGATAATTAAATGCTAAGCCTAATCGAGACGTACGGAACCAATTTATACTCGAGATATATTATTTCACCGAGCATACCATCGAATGCTAAAGCTAACCAGATGCCAAGCCTAATCGGGTACGTATGGATGCAAAAGCTAATCGAATGTCAATCCTAATCGGGTACGTATGGATGCAAAAGCTAACAAGATGTCAATCCTAATCGGGTACATATGGATGCAAAAGCTAACCAGATGCCAAACCTAATCGGGTACATATAGACCAATCTATACCCGAGATATTTTGTCTAACCGAGCGTATTATCGAATGCAAAATCTAACCGGATATCAAGCCTAATCGGATACATATGGATGTAAAAGCTAACTGGATGCCAAGCCTAATCGGGTATGTATGGACGCAAAATCTTACCATATGCCAAGCCTAACTGGATGTAAAAGTTATTTGGCACATTCCATTCACCCTAATGCATTTTAAATGCAAATGATATTTTTAACTATCATTCGGCATATTCCATTCATTCTAATGCATTTTAAAAATACAAATGCTATTTTAACTATCATATGGCATATTCGATACATTGTAATGCACTTTAAAAATACAAATAATATGTTTTAGTATCATTCGATACATTCTATTCATTCTATTGTTCTTCAAAATTACAATTTCTATTTTTAACTAGCATTCGGCACATTCAGTTCATTGTAATACACTTTAAAAATACAAATGCTAATTTTTAACTATCATTCGTCGTATTTATTACATTCTAATGCACTTTAAAATATAAATGTTATTTTAACTATCATTCGGCACATTCGATTCATTCTATCAAACTAGCACTATCATTAATTTGTATAGGCTAAAAATATGTTAAAATAACTTAGCACGATACACATATAATGCTATATTCAATTTATGTAGTTCAAAAATTGCTAAATTAAACTAATATAAAATCAACATAGTGCTATATTCATTTTTATAGTTTAAAAATGATAAATTAAACTAGCACTAGCATGTTTTTAGAGTTAAAAAAAATACTAAATTAGATCAGCATCATACACATATAATGCTATGTTAATTTCCGCTTACGAATAATACTAGTTCTATTTAGCATTTTCAGTTTTTAATTATTCAAAAAAGTCGATCGCCTTCAACATTATCGCCATCGCCTCCCAATCCACCTCAACCGCACCATCATCGATGCCATAACTTGACCATTACGGGTACACCTCCAACACACTTGTCTTCCATCGCCTCCTAATCCACCTCGACCAACCACCTTTTCGCCTCCTAAGCTGCGGCCACCTTGTCGCCTCGACCAATGACCATCGCTATCCCAAGCCTCATCCGCCATGGCGTTGCCTGCCAAGCTGCCACCATTTTAGTCATCTCCTAAGTTTGGCGTTGTAATTAATTTTTGTAGTTTGGCCTTCGTACTTCAAAAAAATGTGCTGTCCTTACACTAAATTTTTTTATGTTTGTCCTTCTTCATATTTTCCACTTTTACAAAATAGTGAGAAGGAATTATTTTACAAAATGGTAGTAAGGTTTTATAAAATAATTATAAGATGAATACTTAATTTTAATAAAGAAATTAAGTATTATAAAGGCTTTTAATGCTTTATAAGCCAGTTTGGTATTTTATAAAATAATGGAATGATTTTATAAAATAGTAGAAAATGAGATTTGACTGTTATTGAAAATATTTAGTAAATAAAAGTGAGTTTTGGTTTAACTAATAATTGAAATACTTATTTAAATATATGTGTATGTATATGTATATGTGTAAACATATGCACATATTTATTTAAAGTTATATAATAATCAATACAATTCAAGTGTGGTCATTATAATTGATTTTTTTGAAAGAAATGTGCAATCCTCTAAAGTAGAAGAGAGCGCGTGCACGTACAAACAAACACACACACACATATATATCACCGATAGTAAAGGAGTAGCCAACATGCCTGAAAGGTGATAAATCATAACATAGAAAAATCTAAGGTAACAATATCAGGTAACTTCTTGAATGAGCTCCAGCAAGGCCACCGCCCATTACACCTCAGTATCAAACTCTGGCAAGGCCACCGCTCGATAATGAAGTGTTAGAAGTACCCAATATAAACATAGTGCATCCAAGTGAACAAATGAGATCAACAAGCAGCTTCACTAGAGAATGAATGCCTCACAGATAGCGCAGATGATCTAGATCTAAAATAAGAAATCTCTCCTAACAACGATCCTACGAGCAACAACCCTGCAATCCTGGCAACAGCAACCCTAAAACCCTACGAATAGCATTCTAGCACCATTTATAGCCTAAACATGTACCTGTAAATGGAACTAAACAAAAATATAAGAGTAATATACATATATATGTATATAAATAAAAGTTATATACATATATATGCATTAATGCAATAAAAGTAATAAAACTAGAGTTAGAACTATAAGACAACAAAGAAACTATAATAAGAGATAGACTAATAAAAGGTCAAGCTCATTATGAAACATCTTAACTTACTTTAATGATATGAGATAGTGATCACGAAATCAAGAGGCATAAATATTAACAAAATATGTGATTATATACTTAAATTTTTTAAAAAATCAAAAAATATATTAACATTATGCTCCTTTTATCAAAAGAACATTATGATGATCAGTAAAATCTTCATTCGAATTCGAATAAATGTTAACGCTGTAGTTATTAATGTTAAAAATATTGTTTTTTTGTTTAAATAATTAAATGCTTTTTCCAACGTTATTAAGATATTCATTATAATGATTATTTTTAGCTAATCTATAATTTAGATTTGAGATCCAATTGAAACAAAATGATGCTACTGTTATTACCAATCTATTAATATAACTGTTGTTATTATTAAATAGCCTCTGGTTTCTCTCAAACCAAATATACCAACATATTATAGTGAATAAAGTATCTAGTAAAAATCTATTTCCCTTTTTGAACATAAATCTTAAGTGGTTGTTATAATTGTTAAATGGTTTAGATTATTGATAATGATTGTTTATTTGTGTGAATAACTATATATGTGCATATAAAAACATTATTAGCAATCTCATGTAGCCATAACGACTATCAAGTGCGCTAAGCTGCGTGAGAGAATACCGGTTCGAGCAATTGCTCTAGTGAAGCCCGAAACTTGATTTGTTAAGTTTTTACATGTTTGCATATACGTATGTGCATATATGTGCATAGGTAGGTACACCAACACACAATTGAGTATCACTTGAAGCAAGAAGGTAGGTTGGGTCCATTTTAGAGTGTTAGAGGAGGTCGGGTCATTGGAATCGCCCTGTGGAACTCTATACGTAAACAGTCATTTTTCGTATCGAAATCGGTTTTTAAATACTTAAGAAACCACTTCCAAAATATCAACTAATGGACTCTGGAAGAGGTCTGATGCGGCGAAGGCAGGCTAGGGGAGCTAAGTGACTCATCGAGTGAAACAACGGAGAAGACAAAACTTGAATCGACGATCGAAGACATAAGTTGCACTTTCCCCAGGCTTTACCACTTAGGATAGGCCACCACCGATCCATCGGTGGCTTACCACTGGTGCGCCGGTTGTACACCTGTGCCTACGCAGTAAAGCCCACACATTGTGTATTTAAAACTGGGATTCTTCCCCAGTTTCGGATGCAGGTTGAGGCAATGCTTTGGCTTGACTTTGAGAAGACTTTAGGCTACTCGAGAAAGTGGAATACAAGGTGAAGTTTGGGATCCAAATGCAATGCTTAGTGATACATGGGCAATCAATGATAATCAAATATGATATCGGTGCAATGATTGGTTACACAGTGTCACTTGGTGACCGTGTATGAGTAAGCAGAGTTAGTCTATACCACTTAATTACGACCTTAAGTATATATGTTTATGAATGACACTGATTTTATGTTTGTGACCATACCCTATATTGGCCTTGCATATTATTAGTCTTTTAGTTGTGACCATACGTATAGATGAACAATGATGTGATATTGGTCTTCGTTAGGTATAGGTGTATATGATTATGTGATATTATATTTGGTGTAAAAATATATCAACATAGCATCGATGTTCCTTTGTTGTCCCGATGGCATATTATATGGGATACCCATCGCTCTCTTTTATAGATACGTTATGGGAATTTGTTAAAAATCCATAATGGTCGAGGGGGAGATGATGACGATCATCTACGAGTGGAACATATATCACTTATGCTCACTGAAGGGTACGATGAGATCCACATAAATTTCAAGTAAATAGAGTTAGTCATAAATCACTATGCTCACTAAAGGGTGTGATGAGGCCTACACGAGTTCGATCACTGAAGATGTGGCCCAAGGTCTATGGTACACCGATGTGCTGATTCATTGATTATAGGAGAACCGTAGGTTATAATACGATTCCTTACTTTTGTGATGGGTTAAGTTTACTTGTTTATGGAAAGTTTGGATTATTCCTGAGCTACGTTTGTAGAGAGGACTGACTGTACTTTATTAGTTCCTATTCTTTATGTATACTGTTGACACCAAAAATGGGAATCAACACCCAATAGAATCTCATAGAGATTAAACGATGAATGAAATTAAAAACATAGCAGAAAAAGTAAATGAACACACATATTTTTATAGTGGTTCGGTAATCTTGGCCTACGTCCACTTCATATTTATATTGATCTTGCACTGGATTATGATTAAAAGAATGTTTGAATCAGCTGGAATCCATTAATACAAGAGTGAAGAATAAAAATGGCAAAGCCTAGGAAGCAGAAAGAACGATCCTCTTTATGGAGAATAGCCGCTGTATTTATAGGAGAAGACGTGCATGGATTGGGATAAAATTTTGCAAGAAGAGTCTCTAGATCTATAGGGGCCCACCATAATGATCGGTGGCCCTAACTCGATATTTTGGAACGATCGGCCAAAGTTTAGCCGGTTGTTATTTTGGCCTCTGATTGATGTGTGATCGATAATGTAAGCTCTTCATGATGTAAGATACCTGATCTACAAATTTCGTGCAATTCCGATTACCGTTTGTGAGATATCGCATTTTCGTGAAACTATGAATCGTTCCGGCTAATTTTGTACGATTGTTATGGAATGATCTGTATGTATTTCCAAGATTTAGGAGTTTTGTCATGCGATCATTTTTGTAGGCTCCACTCTTCAATATATTGATGCTCTGAAAGTTTCAAGTGCATTGGCTTTGTGAATTTTGAGATATTGATCGATCTTCGTCGATTTATGCTGTTTTATGGATCGTTTTAGATCGATCTATATAAAATTTTCATTTGTCCATAACTTGAGCATACGAACTCTGATCGACTTGAAATCTAAAACGTAGCCTCACTAGGCCTTCCTTGTCACTTCATATTGATTGCACCTTGATTGGGACCTGGTCTGAATCTACTCGACCATCGTCCATAGCCTTGTATACCATTGATTTTCAAGGTTGGTAACCACCCGTTTTAGCCAAATCTAAGGTTTCACGGCCTTGCCAAAAGGAGGGATAACATTTCGCCCTCCAAAGTATGCCTTGTTTGAACATGACGTGCTTTGAATCAACGCAAGCTCCAATCGTCGAATAGGATTCCATTCAGTTTATTGAATGGTCGCTATCCTTCCGTTGAGTCTTCTTTACTGATAGTTGCATTTCTTTCTATTCAACATGACTATTGGTCGATTTCCAATAGTATAAATTCAGGACTGTATTCTATCAGTTGCTATCCGTGTCCGGTTCTACAAGGCTAGTAAGCTTTGGCAATCTGACCCAGCTTTGGCTACCTGACCCAGTATTTTCTCTAATAACTCCAGGTGAAAATTCAATTTCTGTTGGTTTCAAGAAATTGAATTTTTAGAATATATACGTGCATGTTCTTGTCTTTGGCTTTCAGACGCGTTTGTATGCTCACGGGTCATCACCAATTCCTTATAGTTTAATTGCAATTGGATTGCAATTACTTATATATATATATATATATAATGAAATAGGGGTCACAATAAGTCACTTGATGGGAAGGGACTTTAAGTTCTACAGGAATGATGGCTTCAGAGCCGTAAGCAAGGGCAAATGGAGTATGGCCAATCGCGGACTTGTGGGTGGTTCTGTATGCCCATAATGCTGTTGGTATTTCATCGATCCACTTGCTTTTAGTCTTTTCCAAACGTTTCTTTATAATGGACTTTATGATTTTGTTAACAGCTTTGACTTGTTCGTTTGCTTGAAAGTGAGCAACCACCGAAAATCTATTTTCAGTATGATGCTGACGGTAGATGTCTTTGAATTCCATGTTGTCAAATTGGGTTCCAATATCCGTTATGATGGTTCGTGGAAGCCAAAACGATAGATGATGCTTTATACAACGAAGTAGATTACTCTCTTCCTCGTAATCGTGGCTAAAGGTTCAGCTTAAGCTCATTTGGTGAAGTAATCCACTGCAATGATGGCGTACTTCGCTCCGTCTTTAGAGATTAGTAAGGAACCGATAATATCAATACCCAATTGTGTAACTTCCATCGGTGGAGCTCTTGGAATTTTTTGCAAACATCTAGCACTCATTGCATTGTCTAGCATGATCAGCTGCATCTCGTTTGATAATTGGCTAGTAATAGCCGTAGCGGAGTATTTTCTTCGTCAGAGTTTGCCCCCTGGTTTGATCGTCACATTCTCCTTCATGGAATTCTCTCGAGACTCATTTTATTTCATCATGGGTGATACACCGAAGCTGGGGAATGGAGAAACCTTTTCTATACATGACTGCTTCTTGGATGATGTAGCATGAAGCTTTGTGGAAGATCTGTCGTTTTTCATTCCTCCATCCAAGAAGGATCCCTCGTTGCAGATAACCTTTTATAGAAGTCACCCACGACTCCCTTCCCGGTCCCTTCTCCAGAATCCAATTAATTTCCATTTGGTCGATGCTCGGAGCATCTAGTACTTTAATTAGGACAAAGTCTATTTGCACGCATTCCCGGAACTGGCCAGCTTGGCTAGTGAGTTGCCGTTCTCATTTTATATCTCTGGGGATGTGTGTAATGGTGTAATACTCGAAGTCGACCAGTAGCTCTTGGACCTGGTTGAGATAAGAAGCAAGTTGTTGCCCCATAGTCTAATAATCTTCCTTGACTTGGCATACTCCTAACCAGGAATCACAAAAGATTTGTAAAGTTTTCGCTTTCATTTCTATAGCAAATTTAAGCCCGTCGATCAAGGATTCATACTCAGCTTCACTACATATTGCAGGGAAGTCGAGTTTCAAGGTGTAGATGGTCGATTGTTCCCTTAGGAGTCACTAACATGACTCTGGCACCAAAGCACTGATCGTTGGATGCTCTATCCATGTACATTTTCCATCGGTTGGTTTATACTCTACTACTCTCTGGAGAGTCGTCTGGTGCAATGAATTTGAAAGTTTTCTATGGATCGTGTAATATGGATATATGATAATACAGAATATAGTGATGATAGCTATACAGTAAATAGTGCGGAATATAAGAGCAGTATAATAAAAAATAACACCAGAGATTTTTATACTGGTTCGGAGCACCGTCCTACGTCCAGTCCCAGACTCCTTCTGGAATTTCACAAAAATAGTAACCCTCACTTAACCCGGAGGAACAGGTCTATACAACCCTTGAGCAACAGAACAGGGACCTGAGCAACGGAACAGGATTTCGCCTCAGCAACCGAAGAGGACTTCACACGCCTGAGCAGCAGAACAAGACTTTAACAAATACAAAAGATTGTTTTGACCTTGTGTGTTCTAATAACACGGATTTGTCACTTGTAGTACACCCTTCCTATAATCTTTTCCTCAAGTATGATGTCTGTAGTTGTGTGTATATGAAGATTAGGAAGTTTCAAATTGCTTGAAGAATATGGAAATGAATACATAAGCAATGAATGTATAAATTCAAGAGAGTAGTTAATTCAGAAAATATGATTCAAGTATAAGCAAGTAAGTGAAGTGATTTGATCTTGAAATTCATGCATATATATAGTAGTTAAGAAGTTGTAACTGCTGGTGAAGAGATCTCTACGAATAGCAATGGTTGCAACCCTTAGGGAGGAAGACAACTATTTAGAAAAAAGGTGTCTTTTCATAAAAAAAAGACAGTTGCAGGATTCAGTCGACTGACTTTGATCATTCAGTCGACTGAATTAAAAAACATGCACATATATGTTAAAATGCACAGATTCAGTCGACTGACTGAATGTATTCAGTCGACTGAATTATGTTGTTAAACAAAAACTACGGTAGCTCATTTCGTTAGAGTACTTGCCTTCCAAACTAGTGACCCAGGTTCGAGCCCCGCTCCATGCATTTTTTGAAAACTTGATTTTGATTAAAATATGCATGCAAGTTTATTTGAATGTGAATGATGATTCTTGAGGAAAGATTTTAACAAAGCACTAAACTAGACTCTATATACACATTTGATGACTCTTGTTAAAATATATAACTATGCAAACCATATATTTAGCCGATGAGTCTAGATGTTATCGTAGTCGTAGATTCGTGAATTGTTGTGTCTTGTCAGCAATCAAAACCTATGTTCCAATAGAATTCAACTATGAAGTCCGCCAATGTCTGTTCCTGGATAGGTCTCCGTGGGAGATAAGTGATATTGAATTGGATTAGCTCGATATTCCATTTAAGCAACCTTCAAGATGTCTTAGGTCATTGTAGGATTCGTCGTAATAGCTGGTCAATGTAGACGTTGATGGGGTGAGCCTGGAAGTAAAGCGAAGCTTTTGTGATGCAATGAACAGGCAATACGCGAGCCTTTCCAGCTGCTGGTAGTTCCTCTCAGCACCTGTCAATCGCTTGATAACATAATATACTAGCCTTTGGATCCGATTCTCTTATTGATAACATAACATAATGTTGGCCCAAGTACGTGAGCCTATTGTTTTTTTGATCCTAGCCTTTTTCCCTTATATGCTTATCTTATTCCATGTTTTCGTGGCTCATTTCTAATGCAAATTTGGAGATGACTTGATGATGAATATGGGCTATGATATCCATCAATGGATTAGCCAAGATTTGGAGGAATTTGGAATTTGAATTCAATTTAAATTTGAATATCGATTGGGTGTATTTTCAATGTTTTTCTCGATTTTATAGCACTATTTCTTCCAAATAAATTTTGAGAAACTTTCTAAATGATTTGGTCTTTGAAATCGTTATCGATAAATATTTTCAAATCATTTTAAATTATTTATAAATTATTTCAAAGTATTTTAAATATATTTATTCCCTATAATAAGAAGAAATTTTCAATAAAAAGTCTTCAAAATGATTTCAGAAAATTATTTTAAAATCCCATTTTCTCAAGTAAATTATTTTATAAATAATATACATTATTTTTACACTTTTCGAACATATGAGAAAGAGAATTAAACAGTTTAGTAAACTCATGTGTCTCATACCACGTGTTTTACTAAACCGTTTAATTCTCTTTCTCATACGTCCAAAAAGTGTAAAAATAATGTATATTATTTATAAAATAGATACCAAGCTGTAACGCTCCACCCAGAGACCCACATTAACAAAGAGAATTACATAGTACTTCTGTCTGCTAGTGCGGAGAATAGGGCTGGTTAAGGGCAACCATCATAGTCTATTGATAGACATCATGGCCTTCAAGTACAATCAAAACCATAATCTAAATTTTTGTTTCATAAAGGCTCGAAGTTAATCACATGATAAGGTTTAACATGGCATAGATCTTTCACATTCAAAGGGCTATACAATGTAAGTGAACATAAGAAATATATAAGCCATATGTGAAATCATCAAAATCTCTAAATCAATACTCATGAAACTCAATAAGAGTTCATAATCCCAATATCGAAATCACCATAAAACAACATATATATAAGCCTTTCTCTAACTCAAGGCTATAAGTAAATTCATCAACTCAAATTGGTGAAATCGAAATGAAAAACTCATAAAAATTCCTCGGATTGTGTAACAGTGCGACACTTTGGCACGTACCGACACCACAAAATAGGTGTATAAGTCTTCATGATCCAATGACTTGGAAAGGATGGGAGGTCGCTTTAGGTGATCTATCAGATCTTGAAATGTGTCAACGCAATCCTGCATCCATTCAAAGTTTCTCTTCCCTCTTCTGATTAGGTCGAAGAAGAGAATTCGCTTGTCGGTGGCCTTGGAGATGAATCGACTTAGGGCGGTGATCTTCCTATTTAGGCTCTGTACCTGCTTGATTGTCTTCAGTACCTAGATGTTTTGAATTGCTTGAATCTTCTCGACATCGGCTTCGATTCTGCGAGAGTTGACGATGAAACCCCAAAATTTCCTTAACGCAATGCCTAAAGAGCATTTCAAGGGATTTAGTTTCATTCCATATTTTTGGAGAAACTGAACATCTCCGCTAATTCATCGATGTGGTCATTTGATCTTCGTGACTTCACGAGCATATAATCCATATATACTTCCATCGATCACCCAATCTGATCTTTGAACATCAGATTGACTAGTCTCTGGTAAGTAGTTTCAGCTTTACTTAGTTCAAATGGCGTTACAACATAACAATATAACCCTAGATAGGTAATGAAGTTGGTGTGCTCTGGGTCAAGGATGTGCATCAGGATCTGGTTGCATCCAGAGTACACATCCATAAATAAAAGCAGTTAATATCCAACGGTTAAGTCTACCAGCTGGTCGATCCTCGAAAGTGGAAAGCTGTCTTTCAGGCATGCCTTGTTTAGGTCAGAGTAGTGGATGTATGTCCGCCAGTTTCCATCAGCTTTTTTTTACATAAACTGGATTGGATACCCATTTTGGGAAGAGGGTGTCGTGGATAAATCCATTGTTTTTGAGTTTATCCACCTCCTCTTTAAGTGCAGCAAATCTTTCCGGATCCATGCTGCGTTGCTTTTGTTTCATCGGGACATGCCTTGGGTCGATATTCAATGCATGGCTCACAATAATTGGTGAGATCACACACATGTCAAAATGGGTCTAAGCGAACACATCAAGACTCGTTTGGAGAAAGACATCTAATTCCTTTATCATCGTTGCACTGTGCTGTGATCCGATCTTCAGTACCCGTAATGGGTCGCCATGGCTGATCGTAATATTGATGGTTAGCTCTGCAGGTGCAGCCTTGGATTCCTCGAGTTCAAACATAACTGTTTCGCGCAACAATTAACGTGAAATTTGGTCGGAACGGTTAATGATGATGGTTACTCCGGTCAAATCCTAAAGTCTTGTCATGAGTTATTGAGTCTGATATTAAAGGGCTCTAGATGCTTTGAGCGATTATCTGCAACTAGCCGAAGATTAGGCTTAGAAGCGCATTGAATCAAGTGTCGAGTAGGGTTCAGCCTCGTATTGCGTGCAACTGCATAGCTGGCTCTTGCTTTGAATTTGAATCTACTTGTATATTCGAGTAACACGCTTTCTACTCAACGTACTCATGATCCGTTACTCGTCATTTGAGTTGGAGTGATGGCCAGTTGCCAATGATCTTGGGCATTGATTCGCCGATTCTATCTCTAGGCATCCTTTCAGTTGTAGCCTTGAGTCGTTGTAAACACCAGGTACGAGTCACAATATTGAGCTATCGTAGTTAGTCTTTGGATGATCACACTTCTACTCCCGGTCTTAGGTTGATAAATGTACTGCATGGATGATCGAGTCTCGTCCTAGACATGTTTATACTCTCATCTAAGCTCTGAAGACATAGAGTTGATCGATAAAAGGTCGGTTCACATTCATCTTGTTTCTCGCTCGTGCCCCCAAGTCTAGGGTATACGTCGATAAGTAGGAAGGCAATCGTGGGATCAAGCTGGTTGATTGAAAGCCGAGCCACACGTATTCTTGTTTTTCCTTCCTGGGGGAAGACTTTGATGCTCTGTTTGATTTCAAGCATGATTTGGATACTGGGCAGTCAATCACATCAATTTTTGGTGCAGATGTAACCAAACTCTAGGCAGGACCAAAGAACAGATGGTTAAGTCACATCTAACTAGTGATTGATGCTCTCCCTGTCGGAGAAAGAGCAAGGATCAGTGTGCAGATGGTCGAGTCACGTCCATTTCATATTGCTCTTCTAGTCGAATCATGGTAAGAGTCAACGAATGAACGGATGAACGGTCACATCACATTCATTCAAAGCAGGATGGTCAATCATGTCCATGTCTTAGTTTGGATTTTGGGCTTGCCAATGTCCAGGCAAGGCCTGGATAGTTTGATGTACTTCAGGCGCAAACAAAGTCATGGATGGATGTATCACATCATCTTTGGATTGGACGGTCAAACCACATCCAATTTAGGTTTGGGCTCTTAAACTGCCCCATGCATTCTAGGAACAAATCGATGCGTGGACGGTCATACCACGTCCATTTCCATTTGGATCTAGTTTCTGCCGAGCCTTGGGAGTAGGATGAGTGTTCTAAAGAACTTCGAGCTTGAGCAAGGGAGGAGATGGTTAGATTGCATCCACTTTGAATCGTGTGTTTGCTCCCAAGTAAAGGGCAAGAGTTGAGGAGCGGACAGTCGAACCGCACCCACATTTCGTGTTTATACTCCGGTCCACGCCCTGGGGGCCAGGGTTTTATGACGGGTGATCATTCACACCCGTTTGATGTTTATACTCCGGTCTGCGCTCTAAAAACTAGAGTTGATTAATAGACAGTCGAAACGCGCCCATCCTTTTGTGTTTATACTCCAGTCCGCACTTTGGGGACCAGAGTTTTATGATAGGTGGTCAGTCATACCCGTTTGATGTTTATACTCCAGTCCATGCTTTGGGAACTAGAGTTGATCGATGGACGGTTGAATCGCATCCACCTTTTTGTATTTATACTTCGATCCGCACTCTGGGCACCAGAGTTTTATGATGGGTGGTCAGTCACACCCATTTGATGTTTATACTCCGGTTCATGCTCTAGGAACCAGAGTTGATCGATGGACGGTCGAAGCACGTCAATCTTTTTGTGTTTATACTCCGATCCACGCTCTGGGGACCAGAGTTTTATGATGGGTGGTCAGTCACACCCATTTGATATTTATACTTCGGTCCGCGGTCTAGGAACTACAGTCGATCGATGGACGGTCGAACCACATCCATCTTTTCATGTTTATACTTCGGTCCGCACTCTAGGGACTAGAGTTTTATGGTGGGTGGTCAGTCACACCCGTTTGATGTTTATACTCTGGTTCATGCTCTGGGAACCAGAGTTGATCAATGGACGGTTGAACCACGTCCATCCTTTGTGTTTATACTCTGATCCACACTCTAGGGACTAGAGTTTTATGATGGGTGGTTAGTCACACCCGTTTGATGTTTATACTCCAGTCCACGCTCTGGGGACCCGAGTTGGTCAATGGACGGTCGAACCACGTCCATCATTTTGCTTCGTACTCCTCCCGGAAAGTTGAGGGAGAGAGTTTTTGGGTGGACGATCAAGTCATATCCACCTCAAGCTGTAATTGTGTCCACGTGTTGAAGGTGGTGGTTGATGAGTAGGCAGTCAGTCATGCCTATTTTAAGTCGAGCTTTCGAACTGCCTCATGTGTTCAGGGCAGGAGTTAATGTGTGGATGGTCAAATCGCGTCCACTTTATTTTGACCCCGGTTGTGCTAAGCTTCGGGAAAGGCATAAGTATTTTGGCCAAGCATGAGCTGGGGAGTGGATGGTTGGGTTGCATCCACTCCAAGTCTTTCTTTGGTCTCCAAGTCAGGCATGGAAGTTGATGAGTGAACGATCAGTCGTGTCCACTTTTTGCTGGATCCTGACCATGTCGGGCTCTGAGTAAGGCACAAATGTTCTGTTAGAATCAAAACACAGAGTAGAAAGTGGATGTCAAGTCACACCCACTTTCCATTTCGATTCCTTGGCCCTAAGTCGGGGGCATATGGTAGCTGATGAGAGGTTGAATCACGCTTATCTTGATGAAACTCCAAAGGTCCGATCATGGTCTGCGGAGATTGGTTGGCGCCCAACTCTAAGTACTTAGTTACATGCATCGTTTGGAAGTGAAGCGGAGCATAGTTCAAGTTGGTCGTAGTTCACAACACAATTGAAATAGAAATAATTCAAAGAAGATCGAAATAAATATCATTGATAAGTGAAGCAACGTCGTATGCTCGCTATTCCACTTTGTCCAAGCCCTTCTCAGCTGGAAGTCGACTATAGGTAGTCCAATTAAAAATCAAAGTTCTTTATTGATAGGGGTCGATTGTTCCTTGCCCGCTATTCCTTGGGGCTTGTGCATATTGTCGAAACTTCCTTTCCATATCAGCTTTTGATCACATCTCGGAGGTGTTTGCAATTGCCAGTGTTAGGGATGTGTGTATCTTGGAATATACAACATTTTTTGGATTTCCTTTGTGCTTCGGCAGATGCTCTCGAGTCTGGTTTTCAGTACTGCTCCGAATCGTGAGTCTCCAAGTAGATGTTATCGATTGAATCGTTCAAAGGAGTATATGAGTTGAATTTTGAGATTCTGGGTCGTCTTCTAGAATTTGAGGCCTTAGCCAACGGACCTGTATTGTTCTTTCTCCTAGTCTGCTCTACCTCCTCCCTGCTTAGGTTCTGATTCACTTTGTAATAGAAACGATCCAAGGTTGTAGGAGGCTCTCTAGCTAACTGGCTGCCAAAATCTATCTAGGGGTCGATTCCCCTCATCAATGCCATTAATATGATATTCTCGCTGGGATTGCTCACTTTAGTGACAACGGCAACATTAAATCTCTACATGAAGTCTTTGAGCGGCTCACCTAGCATCTGGAATAAATTGGATAATGACATCACATCCTTGGTGTGAGTTGCATGCATTCTGAACTGCTCGACAAACTTCTGATCTGGTTGATTGAACGAGGAGATGGATTTTGGCAATAATCGCATAAACCGCATGATCGCTACACCTTCGAGGAATACATGAAAGCGTCTGCATTCGATGTCACATATCGCTCTGGCGGAATTCATGTGCCACTCGAATTTTATGAGATGTAGTCCAAGGTCGTTTTTCCTTGAGTAAACCGATACGATTGGTACATTGATTCTCCTCGGATATTTTGCACGCTGAACGGCTTCAATGAATAGGCTTCGACTGAGGGAGATGCTTCAGTCATCGTCAATCCGGTTTGCTTTCAAGTTACAACTACTTGTTATGCTTGTGAATGATGTATGCATGGTTGCCCAACATTTGAATAGTTGAAAATGCCGATCGAATGGTGAATCAATTTCGGATGAGGTCGTTGATCGGTAATGATCCCCAAACTTTCACCCAAATGTGGTGTGATCCATATAAGGTGTAAGGAGGTCCTCTTGAGGTTGAACACCAAGTTTCAAGTCATTTGGAGTCTGTATGCCTGAGATATGAGCAAAGCAAGATGGACCGGTATTGATGGATTAGTGGTAAGTTACTTGGAGTCGGACCCGAGAAAATCTACTATTTGCTTGGTGTCAGCAATTGGGTTGCTTGGAGTCACCGAATTCGAAGTGCTGGGTCAGTGAAGAATGGTGCTTGGAGTCATATTGGCATTTTCTTGGAGAAAATCTTGGTTTTACCCGAATTTGGCTTTGGACCAAAGTTTCATAGGCTTTCTTAGAGTTACATCACCTATGTTCTCCAACCTTTGGGAGTATCATTTGAGTAGTGGTTGCTTGTCCATTCCTTGGTTGCAATTCAGAAGCTACCGCTTGATCCTCTATACCCTGGTCAGTTACAGGACGTAAGGGAAGTGGATAGAATGCACCGCCTTTAGAGCCTTTTTCTTAGAATTTGGGCCGTACCCGAAAAAGTTTTTTTTGAAAAATGATCGGTTATGAAAATGATCGGTTGCAACAATAATTGGTTGAAAATGATATGTTGGAATGCTAAAGCGGTGGAAAGATCGATTGTAGTAACGATCAGTTAGAATATCAAGGCAATTCAAATGATCGGTGAAAACGTTAACTGGAATGACCGATGGAGATGATCTTGGAACGATCGGTGTAAGCGATGTTATGGAAATAATGATCGGTGATAACGATCGGTCTAAATATTTGGTGGGAACGGTTGGGTATATAAGATCGGTGTAAATGACCAATGGGAATGATCTATTGGACCGATCGGTGAAAAGGTTAGATGGAACGATCGTATAGAAACGATCGGTGTAAATCCATATCGCAATGGAACGATCGTACAAAAATGATCGTAAATAAACGATCGGTGTAAATCCACATAGCAGTGGAACGATCGTACAAGAACAATCGTATGATGCTGAACGAAGGAATGATCGGTTGAGGAATGAACGATCCATAAGGAAGAATGATCGGTGTAAACTATTGGCTGGAGTGATCTTATAGGAACGATTGTACAAAAACGATCGTATATAAACAATCGGTATGGAACGATCGTGTAACGACCCACCTTTTGGACAGTTTAATTCGACAATAAAACACACATGTCATCTCAAACCATTCAAAAGGGAGGATAGTTAATGGGGTAAATAAGAAAATAAGAGAAAGAAAGAAAAACAAAACACAGAATCTCACAGCGGAATTACAAAATACAATAACCAAATAAACAGCTCAGGAAGCTGTTTTACAAATAAAATTTGATTACACTTTACAATATATCAGAGTTATACATACAGCAGGAATACATAAATAATGCAGCGGAACAACATGGTATAGTGGAATAATACTAATGAATAGTATACAGGTCTTCGTCTTTATCCTCCAGAAATAAAGTCTTCAATACTAAATTGCTAAGGCTGACCCGAGCGTAATGAAAAGACAAAACACTCGAGTCAAAACTAAAAGATCTTATGTAAGTTAAATCAAAATAAGTAAATAGGAGTGTAACGGCTTCAAAGATGTGTACCGGATTTTACATCTCCTATCTAGTGTCTAATGTGCGTGCAATAACCTAAGAGATGTTCGGGATTCCATCTCCTAAGAATCCGTTAAACTATCTACATACATAATACAATACGCTATTATAATATGCCTACAGTAAAGTAAAGTATTAAAATAGTGTTAAGGCGTTACCCATATCCCCCTTAACACATTTTATATAAAAGTCGTAGTCTATACAGTACTGTAAACTCCACCAAACCGGTGGGCTATCAGGGAGCACTCCATAGGTACGACACAAACGAAACTCGTAGTGGGCTCGATAAGGCATATGATAAGGACGCGAGGTAATGCAGGTTAGGATTCTACCGTTTGCACTCTCGGACTGGTGGTAACGCATAGCAGCTACTACCGCCCACCTCGGAACACACTCCCATAATCAAATCGAAGGTGGCCACCAAATCAATCACAAAGTAACAGATAGGGTGTCGAAGAAATGTGTCGGATCGGAGGAGCGACCTCACTTGGCCCGATATAGCTCCTGTTTTAGTCATATTAAGCTGACCCGAGGGGATCAGGGCTACGTTCATACCTCATACAGTAGCGTTCGCCAAACCATCCTACTTCGTTTTGGATTCTCCACCACGTGCACAGTTGTTAAAGTGGTTTTTGGTATTGGCAGAGAGTATGACAATATCCGATATCGGTCTCTTTAACAACCAAATGCTTATTTCACACCGGTTGGTTCTTTTACATTTCCAAAATCGATTCATAGTTGATATCAAAATATCATATTTACTTCAAAAAAAATCATATCACTTTCGAAATCATATTCACTTTCGAAATCATTATTCACTTTAAATCATATTCATTTCCAAAATCATAACCACAAAATAGGCTAAACCATCATATCAAAATATTCGCATTTATATCAATTAAATCTAAATCATAACAGTTCCAATTTAAACAGTTTGAATTTTGAAAGTAGTTTATATATTGGGATAGTTATACATTAAAATAGTTTATATTTTAAAAATAGGTTATAGATTAAAATAGTTTATATATTAGAAATAGTTTATGTATTATAACAGGTTATATATTAATATATATATGTATTAAAAGTTGTTTATAAATTTAAAACAATATATATATTAAAATAGTTTATAATTTGAAAATAGGTTATAGATCAAAATAGTTTATATATTAGAAATAGTATATATAGTCAAATAGGCTATATATTAAAAGTAGTTAATGTATTAAAATTAATTAATATATTAAAATGGTTTATATGAGAAAATAGTTTATATGTTAAAAGAGTTTGTATATTAAAAGAGTTTATATTGAAAATAATTTCAAATTAGAATTGTTTCTTCCAATTTCACAAATCCATTCAAATCAACTTTAGTTCCAAAAATTCAATTTAAATCAATCTCAGTTCAATAATTTCAATTCAAAGGGCTAAAGGTTTCAATTCAAATTCTCATTAAAAACCATTTCAATTTATATTGATTTCAAATCCATGTTTGAACTACAAATTTAAATCATTTCAAATTCTGTAGGTTTCAAAGTTTAAATAATCAAACGTTTACAATAACCCAATTTTGATAAATTTCATTTATATTTCAAAATTCAACTTTAAGATTTCAATTTAAATTCTTTAAACAATTTATATAAACCAATTTCAATTTCAACATTTTAAAAGCTTGGATTTTGAAAATAATTCAGTTGACATAAATCCAATTTTATTTCATAATGTCATTTAACTGGATTCAAAATTTAAGGATTTAAAATCATTTAATTTAACCAATCCAAATCCATAAAATCGCCCGGGTTTATCATTTTAACCCATAATGATTTTTCCCTAATCTATGAGATCGTTTGGGTATGTATCATTTCATCCCATAGTGATTTTCCTAACAATAACTAAGGGATTTTGCAGTGTGATAACAACATATAAAATAAATATAATATCCAATAATCCAAATATCAACAATTAAACATCCATCACAATCATCATTCAAATCAACCAATAAACCACAACAGATAAACTGGCTATCATTATCAGGTATTTAACTGGCGATTAATTTCAATATTAATTTAAATGGCAATTAAGTTCAATATAAATTCAAATTAAATTTGAATGACAATTTAAATATACCAAACAGCCATCAATAAGTTTAGTATTCGTGAGTGGGTTAAAACACTCACCTTTGATTTATCGACGATTAAAAATCAAAATAAGACCCAAAATTTGAACAGTCTCATAATCTAACCAAACTAGTTCGACGACATCCAAAATTTTGATACGATCGCAAAGGAGAAAACCGCGTGTGAATCCGAGCTTGTATGCAAAAGTTATTGATGTTAGAACATTGAATTTTAAAAATTAAATTTAATTAAATAAAGGGCATAAACGAAAATATTCACCTCTCTAACCCTCGCTACAGTACGCAGAAAAGCACGACACTACCAGCCGCCGTCCTTCGTGAGCCTGCCGCCGATGATCCAAGCGTCGCCGCCCCAATCAGATCACGATGCGCGTCTCCCTCGTCCACACCGACCCCCTGGACCCTTACCACGTCAGTCGCGACACCTCTGGCTCTGACCGCCGCCGCCTTCTCCTAGGATTTCAGGTGAATCCAAAGCACTTCTGACAAGAACAAACCATGGATGCACTCGTCTAATCGCCCTCTTCCACGCAGCACCTTCCGATCGTCGTCTAGTTCAAGATCCACCGTTAAAAAGCAAACCCTAATTTCGACGATCGAGATTTCTTCGTCAATTTCTGGCCAAACGATGCATCAAATCGAAAAATGAATTAAAGTTGTAGATTGCGCTCATCGAGAGCTTTCCAATGATATATAGTATGACATAGTTTGAGGAGTTTAAATTTTTCGATTTGATTTTGATTTGAAAAATGAATTTGGGAATTAGGGTTTGATGCTCTGACATTTGAGAAGGAGGAACATATAAGAAATAGAAGTACGTACAGAAATAAAATGAAAGGCTGCTAGGGTTAGAGAAATAAAATCTATCTATATAGATAGATGGATAAGAACGAATGGTACAAATTGAATTGGTCGAAACGATTACGCAAACCCGAAAAGCCCGATCCATTTCCGAAATGAAAGTGGGTCATCCAATATATCGAAATATAGGTTTTCGGTATTTTTAAACTCAATGGAACTAGTCTCAAACCCTAATTCCATTGTATACAGAAGTTAGCTTTTAAAATTAGCTTATTTTAATTGAATTCATTAAATTGATTTCTATTCGTTCTGAGCCTACACCATCAAACGATAAGTCCGATCGCTACGAAACTTGAAATCCTACAGTAATTCACTATTACGGATCCGATGAAACTGGTTTCGTCGAAATCCAAGACAGTGGCGAAAATGGCTATTTTCACGTTAATTAAATAAAGTATTATTAAATTAATTTAATCACTTTCAAATTCAATTTTTGAAAGTTAACAATTTATCATTCTTAATTACATAGAAATTAATAACCTATGTAAAATAAATTTCCCATGTTAATTCCACTATTTAAATATTACATAAATTTAAGAATTCAATTGAAATTGTAATAAAATTCCAGTTAATTATATTTTAATTTCAATCAAATTCTTTTATTTCAATTAACACTCTTATTAATCAATCATTACCGTATGAATATAATTAACGTTAGTTTACATTTTATTACATTCATATTCTACAATTTCATCTTAACTCATATTAACTGCAATATTTAATTATATTAATTCACATTGATTTCCAAATTAATTTCAACGGACTAAATAATGAAATGATAATTAAACAATTATTACACATTAATAATTCAAACACATTTCTATGTTTATTGTTTACAAACAAAGCTAATAAATTCACATACTAATTAATTGATTTCATATTCCTTAATAAACCTGTTCTAATTTATAACATATAATTTCAATATTAAATCCAACATTTAATTTATTCATTATTTACAATTATAACCAAATTAACTTTACAATTATTTCAGTTGATTGAAATTACATTAAAATAGTTGTCAATAATATTCAAGCAACATTATTAAATCATATTCTAATTATTTTTCTCATAAATAAATCATAAATTTTAATTTCACACAATATTAAATTCAAAATTTTTATTAAATTTAATATTTTTAATTATCGAGAAATACGGATCGTTACACTCTCCCCCACTCAAAACTTGTCATCCTCGAAAAGGGAAATGGGGGAATTAAGAAACTAATATATTTTTATTCAAAATAATCAATTTATAAACACTTTAAACTTACATAATTAAGTATTTTAAATAAAATATATCAATTTATAAATAATTAAATCTTTCATATTTAATATTTTCACTTTCAAAAAAAATTTCTAAGTCTTAAATTCATGAAAAATTTCGACGGAGTATCCTTTGCGCGGTTAGGTCCGGGAAAAATAACGATATCAATGATTACAATATATATAATATCTCAATAATAAAATATCCCGACCATGGGAAAAACAATAAAATATCGTTGCAAAATCGTAATATGAAAACGTACCTATTTGTCGGGCAAACAAATTTATTTATGAAACAAAAAGGAGTAGCTATTGCTTCCATAAACCTGTATTTCACTTATATAATCCAAAATAGTGAGAATTATGTAAAAGAGAAATATTTAGTTGTTTCAATTAGTAACAAAAGCAAATCAACACAGAACATATGCAAACAAAACAGTATGACCATCATATGCAACAATCGAATCCATCACACATCCATAGCAACCAAAACTAATGGTTTGTTCAAGTTTAGAAACTTTTAATCGTGCAATGTGATAAATAAACTATCAAGTGTACCCTACGCTCAACTGCCTTAGATAATAACTTAATAGATTATTTATACATCCTTAAACAATCTAAAGTATCACTTCCCAAAAATACCATAAGCCAAACAACCAAGAATTTCAAATATTATTTAAGTTTATTCTTATTAATTTCCTTTCACATCATTTGTTGTTCATTTATTTTCATTCATTCATACGATGATTATCTTTATCAATTTAACTTCATTACTTACAAAATTCATTTCCCATTCAATATTAAAAATCATTAATGAATAAAATTTAAAGTATTACATAATTTTCCTTGTAGTTTAATTCATATATATATATATATTTGCTAGTGAATCAATTCATACTTAAGTTTCCTTATTCTTTGATTCCAATTTATTTCTTCATATATAGTACCATTTAATATTAAAACTATTTCTGAATCATCTCATCATTTCTTTAAGTTTATAATTATTTACTTAAATAGTATTCCCTATTAACTATTCAATTTCATTATAAATCAACTCTAAACATAAGTTAAGTTCATAATATTCTAGTAACATCTTATCTCTTTTATTTATAAACATATGTTCATTTTTGAGGCATTTCTATCATTAAGCTTTTACTTGTAATATTCTATTACATATTCCTATTTAACATTACAACTTTTTAAACATTTCTGGTAAGTTATATATATGTTTTAAGAATGTAATTGAATGTTACACAAGTTTATCTTACTTGTTTTAGTTAACAAAATGTTCAATATTACATCTTCTAAATTTTCATATATTTTGATTTACAAGTTACAAATTTCTAATTTTTTTTAATCATTTAGCTTCTAATTTCCTTTTTATTTCATTTAGAAGTTTCCAACCACTACTGTTAGTTAAGATTTCATTTCATTACAATAATTGAAATCCCTAATTTGTAGAAACTTAAGAACTAAATGCCAGGTTCATTTCAAATCATTTCGAAATAATATATATATATATATTCATATCTTTTATATATATCAAATCATACTTAAGAAAATAAAATTAAAATCTATTTATCAAGACAAATAAGTAGCAAAGCTAATAAGTGACCTACGCACTTTGAGCCTCGAAAATGAATGTCCATGATGCGGCCGCCATCATCGAAATTATTTTCCAGTGATAGAAGATATGGAGTACATAACTTATTTCCTTTTAAACTTCCTTTAAAACATTTCTTTCAAATCACCTTGAAAATATTTATATCCAAAAATACTTCCAAATTATACTAATATTATATTCCAAAATCTTTGAAAACCAATTTCAAAACCCCGGAACTTAAGTTCTCAAATTTCCAATTTATATTCATTTTATTTATAAACCATATTTTGCATCCAATGTTATAAAATTTCACTTCCTAGCAAACAAAAATATCACATACAACTATACCCATTTAAAAAAAATTATTCTTTTATATACAAAATATAATACTAGGTAAAATTATTTCATTTACCTATATTTCAAAATAATATTGTGTCGGTCTGCCCTATTAAGTGTTTAGAAATCCCTATCGATGACATAGCGTCCTATGTACTGACCATAATTAATAAATACTCAACAAAACAAATTAACACAGTACAAAAACATTTTATAACACTAACAAATACGCTCTCTCATATATACACTCAAACAACTCATTCTAGGGTATTACTACCCTATCTCTAATGAGTCAAACCCCACAAAGCTAAGGTTATCGCTAAACCAAAGCTCTGATAGAACCACCTTTTTGGACGGTTTAAATCGACAATAAACCACACATGTCATCTCAAACCATTCAAAAGGGAGGATAGTTAATGGAGTAAATAAGAAAATAAGACAAAGAAAGAAAAACAAAACACAGAATCTCATAGCGGAATGACAAATACAATAATCAAATAAACAATTCATGAAGCTATTTTACAAATAAAATTTGATTACACTTTACAATATATCAGTTTTATACATACAACAGGAATAAATAAATAATGTAGCGGAACAACATGATGCAGTGGAATAATACTAACAAATAGTATACAAATCTCCGTCTTCGTCCACCAGAAATAAAGTCTTCAACACTGAAATGCTCGGGCTGACCTGAGCGTAATGAAAGACAAAACACTCGAGTCAGAACTAAAAGATCTTATGTAAGTTAAATCAAAATAAGTAAATATGAGTGTAACGTCTTCAAAGATGTTTACAGGATTTTACATCTCCTATCCAGTGTCTAACGTGCGTGCAATAACTTAAGAGATGTTCGAGATTCCATCTCCTAAGGATCCGTTAAACTATCTACATACATAATACTATACGCTATTATAATATGTCTATAGTAAAGTAAAGTATTAAAATAGCGTTAAGGCGTTACCCATATCCCCGTTCACACATTTTATATAAATGCCGTAGTCTATACAATACTGTAAACTCCACCAAAACGGTGGGCTATTAGAGAGCACTCCATAGGTACGACACAAACCAAACTCGTAGTGGGCTCGATAAGGCATATGACAAGGCACGCGAGGCAATGCCAGGGTAGGATTCTACTGTTTGCACTCTCGGACTGGAGGTAATGCATTGTAGCTACTACCGCCCACCGCGGAACACACTCCCATAATCAAATCGAAGGTGGCCACCAAATCAATCACAAAGTAATAGATAGGGTATCAAAGAAATGTGCCCGATCAGAGGAGCGACCTCACTTGGCCCGGTATAGCTCCTGTTTTAGTCATATCAAGCTGACCCGAGGGGGGTCAGGGCTGCGTTCATACCTCATACAGTAGTGTTCGCCAAGCCATCCTACTTCATTCTGGATTCTCCACCACATGCACAGTTGTTAAAGTGGTTTTCGGTATTGGAAGAGAGTATGATGATATCTGATTCCGGTCTCTTTAACAACCAAACGCTTATTTCACACCAGTTGGTTCTTTTAGATTTCCAAAACCAATTCATACTTGATATCAAATATCATATTCACTTCAAAAAAAAATCATATTACTTTCTAAATCATATTCACTTTTGAAATCATTATTCACTTTAAATCAAATTCATTTCCAAAATCATAACCACAAAATAGGTTAAACCATCATATCAAAATATTCGCATTTATATCAATTAAATCTAAACCATAATAGTTCCAACTTAAATAGTTTGAATATTGAAAGTAGTTTATATATTGGGGTAGTTATACATTAAAATAGTTCATATTTTAAAAATAGGTTATAGATTTAAATAGTTTATATATTAAAATAGGTTATATATTAAAATATATATGTTAAAAGTTGTTTATAAATTTAAAATAATATATATATATATATTAAAATAGTTTATAATTTAAAAATAGGTTATAGATCAAACTAGTTTATATATTAAAATAGGTTATATATTAAAATAGGTTATATATTAAAAGTAGTTAATGTATTAAAAATAATTAATTTATTAAAATGGTTTATATGAGAAAATAGTTTATATGTTAAAAGAGTTTGTATATTAAAAGAGTTTATATCCATTCAAATCAACTTTATTTCCAAAAATTCAATTTAAATCAATCTCAGTTCAATGATTTCAATTCAAAGGGCTAAAGGTTTCAATTCAAATTTTCATTAAAAACCATTTTAATTTATATCGATTTCAAATCCATGTTTGAACTACAAATTTAAACCATTTCAAATTCAATAGGTTTCAAAGTTTAAATATTCAAATGTTTACAATAACCTAATTTTGATAAATTTCATTTATATTTCAAAATTCAACTTTAAAATTTCAATTTAAATTCTTTAAAAAAAAATTAAACCAATTTCAGTTTCAACATTTTAAAAGCTTGGATTTTGAAAATAATTCAGTTCATATAAATCAAATTTTATTTCATAATATCATTTAACTGGATTCAAAATTTAAGGATTTAAAATCATTTAATTTAACTAATCTGGTGTCCGTATATAATTTTCTACCCTCTGGTCAGGTTGTACGGATATATATCATTTCAACCCGTAGTAATTTAAATTTCTGGATATATATTATTTCAACCCGTATCGCGAATCAAAATTACTAAACCAATAAAATCACTCGGATTTTTCATTTGAACCCATAACGATTTTTCCCTAATCTATGAGATCGTTCGGGTGTGTATCATTTCATCCCATAATGATTTTCCTAACGATAACTAAGGGAACTTGTAGTGTGATAACAACATATAAAATAAATATAATATCCAATCATCTAAATAACAACAATTAAACATCCACCACAATCATCATTCAAATCAACCAATAAATCACAACAGATAAACTGGTTATCATTATCAGGTATTTAACTGGCGATTAATTTCAATATTAATTTAAGTGGAAATTAAGTTCAATATAAATTCAAATTAAATTTGAATGAGAATTTAAATATCCCAAACAGCCATTAGTAAATTTCTAGTCACATCATAAATTTAATTTAACTAACATAAGATGGTTTAGTATTCGTGAGTGGGTTAAAACACTCACCTTTGATTTATCGACGATTAAAAATCCAAATAAGACCTAAAATTTGAATATTCTTATAATCCACCCAAACTTGTTCTATGACGTCCGAAATTTCGATACGATCGCAACGAAGAAAACCGCACATGAATCCGAGCTCGTATGCAAAAGTTATTGATGTTAAAACATTGAATTTTAAAAATTAAATTTAATTAAATAAAGGGCATAAACGTAAATATTCACCTCTCTAACCCTCGCTACAGTACCAGAAAAGCATGACACTACCAACCGCCGTCCTTCGTGAGCCTGCCGCCGAAGATCCAGGCATCGCTGCCCCAATCAGATCACGCCGTGCGCTTCCCCCGTCCACGCCGACCCAATAGACCCTTGCGACGTCAGCCGCGACACTCCTTGCTCTGACTGCCGCCTTCTCCTAGGATTTCAGGCGAATCCAAAGCACTTCTGACAAGAATGAACCCATGGATGCACTCGTCTAATCGCCCTCTTCCACGCAGCACCTTTTGATCGTCATCTAGTTGAAGATCCACCGTTAAAAAGCAAACCTTAGTTTCGACGGCCGAGACTTCTTCGTCGATTTCTTAAGTGATGTATCAAATTGAAAAAAAATTGAAGCTGTAGATTGCGCTCCTCGAGAGCTTTCTAATGATGTATAATATGACATAGTTTGATAAGTTTAAATTTTTTCGATTTGATTTTGATTTGAAAAATGAATTTGGGAATTAGGGTTTGATGCTCTGACATTTGAGAAGGAGGAACAGATAAGAAATAGAAGTATGTATAGAAATAAATTGAAAGACTGCTAGGGTTAGAGAAACAAAATCTATTTATATAGATAGATGAATAAGAACGGATGGTACAAATTGAATTGGTCGAAACGATTACGCGAACCCGAAAAGCCCGTTTCGTTTCCGAAACGAAAGTGGGTCATCCAATACATCAAAATATAAGTTTTCGATATTTTTAAACTCAATGGAACTAGTCTCAAATGCTAATTCCATTGTATACAGAAGTTAGCTTTCAAAATCAGCTTATTTTAATTGAATTCATTAAATTGATTTTACGCGTTTCGAGCCCGCACGATCAAATGATAAGTCTGATCACTACGAAACTTGAAATCCTACAATAATTCCCTGTTATGGATCCGATGAAACTGGTTTCTTCGAAATCCGAGACAATGGCCAAAATGGCTATTTCCACGTTAATTAAATAAATTATTATTAAATTAATTTAATCACTTTCAAATTCAATTTCTAAAAGTTAACAATTTATCATTCTTAATTACATAGAAATTAATAACCTATGTAAAATAAATTTCTCATGTTAATTCCACTATTTAAATATTACATAAATTTTAGAGTTCAATTGCAATTGTAATAAAATTATAGTTAATTATATTTTAATTTCAATCAAATTCTTTTATTTCGATTAACTCTCTTATTATTGAATCAATTATTACCTTATGAATATAATTAACATTAGTTTACATTTTATTACATTCATATTCTACAATTTCATCTTAACTCATATTAACTGCAATATTTAATTATATTAATTCACATTGATTTCCAAATTAATTTTAACGGATTAAATAATGAAATGATAATTAAACAATTATTACACATTAATAATTCAAACACATTTCTATGTTTATTGTTTACAAATAAAGGTAATAAATTCACATACTAATTAATTGATTTCATATTCCTTAATAAACCTATTCTAATTTATAACATATAATTTCAATATTAAATCCAACATTTAATTTATTCAATATTTACAATTATAACCAAATTAACTTTACAATTATTTCAATTGATTGAAATTACATTAAAATAGTTGTCAATAACATTCAAGCAACATTATTAAATCATATTCTAATCATATTCTAATTATTTTTCTCATAAATAAATCATAAATTTTAATTTCACACAATATTAAATTCAAAAATCTTATTAAATTTAATATTTTTAATTATCGAAAAATACGGGTCGTTATATATCGTATAGAAAAAACGATCGGCTAAATTCACTTTTGTGGAACGACCAATAAGAAACGATCATATGGAATGATCATACAAGATGATGCAGCGTATGGTTAGTAACCTCTAGTTTAATCAGGGAATTTACTGGTCGCTAAAACCGGAGAATCATTAGCTAGCGGGGTATAATCGTTTAGTTGGATTTGTAGGGAACGATCATTCATTGAATATGTATGGAGCATGGCCGATGACCGGTCGTTTACAAATGCTTCAAAACTTGAAAATGTATGCACATTGATCAAACACATGATTAATCGATAACTAATATCATGATTTTTTTTCTTCTGCTGGTGAAGCAGACTTGGCATCTCTAGCAATGGCTCATAGTTTCCTTGTAGATCTCTTTCAAATCTGAGTAGAATAAGAAACTTGTCGATTGAAAGCTGGATCTATCTCGCGAACATGAAAATCCACAAGTAGGAGATGAGATCCTATCAAACTGAGAATTCATTTCTTAGTGAAAACACCAAAATGTTGACGCCAAAAATGGGCATCAACACCCAATAAACTCTCGTGGAGATTAAACGATGAATGAAATTAAAAACATAGCATAAAAAGTAAATGAACACACAGATTTTTATAGTGATTCGGCAATCTTGACCTACATCCACTTCATATTTTTATTGATCTTGCACTAGATTATGATTGCAAGAATGTTTGAATCAGCTAGGATCCATTAATACAAGAGTGAAGAATAAAAATGGCAGAGCCTAGGTAGAAGAAAGAAGGATCCTCTTTATGGAGAATGGCCGCTGTATTTATAGGAGAAGACGTGCATGCATTGGGATGAAATTTTGCAAGAAGAGTCTCTATATCCATAGGGGCCCACCATAACGATCGGTGGCCCTAACTCGATATTTTGGAATGATCGACCAAATTATAGCCGATCATTATTTTGGCCTCCGATTGATGTGCGATCAATAGTGTAGGCTCTTCATGATGTAAGATACTTTATCTCCAAATTTCATGCAATTCCGATGTACCATTTGTGAGATATCGCATTTTCCACGAAATTATGGAAAGTTCCGGCTGATTTTGTACGATCGTTATGGAACGATCGGTATGTTTTTCCAGGATTTGGAAGTTTTGTCATGCGATTGGTTTTTGTGGGCTTCGCTCTTCAATATATTGATGCTCTGAAATTTCAAGTGCATTTTGCTTTGTAGATTTCAAGTGCATCGGTATGTCCATAACTCGAGCGTACGAACTCCGATTGACTTGAAATCTGAAACGTAGCCTCATGGGGCCTTCCTTATCACTTCATATTGATTGCACCTTGTTCGGGACCCGGTCTGAATCTGCTCGACCATCGTCCATAGCCTTGTATATCATTGATTCTAAAGGTTGGTAACCACCCGTTTTAGCCAAATCTAAGGTTTCACGGCCTTGCCAAAAGGCGGGATAACATATACAATTTTGATATACAGTATTTTGAGATAGTTCCCTTCACACCAGACTTTATGTCAGAACCGTGTTTTGTCTCTATTTATTTATGTCATAACAACTCTCGGGTACTCGATTGAGTAGTTTGAGAGCATGTGCTTTTGGGATACGCTATCAGAGTAGCGCAGTTGGAGCTTTGGAGGCTAAGACGATACCTTGTTGATGAATATCATATATTGAATATTTTAAACTACATAGTTACACATTTTAATATCTATAAGGCAATAGCACCTAGTCTTTTTGTTGTGTTTTATTGCATGTTCTTAGTAGTTAGAAAATGAATAAATTATCGGAGAAATGGTTCAAAAACACTTGTCTAATTTCAAGACTCTGTGATAAGAAAAAAATGTTTTTCTGCACAAATATTATAGCTCCCTGTTTTGAGGATCTACATTTATTAGGAGGTCATTGGTTCAAATCCCACGTAGCACACTTTTTTCAGCCATTCACATCTCCTAGAAAGACACTTCTAGATCACATCAAATCAAGAGGCTCCTGGAGCATGTTAGTGAAAGAGGCTTCTAAAATAATATGGAACACACACAATATAGAAGTTTCTAGAGATGGACCAAGTCAAAAAGTTCTAGAACATTCATGTTTTTAGATGTTAATGTAGAGATCTCTACAAATACCTCCACCTAGAAATATTTTAGACCATCTTGGCAATTACTTTCAACTCTATTTCTAGGGTTTTGTATTTAGGACTTTCAACTCTTGTAATCTCTTTGAACTTTTTTATTTAATAAATTAATCAAAACTTACTTGTTACTTGTTCTTATTCTATTTTATTCTCTTTCAATTTTTCTTTAGTTTCTGCTTCATGGTTTTTATTCTATTTGAGATCTATTGATTTTCCAAGAGATCAATAGATTTCATTTTTTCAAATTCTCTACATGATCTATTGAGCTAAGGTAAGTTCTTATTTATAGTTCCTTGTTTTCTTATTTTTGTTAGAGCGTTTTCCTTTCCTTTCTTGCAATTTCCTATTTGAAATTTAGCAGATTTAACTTTCCAAATCGACTAACTCGCCTAGAAGTTAGATAAGCATTAGTAATTAATAACACCCCTATGGATTCGACCCATATTCGCACAACACTACAACAGACGCTGTGCGCTTGCGGTAAAATAAAATCGTGGATTTTATTCACATCGAAAATCATTGATCAACTTTTTGGTGACATTGCCAGGGATTAATTAATTAATTTCTATTGTTTATTTAATATTCGATCCGGGTTATTTTTTTTCCTTTTTATTTTGCTGTTTTCTTTTAATTTTCTTTTTCAACAAAAAAAGAGTTTTTTTCCTGTAATTTGGTTCCTGATTTTACTTTATTTTCTTATTTAATTCAAATTTGTAGGCTTTTGTTCTTCCTTTCTTTAGTTTACTTTTTTTATTAAAAAGAAAAAAAGGAGTTTTTTTCCTTTTTGTGCTTGCATAGTTTAAATAACAAAACAAAAGCCAAAAAAGTCAAACAACTTTTATTTTTTACTTTCCAATTTACATATTATATATATAAAATTAGTTTTTTTCTATTTACACTCCTAAAAAAATTGCATTTTTTCCTCTCTATTTCATCCTTCTCAGCCACCACTGCCTCAACCACCGTACCATTCTAGTACAGGTTAAAAAAAGATTTTATTTTGCTCTATTCCTTTTCTCTTTAGGCTTCTCTTTTTTTTTAAAACAAAAAAAGAAAAAAAATGAATTTTTTAAAGGGAAAAGGGTTAAAAACTGGAAAGTGGAAGTGTGTTGGCCTTAAAGGCATATTAGTGGACCAAGTTAGTAGCTCATAAAAGTAAAAGTTTTTTTTGGAAAAGGTACTTTATAAACAATATAGAACACATATACTTCCATGATATGCCTCGTTAAAACCTTGCAATCCATCTAACCTAGATGGGTGCCTTGCTTGGAAAAAGAGTAACATCATTTCCATATATTAACAATATAACCGGTCTGAGCTTGAACCAAATCATTAAATAGATGGAGGAGTAAACAAAGGGGAATTACACTCAAAACCATCCGCTTGATCAATTTAGTTCAGCTAGCAAAACAAAAAAAGAAAACAAATAATACAACAAACACGTCCATCACATAAAACACATGAATCAAGAACCAAACGCCACGTTATGTTTGCAGCAGGAGAGAGAAGATAATCGCTTTCCCAAAATTAAATCTAAGAAATGGAAAGCCCTTCGAAACTAAAAATGGAGGAAACGGTTGAATCCAATAAGATCGAAGCAACCAAACTAGATTGCAATGGGATGTAGCACAAAAGTCAATGAGGTTGATGAGTAGCTCTTTGGTCTGTCGCAATTTGGAAGTTTGCCAAGATAAGTTTTAGCCCTTGATCTAAATTTTGAGAATTTAATCTGTTCTGTATAAGAAGCTTGCAGCCTTGAAGTAAAAGATTAAATCTCATTTTATTTAGCATTTCAATGCCTTCGAATACACGATTATTACGTTCACACCAGATATTCCATATGAGAGTAGTAAAAGTAATGTTAGTGATCTGGTTGTAAAGTGAGTTGCTTTTCTGATTTTGGCTAAAATCTTCCAAAATTTGGGAAATATCATAGTTATTCCTGAGGTTAATCCGTAAAATTCTCATAACTTCATCCAGTAAATTCCTTGAGTAGTTGCAATTAAAGAAAAGGATATCCCTACCTTCAACATGATTTGAACATAACATGCATGTTTGATCTATAGTGGTATTCCATTTACTGACTTTCTTTTTCGTATTTAATATGTCAAGTTTATCCATCAGAGCAGAAATTGACATCTTTGGGGCACAACCTTTGTCCCTTATGATTTTTGTCCAATTTAAAACAGCTTGCTTGCACCTTGTATAATCCCATGTTGATTTCAAAGAGAATAATCCATTGCAGTTTGGAATCCAGAACCAGTAATCATGATGCATTTGTGTGTGAATAGTTAAGTTCTGAATAGATTGATGCACTTGTGTAGGAACATACTGCATATAATTTTTCCACTGATTTCTAGATATTAAACTGGATACTTTCTTATTACAACCACCAGTCATTGACATTGTGTTCCACCCAAATCTACCTATCAACGAGGTACCATTAATCCATGGGTCGAACCAAATGTTTGTGTTATCACCATTAACTATTATTCTAGTCAATAAGTCCTTTACACCAATGTCTGGCTCGTAGAATAGATTTCCAAGTATATGAATTACTGTTATCTATAGTGGCAGTCCAAAAATTAACATTGATACAATACTTGATATGCATCCATTTAGCCCAAAGGGACTCCCTTTGAATATATGTCCATAACTGTTTTGATACCCCTGCTTTAGCAAGTTCATCAATTCTTCTAACTCCAAATCCACCCTCACCTTTTGTTTTGCACACATCATCCCAACACATTTTGTGAGCCTTGGATGTCCATAAAAAATTAGCACATAATGAATTGATTCTCTAAATGATTGACACAGGAAATTGTGTGATTTGTAGCCAGAATTGAATCATGGGAAAAATAACTGTTTTAATAAGTTCAGCTCTGCCACTAATATTAAGAAACTTACTATGCCAGTGACTGAACTTCTTATTAATTTTATCAATTAACCAGCCAAAATCCCTAGTTTTTAAAATGTTGTTGGATAAAGGGATGCCCAAATACATTATTGACATATTTCCAGTATTGAAGTTAAGAAATTCTGTAATTTGAAGTTTATTAGCAGCACCTTTACTAAAAAACAGTGTGGATTTATTAGCATTAAATTCCAGGCCAGCGACAGCTTTTAGTTCTTGTAAAATAAGTTTAATGCTTTCAGGAGTCTTCATTGTAGCTTTTGCCAAAATAAGAATATCATCTGCATATAGTAAGTGTGTGATCACTAGTTCAGTGTTAAATATGGGAATAAAGTTACCTTTCAAGTATTCCACATCGATGTTTATTGTAAGAAATTCCATGACAATAGAAAATAAATATGGCAAAAGGGGATCCCCTTGTCTTAGACCTCTCGAGCTGTTAATAAATCCATAGGGAGGTCCATCAATTAAAACCGAAAACGAAGGAGTAGAAATGCATTCATATATGAGGTCAGTAAATAACACCGGAAAGCCCATACAAATCAGCATATGATGAATAAATTCCCTACTGACTTTGTCATAAGCCTTACGTAAATCAATTTTCAGGCATATATTGTTAGAATTTTTCTTGTTGAAGCCTCTTATCATTTCATATGCTAGCAGGGAGTTCTCTGAAATAACTCTACCAGGAATGAAAGCGTTCTGATTATATGATATCAGATCATTCATATAGTCTTTCATTCTATTACATAAAAGGTTGGCTAATATTTTATATGAGACATTGCATAAAGAAATCGGTCTAAAATCTATCATATCAATTGCATCTGGTTTTTTAGGGATAAGGCAGATAAAAGTATGATTGATTTCTTTAATAATGTTCTCGGATTGGAGAATACCATTCATTGCATTCCAAATATCAAATTTAATTTGTTCCCAATGAACTTTATAAAATTTGGAATTGATACCATCTGGTCCAGGCGAGCTATCATCATTAATATGGAAAGCAGCTTCTTTAATCTCCTCTAACTGAAATGGTTTACACAAAATGTTTCTAGCATTTTCAGATAGGATTTTCTTGCATTTTAGCCTGGAAGTTGGTTTGAGGCTTGAGATGATGAAAAAAGATCAGAAAAATAACTAACAGCTACATGCGCAATTTTTTCTGATGCTGATGACCAATAACCATTGTCATTTAAAATGAAACTACTCCTTCGTTTAGGTTTGAGAGAATTTATTTTGCTGAAAAAAAATTCTGTTGGTTTATCCCCTTTTATAAGCCAGTTGATTTTCATTCTTGTGATAACCCTGATTTTATGAACAAGTTTTATAATTTAATTTATTATACTTGTTTGAATTATTTTGGTTGCCTAGGAAAAATATATATGATAAGTTGACCATAAATATATTGGGCAAATATTGATAGGTATACAAGATGATATAAACATATGTACATACTTCTCTGGAAAAAAAGAAACAGAAAATTATTTGTAAGTTAAAGAAAACTATAGATACATGAACATAACATGATTATTACAGATAAGAATGTGTCATTGAAACAAAGTCTAGAATAAGGAAAATAAAGGTTTAGGCAAGGATAGAAATATAGATATTGTACAGGCATTTTAAACAAAGGCTGGCTAAAGAAAAATTATTAGAAATTACATGGAAATAGTATGAGTTGTTGAATGAATACTTTATCCACTTTTAGCAATTCTCTCAGCTTTTATAGAGATCATGCAAATATGGTGACTGTGGTAATAAAGTGTAATTTCTGTTAATAGAACCAAGGACCATTTACTCATTTGCTCTTAAAATAGAAAGAGAGGCTGATCATAAGTGGTAGGGTAAAATTGACATTGGGTAAATTTTAAAACCCTAGAGACAGCCAAGGTCTTGTATAAAAGAGGGTTTAAGGGTGAAAGGATCTGTCACCATTTCCTTTAAAATAAATATACAGAAATATTAATAGTTAGCAAAAGAAAAAAATTGAGCAGCACAGGCCATTAGAGATAAGTAGGAGATAGCAGATCAAAGGAAAAGGATTAAGGTGAGTAACCTCACTGAAAATTAGCATTAAGTCCTGAATATTGAGGCAGCCTAAATGGTTTTTATATTTTTTTTAATCTGTGCTTATTTTATGATATTGGTGTGTTGATGATCTGCTTAAATATTTTGTGTTAATATACCCAGAAAATATATTGATGGTTTTCATGTTTGAATGATTCTTGTGTCATGAATTATCTTTGAGGTGAGATGCTCTCTTTATGTGACTGTTGCATATAGATTAATTCATGGAAACTCCAGGAATATATGATATAAATCTATGGTCTAAAAATGGGAAAAATATATAAATGGGGCTGTAGCATAAAGTGGTTGCTGCTTATGTCTCAAAAATAAACATGGTAACATAGAAGTGCAATGTTATACTTGTGCTGAACTTCTATGATTACAAATAAATCCAGATAAGAATATAAGCTTGTGGTTTAGTCAGATCTTATGAATCTGTGATTATCTGATTAAGCCAGAGGTAAATGGATGCATCAAGACAAATTATACATGACCATATATTTATAGGCCTGATTCCCCAAAACCCATGATTTAAATAATATGTACACTGAGAAATCAAACTAGCTTGTATGAATAAGTTTATGATTAGGAAAAGATGATCTGTTATTCTTTGAACATATGCATGATGGTTGAGTTATTTATTTCCTATGATTAATTTATGAGATGCAGAAGGGATTAGCATAAATGAGGGAAAAAGGGAAGGTAAGCACTTAGTAATTTAACTAAGGATTTGGATCTTAGGGCTACAAAGTATGGCTTGGCAAGGGAAATATTGCAAGCTCACACATGGTATGATTATACCCAGGGGCCTGAGTGTGCTGGGTTAACAGTGAATATGCCCCAGACAGTGTGTGTTTTAATAGAAGGAAAGTAGCTAAAGTCCATCATAAAATACCTGAGATTGAATTTGGAGAATAAGATCACAGGTAGGGTTGGGTAAAATCCCTGATAGCCAGGAGTTATAAATAGGGAAAGTGATTAAATGATGATCATATTGGTTGGTTTAGAGTATTCTATTGAGAATTATATGTTTGTGCTCTCTGAAATAATCCATTGAATTATGTATTATTATGTTATGCATTAATGAACATACACAGGTGATAGAGGAATGTATACTAGAGAAACATTGCTTTACCTTATCTGTTTTATAAAGTTATTTAAATTTTCAGTAAGATTATTCATACCAGACTGACCCTTTGTGTGTTTGTATACCATTGGGTGTCTCATCTTTTTATGAGGCAGCTCGTGGTGATTGTGCAGGTAAATAGGCATTTTCTTGATCAAGAATTGGATGAATTAGCTGTTAAGGAATTGGATATAATAGTTACAGACTCAAGGATATTAAAACAGATGTTAAATTGAACTTATGTTATGAAATGTTAGTTAAGTTGTTTGGGAGAAAATTGATGTAATGTTATTTTCTGTTTGCAAGTATTGAACTACTCATGAGATTTCTGTTAAAAGTTGTGAAATGCTTTTAAGAATGTTTGATTTAGTGATACAATTTCTAGTACTAACTTCTGGAATGCCTAACAAAAATGTGCAATGCTAAGGATAATCTGGAATGATCTATAGACTGGAAAATTAAAAGATTAGCTTGATATCCTTTGTAAGAACTTATAGAAAAATAAAGGTAGGATGTAAAGAACAGAGGGGCACTCAGAAACCCAGATTAACTTGTATGATTTTTGTGCAAAGTAGCAAAAGAACTCAGGTTAACTTGACCAACTTTGCCAAGTCTGAGTTCAACCAGTCTGATATCCTAAGCTTACTGGTTAGAAAAAGGTAACAAATGAAGCAAACTAGTAAACCAGGATTGTTGTATTGAAGAAAATAATTACCTGAAATCACACAGATACACACATGCACACAGAACACAGATACACACATGCACACGGAATACATATACACACACTTGCACAAGGGATAATTAAGTGTTCAGTAGATCTAAATTCATGGAAATCTAAATAAACTCTAAAACTAGAGAAATAACATCTAGAATTTGCCCAAAATTAAGTAAGACAGAGAAGCTTCTTTGAAAATTATTTTGCCATGAGAAATTATATAGAAAATTCCAAAATAAATTCTCTGCTTCCAAAACTCCTCTACTCTGATTATAAAGAAGAAGGAAAACTTCAAGTATCATATATATATGGTTTCTTGTATGTAAGTTAGGTGATTTGATTACAACAATATTTTTATATTGGTTGAAAGATCCTGGATAGTAGAGAAAGGATGTTCTCTTGAATAGATGATCATTGTAAACTTGTTAAAAAAAAACTTTGTGGAAAGTGGGTCATCTCAATTTGGTATCAGAGCTATGTTGATAAATAACATAGTAAAAATCTTGAATGAACTTGGTTGTTTTGAATATATGAAAGTATTGACTGTCTTGGATGCCTTGTCTTTATATACTTATATTAATAATATCTGTTATAATTGAATGATAATGAGTTGGAATAGGGTAACTTATAAAAGATTAGATAAAATGGACTAACTCAAGTGTTGTATCCATAGAACTATGGTAAGATCCAGACAACAAGGGGTAGGACCAAGTGAACCACCCATGGTGAATATGCAAGATTTCATGAGAGCTATAAGGGATGGGGTAGGCAATAGGCAAGAAAATCCACATGAGGAGCTTTCTAAACTACTCAAGACTTTTACCAACCTTGGAGGCAAGACTTTTGATGGAACAGAGGGAATAATGGGAATTCAAAATTGGCTCAGAATTTTGGATAGAATCTTTGCTGATATGCAAGTTGAAGACCAAAAGAAGAGGCTAATAGCATCTAGACAATTGAGAGGAGCAGCTTTGGACTGGTGGGAAGTCATTATAGCTGGAAGACCTGAAGGAGAGGTGACATGGAACCAGTTTAAAGAAATGTTGGAAGGAAGATTTGTACCTGCATCAGCTAAAGAGTCTTTGCTGGAAGAATTCATTAAATTGAGACAGGGAACCATGAGTGTTACTGAGTATACCCAGAAGTTTGAATCTCTAGCAAAGTATGGTGCAGTGCTCATCACAACTAAGGAAGCTAAAAATGGCAGATACATCCAAGGATTGAATGCCAGTCTCAGTAGAGCCATGATGCCATATAAGGATAGGACCTTTGATCAAGTTTTAGATCTGACTTTGAGCCTTGAACAACATGATAAAGCCAGAGAAAATTTCAGAGCATTTAAAAATAACCAAAACAAGAAAGGAAAGGGTAAGTTTCACCCTTATGATAAAAAGAAAATGGATGCAGCTTCCACCAAGCAATCAGAAGAAGTCAAAACTGCTGAGGTTAAAAAGAAGATCACTTGCTATAATTGTGGGCAAGAGGGACACATGAAGAATAGGTGTACAAATCCCAAACCAGCATCTTTCAAGTGTCATCTGTGTGGGAAGGAAGGGCATATAAGAAGGAACTGTCCGGAGTTGAGGCAAGGAAAAATGGGAATGTTGGAAGGGAAAAGCAAAATAACTGGAAGTCCAAATGTTGAAAATCATGGCCAAGTTGAAGGTACTTTGCTTATTCACTCAATACCTTTTGCAGTAGTGTATGATACTGGGGCTACACACTCATTAATTTCCCATGACATTGTACAACAGCTAAAATTAAATTGTATGCTTGTAGATAATCCCTTGCTTATTAAAAGTCCTTTAGGTAGTTCCTGTATATTGGGTATAATATGTAAACAATTGGGACTGAATATAGGGGGACATATGTTTGGTGCAGACCTATATGTGTTGCAATATCCAGACATGGGAGTTATTTTAGGAGTTGATTGGTTAAAAAGACATAAGACAGTTATAAATATGGAGACCTCCACCTTATCATTGAAAACTTCTGATGGAAAAAGGGTAGTTGTTCTTTGTGAAGCAGATAAGAACAGAAGCATAGCCACCCTTGATAACTTGACTGGTGAGAAGCACATGCCTGCATTAGAAGAAATCCCTATAGTAAATCAGTATGCTGATGTATTTGGTGATGTTAAGGGAATTGTTAACCATAGACCAGTAGAGTTTTCTATCAAACTAATTCCAGGAGCTAACCCAGTGGTTAAGAGGCCAACTAGAATGGGGCCTAAAGAATTAACAGAACTGAAAAAGCAATTAGTTGAACTAGAAGAAAAAGGATTCATCAGACCTAGTAGCTCATCATGGGGAGCACCAGTGGTTTTTGTTAAGAAACAAGATGGATCTCTCAGATTATGTATTGATTATAGGGAGTTAAATAAAATCACAATTAAAAATAAATACCCCTTGCCAAGAATTGATGATCTTTTTAATCAATTAAGTGGCGCAAAAATATTTTCTAGACTTGACTTAGCTTCAGGATTTCATCAAATGAAAGTAGAAGAGGAGAGCATCAAGTATACTGCTTTTAATACTAGGTATGGACTTTATGAATTTTTGGTGATGCCCTTTGGCTTGACTAATGCCCCCTCTTACTTTGTTGATTTGATGAATAGAATTTTTAGAAAATATTTAGATAAATTTGTATTGATATTTATTGATGATATACTAATTTATTCTAAAACAATTGAAGAGCATGAGAATCATTTGCATATAGTACTGCAGAAATTAAGGCAAGAAAATTTGAAGGCAAAATTTTCAAAGTGTACTTTTTGGCAAAATGAGGTAAAATTTTTAGGTCATGTAGTATCAGAAAAAGGCCTATCTGTAGATCCCAATAAGGTGATGGCAATTCAAACATTGAAAAGGCCTACCAGTGTCACAGAGGTTAGGTCATTTATGGGAATGGCTGGTTATTATAGAAGGTTTATAAAGGATTTTGCAAAAATTTCAATTCCATTAACTAAATTGACTAGGAAGAATCAGGCTTTTGTTTGGACTGAGGAGTGTGAGAAAGCCTTTGAGAGATTAAAAGAAGCATTAATACAAGCTCCAATACTAAAGGTGCCTGAAGGGAATGAGAATTTGGTGATATATACTGATGCAAGTGGACAGGGACTTGGGGCAGTGTTGATGCAACAGCATCAAGTGATAGCTTATGCCTCTAGACAGTTGAAGCCCAGTGAGGTAAAGTATGCTACACATGATCTTGAATTGACTGCTATAGTGTATGCTCTCAACTTATGGAGACATTATTTGTTAGGGGCTAAATTTGAAGTTTATACAGATCATAAGTCACTCAAATATTTGTTTTCACAAAAAGAATTGAACATGAGGCAGCAAAGATGGATTGAACTCTTAGCCTCATATGATTTTGAAATACTATATACACCTGGCAAAGCTAATAAAGTGGCAGATGCTCTAAGTAGACAATATGCCAAGATAGCTAGATTGATGATAGAGGAGTTTAATACTTTATCATTACTGATTGACTCAGAAGTGAAAAGGGACAGTGAAGAAAATATGAGCATATGCAGTGAGAAGGAAGAAATAGGGAAGTTGAGTTTTGTTACTTTGGGATCAGAATTGAAAAATAAAATTGTAAAGTTACAAGACTAAGATCCATTTTTACTTGAAAAGAAAGTTCAAATATTAAATGGTGAGGTAGTGGAAGGATTTGAATTGAATAAACAAGGTCATTTGGAGAAGGGAAAGAGAATATGTGTTCCTACCATTGAAGAATTGAAGCAAGAAATTTTGGATGCTTATCACAGAAGCAAGTATACCATACACCCAGGAAGCACCAGAATGTATCACAACCTAAGAAGAGATTATTGGTGGAGTGGGATGAAAAGTGCAGTGGCATTATATGTGTCTAAGTGCATGGTTTGTCAACAAGTAAAGGCTGAATATCAAAGACCCTCAGGAATGCTTCAACCTTTACCAATACCACAATGGAAATGGGAAGACATATCAATGGACTTCATTGATGGTTTGCCTAAGACTAGGAGGGGAAATGATAGTATTTGGGTTGTAGTTGATAGGTTAACCAAAACAGCTCGTTTTATACCTGTAAAATCAGATAGGAATGCATGCACCTTAGCTCAGTTATTTATTAAAGAAGTAGTTAGATTGCATGGAATACCAAAGACTATAGTAAGTGATAGAGATACCATCTTCACTTCGAAATTCTGGCAAAGTTTCCACAAGGCAATGGGGACTGATTTATGCTTGAGCATAGCATATCACCCTCAATCTGATGGCCAAACAGAAATTGTGAACAAATTACTTGAAGACATGTTGAGGGCATGTATATTGGATTGGGGAGGAAGTTGGGAAGATCACATATTTCTGGCAGAATTTGCATATAACAACAGCCATCACAGTAGCATAGGCATGGCACCCTTTGAAGCACTTTATGGTAGACCCTGTTTATCACCTTCAAGTTGGATTGAGTCTGGGGAGAAAGTGGTCTTAGGACCAGAAAATGTAAAAGAGACCTCTGAAAAGATAGCCTTGATTAGGAAAAGGATTGCTTCTGCCCAAGATAGGCAAAAGAAATATGCTAATCAAAAGAGGAAAGAAGTGCAGTATGATGTGGGGAATTATGTATTTATTAAAATATCACCCATGAAGAAGATTTTGAGATTTGGAAAACAAGGAAAGTTGATTCCAAGGTATATAGGACCATATAAAATTCTAGAAAGAATTGGAAATGTAGCCTATAAGTTAGAATTACCAGAGGAGATGAGAGCAATGCATGATGTTTTTCATGTATCCCAGTTAAGGAGATGGGTTCATGATGAAGAAACAATTTTAAAATCCCCTGAGAAAGTGCAGATTGACCCTAGAATGGTGTATGAAAAGAAGCCTGTAGGCATAGTTGCAAAGGAAGTTAAGAAACTGAGAAAAAAAGAAATAAAATTAGTAAAAGTGCAATAGAGTCTTGACCCAAATGATTGCACATGGGAGGTGGAAGATAAAATCAGAAGTGATTATCCACAGCTAATTGATTGAACCAGAAGGTAAAAATATATATATACATAAGTATACTAATGAATGATTTGATTGAATACTTTGTTATGCGTAGGAGTTTAATTAATGATTGATCTGAGAATGATTGATTGCTGAATTGAAAATGTCTAAATTAAGTATGAAAGAATTGTGAGACACAATTCCTAAAAGGAAGGGTATATGTGATAACCCTGATTTTATGAACAAGTTTTATAATTTAATTTAATATACTTGTTTGAATTATTTTGGTTGCCTAGGAAAAATATATATGATAAGTTGACCATAAATATATTGGGCAAATATTGATAGGTATACAAGATGATATAATACATATGTACATACTTCTCTGAAAAAAAAGAAACAGAAAATTATTTGTAAGTTAAAGAAAACTATAGATACATGAACATAACATGATTATTACAGATAAGAATGTGTCATTGAAACAAAGTCTAGAATAAGGAAAATAAAGGTTTAGGCAAGGATAGAAATATAGATATTGTACAGGCATTTTAAACAAAGGTTGGCTAAAGAAAAATTATTAGAAATTACATGGAAATAGTATGAGTTGTTGAATGAATACTTTATCCACTTTTAGCAATTCTCTCAGCTTTTATAGAGATCATGCAAATATGGTGACTGTGGTAATAAAGTGTAATTTCTGTTAATAGAACCAAGGACCATTTACTCATTTGCTCTTAAAATAGAAAGAGAGGCTGATCATAAGTGGTAGGGTAAAATTGAAATTGGGTAAATTTTAAAACCCTAGAGACAGCCAAGGTCTTGTATAAAAGAGGGTTTAAGGGTGAAAGGATCTGTCACCATTTCCTTTAAAATAAATATACAGAAATATTAATAGTTAGCAAAAGAAAAAAATTGAGCAGCACTGGCCATTAGAGATAAGTAGGAGATAGCAGATCAAAGGAAAAGGATTAAGGTGAGTAACCTCACTGAAAATTGGCATTAAGTCCTGAATATTGAGGCAGCCTAAATGGTTTTTATATTTTTTTTAATCTGTGCTTATTTTATGATATTGGTGTGTTGATGATCTGCTTAAATATTTTGTGTTAATATACCCAGAAAATATATTGATGGCTTTCATGTTTGAATGATTCTTGTGTCATGAATTATCTTTGAGGTGAGATGCTCTCTTTATGTGACTGTTGCATATAGATTAATTCATGGAAACTCCAGGAATATATGATATAAATCTATGGTCTAAAAATGGGAAAAAAATATAAATGGGGCTGTAGCATAAAGTGGTTGGTGCTTATGTCTCAAAAATAAACATGGTAACATAGAAGTGCAATGTTATACTTGTGCTGAACTTCTATGATTACAAATAAATCCAGATAAGAATATAAGCTTGTGGTTTAGTCAGATCTTATGAATCTGTGATTATCTGATTAAGCCAGAGGTAAATGGATGCATCAAGACAAATTATACATGACAATATATTTATAGGCCTGATTCCCTAAAACCCATGATTTAAATAATATGTACACTGAGAAATCAAACTAGCTTGTATGAATAAGTTTATGGTTAGGAAAAGATGATATGTTATTCTTTGAACATATGCATGATGGTTGAGTTATTTATTTCCTCTGATTAATTTATGAGATGCAGAAGGGATTAGCATAAATGGGGGAAAAAGGGAAGGTAAGCACTTAGTAATTTAACTAAGGATTTGGATCTTAGGGCTACAAAGTATGGCTTGGCAAGGGAAATATTGCAAGCTCACACATGGTATGATTATACCCAGGGGCCTGAGTGTGCTGGGTTAACAGTGAATATGCCCCAGACAGTGTGTGTTTTAATAGAAGGAAAGTAACTAAAGTCCATCATAAAATACCTGAGATTGAATTTGGAGAATAAGATCACAGGTAGGGTTAGGTAAAATCCCTGATAGCCAGGAGTTATAAATAGGGAAAGTGATTAAATGATGATCATATTGGTTGGTTTAGAGTATTCTATTGAGAATTATATGTTTGTGCTCTCTGAAATAATCCATTGAATTATGTATTATTATGTTATGCATTAATGAACATACACAGGTGATAGAGGAATGTATACTAGAGAAACATTGCTTTACCTTATCTGTTTTATAAAGTTATTTAAATTTTCAGTAAGATTATTCATACCAGACAATTTAGTCTGACCCTTTGTGTGTTTGTATACCATTGGGTGTCTCATCTCTTTATGAGGCAGCTCGTGGTGATTGTGCAGGTAAATAGGCATTTTCTTGATCAAGAATTGGATGAATTAGCTGCTAAGGAATTGGATATAATAGTTACAGACTCAAGGATATTAAAACAGATGTTAAATTGAACTTATGTTATGAAATGTTAGTTAAGTTGTTTGGGAGAAAACTGATGTAATGTTATTTTCTGTTTGCAAGTATTGAACTACTCATGAGATTTCTGTTAAAAGTTGTGAAATGCTTTTAAGAATGTTTGATTTAGTGATACAATTTCTAGTACTAACTTCTGGAATGCCTAACAAAAATGTGCAATGCTAAGGATAATCTGGAATGATCTGTAGACTGGAAAATTAAAAGATTAGCTTGATATCCTTTGTAAGAACTTATAGAAAAATAAAGGTAGGATGTAAAGAACAGAGGGGCACTCAGAAACCCAGATTAACTTGTATGATTTTTGTGCAAAGTAGCAAAAGAACTCAGGTTAACTTGACCAACTTTGCCAAGTCTGAGTTCAACCAGTCTGATATCCTAAGCTTACTGTTTAGAAAAAGGTAACAAATGAAGCAAACTAGTAAACCAAGATTGTTGTATTGAAGAAAATAATTACCTGAAATCACACAGATACACACATGCACACAGAACACAGATACACACATGCACACAGAACACAGATACACACATGCACACAGAATACATATACACACACTTGCACAAGGGATAATTAAGTGTTCAGTAGATCTAAATTCATGGAAATCTAAATAAACTCTAAAACTAGAGAAATAACATCTAGAATTTGCCCAAAATTAAGTAAGACAGAGAAGCTTCTTTGAAAATTATTTTGCCATGAGAAATTATATAGAAAATTCCAAAATAAATTCTCTGCTTCCAAAACTCCTCTACTCTGATTATAAAGAAGAAGGAAAACTTCAAGTATCATATATATATGGTTTCTTGTATGTAAGTTAGGTGATTTGATTACAACAATATTTTTATATTGGTTGAAAGATCCTAGATAGTAGAGAAAGGATGTTCTCTTGAATAGATGATCACTGTAAACTTGTTTAAAAAAAACTTTGTGGAAAGTGGGTCATCTCAATTCTCTGCCCATTTTCTACTGCTATTAATCTCATCATAAACTGTATTTGCTCATATTTAGCAGTATACTAATTCAGAAGGCTATCATTCGAAGGATTACGCACTAGCCGATTATACACTTCATTTGTCTCATCATTTAGCTTATCCACAGCATTATATATGTTGCTTTTAGTATACGCCCGTTTTTTCAACGCAGTCTCAACAGTTTTTATCTTGCATAACAGCATATGAAGTGGATTACCCGAATACTCTTGCATCAAAGCTTCATGAATAGAGGAATGGTAGCCCGTTTGGAGATGCCAAGAGTTATTATACTTAAAAGGTAATCTATTCTTCATTTTACACTGTAATAAGATATTAATCGAAATAGGAGTATGATCACTCAGAGAGTGATTTCCAAAATTTATCCCAAAGTGATTGAATTTGTCTAACCATAAACTGTTAACAAAAACTCGATCTATCTTGCTATGAATAGAAAACCTAGGACCACCTCTCCAAGTAAAAAAATTACCTGTAAACTCTGGTTCAATTAGTTTAGAGGTAGATATGCAGTCTATAAATTCTTGTTCACCCATCAAGCTGTAGCAACCATTACTAATTCTATCAGTAGGGGATAGAATAACATTGAAGTCTCCCGCCACAATCCATGGTAGGTTAACACACTTGGATTGATCTGAAATGCAATCCCATAAGTATTTTCGCTTCACCTCTTCATTGAAAGCACACACCGTCATGCACATAACACTTATACCACTTACATTATGAAGAACCCAGGTAATATATTGGTCATTAGTGTGAGAAATGATATTTGACCAATGCATCGAATCCCATATAATTAATATATGACTTTTTTTATCATTAGATATATTATGAGAGAATTTCCGATTATTAGAAGTTTTGGCCATAAATCTATCAATATTATTTTGTAGACAATTTATTCTCTAGAATACTGATAAATGAGAACCTGTTACTAATCAAACAATTCAGAATTTCTAACTGTTTGGCAGGGGCATTCAATCCCCTTATGTTCCAAAAAAGGAACTGCATCTATTTAATAATTTCAGGGCTGCTACTGCCTTTAGGGGAAGTAGCTATCCCCGATATCTTTGTTTTTTTGTTTTTTCCTTTTTACTGAGTGACTAAGTTAATCTATGCAGGATTTTCAATAACATCAGAGCTAGGAGTGGCCTTGAATTCGAATGGAGTTTCCTCAGACCTTGGTTTGCGAGTTGTTCTTATTCTGGAGTTTAACAAAGACTCAGAAATCCGGGCTTCACTTTCAGGGATCGGGGATGGGTCCGAAGGAGCCTCAGTCATCTCGACTACATCAGAAATAATTTCCTTTGTATTATTATTTGATGACTATAAATTATTCACCAAAACTATATATGTGATTGTCTGTTTCAAGTTTGTACTAATAGTCGAGTTTGAATCATTCGACTAGACATTATAGACTGTATCAGTAATAAATTCTTCTGTATTCTTAATACTGTCCTTATTTGCGTTAATGATATTACTATTTCCTAGTACTGGAGTGTCAGGTTTTAGCGGAATATCTGAGTTACTAGGATTGCTTTCCTGACTATTAACCATGTTAGAGTCTATAACCATATCTGAACCGGATGTCGATAGATTTTGATTATTGTCTTTGGGCAGCCAGACTTTAGTGAATTGGCAATGAGTTTCAACATGTCCAAAACAAGAACAATTAGGGCAAATGCTAGGCTTCCATTCATACATAATTTTTTGCCACATAATTTCATCCTTCTCGATTATAATTGGAATTTTATTTGGAAATTTGAAGGAGTTATTAACTTCTATTACACTCTAGCATAAGAAATTTTGATGATACCTTCAGTAAATTAATCCAATCTGATAGGGGATCCTAGCACTGAGGCAATACGACTAATCGTCTCTTCCGTCCAATAATCAAGAGGTAGGTTAGGAAAGCGAATCCAAATCGGGATGGAATGAAGTAGTTCTTTGTTGAGCCGCATACCAAGCGACCATCTCTTCATCATTATCAACTTTTTGTTGTAAAAATAGGGTCCTCCTTCCAGAATTTTGTCACGGTCTTGTTTTTTGTTGAATTTAATAACATAGAATCCATTTTCCTTAGAGTAGATCGAAAATTCATCATCTGGCTTCCATACTCTATTAATATAGTCTTTGAAATATGGATAATATGGCTTAGGACCTGCCACATAGGTTACAATGGCATTATCCCACTGTTTTATAGCATCCTGGACAACCTTAACGAACATTTTAGCACATTGCATAGAATTAAATTCACGAGGATGATGGAATTTTAACGGGATAGAGAAAGGAATATCGTTACCCTTGACTACCTCATTCCATGCTCGACTGGAAGAGGTGGTGAAATTCCGCTTGTTGCCAACAGATTTGTTAACATATAGATTGGGGCGTTCAAACTTATTGTTAGAATTGATAATATTCTGGTGAGCATTATGTAGTGGTGGTAGTCTATTATCTGATTCTGCACGTGAGATGTGAATTGGTTATCTTAGTTTGTTGCATAAACTTAGCCTGTCATTTTCATTTGTGTGAGGTGATCGGGATGAAACCATCATCAGTAGCAACGTTAAGGTCAGGAGGAGACACAAGGGAAAAGCCTGGTGGAGCATCTGTAAGGGGAAGGGGCGGATCTGGGGGAGGGGAAGCCTGATGGCTACTAGCGTTGGGCCGAGACATCATGGGGGACAGAGTAAGGGGGTTGCGAAGCCAAGGGGGTGGAGACAGGTGAAAACGACGAACTCTGTAAGTGTTTACTTTTATTTCGATTATATTTATATTTCTATGTTCGTGTTACATTGTCGTTTAAAGCACTAAATATGTTTGGAAATCAGTTTATGGAATTTTCATTGAACAATTATCCAAAATGGAAAAAAACTTTAAGAGAGTTAATTTATGGCAACAATAATCAAAGTCGAAATTTGAAAAATAATCGAAATTTTCGATTTAATCCAAATTTTAATAATTTTTATTGTGGCCTAATCCACGTCAAATTAATTTGAGGCCGAAAATAAATTTTTTCAAAATCAATACGGATACGAAAATCACCTTTAAAATAATTTTGATAGTGGAAGAGGCTTTGGTTATAGCACAAAAAGTTTTCAAGGCAGGCAATATTTTCATAATAATCCAAATCAAAATTTTGAAAATGACCAAATTATAATTTTTCTTCTAATTTTCATTACCAAAATTATAATTTTCGTTTTCCAAATGATTTTCAATATCAATATAATTTATATGAAAATGGAAATGAAAATCAATGTAGAAATAATTTTGATAGGTGGGATGATTTGGATTATAATAAGTTTTTTTAAAAATCGTTTGAAAGATTTCAACTAGTAGATTTGGAGTATGATGAAAAAAGTTTATATGGAACTCTTGGTCAAAACTTGTCATGAATTTATTGAGAAAAGAAAGAAAACAAGAATATCAAACGAATCAGAAAATAAATTTCCTCAAAATCAATTTGGATACAAAAATAATTTTGAAAACGATTCCCATAGTGAACAATATTTCCAAAATAATTCAAGTCAGGATTTCGTAAATAACCAGAATTATAATTTCTCTTCCAACTTTAATGATTTTATTTACGAACTCGACTCTCAATATCAAAATAATTTCAAACAAGTTTTCATTGTCAAAATGTTTCTCCCGACCAACATATTTTTCATGAAAATGAAATCGAAAATAAATTTGAAAATAATTTTGACAATGAAACCGACTTGGATTATAAATTTGAAAGTAGCTCATATCAAGAAAATTACATGCAAGAAGATGAAAATGGAAAGGAATTTGAAAATAATTTTGATCATGAAAATGATTTGGATTATAGTTATGAAACTAGCTCTTCCCAAGAAAAATATGAGGAAATTGTCAATTTACTTGAAAGTCTCTTGAAACAATACGATGAAAAAAATGAGATATAAACATGCAACGAATCAAATAATAATCCAAATCTTACTCTCGATGATAATTTCCAAATAACTAGTTTTGAAAATGAAGGTGATAACGCTAATTAAATAGTTCAAAATTCACGGACTAGTTTGGATTTCAATTCTTTTAAAGAAAATGATTTAAGTTTGAATTTCGATCTCCATTTGTCTGACACGAATAAGATAGAAACAACGATTTTTGGGTTGAAAATTTCAAAGAGAACAAAGTTACTGCTGATTTAGTTAAAGAAGATGAATATAGTGAACATGAATTTTTTGGACTGTTCGAGAATGAATTTTCACATAAGGATGAGTTAAATTTAAATTACCACTCTGAATTCGAGAATTTTAATTTTGAAGAAATCATAGTCAAGGAAAAACATGAAAATTTTGTGTGTGAAATTGAAAGTTCAACTAATGAAAGTGAGCCCAAGCTTGATCTGGAACTTAATGCGAATGTTGAAGTATCAGCTAATGAGATCCTTGATATTGAGCTACCTCTTATAAAGCAAGAACCTAAGCCATATAAATTGTTACTAGACACTCAACATATTGGTTTTACTGTTTCAACTATACTTGTGCACGATCACTTGTTTTTGAAGGATTACACTGATAAATTTGTTGAGTACATGAGTCACATCATGCAGAGCTTGGATGGAAAAACTTTTACTTTCAAGATACTTTGATATCAACTTAATTGACTATAAATCTAGGTATAAAGATGAAATGTTGGTAAAAAGAATTTGCTTATTAGATAACACACCCAAACACAGTGTGGGGGGAACACACAAAATTAAAACAAAGAGCAGAAAAAGAAGGTGGTGGTTTTATTTGCATCACATTCATCATAAAAATATATATTATTTCATATATAATCCATTTTTGCATAACGTTAAATTGCATTATGTTACAAATCATTTTGCATTGCATCCATTTGTGGGTACTTTCTTTTACATTTAGGAAACGTATATAGTGACATTATTAAATTTAAGTGTGGGGGAAAGTAGTAGCATTCATGCTTTCATGTTATTACTTGCATAAAAAAATGCATTTACTGCATTTGTATTCATATTTTTCATGATTTGCCTTATGTTCATATTTTTGTTTCTGTTGCATTTTCTTTATTTTTGTGACATTGTATTTGAGTTCATATATTTTCATGTTTTTGCATCATTTAAAAAAAATGAAATTCATATGCATCCTATATTAGGACCATATATAAAAAAATTTATCAGTGTTAAATTAAAACTAGAATCACATTTCTTTTAGGTATATGCATTTAGGATATAACATTTTTTAAATTAGCTGAATCGGTTTATTTTGAATAGGCGCAATAGAGTAGGTACATTGTATTAGTCATTTGAAGGAATTTTTTTTGTGAACCACTAGTTTGAAATGGAAAATAAAATGAAAATATTAAATTACAAATGATAATAATAAGCTAGTTTATAGGTTGACTCATAAGCGATGACTATGAAGTTTGTTGGAATTTGCTGTCATTGTTTATAAGTGGGATGTCTAAAGTACATGCGTTAACTATTTTCAAACCTCTATAATCAAGAGGTGCTAAGATGATTTTGCATTACTCCCTCTCTTAAAAAATATAAAAAATAAAAATAAAATTAAAACCGAGGGTATCCAACATTGCTAGTACATATAGTGTTAGTGTGCATACCCGCCAAACTCTGTCCTACTCTCACGTAAGCCTGAAAGGTAGTGCATGGGTGATATACCTGGGTCTCATTTTATCAGTTGGACCCCTAAGGATCACCGACCTATACTGACATTATCAGAGTCGGTTTGCAGAATCCGCCAAGCTCTATTCCATTCTCACGTAAGCCCGAAAGGCAGTGTATAGGTGGTATATCCAGATCCATGAGTTAGGTGTATGCATATAAAATAATAATAATAATAACAATAATAATAAAATAAAAAGAAGGTAAGTGATCGAATTTAAGGCACTCTCTGTGGTTTTATTGATTTGAAGTTGTTATACAAGTGGAAATAGAAATATCGCTTTGTAAACTTTAACAATCAAATTAAAAACTAATTTCATAGTTGCACTATATTTTCAATTGAAACAACTAGCAAGGTAGAGTCGAGTGTGATGAGAACTTGATTTTTGTTAAGGTTTGTGACTAGGCGATGAACTTAGATTTCTAGATTTTGACTAAAAACATGTGTACGTTGTAGTGTTGTGACTATTCAAAAATAAATCGATTTGTTATTTTTCATAACCTTTTGCATTCATGTAGCTGCATTAGAATCATAATCCAACATTTGGATTTTGTGGGTACTATTTGCTAAAAACCCATATGTGACACAACTAGTCCTACTAGGACATCTATGGGTTTAAAGGCTTGTTGCATACGCTAAATGCAACTGTGTTGCCCTACAAAAGTGTGCTAATAAATTTAGTTAGATCTTACTCGAGGACAAATAAAGGTTCTAGTGTAGGGGTATTTGATAAATATCAAATATTGAATATTTTAACCTACATAGTTACACATTTTAATATCCAGGCAGTATTACCTGGTCCTTCTATTGTGTTTTATTACAGATTCTTATGAAGAAATTATCAGAGAGATGATTTAAAAACACTTGTTTAATTCCAAGACTCTTGATAAGAAGAAATTTTTTTTGCACAAAAACTATTATAGCACAACTGGTTTGAAGATCTGCATTTATTAGGAGGTCATTAGTTCAAATCCCATATAGCACACATTTTTTTAGCCATTCAAATATCCTAGAAAGACATTTCTAGAACACACCAAATCAAGAGGCTTCTGGAGCATGTTGGAGAAAGAGGCTTCTAAAATAATATGGAACGCACATAGTACAAAAGTTTCTAGAGATGGACCACGTCAAAAATTTCTAGAACATTCATGTTTTTAGATTTGGATGTAGAAATCTCTATAAATATCTCCACCTAGAAATATTTTAGATCATCTTGGCAATTACTTTCAATTCTATTTCTAGGGTTATGTATTTAGTACTTCCAACTCTTGTAATCTCTTTGAACTTTACTATTTAATAAATAAATTAATCAAAACTTACTTGTTACTTGTTCTTATTCTATTTTATTCTCTTTCAATTTTTTTTAGTTTATGCTTCATAGTATTTATTCTATTTGAGATCTATTGATTTTCCAAGAGATCAATAGATTTCATTTTTTCAAATTATATGCACGACCTATTAAATTAAGGTAACTTCTTATTTATATTTCCTTGTTTTCTTATTTTTATTAGAGCATTTTCCTTTCCTTTCTTTCAATTTCCTGTTTGAAATTTAGCAGATTTAACTTCTCAAATCGTCTAACTCGCTTAGAAGTTTGACAAGCATTAGTAATTAATAATTCCATGTTGATTCGACCTGTATTCGCACAACACTGCAACAGACGCCGTGCGCTTGCGGTAAATAAAATCACGATTTTTTTTCACATCAAAAATCATCGATCACTTGGATATATATATATATATATATATATATGTATATATGTATGTATATGTAATGCCCCTAAATTTTAATTAACATTATTCATGATATTTAATTGGATAGATTAAATAGAATAATGTGAATAATTAGGGAGATGAGATTAAAAAATCCAATGGCCATGTCTTAATGAATGAACTAAAATAAAACTTAACTAAATTAAGAATGAGGAATTTCCTAAGGGGTAAACTTGGAAATAGGGTAACATTTCTTAGTATTTATCTCTTCCTCCACTTTAATAAACTTCCACTTTCTCATTCTTAAATCTTCACCAACTTTGGCCGGCCATTAAAAGCTCTAGGAAGAGCATAAATTGAAGAAAAAGCTAAGGAATTAAAGCTAGGAAATTATCTCATTATCCAATCAACTAATCAAGGTGAATAATCATGTTTATCATCTCATTTTCTGTGTTTGGATCAGTTATGGGTTATACCCGATTCATGTTTGTGATTTTGGTTAGGATATAATCATTTAAACCTTTGTTTGGATAAGACTTAGGTGTTTTAAAATGTTAATGGGCTAATTAACATGTTTTATTCGGTTTTGGTTAAATTCTGAGTTGTTTTGATATTCATATGCTTTGAAATTTTAATATGTTGAAGTATATGATTTAAAATATTTTTGCAGGTTTTTAGGGATTTTTCCTTAGTGGTTAACTAAGGTAATTAAATTAATTAAGCCTAAGGGCTAAACTGCAATATTGCTTCCGCCTTGGTCAAAGCCGGAGGGAAATTGCTTTCAAAAATTGATTTGGGGAAGAAGTATAGTGTTTTAAGAAAAAGGGTTGACTTTGGTATACTTTTTACTATTCGAAACCATAAGTGGAAGCCCCTTGACTAATCACAATTAGACAAGTAAGATAAAACATCACTTCAGTAAGCCCAAATGTTCCCTCCGACTCCAAAAGCCGCTTTTATCCCTTCGTCTAAGTCGAAGGGTATGCATGGTAATGAAGGGAAGAGGGGCGAAGGGTCGGAGAGCTGCTTCCTTTGTTTCAAATGGAAAAATAACTTGCTTTCAACAGGGACGAAGGGGATCCTTCGATTCTATAAATTTTTATAAAAAGACTAAGTTTTAAATACTCAAGGAGGGGCCACGAAGGGTATCTTCAAAAGCCAAAACCTTCAAGAGTTAATGTTTTAACTTCTTTTCAAAAAGATTTTTATACCCTTCGATAAAGTCGAAGGGGAAGGGCGAGGAAAATCCCAACCTTCCTATTGTTTTTATAGTAAAAGTTCTAATACCTTTCGACAAAGTCGAAAGGGTAAACCTTCCGACAAGGTCGGAAGTATACTTTCTAAGGGTTGGTTCCAACACCAACACTTCATTATTTTTAAATGATTTCGAAAGGTTTGAACTCGAAAGGTTTTGATTTCGAAAGGTTTGATTTCAAAAGGTTTGATTTCGAAAGGTTTGATTCCAAAAGGTTTTGATTTCGAAAGGTTTGATTTCAAAAGGTTTTGATTTCGAAAGGTTTAATTTCGAAAGGTTTATAAATGGTTTTATAAGGAGGGACACCCTAGGCTTTCGACTAGATCGAAAAGAAACCTTCCAACAAGGTCAAAAGGTAGGACTTTTCGATAAGGTCGAAAGGTATGATTTTATGATGCTTTCAAAAGAAAGGTTTCCGAAGTGGCTAACTTTGGATGTTTATTTGCTTTCGAATGGGACTTCATTCGAAGGGTTTTAAAGGGCTGTTTTCAGCCATTTTTCTTATGTAAAACTTTGCTAAGTCAAAGGGATTACTTCAAAGGGTTATAACATAAAATACTTATCTTTGTTTGAATATATAAGAGGGATCCTTATTTAAATTGAATGTTATAAAACCTTGGGGACACCAGGGTGGGTTTAATGTTTTCGATACATAGCTTGGGGTTACAAACAGAAATATGCTTTCAAAAATATACATTGGGGCTATCAATGTGTTTTATTTGATTTAAACTAATTGGGGGCGACCAATGGAAATAGATTAAACAGGCCTGGGGAAAATAATTAATCATGGGGATCATGATATTTTAATTGGCCAAGTAATGGGTTCTTGGTTAACCTAGGAAAACCATGGAATGTGCGGTGGATAGCCCACATCAAATTTCTAAAGTAAAGAATGTTTTGCTAGAGGTGGTTAGCCTCGGGATTTGGCACCCAAGGGTTCATAGTCATCCTAGGAAAACTATGGAGTGTGCGGTGGATAGCCCATACCAACTTTTATAAAACAATGTACGATGGATAATCTCAATTTATTTTGATGAATTTGGGACGGATAGTCCTATTAAAGTTTTGATGGATAGTCATTTCAAAGATTTTACATGGGAACACTAATAAATTGCATTTAGATGGGATATCTAATAAATGGGTTGATGGGATATCCAATGTATATGATTTATGGCTTTATTTCATATTATGTTAAGACTAATCATTTTGGGTGCAGGGGCATAGTAAATGGTTTGCATGTTTTATTTTGGATACTAGTAAGGGGAAAACCCATTCCGCTAAGCGGCGTGGTCTAACTAAATATCTATTTATGATAAGAGACTATAGGGGATTATTTATACCAGACTTATTGTCTGACTCGAAGTTTGTGTTTCTCCACAAACTCTCGGGTACTCAAAAATTAATTTGAGTAGTCTGAGAGTGGGAGACTTTCAGGTTTTGGATGAATAAGCTTCCGAAGACGTGCATGAGGCAGTGTTAGCTATATAGGAGCTATTTTGTTTTTTCCACTATGATGTACTAAGAACTGTAAAGTTAATAGTTATTAGTTCTCTGATCATCATAAGGGGACATCTTCATACGTCGCTCTTATTGTATTTTGTACATGTATATGTGATCTGAGCGTGGTTACGTCTGGGATTATGTAATTAAATCTTAAATTTAAATTCATAAGAAATGAGAAATTCTGTTTTGTTGAAGTTTAAATTTTTTCATATTCTTGTGTTTCTGTGTTGCTAATAGTTTCAAGATTCCAATTTCGATCACTCAGAAATAACACCTATGGATGACTGCAGCATCCGTAGCAGTTAGTTTTGAGCCTCCGGAAGCGGGATGTTACAGTATATATATATATATATGTATGCATGTATATACTTGATTTTGTAGCAGTACATTGTATATTTTATTTGTATATGAGACTTATTGCATCAAATATTCAATTCTGACTTCCTGTATTATTATTTACTTATTAGTTACTTCTGCTAGTGTAGTCTCTTATATATTGTGTATCTTATTATATTCATGTATATTCAGTATATTATCATTCCTATGTGAGTTTATATCGTTATGTCTTGGTATAGTGTTTTGTTTCTTCTTCTTTCTTTCATTTCCTGACAAGTCGTCTTTTGTGATATTTAGGAGTCAGACGTTCTCATTCGACATGGATTTTTAGGTTTAACAGTTGGCAGTTTGTTATTGACAATGTATTACATATAGCCACTGGTGGCACTAAAGGATTACTTACTGCTAGTTATTGGATAATCATGGAATGACACACTCTAGAGTTTCATATTAGTTAATAATAACTAAGGTCAAACAAGATATCTCAAAGTGATGATGTTACGCGGTTCTATCTACCTGAGAATACTATCGAACTTCAGTGTGGACATTATACTTTGATTATAGTTAAATCATGGCATGACGTCCATTGAACGAATATAGTTGGGTCTGAGTAGAAGCTGAAAGGGTTAAAGGTATGCCTTGATGGAATTATGTAATTTGTTACATATCTCTAACTCTAGGACCAATCTTGTTCAAAGTAAAAGGTGTTTTTTCCTTTTATTATATACTTATTATATAGTTATATAAGTAATTATGTAATTAATTTAAAGTATATAGATGGAAAATCCTTAAATGATATGTTATGTGATAATAATTATAGTGTTGTAATCATGAGAATTGTATTATACCGAAAACAACATATTTTTTAAAATATTCCTAGTCAAGATGTTTATAGAAAGGATATCGATTCGTCCACTAAGACTAGAGTACCTAACGCTCTCTAACTATTGGGCAGTGTATTACTCATGGCAGCTGGGGGTATCAAGGGGTTACATATTGATAGTTATTGGATAACTATGGACTAACTCACTCAAGAGTTCTCTGTTGGTTAATATAACAATGGTCAAACAGACAATCTCGAAGTGACGATGTTACACAATTCCCTTGACTTGAGAATACTGTAGAACTTCAATGTGAGCACTCCACCATGCTTATGGTTAAATTGTAGCCTGGTGTCCATTGAACGATTATAGTTGGGTTCGAGTTGAAGCATTGGAAGTAAAACACTATCCAATAGATAATTCATCTCCGCGGTTATATGGGTTTGTATCATGGTCAACTGTAGTCCCTTCAAAGTCAAAATCTCTGGTCAGAGTAGCATAATAATGATGTTATTATTGAACCAAAGACTTTGTTATTGGACTTACAAAGTTGGATGTGGAGGATGTTGGAATTTCGATCAAAATCAAATTCCATAAGTCCTAATGTGGTATAATTTTAACGAAGAGAATTAGTATAAATAATCATTACTACTGGGTACCGCTTATAATAAGTGACATATATTTTACCAAGAGATGCATAAGCGATAGATTCGGCCAAAATGTCTCAACATTAGCTAAGGTGACATGTGAAGATTAGTATTTGAATCATTAAATATAAATTGCTGAATGGATTTACATCTTTGAGTCACATAACCGAAATAATGAATATTCTGAATGAACCACATGATATAATTAATTTTTAATCATTGAAAGTTGATTATATTAATCAAGATTTATGAAATATTAATTATCAAATATTTTATTTGATATATTTGAATATCATTAGTATTTAAAGAGTTCGTATATAAAAGTTATAAACACGTGTGTCAGTATACGATATCGATATAAAATTTAAATTAGTTTTCAATAAGAATAATACTAATTAGGTTTTGGAAATTTTTTGGACTCAAAACCCCATGTATTGGTTGGCCGTAACATGTGGAAGAGGAAGGGTTTTTGAATTTTGAAATGAAAGGGAAATCTTAGTTAAAGGGATAGGAATCACCGTATCTTTTAACACATTTATTTCCTCCTTTAATTGATTTTGTCACCGTCATTTTCTCTTTTCTCCACACCAAACCAGATCCAAATTTTAATGGAGGCCATGTTTTCAAAATTATAAAACCAAGTTCAAACAAAACCAATCAAAAAAAAAGAAAAGGTGGTTATCTCTAGTTTGTTGTAGATCTAGAGATCGATCTATTGGATCTAAGATTCTTTACATCTTCAAGGCGTTTTTCTTGACTGCATCTCAAAAGGTAATCTTCTATTTTGCTTACTTATAACTTCATTATGTTCATCTATTCTTCACCTACTCTATTAACTCATTTGTATATATTTGGATAATTTGTTGGATATTTAATTTATTTATAACGACCCATCCTCTCGCCCCCCCAAATGTCGACATTGATACATCCATTGTATTCGTGTGCCGAGCATTAAAGTGCCAAAAGGACAAACTATTAAGGTCAACAGGAAGAAGACTAGAATAGGAAAGGAAGAACACAATATCATAATCTCATAATGGAATGGTAATCTATAAAATAAAAGGAACGATACAAAGGGTTACTCTGAATATAGAAATTTCAGAGTTACTAAAACCTAAGTACTATCATCTGCCCGGACGGTTGTAACTTCCTGTCCATACAATGTCGATGTATATAATATAGAAATGTAGCGGAAATAAGGATACTATGGAAGATAATCATCCAACTCTTCTCCATTAGCTCCAAAGCGTCCATAGCTAAATCTAGAAACATACACGGGGCTGACCCGAGCATTATAAGAAAATAACACTCAGATCGGTCTGGTAAACCAGCCTGAGAAAGTCAAGAAATATGAGTGACATGTAATAGTAACCACTGAGACCGTGCATATTCCTGCAATGATTTACCCTTTAAACAGATCAACCATTAATTAAGTTTAACATATAGTGATATGATAGATAATGTATAGTGTTGCACATAAATCATATCAAATGGTTGCTGTGTGAATGCCACAACAATAATAGGTATACAATCAGTACCGCTAAGGCGCTTTTGCATATGAATTGTTTTCCATGGAGACACCTTCAGTAAAGTGAAGTGGATCTCCATAACAGGGATCAAAAACTTCCTTCCGAGCATCGTATATCTCTAGATAAGATAAACTCTAAGATAAACACAATTGGCCAACGATGAACTGCGTGGCACCAAGTATCAACAACTCCTGCGTGCCACATTATGATAAGCATACTCTAGATATGGAGTTGATATACCCTCATGGGTAAGCTAAACCTGAGTGCATTGTTCTCTGGTTTTAGTAATTTCCAATGTCGAGACTACGTTTGGCATCTTACACATGAGTCTTCATCAATCGAGTAGTACACGAATCCCAAATTGGATTCCCACATCTAGAAAAGATCACGAATCACTACATGGATTCGAGCACCTTGAACGGATCTTGAACCTCCACATAGGTTCTCCGCATAAGTCCTTCGACGAATGCTAATGTTGTCCTCTCTCTTGGAATACTCTTCAAGAAAGACATAGCATAGTCCGAAATGTTAACGTTGACCTTTTCCTTGGACTTAACCTTAGGATCGATAGTTTAATTCTATAACATTCCACTTCACAACCGCTTCTAAAACATAGATCGCGAATATGGTTTTGAAGTGATTATGGGTTTGAGTCATCTCATATAAGTACACTCTTCCCACTTACCAAACTCTCCAAAACCAATCGATGAATTCCCAGTTATCTCAATTTTGGTTCTCTTAGAAGTACACAAAAGCTAGAGACATTTCATATCAATGGTCCTCCCTGGGGATTCTCATTGATATGAAATCACAAAGTCTTTCGACAATTCCTTAGTCAATATTTGGTCAAGTTCGATAATCGACTAATCGATTATCTAGTCAAAAAAATTGCTTATACAAATCAATATTCGTAGGCTTAACTCATTTCCGACATTATGACAACTATTCCTCATCCAAGAGTGAAGCCAGATAATTTAGAGCATCGATTGCATCGAAGCCTTGCCTCGACACTTTATTCTTGAATCTTAAAAATAGATAAGTCTACCTCGTCGGCTTTTAGTGTTAAGTATAATATTAATGATTCCATAAACCAGTAAGAAATCAATAATATTAATATGTTTCCAACATTTTCTGACTTACTATTCCTCGGTCAAGAGGGAAGCCGGTAGGTTGGAGCTCTATTGCTCCATCCCTACTCAAACATCAATCTTAACTCTCATAAATAGATAAGCCTTACTTCATCAGCTTTTAATGTTAAGCATAGTTAATTACTTTTCAAACAAGTAATCAAACAATTAATTATTTGGCCATTTAGAAATTCTAACTCCTTTGTAAACCTTTTGTTTATACTTTTAAAACCCTTTTAAAAATGATATATATGTATATTAACTTACTTGTAAAACTTGATATTTAAATAAATAAGTCAAAAGATATTTTATTCCATAAAATATAAAATAGTCAACATATTTCCTGAAAACTATATATACTTAAAAAATATTTTAAAATACTCTATATTACATATAATAGGTTTTATAATATTTACTTAAAATATTTCTTGAAAATAACAACTTTACAACTTTCCTTAAAACTTGAAAAGAACGTGCTTTCTATATATTTTAACAAAATATCCCTTTTTTAAAAATTCACAACTAATTATTAAAAATTTATAAATATCTCAAACCGCTTTCTAAATATTCTAATATGACTTATTAAACACTTGTAAAAATAATAAAACAAAATATTTAAATTCAAATATCTTTTCAAACCTCTTAAAGTCCAAAATCAAGGCTAAACGGGGCAGTTTTGCACAAGTGAAGTTTTGACCACTTTCGAAAGTTTACTTAACTTTTTACTATTCAAGCTTTCAATAACAACCAATGTACATATAAAAAATTATAAATATGACGAGAAACACCTAAGGATTTCTGTACAAAGTTCCATAGAAATCGTCGAATACTAGATAATTCCAAAATGCATCTATAGCGGCTATCGCTATAAGTGCACTTCAACTCCAAATCTGATCTAAATCAAAGTCAATCTATAACCTATGTACTTTGTTCAAGGTCTTATCACAAGTCCATTCAAGTCTATTCCAAGTCCATACATATGGATCATATGTGTCACTTACTTTCAAAGCAAGAATTCAAACCAATGTTTTAACACATGTCAACAAGAATTCAACAACTTAAACACAATCAAAATACAACACATATACATGTTATATTTTCCATTCAAAGTGAGGTGTTAATTCACCTTTAACCACACAAATAACCAAGATCCAAGTACCTAAGCTTAACCCCTTGCTTGCAATTACCTTTCCTTCCTACTTTCCCTGCTTTTGCACTTGCTTTTGCCTCTTCTCCTCACTATATGCTCACGGCCTATGCTTCCTTGGGGAGTTTGGCTTTGTTTCTTCAACTTCAGTCTTGGTAGGATGTTTTTCAATGTTCTTCCAAGGCTTCACTCCAAGCTTGGGTTGATTTGGATTTAATTTGCAAATATTTTGCTTTAGGAATTTTGAGAAGAGGAAGAAGAAGACGACATTGATTTTATGATAAATTTAGCTTGTGAATTTGTGATTATAACTTTAAGGTATGCCTCTCCTTATATAGGCACGAGAATGGTGTTTCCTAAGCTTGAATTCACACCCCCAACCTTGCCATGGAAGACTTACCTCCCATCACGCTTTACATCACTTCTCCTTTATGCTAATTACCATAATACCCCTCTCATGATAATATCTCTTATTCATATGGAAGCTTCTAGAACCTTCCATACTTTATGAAGTGGAGAGTGTGTTAATTAGTTGCTAATGTGTTCATTTGATCATTAGACAAGCGCACAAGAGTTCAAACAACTTATATCGATCGAAAAGCAGTTTACCGATAATCCGATTTTCGGTCACATTATCGATTTTCCATCGAAGAATTTTGTAGTAAAAATATGTTTCTTATCATTATTCATTAATTAAATGATGTCTAATAAGGTTATAAAATCATATTTATAACACTTGATTATATTTCAAAACGTTTCGATATTCAAAGACGAAGTGTTCGAATTTCTGGGGCGCTACATTCTCCCCCACTTAGAATATTTCATCCTCGAAATTCAAATAAGAACGATAATCAGAGAAGATAGACGAAACAAGATATATATATATATATATATATGTATGTATGTATATAGTACTGCTGAAACTCTATGCAAATGAAACCGCAAACTAAAATGCATACTAAGCGACTCCACATCAAGCGATGATTACAGTACAAAAGATATACGATACTAAGATAAGAAGAAATCCCTAATCTATAAGCAACTCTAGATGGATCTCCTTCAAGCTGTCCTCCATCTTCTTTGTACCATCCCGAGCATCCTTGCTCCTTGGCACATCTAACCTTAAAAATGGAACAAGTACACAAATCCTCAAATAGTATTCATAATTACTAGCAACCAATGCGCATGGTTTGCTCAGCTTCAAAACTCTCTCATCGTCCAAGGACGATAAACAATGTACTAAGCATACCTTACGCTTAACAGCCTCAGACCATTACTTAGATGATTATTCATGCTACCTCATAATAAATTGAAGAGTCATTCCCCAAACTCTTGATAAGCCAACAAACATAGTATGCAAATGTACTAAAGCCCATAGTATCCAATCTGATCACTTACTTGATTACATAAATTTCACTTCCAAACTAGTATAAATCACTTGAGCTCTTTAGTGTGGACTCCGATTTGGTTCCTTGATTTTCTGTTCTCCTTGCATAGCCATATAATATGATAGAAAACATCGATATCGTATCATGAATGCATATCAAGTTTTCACTATTAAGAATCGAGTGAATCCTTGTTCGAACCGGTGTAAACCGCCTCGAAAGTATGTACTCGAATACCGAATCAAGAACAGTCATGCGAATAAAATGATCTACGTACAGTTTACATACTTATCCTTTGGGTTTCTTAACTACACCAATTCCTTTATAATCACATTCACTTATACAAATAAAATGTCATTTAATGCTAAATTATTTATTCATCAAAAACCTAACTTCAAGTTTATCCACATTTTATAACTTAAGTTAATACTTGTATAATACTCCACTATATCCCAAGAGTATACACCAAAACATCAAATTTATAACAAGTATGATTAACAAATTTAAAACCTGCTTTAACTTGGTATCTTCTCAAATTTAAGTGTTGTATATACTAAACTTTATATTTTCAAAAATACTTAACTACAAGTTCTATAACAACTCAAAAGTTCTCGACTATCCAAAATAGGAAAAAATTCCATTTCATTTTAACAAATGGAAACTACCAAATAACATATCCTATCACGATGCACATATCATACTTTCCTAATGCATAGGCTACATGTGTCCATAAAACAACTTAATAAGAAAACTTCAGAACTAAACATGGGTTTTCATTTCAAATCTTTGAAATAATATATACATATAACTTTTGTATATCAAATCTTACTTTCGAATTTAAATCAAAATCCATTTTATCAAAACAACTTTGTAGCATCTCTCACTTAGAAACCCGAAAATGAACGCCGATGATGCGGTAGTCATTACCGATATTATATTCAAGTGATAGAAGTTAGTTCAATACACCCATACCATACTCTTGGTACTCGATCAAAATCATTCCAAAGCGGTATTGGACACTTCGCATAATAATACTAAGTATCATGATCTAACCAATTCCAAAGTTTTTACTTTCAAAAATACTAATATTATTTTCTCCAAAAATCTTGAAATTTTTTTTCAAAGATACCGTGATTTAAGTTCTCAAATTCTCTATTTAAATCCTTTTTTGTTTATAAACCATATTTTATAAACCATACTTATATAGAATCGGTTCGTTATATAAATCTTTTCACAAATAGCTATGTCCAAAATATTCTATCTTTCCTTTTGTTAATAGTAAACATTTTTTTATTAAATTTTAACTTCTAACCCAACATTATCACCGAACGCCTTATAGTCAAACTGTGAAACTTAATTCATAAAGTGTTCATCTAATGTACCCATAATCACTATCTACCCATCCCATAATGTAAAAAGGTAAAGCTGCACATGAATTGGTTGAGTACAAATCAATAAAAAACAATACTCAATGTTCCTAACATGCTAAGCATGACTAAACAATCAGATTACGGGATATTGAACTATGAGAAGCACTAATATCAAACCAAATGCAAATAAGTAAACTATAAACAAATAGTATACCAACAAGAATCTGCTTTCCCTTCGTAGCTGCAGAAGTGGAAAGTGCCGAAGCAAGTGCAAATACCCTAGGCTGTTGCGCTACCTGAAACATCAGCCAATTCCTAACAAATGGTTAGGCCGGTGGCAACCGTAACAACCTTTAGGTATAAACTGGACTTCAAGCTTCGGAAACTTCTCGATCGGTGCCTTCACTAATGGTGCTTTTGCCACTTTCCCTCAATTTCCCGACCTATAACTCATAGTAAGGTATCCCTTCTTCCTACACTTATAACAAGTTAAACCAAAAATATCTCTCGGCGGCTGAAACTTTTGCTTGTTGCCTCTAGTCAGTGCAGATATAGACGACCTTGAAGCTGAACCCTTGAGCCGAAAAGCCATACTTATAATATCCTTGAATGTTCCTTAGATATGATCCGTCATATCCTTACATACCATGTTGCACAAACTAATTTAAGCATGGACTTCGATGATAGTCTTGGTGTCGTTAAACGTCTTTCTGCCAAACATCTCAAACTCTTGCCATATTGAAGCAAAGTCTTTACATGGCCGAACCTACACCACTTCTTCTACTAAATCTCTCTCAGCATGAGAAGCATTGGCCTCCATAGTTCTTACTACCTAATCAAAGCAGAACAGCTTTAGGAAACTAAAGGGTAGAGTTACTCCAAAGAGAGGGTTATGAAGAAAGAGATATTCCTAAGAAATAATTTTAAAAGTCAAGTTTTCAAAATACAAATATGATCTCATATGTATAATACACTCGACTCATTTTAGGGTGTCGCTAACCCTATCTCTAATGAGCCATACCCAACTAAAGCCAAAGTATTCGCTCAACCTTGTGCTTTGATAATAATTGTAATGACCTACTCTCTTGACCCCCAAATGTCGACACTAATACATCCATGTATTCATATGCCAAGCATCTAAGTGTTGGAAGGATGAATTGTTAGGGTGAAAAACAAAAGAATAGAATAGGAGAGGAAGAACACAACATCAGAATCTCACAACGGAACGGTAGTATAAAATATCAAAGGAATAGTATAAAGGGTTATTCTAAATGCAAAAATTACAGAGTTACTAAAACCTAAGTACTATCATCAACCCGGATAGTTATAACTACCTTTCTTTACAATGCCGATATATAAAATATAGAAATGTAGCGAAAATAATGATACTACGGAAGATAATCATCCAACTCTTCTCCATAAGCTCCAAAGCATCCCTAGTTAAATCTAGAAACATACACGAGGCTGACCCGAGCATTATAAGAAAATAACGCCTGGATCAATCTATTAAAACAGCGTGAGAAACTAAAGAAAGATGAGTTACATGTAACAGTAACCATTGAGACCGTATGGATTCCTATAACGATTTATCCCTTAAAGAGACCAACTATTCATTAAGTTTAACATATAGTGATAAGATATATAATGTTAATGTACCACATAAATCATATCAAATAGTTGTTGTGTGAACGCACAATAATAGGTATACAATCAATATCGCTAAAGTGCATTTGCATATGGATTGTTTTCCATGGAGATGCCTCCGGTAAACTTAAGGGGATCTTCATGACTAGGATCGAAAACTTCTTTCTGAGCATCGTATATCTCTAGATAGGATATACTCTAAGGTAAACACAACTAGCCTAACGATGAACTGTATGGCACCAAGTATCAACAACTCCTGCACGCAACATATCAATATACTGTAGATATGGAGTTGATATGTCCTCATGGGTAAGCTAAACCCGAGATTGTGCATCCTTCTCTAGTTTTACTCATTTTGATGTCGACTCTACATTCGGCATCTTCCACATGAGTCTTCATCACTCGAGCAGCACACAAATCCCTAATTGGATTCCCACATCTCGAACAGATCACGAATCACTGCATGGATTCGAGCACCTTGAACATATCTTGAACCTCCATATAGGTTCCCCGCATAAGTCCTTTGAAGAATGCTAACACTCTCCTCTCTCTTAGAGTACTCCTCAAGATAGACAGTCTGCCACGATATCATCGTTCGAAATGTTAATGCTGACCTTTCCCTTGGACTTAACCTTAGGATAGACATTTCAACTCCATAACATTCCACTTCACAACCACTTCCAAAACATAGATCACATATAGGGTTTTGAAGTGATTACGAGTTTGAGTCATCTTATATAAGTACACTCTTCCTGCTTACTAGACACTCCAAAACCAATCGACAAATTCCCGATTAACTCAATTCTAGTTCTCTCCGAAGTAAGCAAAAGCTAAAGACGTTTCGTACCAATGCTCCTCCCTAGGGGTTCTCATTGATATGAAACCGTAGAGTATGTTAATAAATCCTTAAGTCAATATTTGGTCAAGTTCGATAATCGATTAATCGAGTATCTAGTCAAAACAATTGGTTATACAAATCAATATTCATACGCTTAACTTGCTTTTGACATTCCAAATTAACTATTCCTCATCTAATAGTGAAGCGAGGTAAGTATAGCACTGGTTGCATCAAAGCCTTACCTAGACACTGGAATCTAACAAATAGATAAGTCTACCTCGTCGGCTTTTAATGTTAAGTATGGTATTTTTTGATATAAATGTGTGATCCTCTAAAGTAGAAGAGAGCACACATGGACAAATATATATCGTCAAAAATAAAGGAGTTTTCAACATGCCTGGCAGGTAACAAATCAAAACATATAATAACGAAAAAGTCTAAGATAACAAATCAACTACTGATGGTAACTTATCAAATGAGCTCTGGCAATGCCACCGCCCATTACACTTTAGTATCGAACTTCGGCAAGCCCACCACCCGATAGTGAAGTGTTAGAAGTACCCAAAATATGCCATGGTGCATCCAAATGCATAAATGGGATCAACTGTTAGTCCATAGGATAGTGGTTTTGATGACAACAACTATAGAAGTGTTATAAAATATATATGTGCAGGAAATCTATATGCAGGTATCAACAAAAGAAGACTGTACAGTAAAGAAGACAAAATTGATGAAGACAAAGATCAAGAGTTCAAGATTGAAGACTCATGAGATTCAAGATATTCAAGAGTTCAAGACAAATAATATAGTTAGGTTAGATATTTGTTAAAACTCCTTGAAAGCACTATCATTCTTTTTTATCCAATTTACTCGTGGAATGGAATCCACTTCGTTCTTGTTAAAGGGATGGAACCCTAGTGAGATGGAACTCACGAAATATCTAGTGGAACGGATAGTAGCCCTATTTTGTTATCCACTAATTTTGATTCAAAATGATTTTCAAAATTATCTCTTGTTTCATAAAATGATTTTCAAATATTCCTTTTCAAAAGAAAAACCTTCGTTCGTATTTCCAAAAATGTTTTAGCCTCAAAATCATATTTATCATTTTGTTATATTTTGATTTCAAAATTGTCCTTGATATTTTAGCCTCAAAATCTATTTTAATATTATATTTACTTTAGTTTATTTACCTTGATTTTAAATATATTTTAGTATATATACATATATATATATTCATAAGTATTTCTACTTCTAAATACCTTCTACAAATACATAGAGTCCATTTGAATAAAGTTGCATATGTTTTAAATCATCATTTTCAAAAGAAAAGCAAATCATCATTTTTACTAGACCATGTCGACATCATAGTTACTCGTCATGTCGACATGCTTCCCGTTATAGCAAAGGTTGTTTTCAAAAGAAGTGTCTATTCGCTTAAACCTCTTTGAATGGACACATCCATTCATTCTCTATAAATAGAGACTGTTATGGACGTTTTCCAGTAACTACTTTCATTAGTTTCTCTCCTCTTTATTCTCTTATCTTATTTTCTAATCATCCTATCCATATTCTGCCGAAATCTTAAGTGAATCAAACCAGAATATCTCTAGTTTGATTCTCTTCCACTCTCTTCAAAGAATCTCAGTGCTTATCAGAGTTATAGATACATTTGTACTCAAAGAAACTTGTTTAGGGTTATAAAGGTGTGATCGTGTCCTTGGAAATCGATCGGGTGAACTTGTGTCCTGTGAATCAAGTGGTTCTACCCAGAGACCTGAGAATCTGGAGGGTGTACCTCGTTGCCTTGGAATCGAGGGATTGTAATCTAGATTATTATTGAATAGAAAGCCGTACGAGTTGTGCGGGACTGGATGTAGGGTAACACCGAACCAGTATAAAATTCCTGGTGTGTTCTTTCCTTTACTTGCTTTTTATTTATATTTGCATCTGTTTGTGATTCTGTGATTTGATCTGTAATTGTGTATTTGCATTAAGTTAGTTAATTCAATTTAAATCAAAGAAGTTTTAAAGAAATTCTTAAAACACTATTCACCCCCCCTCTAGTGTTAAATAGCCTTAAGATCATCTTCCGCGTCCCTTTCATTTGGTATCAGAGCAAGGTTTTCAAAAGTTTCATAATCTGAATTTTGAAAATTTTTAAAATGGCAATTTTTTTTAAAAAAAAATTATTAACACTGTTTTCATATGAATATGTCACAGAATCATCATGATATTGTTGTTTAAAATTATATTTAGTTATTTTGAAAAGTCACTTGATTCTTTAAATAGTTATCTTGTTTTGCAGGAGAAGAGTTATGTACAAATGGATATATAATGGAAATTGACAATGAATTGGGTACCAGATCAATTCAAAACTTTGGGTTCTCATCTACAACTTGATTTGATACTGTACTTCTCTCCATCTGCTTCGCAATGTCACTGGTTTCGTGTGAATCCGTCAAGAAATGACCAAGTTATGGCCAAATGAAGTTTTGGTGAACAAAGAGAAAAAGAAGGCAAAACTGTCAAAGGTATTCTTCAAAATGCATCCAGAGATTTGAGTAATTTTGTTCCCACTCCTTTTCGGATTGTAGTTCTTGTTCTCGCGGTCTTTTTGATGGGTGGATCATCAAATTCCGATCAAAATTGAGTGAGATATGATAGTTTGAAGTTGGCTATCCAAAACTGAAAAACTATGTACGAGATCTTCTACATTTCTTCTACTGTTCGGCCTGTTGCATCACAATACTGTCCAAATTCGACACCAAACTATTACTAGATCGTAGCCCTTGCCTTCCTCTTCGACTTGCCGCTGGTTTCATCCAATTCCGTTAAGAAACAAAGGAGATATGTCTTCTAGAAGTTTGATAGTATATAGAAAAACGGAAAGAAGATGAAGAGGAGGAATTTTTATGAAAAGTGGTGACCGTTGGGCTTATTTATAGTGGTTGAAGTGTCCATTCATTCAAAATTCGAATTCAAAGTTTTGGCGCCAAGTTGGTCAATCTACTAAATCATCCGTATCTTTCTCATATGGTCTTCAAATTCAGCAAATGAATATACTACGCTGATCAGAAAAACGAGCCCGTCGCAATAGAACAGATTTCATTGTCAAATTCGAAAAGATATAAATGTGTGGATCACAACAATGGAGGAACGACAAAGTTAGAAAGATGGAATGCAAAAATTGGTATGCTTTACTATTATTTCATCTTTATTGTTGCTTTTAGGAATATATATATCTATGCATTTAGTTAGGTATAGAAATTTATCACTTTTATAAGTTTTGATATTTTGGTCCATATATTGACACACCATAGTATAAATATCAATATACAAGTCTAATGTTTTAAAAGTCTTTTAAAATGTGTTTTCTTTCTAATAAAATCTTACAACTAATTTATTACAACTATATTAAGAAAGTAAGCATACCTTCATTCGTAGTTTTAACTTATCTAATGTTGTTTTTATTTCTCGTACTATACTTCTTTTAAGATACTAATTTTATATTTTTAAGAAATTAATAAAAGGAATTTAGAATTTTAGAATAAGGCTTTACTTATAGATCTCTTCAATTAATAAGATTGCATCACATGATACTTATCATATAAGTAGATAGTGACATACATTTTAATAAAAGCATTTTTACATGCATAATGCCAAGTCTCTTTACACATGTATTCTCATTATTTTTTTATTTTTTTTATTTTTTACTTTGATTATATTAACTACTATAAAAATTGGGTCAAAAATCACCATTTTTGCCCAGAACTTTAGATAGCATTTCTGAAATGCTGTCTTTGCTTTTGTTACGCTGCAAATACGTTTTTATAGCATTTATGTGCTTTGAAACGCTGTAGTGTTTCTGAAACTTTTCACAGCATTCGGTAAATACCGCAGTTTCTGTTTTATAATGCTTTATATAATGCAAAAACTTTTTATAGCATTCTGTAAATGCTGTCTTTTCTACTTAAAACTTTAAATTATAAAATAACGATATTTAAACTAAGTATTTTTCTCTATTCTTTTAGAAATTATTTTCTAACTTATATTAGAATATTTAAAATTAATGTTTAGATATTCTTTAGTAATTAATTAAAATTTAAATGAAAGAGGCCTTAATATAACACATGCTTATTTTAGTTTTTTAATCTTTGTTATTTTTAATATTTCATTATGATATTTTTTATAAAAAAATGTTTAAACATGTTTCTAAATATTTTAGTCAATAAAAATTTAATATAAAGGTTTTAATTAGTGAGTTAAGTATTTTATAAACATGGAAGTTTGGATTCTTAAAAATAAAAATAAAAACAATCAAGTTAAAATAATTATTTAAGTAGGCTATTAATTTTTATATTTGATCATATATATATATATATATATATATAGTTTAGGTCCATATTTCTTAGCAATTTAATTTTGATATTGAGTTTGATTACTACCTTTCATGAATATGTTATAGTTTTAATACCATTTATTACCTTTAAACTCTTACTTTACAACTCTTTCTGTCTCATTCATTAGATTCCTTAACTTAGGTTTAGTAATGCCAATTAGATATTATTTATCACTCATGTTTACCTTATAGTCTGAATATCTCTTACCATAGTATATATATCATCATATCATTGTGCAAATTATTTTACTTCATTATCATTTTATTACATATCATTATGCATCATATTTCATATCACATTTCATTGCATATTACATCATAAATTACAATGCATATCATAATCATTTGCATCACAAGTCGCACTTCATTTCGCATATTATCTCATGCTACATTGCATATGTTATACACTTCATACTGCTTTACAAACTACATATTGCATACATGTATACATAACAAGTGTATCTTATTTAGGAGGAGTTTGTAGTATTGTCTTATAATATAGGATTATTAGTTTTTGGTTGATTTGATTGATTTGATTGACTTGTTTGAATTGTTTGACTTGATTGACTTGTTTAATTTATTGACTTGATTGACTTGTTTAACTTGTTTGAATTGATTGATTTGTTTGACTTGTCTGACATGATTGGTTTTGATGTATGTGTTGATTATATTGACTGAAATATATTTATACATATTTATTGAATAATTATAGTATAATTAAGTTAATATCTTTCACAATTCATTTACTATACTTTGTTCTAGTATTAAGTTTAAGGGGAAGTTTTATAGTTAGTGGTTTAGGACTAAGTTTTAGTTTTAGATCTAAGTGTTTATTATTTATGATAACACTATCATAATAATCACACGTCATAGAGTAATAAGTTTTAGGGGGAGTTATATAGTTTAGAGTTAGTGTCATTTTTTTTGTTGATGACAAAGGGGGAGAAGTATAAAATAGGTTAGTTAGGCATAGATTAAGGGGGAGTTATTAGATTTAGGGGGAGTTATAAGGAGAATATAAATATTTTATAAACAAAGGTTGTCATCATCAAAAAGGGGGAGAATGTTAGTCCATAGGATAGTGGTTTTGATGACAACAACTATAGAAGTGTTATAAAATATATATGTGCAGGAAATCTATATGCAGGTATCAACAAAAGAAGACTGTACAGTAAAGAAGACAAAATTGATGAAGACAAAGATCAAGAGTTCAAGATTGAAGACTCATGAGATTCAAGATATTCAAGAGTTCAAGACAAATAATATAGTTAGGTTAGATATTTGTTAAAACTCCTTGAAAGCACTATCATTCTTTTTTATCCAATTTACTCGTGGAATGGAATCCACTTCGTTCTTGTTAAAGGGATGGAACCCTAGTGAGATGGAACTCACGAAATATCTAGTGGAACGGATAGTAGCCCTATTTTGTTATCCACTAATTTTGATTCAAAATGATTTTCAAAATTATCTCTTGTTTCATAAAATGATTTTCAAATATTCCTTTTCAAAAGAAAAACCTTCGTTCGTATTTCCAAAAATGTTTTAGCCTCAAAATCATATTTATCATTTTGTTATATTTTGATTTCAAAATTGTCCTTGATATTTTAGCCTCAAAACCTATTTTAATATTATATTTACTTTAGTTTATTTACCTTGATTTTAAATATATTTTAGTATATATACATACATATATATATATATATTCATAAGTATTTCTACTTCTAAATACCTTCTACAAATACATAGAGTCCATTTGAATAAAGTTGCATATGTTTTAAATCATCATTTTCAAAAGAAAAGCAAATCATCATTTTTACTAGACCATGTCGACATCATAGTTACTCGTCATGTCGACATGCTTCCCGTTATAGCAAAGGTTGTTTTCAAAAGAAGTGTCTATTCGCTTAAACCTCTTTGAATGGACACATCCATTCATTCTCTATAAATAGAGACTGTTATGGACGTTTTCCAGTAACTACTTTCATTAGTTTCTCTCCTCTTTATTCTCTTATCTTATTTTCTAATCATCCTATCCATATTCTGCCGAAATCTTAAGTGAATCAAACCAGAATATCTCTAGTTTGATTCTCTGCCACTCTCTTCAAAGAATCTCAGTGCTTATCAGAGTTATAGATACATTTGTACTCAAAGAAACTTGTTTAGGGTTATAAAGGTGTGATCGTGTCCTTGGAAATCGATCGAGTGAACTTGTGTCCTGTGAATCAAGTGGTTCTACCCAGAGACCTGAGAATCTGGAGGGTGTACCTCGTTGCCTTGGAATCGAGGGATTGTAATCTAGATTATTATTGAATAGAAAGCCGTACGAGTTGTGCGGGACTGGATGTAGGGTAACACCGAACCAGTATAAAATTCCTGGTGTGTTCTTTCCTTTACTTGCTTTTTATTTATATTTGCATCTGTTTGTGATTCTGTGATTTGATCTGTAATTGTGTATTTGCATTAAGTTAGTTAATTTTAAATCAAAGAAGTTTTAAAGAAATTCTTAAAACACTATTCACCCCCCCTCTAGTGTTAAATAGCCTTAAGATCATCTTCCGCGTCCCTTTCATCAACAAGCAGCTTCGCTGGTGAATGAACGCCTCACAACTAGCTCAGACAATCTGGATCCAACATATAAAATCTCTCCTAACAAAAATCCTGCAGACAGCAGCCCTGCAACCTAGTAAACAACAAACCCACAATCCTGCAAATAGTAATCCTACAACATCTTCAGCCTAAACCTATACCTGAAGAGAAAACTAAAGAAAAATGTAAGAATAATACAATACGTACATATATGTATATGTATATAAATAAAATTTATATACATATATATGCACTGATTAAAAAATTATAAAAACTAGAGCTTATACTATATAGCAGCAGCAAACATCTAATACATCTAAGACTAATAAAAAGTCAGTCTCAATGAGCAACATCTAAATTTTCTCCTATGTAATGAGACAGTGGTCATGAAATCAAAAGGCATATATTTGTATGAAAATGAATTTTCATACTAATATATTTTAAAATAACAACATAAAATAATACTAATGTTGTTAGCGCCAAAATTGGTCACTAACACCCAAACGCCATTGAAAGCACCAACCAACAGTTATAGATAACGGATAGAATGTATGTAGAGAGTATAAATATGAAGAACATTAAAAATTAAAAAGAAAGGAGTAATAACAGAGGATTTATAGTGGTTCGGCAGATTCCGGCCTACGTCCACTCCAGAAATTTCCTTTTTATTGATGTCGGAATCAATTACAGTTACAATCCAGAATTTTTAGAACAACAATGGCAGAGCAGCCTTAGTATAGAAGACGAAGGGAAACAGAATGAATCTCCCATTTTCTGAAGCCCCGCCTGCTGTATTTATTGGCAAAACCCAAGTTGCTGGGCTTTCTAAGTGATACGGGCCCACTAAGACCATAGCCGAACCAACATCCTTCATCACGACCGACCCCAAGTCCTTAGTAAGCCGACCCGATATCTCTCAGGCATGACTTGAAGCAGACCTATCCAAGACTTGGAGTAAACTAGGCTAGAACCCGGTGCAAAGTTAATGCCGAACCCAAACTCCATATGCCGACCTGAACCCCTTTTCCTCAATGCCGATCCTATCCACACGTGAACTCCAGCACGCCGATCCACTCAACCATGCTGGTCCACACCATCCTGCCGATCCACCTCAGCCCAACTACCTCGGCCGAACTAGAACATGACGAACCACCAAGGCCGCACCACCTATGCCGATCCCAAGTTCTTACGTCCTTGACCGAACCACTCAGATGCCGATCCACCTACTGCCGACCCACTTCGACATGCCGAACCTCGACCAAGCCAAATCCATACTCTAACACTGGGCCACTCCCACTCTACTACCGATCCATCTTTATCCATGCCAATCTAGCCTACTCCCTTTAATGCCGATCGGCCCTAACTCGACCGATCCAAGTACGACCGAGCCACCTTGTTCGAACGGCCGACCCACATGGCCGAACTTCAATGACCGAACCATGTTATGCTGAACCCCCAGCTTCGCAATCATATTTATCATCCATGATTGATCGTCTATCCATCCAGTTGACTCAAACCCATTGTATTCCAGTCTCGACAAATGAGCAGTCGATTTAGTTAAATCCGCCTGTCCACGGCCTTGCCAAAAGGCGGGTTAACATTTGCCCCCCAAAACATGCCATGCGGTAGGAAGGCGTGTTTTGAATAGTCTCGAATCTGATATCCAAGTCTATATGTCATCCATAGCCATTCCTTCTGATTCATAATCCAATCCATTTTATCCAAGTGCCATTGTCGTATTCTTATCAAACCTACGACTGCTCCGAGTCGATATTTGATTCCTATCCAGTAACCAAATCCTTATCCAATTCCACATCCATCCGAACCCGACAACCGAGTTCTAATCCATCCATATCCAATAACCAATAACCGAATCCATGACCTCTCCGGGTCGGTATCCAAATCCAGGACCGCTCCGGGTCCATGTCCAAATCCTTGGCTGTTCATAGCCAATATCCAAATCCGTAACCTTTCCGGGTTCTTGCCAAGCGTAATCCACACTCGGCGACCTATGTTAAGTAATGCCATGGTGTTTCTGGTTCAGTGTCCCTGAATGCTAAGCAATGTCATGGCTTAAGTCCTAAGCCGAATCCTAGTCGCTTCGGACCCTTGCCGAGCATAGTCCACACTCGACGACCTGAAACAGTAACCAATAGATAATATGGGGCCTAAGTCCTAGGCCGAATCCTGGTCTCTCCGGACCCTTGCCAAGCATAGTCCATGCTCAACGACCTTTTAACCAAAAACTAGAGGAAAATCCAATCAAAATCCAATTCAAAATCCAAATTCAAACCAGAAAACAAGAAATCCATATCAAAAATCCAAACCAAAATCCAAAACAGAAAACAAGCAAAACCGGGAGTTCAAACCAAACTCCAAAACCAAACTAGAGAAAGCAAGTGTCCAAGCCAAAAAGAAAAAACTGATTTCACAAACCCAAGCATCATGGTTTATTATCATCTCAGAGCATGCCTAAGGGTTGTCTCTGTCCCCGTACATGAGTAAGTGACTTAGCCGTTTGTTCAGGGTTTTCTACTTCTTCCAAACCATCATGATTAGTTGATGACCAACCGACCACCATTCCTGGGCCTTGCGCCATCGTCGTTCAAGGTAGGCGGTGGCTGCTCCTGTTCCACCGCTGCATTCCGAGTTTCAACATATTGTCGCAACTGACCATTCCTTACATGTTCCTCGATTATATCCTTTAGATGTCGACAGCTGTTAGTATCATGCCCGTCCAGGTCATGAAAGAGACAGTGCCTTCCCGATGCTCTTTCGTGTTCTGAGGGTTCCCTCCTTGTCGGCCTTTGGTAAGGAAGGCGATCCCGAGTATCCAAGTATATCCTCTCCAATGTTGCATTCAATCCTGTGTAAGTGGAGAATTTTGGTTCTCCCCAGCGCTTCCTCTTCCCTTTACCATTGTCTTTACCCGAGCTTTCACTGGGCGGTCCTCTGTTCTTAACCATTTTTACTTCCTTTGACTTCATATCCAAACATGCATCCTCTTGTCGAAGAAATCTCTCAGCTTCATGAAAGAATTCCCCAAGATCCATTGGTGGGTCCCGTATCAATGATACTTTGAGATCCGAATTATCCCTGACTCCCGATACTACAGCCATCAGAACAATTGATGGATCTGGTCGATCCACCGAAGCAACTACTGCATTAAACCGAGTTAAGAAAGTCCTAAGCGATTCATCCGCTCTCTGTTTAACTGGCGCCGGTGTCATCGCATTCTTCGGCCTTTTTATGTGAACTCGAAACTGCTTCAAGAACCTGTCCACCAGTTCTGTCCATGTTCCAATAGATCCATCTTCCATCTGTTTGAACCACATAGCAGCTATATTGGTCAAGTACAGGGGAAAACACCTGGCCATAACCTCCTCTGATGCCCCCAGCACTTCCATATGCCTTGTGTACCTCATCAAGTGGTCAGTGGGATCCGTCTTACCATTGTATACTTCCAGAGTGGGCAACTTGAAATCGGGTGGATTCCTGGCCATCCTGATATTACGGGTAAACGGACTTTTGTTTACTCCCTCCAAATCCCTGTTTGTCAGACCTCCGCGAATAGTTCGCCTGATAATGTCGGCTAATCCAGTGTTACCTACCAAGGGTTGCCCCTATCCATATTTCCTAACCGCCTTCCAAGCCCTCGGGGGGATTCCGGTACATACTCCTCATCACACACTCATGTATCCCTGTTGGCTCCAGGCTGCGCGGCGTCATCTGGTATCCCTCCATGGATCGGTCCAGCATTCCCTGGTGGTGTGCCCCCGATTCTAGGTCCATGTAGATTGATGGTTGTTTGCTGATTGGGGGCTGCCCCCTACTGAACCACTCCATCCACTTACTGACCGAGTCCTTCTGATCCAGCTCCCTGGATCCGAGCTCCTACAGTTCCTGCTTGTCCAAATTGTCTGAAAAGTGTCTGCATCATTTCCTCTTGCCTTTTCATCAATTGCCCCTTCACGGAATTCATCATGACCTGCATCTCGTCCCTAGTGATGTAGACGTAGGCTTGATTAGCTCTAGAGGAAGCCTCCTTACTTCCCTCTTGCTGACTTCTTTTCGTCCTCTATCTCCTATTTGATTGCTTTGCCATAGACTCCAGAATCCAAGTTCCTAAGTCTTTAAATCCAAATCCAAGCTTTTGAATCCCTGAGTTCAACTCTCAGTGAAAGCACCAAAATGTTAGTGCCAAAATTGGTCACTAACACCCAAACGCCATTGAAAGCACCAACCAACGGTTATAAATAACAGATAGAATATATGTAGAGAGTATAAATATGAAGAACAATAAAAATTAAAAAGAAAGCAGTAATAACAGAGGATTTATAGTGGTTCGGCAGACTCCGGCCTAAGTCCCCTCAAGAAATTTCCTTTTTATTGATGTCGGAATCAATTACAGTTACAATCCAGAATTTTTAGAACAACAATGACAGAGCAGCCTTAGTATAGAAGACGAAGGGAAACAGAATGAATCTCCCATTTTCTGAAGCCGCGCCCGCTGTATTTATAGGCAAAACCCGAGTTGCTGGGCTTCCTGAGTGATACGGGCCCACTAAGACCATAGCCGAGCCAACATCCTTCATCACGACCGACCCCAAGTCCTCAGTAAGCCAACTCGATATCCCTCGGGCATGACTCGAAGCAGACCTATCCAAGACTCGGAGTAAACTAGGCTATAACCCGGAGCAAAGTTAATGTCGAACCCAAACTCCATATGCCGACCTGAACCCCTTTTCCTCAATGCCGGTCCTATCCACTCGTGAACTCCAGCACGCCGATCCACTCAACCATGCCGGTCCACACCATCCAGCCGAACCACCTCAGCCAACCTACCTCGGCCGAACCAGAACATGACGAACCACCGAGGCCGATCCTATCGAGGTCGAACCACCAATGTCGATCCCAAGTTCTTACGTCCTTGACCGAACCACTCAGATGCCGATCCACCTAGTGCCGACCCACTTTGACATGCCGAACCACCTCGACCAAGCCATATCCATACTCCAACACCGGGCCACTCCTCACTCTACTATCGATCCATCTTTATCCAAGCCAATCCAGCCCAGTCCCTTCCATGCCGGTCGGCCCTAACTCGACCGATCCAAGTACGATCGAGCCACCTTGTTCGAACGGGCGACCCACATAGCCGAACTTCAATGACCGAAACATGTTATGCCAAACCCCCAGCTTCGCAATCATATTTATCATCCGTGATTGATCGTCTATCCATCTAGTTAGCTCAAACCCATCGTATTCCAGTCTCGACAAACGAGCAGTCGATTTAGTTAAATCCGCCTGTCCATGGCCTTGCCAAAAGGCGGGTTACCAAATGCTATGTTCCTGTGATCAAAAGTACATTAGAATAATCCGTAAAATCATCATCTGAATTCGAATAAATGCTAATGCTAAAGTTATTATTACTAAAAATATTTATTTTTTGTTTAAATAAATCAATGCTTTTTCTAACCTTATTAACATAATCTTTAAAATGATTATTTTTTGCCAATTTATATTTTTAATTTGTGATCCAATTAAAAAAAAATAGAGCGGTTGTCATCACCAATTTATTAATATGACTATTATTATTATCAAATAATCTCTGATTTCTTTCAAACCTAATAAACCAACAAATTATGGTAAATAGAGTGTCTAGCAAAAATCTATATTCACTTTTTTCCTTAAATCTTAAATTTTTCTAGTAAAAATCACAATCAGTTACTTTAGCTGTAAAATTAAAGTTAAATTTTTTAATGGTATTATTAAGAATGTAATAAGTATCCTTACATTCATAATATATATGATTAATATTTTCCAAATAAAAGTTACAAAAAGTACATTTATTATCAATTGGCAAATTCTTTCTTTTTAAAAGTTCAATTATATTTAGCTTCCCATGAATGATAAACCACATATGAATCTTAGCTTTTGATGGTGCATTTGCTTTCCAAATAAGACTAAGAGTGTTATTAGTCACGCTTGAATAATTGAGAAATTTATATAATGAGTTAGAAGTGAATTTCTTTCTTTTATCCCAATTCCAATCAATAATATCATTTTCATTATCAATATTATATAAATTCAATCTTGCACATAATAAAGCATATTGTCTAAGAGCTGTACCTTTTAAGATTATGTTAAAACTAAAGTTCCACGGAAGATCATAATCCGGTGAAAAAACATCTTTAATTAAAGCATTTTTAAAGTTACAAATTTCAAAAAGTTCTTTAAATTCAATTCTAAGTGGAATGGCAGATATCCAACGATCAAGCCAGAAAGTTATATTATTTTCAGAATGTACAATCGTTTTAATGCAAAGTTTAAAAATATAATGACATTTTAAAACTGATTTCCAAAAATTAGACAAGTTATTACTAATATTAGGTGTAATTTGATATAAATTATAACTACCATTATAATAACGTTTAGGGACAATTTCTTTCTAAACAGAATTATCATTTATATCCTTAAATTTCCACAACCACTTCCCTAGTAAAGATATATTCATGTCACGTAAATTAATAACACCTAGTCCACCCTCCTTTTTCGATTTACATACAGTGTCCCAGTTAGCTAAACATTTTAAACGACTGTTTGGATTATCACCACTCTATATAAAATCCCTTCTTATTTTATCAATTTTATATATCACCCAATCTAGAAATAGATGCATAGACGTATAATAAATTGGAAGTGCAGATAAAACTGAATTGATTAGAACCAATCTACCTGCGCTCGATAAAAACCTACCATTCCATTTTGAAATTATATTTTTAACCTTATCTATTATAATTAGTCAGTTATCGTGTTTAAGTTTAGTTGGTTTAATCAAAAAAACAAGATAATCAATAGGGAAGTTTATGGTTTTACAATTTTACAATTTAATTTAGCATTAAGTATGGTATTAATTATTTCCATAAACAAGTAAGAAATGAACACGATTAAGACGTTTCCAAAATTTTCTAGACTTACTATTCCTCGGTCAAGAGGGAAGCCAATAGGTTAGAGCTCTATTGCTCCATCCCTACTTGAACATCAATCTTAACTCTCACAAACAGATAAGCCTTACTTTGTCGGCTTTTAGTATTAAGCATAGTTAATTACCTTTCAAACAAGTAATCAAATAATTAACCTTTTGGCCATTTAACAATTCTAACCCCTTTCTAAACCTTTTGTTTATACCTTTAAAACCCTTTTTAAAATGGTATATATATGTGTAGTAACTTATTTGTAAAATTCGATATCTAAATAAACAAGTCAAAAGATATTTTATTCCACAAGATATAAAATAGTCAACATATTTTCTAAAAACTATATATACTTAAAATGCTTTTAAAATACTTTATAATACTTATAATAGGTTTTAAAGCATATACTCAAAATATTGCTTGAAAATAACAACTTTACAATTTTCCTTAAAACTTGAAAAGAACATGTTTTCTATATATTTTAACAAAATATCCCTTCTTTAAAAATTCACAACTAATTCTTAAAATTTCAGATATATCTCAAACCACTTTTGAAATACTCTAATATCAGTTAGCAAATACTTGTAAAAATAATGAAACAAAATACTTAAATTTAAATATCTTTTCAAACCTTTTAATGTCCAAAATCAATGCTAAACGAGGCAGTTTTGCACAAGTGAAGTTTTAGCCACTTTTCGAGGTGTTACATAACTTTTTTACTACTCGAGATTTTAATAGCAACCAACATACATATAAAAATTATAAATATGGCGAGAAAGCCCTAAGGATCTCTCTACAAAGTTCCATGGAAATCATTGAATACCAGACAATTCTAAAATACATCTATAGCGACTATCGCTATAAGTGCACTTTCAAATCCGAGTCCGATCTAAACCAAAGTCCATCTATAACCTATGTGATTTGTTCAAGGTCTTGTCACAAATCATATAAGTCCATTCAAGTCCATTCCAATTCCATACATATGGATCATATGTGTCACTTGCTTTCAAAGTAGGAATTCAAACCAATGTTTTAACATATGTCAACAACAATTCAACAACTTAAACACAATCAAATAAAACATATATATATATATATATGTTATATTTTCCATTGAAAGTGAGGTGTTAACTCACATTTAACCACACAAATAACCAAGATCCAAGTACCTAAGCCTAACCTCTTTCTTACAACCACCTTTCCTTCCTACTTTCCTCGCTTTTGCGCTTGCTTTTGTCTTTCCTCCTCACTATATGCCCACTGCCTATGCTTCCTTGGGGAGTTTGGCTTTGTTTCTTCAACTTCTATCTTAGTAGGATATTTTTTCAATGTTTTTCTAAGGCTTCACTCCAAGTTTGGGTTAATTTTTATTTGATTTGCAAATATTTTGCTTTAGAAATTTTCAGAAGAGAAAGAAGAAGACGACATTGATTTTATGATAAATTTAGCTTGTGAATTTGTGATTATAACTCTAAGGTATTCCTCTCCTTATATAGGCACAATAATGGTGCTGCCTAAGCTTGCATTCGCATCCCCCCCCACCATGCCATGGAAGACTCACCTCCCATCACACTTTACATCGTTTCTCCTTTATGCTAATTAGCATAATACCCCTCTCATGATAGTATCTCTTATCCATATGGAAGGTTCTAGAACCTTCCATGCTTTATGAAGTGGAGAGTGTGTTAATTAGTTGCTAATGTGTTCATTTGATCATTAGATAAGTGCACAAGAGTTCGAACAACTTATATCGATCGAAAAGTTGTTTATTGATAAACCGATTTTCGATCACATTACGATTTCCATGAAAAAAAATATTTTGTAAAAAAAAATCAAAAACAAGTTTCTTATCATTATTCATTAATTAAATGATGTCTAACAAGTTTATAAAATCATATTTGTAACACTTAATTATATTCCAAAATGTTTCGATATTCGAAGACGAAGTGTTCGAATTTCCAGGCCGCTACATTATTCCCTTGAACTAGTTTTATCCTCATCATGTCAATATGATTAAAATAACCTCATTTATATTCTCCATTATTCATATGTCGCCTACGATAATAGTTTTGGATTTATCCTTTTTTTTTGTTTTTTATATTGTATATTTAACTTGAATCTGTATCTCATTATCATGAATTTATATGTTCCTATAGCGTCCAATTCTTTCATATAAAAGCTACTGTTTGAATAAAATTTTGAAATATTTTTGTTAAAAATATAGTTTCATATTATAGGATTGAAAATTGATTGTTTTCATTCAAGTTGTTTTGAGACAATTTTGTTTGTGTTTACATACAATTTAGTTTCGTATTATAAGAATGAAAACTAATGGTTCTCTTTTAAGTTGTTTTTAAATAATTTTGTTTTTTGTTTACATAAAATTTTAGGTGGATTTAAAACTCAAAATTTAATTCAAAAAAATAACAATTTGATTGAAATCTAATGTTAAGTTGATCAACATAATTTTTATTGCTTATTACATATATATTCAAACTTGAACAAAATACACATGTCATTTATTTGAAATCATTTGGAACTTGAGTATAAGTTTTGTATGGTTGATGTTTTGAACATAATTCTTTTCATCACTGAATACTTTTATTTGAAAGTTAAAAAAATCATATGTAGACTTTCATGCAAAATATCATATGCCTTTTTGATCCCTTTTTAGTTAATTTTGTATTTTATTTTATTAACCTTAATTTCAAATATATACATATAAATATATATATACATATATATTTAATTATGTGTCTTTTTACCTTAAAGTTTATAAAATAGATCCGTGTCTGAAATCATTAATTCAAACTCTTATTAAATTAGATCTTTGTTTTAAGTTTGAGGTCAAAGTGTGGAAAATAGTCAATCTTAACTTTAATGTGTGTATATATATATATATATATATATATGCATGTATATGTATAATTTGTATGGATCTACATATACCTATATATATTATTAGTGAAAAACATGGACAATAAAGGCATGTGTAAATTTAGTTTTGAATGCCATTTACTATGTTAACTAATCTAATTAAAGAGAAAGAGAAATGAATGGTTTCTCTTTCTACATATATAGCCTCATCATCCCTTAATTAATTATATATACTAAGAGAAAGAAACAACAAAATGTTTCCTTCTCTAAAAAAATTTACATGTTTATTTACACATATATATACTGCTCATATGATGCACTTACACTTCACACAATGAATGTATTTGCTACATTCATTATAATACACACAAATATAAATCAAATTTAAACTTCCTTTCAAGTAAATTGAATAAAGTATTATTTTATTTAAAACTCCAATAGATTGGATCTAATAGTCATTTAGACTTCATATGCCTAATAGATCCAAAATAGGATTTTTTTTTGAAATCCACCCATTTCACCTGCTTCCGATTGGCCTAGTTTCTACATATCGGAGCAAAATATACTATATGGTCTAAATTAATCATATTAGGGCCAACTAATTAAGCTTACCCATTCAGTAGGGTGTTTGGAAAAGTAGCGTTTAAGTTGGGTTTGAGTAATCTAGTACCTTGCCCTACCTAGCTATCGGAATGGGCCAAAAGGTGAAGTGGGCCCAAAAGTTAAAGCCCCAATTTGATTTTGGGCCTTGGGCTAGTTTTCAAAATTTGTCTAAAAATTTAAAAGATTTTAGAAATTTAAAAGTTAAGTTTATAATATAAAAATTGAGTTTTATAAAAGTTATAAAATACATTCAAAAATTTTAAAACTGTTTTGAGAAATAAAATAATTAATTATGAAATTTCAAAACCAAAATTTAATTAATATGATTAATTAAATTAAGAAAAATAATCAATTAAAAGTTGATTGATTAAACATATATATTGACATATGTGTATAACTGTAATTGTTGTATTTTTTCCTTAACAGTTTATGATAAACTAAACTAAAAATCCAAATTAATTAAAATATTTAATTAAATTATTTAATTAAATTATTTAATTAAATAAAATTTAATTAATTAAAATGTTTACATATATTGATATGTACTCATAAACAAACTATACATGTTATAGTTAATTAACTATCTTAAATATTTTAACGTGAATAATATAAATTTTAGAAATTTTATATAAAATAAATTTAATGAATTAAACATGATTTAATTAATGATAATTAATATTAATTAATGGAATTAATTAATAAGATATAGATATATATATATTATATAAGTAAACTAAATTATAAAAGTTATAAATAAATTAATACCTATATTACTATATATGTGTAAAATTAAGTGGAACGGCAAGGAAACCCAAATTTGATTTAAGGAGTAAATACACACATATGGTATATATACCATGATTGCAGATGTGTCAGACACTTGAATCATGATGATATTTCAAAAGAAATACATTATCCCCTAAACCATATCTCCAAGTTAAATATATTAAAATATGAATCTATAATATGAAAATTGTCCTCTTCCATTTATATATTAAAATATTACCTGCATATTCTTTAGTTGTTGATATTTCTCAAGCTAGAGATGTTATGTATATTACTATTAATATATTGACTAGGAAAAGTAAGATACATGTGCGTATTTGTTGGTATTTCTCAAGGTACATGCATTATACTTAGGCTGTCATAAAATGATAGGCACGAGTAAATAATCTCTTTCAATTTGTTGATATTCCTCGAGGTTGAGATGAAATTAGGATAAGGACCATGGGTTAGGAGCTGTATATGGTACAATCGATAAGGAGTTATCCATCGCATATGGGCCTACGATTTGTTGATATTCTCATGGTAAGAATCCAATGGTTTGCAAGTCCTAATGTCCACTAAGGAAATCGAAAGATTTTATGTTTTTCTTAGGGTTGATATCTATGTTTTTCTTAAGGTTTTGAGAAACATAAAAATCTAGTCGAAGCCTTATTAGAAAAATGAAACGGTAACATTTAAACTTTCTAATATTGGAAGAACATTTACTATGTAAATTTAAAGTAGGCTATATCAATAAATTTGTACCACTAATATAATTGATAAAATGTTTATCAGTTGAAATATACAATTGAATTGAAATAAGATTGACAAGAAATATAAAATATACTCACCTTTAAATCCTTTGGTATATTTTCACTTCGAAACCCATTCAAGCGCCAATTACAAAGCCACTAAAACATTCATGCCTCAATCGCTTAAGAATATATTTGTCCTTGACTGGGTATTGTCTTTTATTAGTCTTGAACTCTTAAGAAATAAAAGAATATGGATATTTGATCCATATTCAATCACATTAAAATTTTATTTGGTGAACAGTTGTAGTTCGTAGTGTATGAAACTTTAATGAAATTAGTTCATTGGAAATAAGCAAATAAATCATAATGCTAAATCATGTATTTAATATGATTGATTACAATAAGGATTTCCTTTTTTAAAATGGTTCGACCATTTAGAAAAGGAAAGCTTATGTACAGAAGTGGATGTAATTTAGGTGCAGCTGGGATGAAGAGAATGAATAGCCAACTCCGCTTTATGAGGTGATGTCGAAAATGAGAATGGTATAAAATATCAGTAGATAATTAATATGGAATGATGAATATAATTTTTTATTTTAGTTGTGTTATTCATAAGAAAATTGTTTTCTATAGAAATCATTTCTATGAGTTTAAGATATTTGATCGAAAACTCTCGACTATAAACTAGTTACGGTAAAAAAAGCCCATAATAAGTAGTTGAATGAAATTTCATATTTCATACACTATTATATTAATGGTGGAAATAGTGAGAGCATGTCATATAATACTTATCAGTGCATGCATCAAGTACGAAAAATTATATTCATAAATATACCAAATATTATTTGTGAAATAATAATTAATTTCATTGTTGATTGAAAGTGAAAGTTTTATTTTATGATGAATGTTTCAAAATATTCATTATGATATAAAGTTATTAGAATAATGGTATTTGTTGCATTAGATAAAAAACATGGAAGTATATATAATTTATTAAAATTATTTTGGAATTAAGTACAAAGTACCCGTTTAGTGGGAGCGACATAAGAGTTGGTGAACTCTTAAGATTGATACATAAAGACGTACGTAGTTGAAAGATTAGTAATACCAAAACAGTTCCATATACTTTGCTTAATTCACAGATGAATTAACATTAAACGAATATATGTATTTTTTTTGGCAAAGCCAGCCAACTTTATAGTGGGTCATACCATTGTATATAAATAAGGAAAAGGTGTTCTGCACATGCACAGAACAACTATATATGGTTTTATAGTGGCCACACCACTTAGGCTACAATACAAGTGAGAAGCAAAATGCCTCTACAGCTAAAAAAACGACCTATGGAATCATAGGCTCCTCCTCCCAAGAGGAAGAAGAGTCACTTCCAACGGGGCCTAACACATGCAAATAATCTGCAAAATGTGTCGCAATATCCAATACAAATCCAGGGTAATCCGTGCAGTAGATAAATCTCTTATCCTAGCTATCATCAAGTAGAAGAGATTTTTTACACGCTCCTCTGGAGCCTTCCACTGAAAGAACAAGGCCACCACCATCAGTGGCGTAATGAAGGCGCCTAGATTCACCAACATCATCACTAACAAACATGTGGAAATCATGACTAGTAGGGTCATATCTCATGTAAGACTGATTTTGGTCCAATGGCAACCATCCGTGTGGAATATAATAATCATTTGCTATTTTTTATTATTAGGCAAGTAATTATACTATTCTGTTTTATTAGGCAAATTCTTTTCTTAAATAATCATTCTCATTTGGTTTTTTGGGCAAACTTATTCTTAAATAAATCGGTACCCCTAACCGCCTTATAACTCGAACCGTCTTTAAACTAACATTTTACATCAGTTTTAAAAATCCATTCGAGACGTTTTATCCAAAATTTTATTTTAGATATAAAATCCATTATTTAATCGTTTAAAAACATATTGACTATTCAACTTCAGTGTGATTAAATTATGGGTCGTTACATCCTCCCCTCCTTAAAGGACATTTCGTCCTTGAAATTAATTAGATAAACTCAAGATATCAAAGAAACCCAAATTATATCATATATACCACACAAAGATACAAGGAAAGTGACCTCAACACAACTAGTGAGTACACTAAAAAGAAACAACAAAATACAAACAAAAGCTACATCAACTCGGGATAAGAATCCCTAATATAGTCCTCAGTTTCCCAAGTACAATCTCTAACATCTCCACTCCACTGAACCTTAACAAGATTCACAACCTTCTTCCTTAATCGCTTTATATCATGAGTGACAATACGAGTAGGCCGCCTAAGAATGGTTAGGTTAGGTTGAACCTCCAAATCAATTTGTTGTCCCAGTTCTATATCATCGAAGGGCCGTGTACATACTTACGTAAATGAGATACGTGAAATACGTTGTGCACATCTGATAGTCGATCTGGTAACTCCACTTTATATGCAAGTTTACCAATCCGGTTCAGTATGGGAAAAAGGCCAATATATCAAGGGGCTAACTTTCCTGTCTTCCTAAACCTCACGACACTTCTCAGAGGAGAGACTTTTACAAATACCAAGTCCCCGACTAAGAACTCTAGATCCCTACGCCTTTGATCTGCATAACACTTTTGCTGATCTTGCAGTTCCTTCATCTTTCTTCTAATATCAGCTACCTTCTCATTGGCTTCTAAGATTATGTTGGGTCCAAGAACAAGTCTATCTCCATATTCAACCCAACGCGAAGGAGAACGACATGGACGACCATATAGAGCTTAGAAAGGGGCCATACCAATGCTTGCTTAATAGTTGTTGTTGTAAGTGAATTTGACTAAGGGTAAATGATCTTCCCAAGAACCCCGAAGTCTAGAATGCATGCTCGCAATAAATCTTCCAAGATCTGGTTCACTCTCTCTGTCTGCCCATCTGTTATGGGATAGTAAGCTGTACTTAGACTTAGCTCAGTCTCTAAAGCAGTATGCAATCCATCCCATAACCTACTAGTGAATATCGGGTCTCGATCACTTACAATACTATGAGGAATCCCATGGAGTCTCACAATCTCCTTCACATACAAACTTGCCAGACTCATAGCAGTCCTAGTCAGCGTAACAGGAATGAAATGGGAGCTCTTGGTCAGTCGATCGACTATAACCTAAATGCCATCGTTACCTCTTCTTGACCTAGGAAGCCCATCAATAAAGTCCATAGAGATCTGATCCTACTTCCACTTTGAAATCTCAAGTGGCCAAAGCAATCCAGCTGTCTTCTGCTGGTCACTCCTAATCTGCTGGTAGTTTGCACAACGACTCACAAAGATTGAAATATCTCGCTTCATCCCCTTCCACCAGAATACCCTCTTCATATCTTTGAACATCTTGGTCACTCCTGGATGAAAAGATAACTTTGAATGGTGGCAATCGGCTAACACTTCTTGCCTAAGTCCATCAAAGTCTAGAACACAAATACGCCCATTCATTTTCAATATGCCCCAGAGATCAATCTCAAAGCTTGAAACAACACCTTCTTCAACATCCTTCTTAAGTCGACCCAAAATAATATCTGCCTCTTGACTGGATGCAATTCTCCCTAACAATACAGGCTTAACTTCTAGGTTTGCAACCATTACTACATTCCTACTCAGTGAATCAACAACGGCATTTGCTTTTCCAGGGGTATAAAGAACCTCTAGATCATAAGAAGTGAGAAACTCCAGCCATCTCTGCTGCCTCAAATTCAAATCTTTCTAGGTAAAAAGTTATTTTAAGGATTTTTGTTCTATGTATAACTCGAACCTTTCACCCCAAAGATACTGCCTCCACATCTTTAGTGCGAAGACAACAGCCAAAAGCTCCAAATCGTGCGTAGCATAATTTTTATCATGCGGCTTTAGCTGTCGACTCACATAGGCAATAACTTTTCCATGCTGCATCAGAACTACTCCCAATCTGGTTCCACAAGCATCTGTATACACAATTAAACCTTTGCTCCCATTTGGAATGGTTAATACATGAGCGCTAGTCAACTTCTCTTTCAATTCGTTGAATGCTTGATCATACTTAGAAGTCCAAAAGAACTTAACATCTTTCTTTGTTAACTTCGTCAGATGAGAAGCAATCTTCGGGAAGTCCTTGATAAACCTACGGTAAAAACCAGCCAATCCCAAGAGACTTTTAACTTCCATCACACTTTCGGGCTTCTTACAGTCATGAACCGCCACAACTTTAGCTGGGTCTACCGATATGCCTTCTCCCGAAAAAACATGTCTTAGAAATCTAACTTCGGATTTCCAGAAATGGCACTTGGAAAACTTAGCCTTCAACACATGGTTCCTTAAGGTATCGAGTACAACACGAAGATGATATTTGTGTTCCTCCTCTTTCTTTGAATAGATAAGAATGTCATCAATAAAGACGAGAACAAATTTATTGAGAATATCTCGAAATACTCGATTCATTAAGTCCACAAAATAAGTGGGTGCGTTAGTCAATCCAAACGGCATAACTAACCACTCGTAGAAATTTTCTGGAGTCCGAAAAGTTGTTAAAGGAACACTCTCCTCTCCCACTCTTAATTGGTGCAAACTAGTGGCAAGTTCTAATTGAGAAAATATCCGAACACCGTGGAGTTGATCAAACATATCATCGATTCTTGGCAAAGGATATTTATTCTTGATAGTCCTTTTGTTCAACTCCCGATAGTCTACGCATAACCTTAGAGAACCGTCCGCCTTTGTAACAAAGACAACTGGCGATCTCCAACTCGAGGTACTACGTCGGATCAAGCCCTTTTGCAACAAATCATAAGTCTGCCTTTCTAACTCCCTCTTCTCTTTTGGAGCCATCCTTAGTAAGGGTTGTACAATAGGTCTTGTTCCCGAAACCAAATCAATATGGAACTCAACTTCATGGTGAGGAGGTAAACCTTGCACCTCATCAAAAATATCCGTGAAATCTCGAACAACCGGCACATCTCCTAGCTCCGCTTTAGCCACTTCGAGTGAATAGAGAAAACTGCTCATTAACTTCTTAGGCTCTTCACAACTAATATCAACACCAACATCTCCTACATCACTAACTCTAACGAGCCTTCTACCACAATCCAAGATAGCTTTAAACTTAGATAACCAATCCATTCCCAGCAATACTCCAAAACCCATAAACCGAAGAACAAACATGTCAAAAATAAAGGGATGATTTTGACAAGAAACGGGTACATTTAGACACACAGTGTCAAGATTTGTCGGACCTCTAATTGGGTTTGACACACAAAGAGGATTCCTTATGATAACATATTTAAGGTTTATTTTGTTCATTAGATCAAAAGAAATAAAACTATGGGAAGCTCCTGTATCAAATAGCACTCTAACTGGAATATCATAGATGGATAATGTACCTTGCAACACTTGCTTCCCATTTTGATCTGAAGAAGTGGATGGTATCTCTTCTATGGTAAAAGTCTGTCCTTGAGATCCCTTTTTAGGAAAAGAGCACTAATTCTTCATATGTCCTAGCTGGCCACAACTAAAACATGTGGAAATTGGGTAATGATTTGCAAAGTGGCCCACCTTATTGCACTTGAAACAAAGAATGTTGGCCAAGTTGGTCTGCTTCTTCTGTGCTGGAGCGCCATCTTCGGGTTTCTTCCCTACACCCTGCTTCTTTCCCTTAAACTTACGCTTGAAGTTTGGTTTTTCTTCAACTGGTATAACCGATAAAGGCTTGGCACTTACTGCTGGTACTACACCCTTCTAAACTCCTTCCTTAATATCAAGAGCCTCAAACCTCAAAGCCATGCTAATAATGTTGGTGAATGTACTCATAAGATGATTGGTCATTTCACAATGGAACTCTGATCGCATTCCATTCACAAACATTTCATTTTTCTTGAGCGGTGTCTCTATCAATCCAAGTCCAAAACGGGACAAAGCATTGAACTTATGCTCATACTGCGACACCGTCATATCACCCCGCTTTAAGTCAATGAAACTTCTAAATAACTAAGTTCTTCTGGCTTCTGGAATAAACTGTGCTTCAAAAACTTCATTGAACTGGGCCCAAGAAAACTCCCCCACCGGAGTACTAGCTATTTTTGAATCCCACCAATCCATCGTCGACTTTTGAAGTCGCCGCGATGCACACAGTCGTTTCTCCGCATCTTCCAACCGAAGATCTCCAAATATTATTTCACAAGTTCGAAGCCACATCTGCACTCCAAGAATGTCTTCAGTCCCATAGAATGGTTTCCCATCCAAAGTGGTAAAATTCTTACACGAAGCTGCAAAGTTCATATGGGTCTAAACTTGCACTAACATTTCCTCTATAGGATCTACAGCTGACATAGTAGCATTTCTAGGTACCCTGCCATTGGTAGCTATGCTAGTTATAGATCCTCTCCTTTCTCTACTTCTTGTATTCATTTTCTATTATCTGAACAAATAACAGGTATCTTTAGAATACAAAAATAGGATTAAAATGGTTTAAGGAAATAACACTAAAAAAAATCTAAAAATAGACTTTAGAGGATAAATATTATTATTATAAAAATTACAAATACGCTCTCTCAAGATTAACTCATTATAGGGCATCACTTACCCTATCTCTAATGAGTTGTACCCCAATTAGGCTAAGTTGTTCGCTCAACTAAAGCTCTGATACCAACTATGACGACCCACCTTTCTGACTCCTAAGAACGACACTTAATACATCTATGGTATTCATGTGCCATTTCCCAAGTATCTGAAAGACGAGTTGTCATGGGGTAAAAATATAAGAACAGAACAATAATCTCACAACGGAACGGTTAAATATCTAACATAAAATAAGACAGTATATAAGGTTACTCCCAACATGGAGTTATCAGAGTTACAACAAAAGTACTACTATCAGTCTAGGTAGTTATAACAACCTTCCTTTAAATACACATACATAGAGCCAACATCTCATAACAGCGAAAATAAATAGCTAGATAGATAAGGAGCCTCCTGCTCGTCCACCATCTTCAAAAGAGCCTAAAGAAACCTATCATTTTCGGACTACTCAAATATAAATGAGTACCCGAGAGTTTAGGGAAAACAAACAATTAGGGTTAGACAATAAGTCTATTATGAGTAAACTCCAAATTAAAAAAATAGAACACATAAAATAACCGGTGAGACCACGTCGCAAAAACGCAGAATGGGTTTCCCCTCACAAGGACAACGTCCAAGCATAAAAAATGGACACAAATAATTAAACACCGCGAAGAGCGCAAGATGCTTCCCGATGCAATTAAGAAAGAATTAATCCAAAGATTTGAATCGAAAATAAGGAAAATGAATTTTTCCAACAATGACTAGGAGGGTGCGCCCCCTTTATCGAAAGTATACCTCTAGAAAATATACTTGAGAACTACGATGGCTCTCGGAAACCTCCAAGCCGGACCCCGCCAACCATACCAAGTATCCGAGTATTTCACACCTCCGTGCGCATACAATCGAAACCAATCTAGAGTAGATGTGACAATACCCTAATGGGAGCAACCCCACATAGCTTGGGCCCCACTCGCTCTTTATTTAGTCATTTCCGCTAAAGGATATCAATGCTCTAAATGAGCAACATTCTTAGATTGACGAAACAAAAAAAAGGAAGAAGGGTATCAAAATTGATAGTTAAGATATCAATTATCGGGGATAACAAAACGATCGTTTATGGAAATTAAATCTTATACTCTTTCAATGCTTGGAAAATATCCATATACTTATCTCATCGGTATAAATATATTCACAAAACATTTGGGAGGATTTCATATTTCAAAAGCATACTTAAATAGGTCAAAAACAATTGTCTACAAGAAAGGCGAATGTTTTTCATACCATCAGAATTATAAAGATCATTTATGGAAATCAAATCTCCTACACTTGTCACGTTTTCGATATTCTCGACTTAATCTATCCCTCGCCCAGAAACAAAGTCAGGTAAGTCAGGGCACTGGTTGCTCCTAGCCTTGCCTAGACACTTCTGCTTTTAGTGCCAAGTATAGGACTACTTACTTTCCATAAATAACCAATTTAAATCATTATATAAATTTCAAAGCTCCTGTAAAATACTTTAAACCAAGATTTAAAACTTCCATTCAAATCATAACTTAAACCCATCATCTTTAAAGGAGAATACGACCAAGAGGGGTAAAGCTCCCTCTTAATCAAATGAGATAGCTAAAAGGGGTGTTATTTCCTTTTAACCAAAAAGTCACTAAATGTCAATCCTAAGTTAAAAGGTGGTGTAAGTTACCTTTAACTAAACGTCAAGGTTATTGCTCATAAACTGGCCGAGCACAAATCAAACAAACCAAATAAGAATAATAACAAGAATAATAACAGGCCCATTATTATTAACAATTTACAATCAATAGTTAACACAACATTTATTAAAATGTGAATGAGTCAAAGGAAAGAGATTAAGATTACACTCACTCTAAAAATAATTAAATTATACTCATAGAATAAGTTATGCCCACTAAACTATGAAAACAAGGAATATAACGATCCTGACTTGACCTTCGAAAATCGGCACCCGTACTTTCACTTGTACTCGAATGCCGCAGATTCAAACGCCGAATCTGGCTCGCCGGAGCTTATAACACAGTAAGTATAACAACATAGTGCAAGAAAGAAATGAATGATATCATATACAACTCCAATGAATACAATATCCAGAATGATATACAACAATGATATCAATATGATACAACAATATAAGAGATAAATAAAGATGCTACAGCGGAAAACAGAAGTGATAACTCCAACATCAAGCTCGAACCACCATCATGTTGCACTAAGCTAAGCAAGGTCAGTCATCCGTGAACTCCGAAAACTGAACTAGCTCCCGATAATCTACTAAACCTGACTATCTGAAAAACCCAACTGTAGACTGCCCGTGTGGAAAATTATGGGCACCCAGAGTTTAGGAAAGGAACAATAAACTCCAGGTCAGTCGTGGGACTGGTATGAGCAAACAAAAATAGTTTATCTTTAAAACAAACAACAAAAGGATTTTAAACATTGAAATCCGCAATGCTTTTGGAAAATGAAACTACCATAAGACCTCCCGCCACCCACACAATGCAAGCGTAGAATTGGAGGAGATTTCTTCTTATGATAGTCAAACATGCTTACTACGCAAAATTCTTTTGATATTATTACTAGTGCATAGTGTGAAAATCCTTTTGAAAGTATAATATTAATCTTAGCCAACATACCACATTTCGTCGTATGCCTACTATAGCTACTATGTTCAATAGCAGGTTACCGCCACATTCCATAGCAGGTTATACAACTAAAACCGTACAAGTCTCATATTGTTTCATTGGATTTTCCAACAAATGGTCAGGCTAAGGAACTTCCTATGCCACATGGGAACGCCTCTGGAGGGACGCCCCGAGAACCATCTGGCTCTCTGCCAACACAAGGCCGATTACCCCCTTCCCGGGTAGTAAACCTGAGATATGCCACCCACGGTCCTTTGGGACCTTTATTTGAGAGCTCTCGATCACACAGCAACAATCACATAGAGTAAATGAGATTGGAGCAACCACACAGGTAAATATCTGGGCTCCATACCATGATACCACCTTTTTCCAGAAGGAATGGTCATACCCTAGGGGAGCTACCCCTAAAACCTTGCCGCATCTTTCCTGTTTCGACCATTTCCGGTTTGTGAGGCTCAATGAGGTCTCGTCCACAAAGCTACGTTTTTTCACAAAGCCATGCTTTGATCAACAAATGATCATCAACACACAGCAACACTTAGCATGCCACACTACCAAATTGGGAGTATATCACTGATAACCTTCAACTACATAACCTCTAAGCTCGTACGTCTCATAGAAGGGTGTTAAGCTAAGAGAATAAATCTCCACCACCAAACAGAAATGTATTTGAAAGAAATCAGCTTTATATCTCAGAGTGTAGTGTACGACATACAACCATACAAGTCTGTTCCGGGTTCGAACAGAACCGAAGGCACTTCCAAAGAAGCCCTTGCAATCCGGGTATTCACAATCCCGATCGGATTTCCCATCACTTAGGGAATCTCTATACCGTAGCTACTCAGTGCATAGACAATCGATAGGTTATCCTATCGTTCTCGCAAACACCCGGTCTTCAACACCGGTCTTCAAATGCCATCCATTTACATCGTATCACTATTCGGAATGGGTTATATGACACAAAGTCCTCTCCCGGCTAAACCGAATAGTGAGCGCAATATTTTAAAACATATGGATATTGGGATTTCAGTTAAGTCACAACTTATTACCCAAAACGTTTCTTCAAATGGTTTAAACACATTACCATTTTAATCTTTTACCCAGAAAGATTCATTTCACAAAGTTCACCCAGTTTCACAAAGATCTATTCATAGATTTTCCAAATCAATTTCCATTTCAATTGGATTAACTCATTAAATCTTTAAATCAAGATTTAATTCATAGCTTTCGAAAAGAATTCACTCATAACATGGAAAACCATTTTCATTTCAAACTTGAAATTCTTTTGACACAAATTGAAAATTCATTCCTTATATGAAAGCTTCTATCACTTGAAAACAAACAGTTTTCATTTCAGAAAATCTGATTCTTTTATACGAGTTAAAGTCCTTGGGTTAAATTCAAATTTCCCAAACAATATTTTTAAAATGGTTTAAATACATTTATAACATCTTTAACCATAATTTCCAATCATGGGATTTAATTCCAAATTTTGAATTCAAATTCAAATTAAATTATTTAAATTGAAAACTTTACCAAGTTATGCAAAATAACTTTTATCTTAAAAACTCCTTTCCAAAAGCTTTAACATTTAACCCAAATTCATTTCCAAAATCAATTGAAATTAAAATTTCAATTTCAAAAATATTAAATTGAAATCATCTATGACTTAACCGATTTCCCCGTGAAATCCATATTTGTGTGTGTAAGAGTGTAGTCCAGGGGTTTCACACAGTAATGCAACATCATCCAATCATCACAGATCAGAATACAGAAATATAGTTGATAAGCGGTATAAACTATAACGCTTATCGTTCATTTACAGATCACAGATATATAAGTTACAGATAATAATTTACATTCATCCCAAATAAATGAACTACAGTACAGATCACACACAAATCAGAATATATCGCAAAGCATTACAAATCAGGGATATCAAACAATTCAATCATCCAATAGAATCCAAACATCCATAAGTAAGATCAATAAATTATCTGATTAATTTAAATCAGATTAATTACTTATGAATAATAATTACTAATCCTGGTTAATTAACATTAATTAATTACAAACCATTTTGATTAATTATCCTTTAATTATTAATTAATTAACCCTTAATTAATTACCATTTAATTAATTATCCTTAATTAATTACAATAAATGATCATCCCTAATTAATCACATAAATAAATTAACTTTAATTAATCACATTGATTAATTATTCTTTAAGTAATTAAGTAACAAATCCTTTAATTAATTACATTGAGAAATTATATTTTTATTTGCTTTCATTATATTCAAAAACACTTGTTAATTAAATAAATTAATTAACTAATACATATTTATTCAATCACCCAAAACAATTCATTAACTATTAAAATTCAAACTTTAAAACTCGGTTAAAATCTTATTTAATAATTTACTTTTGAACTTGGAAATATTCGTTTGAAACCTTATTCATTTTTTTTCAAACCTTAAAAACTTGGTTAATACAATTTAAATAAAACCCGAGCCCAAAAACTAAAATTCCCGAGCTAACTTCAATTCTTCCCCGAGTTTCCCCCGAGCTCCCTCCTTCTTCTTCCTTTCCTTTTCTTTTTAAAACGTTATTTTAGTTTAAATTAAAAATCCTGTTATACAGTTTAAACATTCGAACTACCCGATACAAGACTCGATTCACCTCACCACTTACCCGTGCTTCTACCCGAGCCCATCCAGCTTCTTCTTCCTTCAACAACCACCGATACACAATGACACCTGTGCATATGCACCGACGATCGGAGCAACTCCGACTAACATCGCTACCACCAGTAAGTCGTCATCGACCTACCCGACCCAAGCAATCACCCAGAATTCTCGACGACAACCTAAATCGAAATCGAATAAGTCGACACCACCACGAACCCAAACCAGTTAACAAATTCTCCTCGCGCCGCCATGTCAGATCACCATAGATCTCGTGGTTACGTCCTGAGCTCCACCATAGACCCATGCTTTGATTCCACCCCTTGCGATCAATCCCGATCCATCCTTGATCACACACGAGCACAAGAATCATCGACAACCAAACCCGGCCATTAAACCCTAATCCACCATTTCCTGGCCACTCCGACCATCTGGAAAATCCTTTACCATTTTTCCATCGATCTATATCACATCATTTTCCTTCAGACTCAAACTCGAAGCTCGATTCCTTGTTGATCGTCAAAAATCGACATGTTTACCTTTTCCGTTCAACACGAAAATACTCATTATATATAGATCTAAAAATCTTGAAATTTGCATTAAAATTCATCGTTTTACAATTCGAGTTTAGTTATGTAATCAAAACCTAATTTTATGATCATCAAATTCTTGACATATATACGATTTTCACTGTATATTTTAAATTTCCAGTTAAAATTAATTAAATCACTACAAGAAAAATGGTCTTTCGCAGCGTTTTAAAAACGCTGTCAAATCCTTTCGCAGCGTTATGAAGAACGCTCTCTAACGACAAGCTGTAATAGAGTCAAGACATATCACAGCGTTTCTAAAACGCTGCAAAATTAGCAACATATTACAGCGTTTTCTTATTACAGCGTTTTAATGATGGTTGTAATATGTCCTTACCCATTGTTTCTTCTTCCTTTAGACAACATTTTAAAAACGCTGCAATACCTTTTTACAGCGTTTTGAAAAGCTTGTAAATGAGCATTTATCACCATAAAGCAAACGCTGCATATGGGTGGATGTTTCACAGCGTTTTCCCTTTGCCTGACATCTGCAGCGTTTTTCCTTTTTTACAGCGTTTTTAAAACGCTGTTAAATATGAAAAATACCATGCACAAAAGTTTATATTTACAATCATCCCACCAGCTATAAAATTTTATATCTGATAATATCAGTTAATTAAAAACACAATAAATAAATATAATCTTCGCATGTTATATTAAACATAATAAAGTTGCACTAACTCCATACTCAAAATAAACGATAATCGTATATTTTATACATAATGTTGTAAGCAAATATGATAGTAACATTGTTTTACATAAATAGCATATTAAATTAAGCAAAATATGAGTTGTGAGAGTCCAAGCTAATCCTCTTCAACAATTCAACCTCCACTAGCTAAGATAATAAACTTCATATAAAAAAATTAATAAAAGATATGATAAACATACTTAAGAAAGCACGGTGCATAAAACCAGTGCACGCATACTTCATTGCTTCGACAGGTACTGTGTCTGTGCCATCATACTCAACAAAACCGCCTCTACAGACTTCCCACCCATACTTCAACCAATTCACTGTGCCACAATCCACTGCTAAACTAACCTCTTCCAAGCTACAACTTACTCCTACATCCACAGTGCACTACCGTACAAGCACTGACTGTTATCATCCACCCACACTTCATTAACACAACCATACCATCTACTCTAGCATTGGCCATGGTTCTATACTTCAACCTCCACTTGCATCTTCAACATTCAGCAAAAAGTCCAGCCATAGCATTGCTCATCAACCAGTGCACATCAACCTCAACCACACCACTTACCTGCCAACATTACTGCCCATACAATTACCACCATCTCCAAGTCCTCCAAAAACGCTTCATCACCTCTCCATTAAAATGCACCTCAAAACGATTACAACACAACTCTCACACTCCACAAACACACTACACCTCTCCTCACCGTCCAGTCTTCTGCAATCATTCAATTTAATCACCTGTCAACCGCATTCAACCTGAAATAATCATCACCCTTAACTGCCTGCTGTCAATCCAACAACCTCCCCACCTCCACTTACAACCAATCACCCCTTGTCTGACATCTATGCTAATGCAATCTGAATAGGATGTATTTCTGAAATCATATATAGGCAGTGTTATTATCTTTTCAAGTGAAGCAACATTAAATAGGTATGGGTTATTATAATTTTAGTAACAGATATATTGCTAGAGATTCAAAATCATAATGCCTAAATAAATGAGTATCATTACAGCTACAGTGATTAGTGAAAACTAACATTACGCTTGATTACCACTAATAATCCTCTTTGTGGAGAGATTGCCTTTTCTCATCAATAAAATAATTTAAGGAGTCAATAAAATATAACATGCATTCCAGACTGTAGTGCTAAAGATATCTAGTTACAATTGTTTTCCTATGTTTGTTAAAGTTTCCAGTACATGAAATATTTCTCGAATTGTTTTGAAATGCACTAGCTTGTGTACATGCTTGCTTTTTTAATATACTAGCTGGTTAAATTGTTGAAGTCACATAAGCACAATTATCTCTCCCCTATGGCATGCTCCCTCCTTGTGTCTAATATATGTTACATGCATAGCTTCAGAAGTAAGTTATGTTTTATAGTGTGTGTGTGTAGTACAAAAAACATTAATTTCTTTGCAAAGCAGCGCACCTAACATATATTGAAACTGTGAAGGATATAGATACAGGCATGTAGTATAAAAAATGAATTGCTTTGCAAAGTAGTGGATGCTTAATACTTTGTTGAGCACCTTAACCAAAGTTTGTTGGCTAACCAAAAACTTGGCAGACTTTGATTTAAAATGACATTTACAAATAAAGGTTCAATGGCCCAAAACGAGGTACAGTGCTTGTACAATTCATCTTTTTAAATCAAAAGGGCAAGAAGCAAGCACCTGCAACAACTGTAGCAACACGAACTACTGTAGAAGGAGAGGACATGCTATCAAAATGGCAACTGATCATAGCTGAGCAAACTCGAAGATACCTCCTCCCATATCTCAAATAGTTAAGCCAAAACTCCTGCTTACAAATAATGAATAGCATCATCACTATATCCATAAGTTAAACAAGAAAAGTATGAGTTATTTAACTTTTGAAAAATTACTTAACATATTTTAAATCGTTGTAAAAAATTTGATGAAATTATTCATAACATTTGAAAATATGATATTTAATTTCGATTTCAACTATTTATCAATTATAACCAAATCTTCCTTTATTATTTGAATTTACTCAACTGTTATTTTATACGATATCAATGTTAAAATTATCAACTTACCTCCATTCATGGGTATTGATATATTTATGCAAAGCCTATAAAATTAGAGATTACGAGTAATCTTTATAGATCTAGATAAATAACATAAAATATCTTGAGAGAAAATATTTGAATAAATGCAATATGTAAATAAATAAAAGTTCGGGCTTTTATGTTAACGTGAAATTAAATAATAGAGTGATGTTCTTCTTCTGCTTCTCTCCTTCTCCTTCCATCTTCTACCACCAATTCAACCTCCAAACCCATCGAGCCCAACTAATATAAACTAAAATTTTGTAATTTAAATTTTCAACTTGTTCTTATCTAGATCTGATGCTTTCTTTTTCAAATTATTTGCCTAAAAACACCCAATCTATAGAGGCCCTCTCCCCTTGTTTTGCCAATGGGGACATGGCCACCACTGGTCGATGGTTGGCTCTGCACTAACAAGTGCAGTGGTGTATTACAAGTTTCCATTCTACACTCTAAAACATATGCATAAATGGCTACATATGAGATGAGTTTTCTACACAAAAACAAACTTGCTTGTGTTTGATAATCGTAAATTCCAACAGTCCCTGAATAAAGACTTACAAGAATCATGCATCATATATCCTCGAATCAAACAAACACATGGGAAAAACTAAAATAAACAAAATGAAATAAAATAAAATAAAATACCATGGCTCTGTTGGATGCTAATGGACAGATTTCACTCTCCGATCTTTGCGCAAGTTTTCTCTATATTCGTTCAAAAATTTACATTAGCCTCGCAAGATCTATCATAGAACAACAGGTTTCGAAGAAGAAGAAATACCTTGATCTCGAGTCTAAGAGGCTGCGGAAACATCAAATTACAAACCAAAGTCAGATCTCATAGTTCAATTCAATGCAAATAAAAAACCAAGATGAAAATTTTCATGGACTGAAAAGCAGGAAAACCTTACCATTTTCATAGATTTACTTGAAAATAACTTTCAGAATCGAAGAGAAAAAATGGTGAAATTTGGGTGGAAACATTGTGTCGATATTTGAGCTTACTTTCTACACAAACATGTTTACTTCGTGTTGGCTATAGCTCCCCGCAAACGCATCTAAAATTTACTAAGGCTCCTGGTGAAAAAGTCCTTATAAAAAAATAAGTTAAAGTTACACTGTATTTGAAAAAGTCCATGTAGCAGTTAAAATACCATTGTTCATTTTTATAAAGTTATTTAACTTATTTCATTTTTTAAAACTTGTTTATTTTTTATAAACTTGTTTAGTTTTTATAAACTTTCATCCCTTAATTACAAACAAAGTAAATCAAGTCCCTCTTTATATATTTTGTTCAAAATATTGTTAAAAAATTTGCTGTAAATTTCACTCTGTTCAATTTTGAATCTAATTAATTTTGAATGATTTATGGATGGCATCATATCAAATATATTCAGAAGTTGTTACATATGTGTTTAAGAAATGCTCTTTTTGTAGTGCAAAATAATTACAGTGCAATTTTTTGCAATTAAACTGGCAAAATTCAAATACATGCACTATCAATACTTGTATCTTATAAAATAATTAGTCCTGTTCTACAGAAAATATGAACAAAACAGAAAATGTCTATAAATTTCAAACATCTACTATGCATAATTGCCTGCCTTGTACCAAAGGTATGTGCGATCGAAGAACGCATCAAAAAAATTGGAAAAGGAAAAGCTCCAAGAACTGTTGGTAAACATAGATTTACATTGTCTTTTTAACTTCCCAGAAGATGAAAATGGGTATTTGATATATGTAATTAATGGAAGATGATATATGGTATATTACAATTTCAAGGAAGTATATGTCGATCATGATGTACAAGAGAATAATAATGAGGTGTTCAATCATTAAGCAAGACATTTCACTCTGTTTTAGCCATACAATAAGGTGAAATTAGTTTAGGCCAGAGGGTACTATAAATGAGAAAAGGAGTGATTGCATAAATCTTGTGAACTCAGTCGATATACCGAAAAGGTAATGCGCACTCAACTAAACATGAAATTGGATATATCATACAAATTAGCTATCCTCCAGCAAATTTTTAGATTTGAGACTAAAATGAATACAGATAATTATGATATAAAGCACAAAAAATGGGAATTTTTGTTCTCATTTGTGAGTTTGAAACAAATTTAAAGATCAAAGGTACAAATTAATGATCGTAAGTCATGGTTAGTTTACATTTTTCAACTCCGAAAAGAGTTACTCTTGCAAGTTAACATGCAGCTTCCAATTTAAAGTAAGAGACCAAGTACTCTAATCTCCCAAGAATTTAGTTACAATTGGATGGTCAGTAAATTTTAACTCAAAGTTATAATAAACTTTAACTTAATATACAAACAAGCAAAAAATTAAGAAAAAGAATTGAATGGTCAGTAATGGTACTAAGATAGATAACAATTTAAAAAATTTAAAAAAGGAAGTTGTGGGTATGGGTCAGCATCCCAAGAAGTGTAGTTCCTTGATTTCTTTTTTCAAAAATAAATAAATGAATCCCCTAACTAGAGGCAACTGCATCCTTTGCACGGTTGCTAAAAGAAGACAAACAAGTAAGTAGTAAGCTTAATCAAAATGCCGTGTCAAAAGACTCGGAACACATAATCAAATAAGAACATGTTTCCCATATCTCAGGTTCTGAACCATGAATAAAGTAGTGGAGTAACAATTTTAAATAAAAACAACACACATAACAAGACCAACACAGTCTAGACATGTTGATGGAAAAGTTTTAATGTGCAAAGAAAATACTCCGCTGGACTTTAAACTTCTGATTCGTTAAAGCTATAAACCAGTTAACTTGCAATAAACTGTATAAGCTCTTTTAAGAAAGAAATTAAATCAAACAATGATAAGAGCTCGCTCATTAATGGTATAGTCTATTGTATAAACTAATAATACTCAGCATATTTTCCAGCAAGGAAAGAAATTTCTAGTTGATAGCACCTGTGTACAAAAGGTACCCTAATATGTTTTCTATTGAACCATTTCATTCCAAAGTTAGGTATTTTTATTTTGTTTTGGCAGATTCAGCGATTGGCTAGTACTTACCCAAAACAAAAGGAATTTAAAATGATGGAACAAATAGATACAAATGCAAAAAATGGTACATCAACCTTAGGAACAAAACACAGATGTTAATAAAATATGCATATTATGTCTAAATAAGATAAGGTAGTCACATTAATTCATTGAGATTTCAAAAAATTAATACAAAGTTAGTTAATGAAACAGAATCAATGACTACATTAATTCATCATTATAAACTAAGGTAGTAATATACCAATGAGCCTTATCTATGCATGACATATGTGATATCTAATTAGCAGATCCTAGTTCACTATTTAGCGAAAGCAAGAAAGGTTATGTAAACCAGATATGTATTTTAACGTGATTCGTTAATTCTAACAAATGTTGATGTCGAGATTGTGAACTTTAATCTTTGTTCGAACATTTGAGTATTAAAAAACGAGACTGAGATTAAACCAACTGAAACAAACCAATTGCCGACATGTCGCTCAAAATTCTTTACGAAATACCTAAACTACAAACATAAATGAAATTGAGAAGAAAACTACCTCGACAGTACTACATCTGCTACAACATGCAATTGATGCAAGTGTATTAATATGAACTAATATATCTATGAGGTAGATAAATAAAATACAACGAAATTAAACATAGCAAACAGAAATCTAGTGGTACCGTAAATCAAATCGGTGAAGTGTTGAGAGGACGCAGTGTTCGTATGTGAAGGAAAAGAGTAGCAGTGTTGAGAGGAGGGCAAAAGGAACGGCGTTGCATGTTTTGGGGAAGGAAATTAGGGGATTTGAGAGGGAAAAGAAATTGGGTAAAAAGCGGAAGTGAGAGGGAAAAGAAATTGGGGAGGGAAATGAAATTGGGAAAAACAGTAGAAGTGAGCGGGGTATAGAAAAAAGCGTGCGGGCAAGGTATTTTTTGGGTAGAGGCAGCGTTTTAGTTATATTTAATATGTTTTCAGGTATAATAAACAGCATTTCGTATTAAACGCTGCAATTTAATGCTGCTAAAAATGATTTTTCTTGTAGTGAATTTTCCTCAAAAATATTTTCAAGCCTTAGTTCTTGATGATACAAACACATTTCATTTAGATCATGAAGACTAAAATTGATTGCATGAGGTAATATTGAATTTATATTAAGGGATAAAGCCTATTTTTCAAACAGAGGAACAACCACAAACATGCACAGTTATTTTCATGTGTATATATACATGCAGGCATACTGAACAAACATTTATCATGGCATACTTCAAATGTTAACACAAACATCAAGATGGACATACACAAACTCAGTTAAATTTGCTCACAAGAAACAACAGATAAAAGGATTTAGTTTGGGGGTTTGATCACCGTGATTTTCAGAAGAAAGAACAGAGCTTTCTTTTCTTGAACCAGGCTTTGAAATTGCCAACTGAATCTTTTGATCTCTGATTCAAATTGAATTGCTTGATTTGTTTTGTTGTTTGATGTTTGATGTTTTCAGTTGAATTTTTTTAAAGTTTGAATGATATTAACTTTAGTTTATTCTCAGCTGGAATGGAACAAAAAATGAAATGAAGAAGGCTGATATGTATAAGATTGTTGTACAGGGTAATGTAAAATCAGGTACAAGATTTTTTTGTATTTGGTCAGGGAGATTTTTCTTAGTTGGAGGCTGATATGATAATATGGTGGCTTGCATTAAATTATCTTGTACTTATTTTCATTTCATGCTTATCTCTTTCCTTTTCGTATGTACATATATGATTATATACATATCTTCTTTTGCTTTGTCATGTTCAACCTGACTTTGTTTCTTCATTTTGCAAGTGTACATTTTTAAACTAAATTTTCTTGTACATGAATATATATTTGCTGTTGTCTTATTTCATATCTTTTTTTTTACTTTGTCTTTGTAATACTACTTTATAATATAAACAATTTCTATTTATATTTGTTGTTAGATTTTATTTAAGTGTTACTTCATTTTTATAATTTGTCTTATCTAATTTGTATTTTTATTTTCCTTTCTAGTTTATCTTATATATATTTATTTCTATTTCTTTTATTTATTTATATACTTGTGTCCAAAGTCTATATATTTTTATCTAATTTATCTAAGATTTAAACTCAATTCAATATATATATATATATATATATAAATATATATATATATATATTCAAATTTACTCATATTCACATATATATACAATATCCTAAATTTAAACAATTTAATATATTTTTATTTGGATTCGGGGAAACTCGAATCAATTTATCAATGAATTTAACAAATTTTATTCTAAAATTAAATTAATTATCAATTTTAAATATATATAAAATCCAGGGTCGTTACAAGGAATATACTCACATCTTATTTGCTTTGTTGGAGACTTGGAATACTTCGCCTTTGATAATGAAATTTAGTTCTTTTCTTTAGTTTATGAATGAATTAAAATGAGATATGGGCTTGGCTATTTATAGGTGAAGAGAAGGGTATTTTAGTAATTTCCTATAGCCAAACCTGATTCGACCAGATTTTGGTCCAATAGAAACTAGTCTTATGGCTAAATTTGATTCGACCACATTTTGGTCCAATAGAAAACATCCTTATGGCTTAATTTGATTTGACCATATTTTGGTCCAATAGGAATCCTCCTTATAAACTATGGCCTAACCTGATTCGACCAGATTTTGGTCCAATGACAACCATCCGCATGGCATGACCTGATTCGACCAGATTTTGGTCCAATGACAAACCATCCGTGTGGAATATAATAATCATTATGCTATTTTGTTTTATTAGGCAAGTAATTATACTATTTTTTTTATTAGGCAAATTCTTTTCTTAAGTAACCATTCTCGTTTGGTTTATTAGGCAAACTTATTCTTAAATAAATCGGTACCCCTAACCGCCTTATAACTCGAACCGTCTTTAAACTAACATTTTACATCAGTTTTAAAAATCCATTCGACACGTTTTATCCAAAATTCTATTTTAGATATAAAATATTTAATCATTTAAAAACATATTAACTATTCAAGTTCAAAGTTATTAAATTATGGGTCGTTACATTATCGAAGAAGACATGGATAATAATTAGTTCGGATTTATGGAGGTAATTTCTTAAAACTTTGTTTTGAATAATTTATTTGGAAATTGGCGCTGTATAATGTTTTGATTGAAGTATTTTTGTTATATGGAAGTTAACATCAAGTGAACATGTCAAAATTGGCAACTGTATAATTTGTTGTTATTTCATTGTTGTTCAAATTCACATTTCAAATAGTTGTCCATGTCAAAATGTCAACTGTATTATTCATGAACGAAAGGTCCATTGCTAAGCATTTAATTTTTGATTGATTGCTATAGTTTTTTCCAAGGAATGAGGTTTCGACCGGTACCCCGAAATTTCGGGGGTACCAGACCGGTCTCGTTGATGAACGGTCCGAAACCGACATTAAAAATCGGTTTCGGACTAGGGCAAAAAAAACAATCGCACCTTTTTTTCCAGAAAAAACGTGATTTTGCTACTTTTGAAGGAACGACAAACAGATTTAGGGCAGAAAAAATCAAACGCGTCATTCAAGCATAAAAAAAAGAATCTTGCAGCAAACATGTGAAGAAAAGCAAAATTAAAGGCAGAAAGCAGTTAGAAACCAAAAAATTTCGAATAATACATCAAATCAAAAGCTTTAATAATTCAAACGTGAAGCAATAGTAGACAATCGAGTTATCAGATCATTTCAAAAGCTTATAAATTGCACTAGATAGAGAACATACTTACTGCATCAAGAAAAACTCAAACTGCAGCTCAATTGGAATTCTCCTCTTCAGACATCGTCTTCCTCGGCTTTACAGTAATTGATTAATTCTTCTTCTTGTTTTCGCCGTCGACATAAATGATTGATCTTCTTTTCATTTTTTTTACCTTCGTCTTTTCTACAGAGCCTCGCTTTTTTTTTGGTTCGATAATGGATACGGAAGATGGAAAGGAGGGAATGAAACATCTGTTAGGTTTAGGGTGTCATTTAATTTAGGGTATTGGGTTGCTGGGCTGCTTGTTTTTATTTAGGGTATTGGGTGGGCTGCTTGTTTTTATTTAGGGTGTCATTTAATTTACTTAAACTTATATTGGGCTGATGGAGGAAAGTTGGACTACTGGTTTACTTCGGCAAGTTTTTTATTTACTTCAGCATGTTTTTGACAATAATTGGGCTCGGCTTCTATTTCTATGAACTGCAGTTTTTTTTACTTGCAGAGAAGCATGTTTTTTATTTTAATTTTATTTGGAGCTTAATTTAAGTTATATCGGGGAGAATTTAAGTTATATTGCAGAGAAGTTATATTGGGAAGAAATTATTGTAATTCTAACCTAAGTTTATTCAACTGTTTTCTAATGATATTGTTCACAATTTATAGGTACGCTATGGAAAATCAAGCAAACACTATAGAGATCGGTTGGAATTATGGTACCCCAATCGATGGAAATGTTCGAAAAACAAAATGCAATTTTTGTAGTAAACAAATCAACGGTGGCGGTATAATGCGTTTGAAAGAACATTTGGCAGGTGTAGGCGGCAATGTAATGGCATGTCCAAACGTTCCTCAAGATGTCAAAAAATTAGTACGAGCTCATATTGTTGGAAAGAAAAATGACCGTACTAAAGGAAAACTAGAGAAAGAACGTGTACAACAAGAATTGATGAGTAGACCTCAACAACATGACTCGAACAGTGAAGATGATGAAAACAAAGATTATAGAGATGTTCGTCGTGCTATGCGAGAAAGCAGAGATATATTTAGAGAAGAGGAGATGCAAAGATTTTACAAACAATCAGGTGTCGGTTCTAGTCAACCAGAGCGGAATGTACGTAGTAGATCTATGAGACTAGAGAGTGATTTAGAAACTCGCTCTGTTGCAAGGATTGATTCATACATGCAGAAAAAAGGAGGTATTTCTCAACCTTCTATTAAGTCTGCAATAAAAGGCATTAAAAATGCTAAAAAGCACATAGGTCATGCAATTGCTAAATTCTTTTACTTTAATCACATTCCACATAACGTTTCAAATAGTCCTTATTATGCAACGATGGTTGATGCGATTGCGGAATGCGGTCGTGGAATAGATCCACCTACCGCATATGAATTATCACATTCATACTTGGAAATGGAATTAGAAGAAGTTCGATCATATATTACCACTTTTCATAATTTTTGGGATGAATATGGTTGTACGTTGATGTGTGATGGTTGGAGTACTCAGAATCGACGAAAAATTATAAATTTTCTTGTGTACTCCACCCATGGGACGATATTTCTCAAATCTGTAGATGCTACTAATGAATTTCAAAGCAGTGAATATATATGTGGATTGATGAACGAAGTTGTAGATACTATTGGAGAAAATAGAGTAGTGCAAGTAGTGACAGATAATGGGGTCAACTATAAAGCTGCCGGTCAATTGTTGATGCAGAAAAGAAAACATTTATATTGGACGCCATGTGCAACACATTGCATTAATTAGAAGATATCTCGAACCGGAGGTAACATCTATCATCTCAAATTGTCAATTAATAACGACATTCATATACAATCATGGTTGGTTACTTTCCATAATGAGAAAAGAGACAAATGGCAAAGAATTGATCAGACCGGCAGTGACTAGGTTTTTCACTCATTTCATTGCATTAGACTCTATTTATAAACACAAAAATGACTTGAGAAGAATGATTGTTACGAGGGAATAGGCATCTAAAATGCCTAGACTCGCTGTTAAGGACAAAAGAACTGCAACCAATGTCTCCGACCTGATTTACAATGATACTTTTTGGACTGCCGCTGCTTCCATCATTCTTGTATTTGAACCACTAGTCAAAGTATTAAGAATGGTGGATAGTGATGATAAAGTAGACATGGGCTACCTTTATGAAGCGATGGATCTCGTGAAAGAGTCAATTAGGAAAAACGTTGGCTCAAGGCAATCAAAAAAATGGTGGTATGTTATAGATAAAAGATGGGAAAAACAACTACACCGGCCAATTCACGCGGCAGGTATTTTAAATTATTACCTTACAAATAGTTAAAATTCATAACATTCATGTTCGTACTGTTTAAAATATAGGTTATTTTCTTAATCCTATCATTCAATATGGTGACGCGGTAAACGATAGTGAAGTGTTAAATGGATTCAACAACTATGTTGAAAGAATGATCCCAGACATATTAACACAAATCGAGATTGGAAAAGAGGTAAATTGCATCAAATGTTTTATTCAAAATATAGATCCAATATTTAATTTTTATATCCACAGGCGGACAATTACAGAATGAAAGTTGGCGCATTTGGCTCTTCAAAAGCAAAATCAGCTATAAATAGTTGTTCTCCTGCTAAGTGGTGGTCAATAATTGGTAGAGAGGATGCTCCAAATCTAACACGCTTAGCAATGCATATTCTAAGTCAGACGGTTTCTTCTTCAAACTGTGAAAGAAATTGGACTACATTTTCCATGATTCATACAAAATTGAGAAATAGAATCAAAATGGAAAATCTAGAAAAACTAGTATATGTACATTACAATATGAGATTACGAGCAAAGAATGTTAAACGTCACGATACAAATAATCAATTGATTGATCTGAATTATATATTTCATGAGGAGGATCCATTAGCAGAGTGGACTACTGAAGTTGAACCACGGTTGCTTGATGACGATCCTTTGATGGTTAATACGATAAATGATGTCATTGCTGCAGTGGATGGCATACCTTCACAAACAATGGAAAGTCAAAGCACTGAAAATAGTAGTGGCTCCTCAAATGGTGATAATGACAATATACTGGTGGTAACGGTATCAGTTTAGCAAGTAATTATGGCCTTGGTTCTACTGATGGTGGTGGTTCGCATAGACCAACTATACCTTATGTGAGAAGAAGAGGTGTGATGGGAAATCGTGACAGAAGAAACAGTAATTTGAATGTTGAATATGGACAACAACAAAATTATGATTATGCTAATAATCCGTATACGTCAAATGATCCACCTAACTACAGACATTCTACTTCTGACTACGCTGGTGGCTATTATTATCACGGAGCAAATGAGATATATAACAGTGATATATCAAGCGATCAAAATAGTCAGACTACATGTACAACACAGAATGACGAACCCTCCTCATTTGATAAAATGTTGGCAACGTTTCTAGGTACAGGACAAATACAATATGGTTATCCACCATACCATACGACACAAGTGGATGAAGAAAATTGTGAGAACAATCCATATACAGCACCGAGAAATAGTTTTTGGATGTAGTAAATTTATGATGTTGTATGTTGTATTCTATTTCTTTGTACACTATAATTATATTTTATTGATTGTTCACAAGTTTATTAACAAACTACTGAAAACCGAAATTTGGACCGAAACCGAAACAAAACCGAAACTTCCGAAATTTACGAAATCATCTTAAACTAACAAAATTTCAAATGATCGAAACCGAGACCGAAACCGAGTTCTCGAACCTTGGTTTTTTCCCCCTAACTTACCATATATAAAACTCTCCATCAATCTAAAATGCAAAGAAGTCGTATTGGCCTGCTTAAACACGATATAATAGTTAATGTAATGACAACTTATTTTTTCCCTTAATGTCTTGAAATAAACTATAGTGAGGGTTGTCATTGAGTGAATTATTGATATAAAGCTTTGCATCACTTGAATTTTTCATATGCCAGTGCCGCATATTCTTAATTATAGCAACTTTGCATGTGTTTGAGACTTGAAGCGTAAATTTTATGGACAACCGAGAAAAGAGAAACGATGGTTTAATGACATAATCGACATAGAATGACTGCTGAGCCACATAGCCAAGTGTAAGATATTGCCTATATTTTTCATTATTTTACATGCAAGTAGTATCTTAGTGGAAACATTTATATATCAACATGTTCTTTGGGTTGTGACCTTTATAAAGTTATTTTTTGTAAACCAACACTAATCAGATTTTGTTTACCTAAAGTAGTAACTATATAATATGTTGAGGATGTAGAGCATCTATTAAATGAGTTTCAAGATGAAAAACATAGTTTTGATATTTTGAATTCTTAGAATTTTATCCTCGGCTTTGATACCAAACTGATATATTTATACTTTTATTCTCTGTAAATGTAACAGATCAGGAATACTCACATTCAACCTTCTCCTCCTCTTCAAATACCCAAATGAACGATCTTCTCAAATAATATTCCATTATTTCCTCATAATCTCAAACTAGTATTAATTACGAAACTTGAAAATCAAGTGAACATAGCATCAATATGAAGTGGACAATACCATTTTGAACTTGAAACTTCAAAATTTAGTTCTTTTAAAATACACTTTTATGCTAAATTTTCTTTTAAATGATTATTACATCATACTTTGTTTATAGACAATCTACATGCTTCTTCTATCTGCAATTTTTCTTATCAGAATTTGAAATTCTATTTTAATGGTTGGTATAATACATCTACGAATTGGTTATTTACATGTAGTAAAAAATTTGGTTTATAAAAATGCAGAACCCCAAAATCCTGGCGTTGGAAATAAATGTTATAATTTGACGCAACATATCTCAAATAACATCTTAAAGATTCTTTACAAAGTAACCACTTCTATTGTAAATAATTAACAAAATAAACTTTCTATTAACGATTAACCCCAAAATATGTACATATGCTATTTATTTAATGTTATATGCATATGCATTTAAGATACAAATGTAAGTATTCAACCTACCCACCGTACTATATATAAGAGGCATGCATTATTTACTGTTATATATGTGAGAATCACTGTCACTTATCATGTCATGCAGTTTAACAAAAATTTATGTTTTGTTGCCTGATCTCTTTATGTATCCCATGCAACACATTAGGCAAATTTTTTATTGTTTAATGTTCATCATCCATTGCCACTTTTCTACAAATTAATACTTTTTTTTCTAATTACATCAACAAAATATTTTTTAGGGTATAAGCTTAGTCACAAGTGGTCTAACCCATAGGCAATAGAATATACTATATAAATGCATATAGTCTAACAACTTTAGGATTAGCATTGATTTTTCTTCCCCACAAAAGTTTCTTGCTACAATACAATTATACTTAAATAACATGAGGTAAGTTTAAAAACATGTCAGCCTATTAATATATCTTCTTCAAGGCAACATAGGAAATTCTATGAAGCTGCAGTAATCACCAAAAGAAATTGGAACTTTTGTCAAACATCACAAAATCCATAAATAGGTGATAATATTGAGAATAGTCTAAGCTAATTATTCCTTTGTGTTGGTCAAATAATTATCTCTACCTTTTAAACTATTAACATGTATATGTTCAGTTTTTCACCCTGTTTGAGGTATCCTATAGAGAAAATAATTAATTAACTCATTTTTCCTATGCTAACGTGCATCACACATGTGTTAGAAACTTGGTTTGGGAGGGGAGAGGGGTGTGTGTGTGATGGGAATGATGCTAAAAATGTGTACTTTGAGATTGCAAAAGTTGTTGCTTCGTATATTAATTTTCATATTTCCATTGCAAAAGTGAGTGAATGACAAAAATATGGTTAAATCTTTTATCCCTAAAATTAAAGGGATCTGATCTTTATCAACCATGTTAATTACAATTTACACATGCATGATTGAAGCAAGGCTGGTTGTTGGAATATATTGGAATTCAAAAGTACAAACCAGGGAAAAAAGTTTAGTTTTCAAAGTAATAAACATTTTATTTTGAAGTGGTGTAGATTGTATTTACCCAGCCATATATGCCATTTGTGGATATCAAAGTTTAACTTGGAAGGTTAACAAATAATATCTTAAATAGAGCAGGTGAGAATGTTAGAAGTCGGTAAATAATTTCATATGGGGAATAAAAGTGACTATTTAATTTTGTTTTGCCACAATTACAATCACTTTTATTAGATTTGCAGCTTAACAAAAAGATTCCTACTGTAACGTTTGAAATTTGCCTCCAATGCATGGCTGTTATATGTGGATTTAAGTATAGTTATTCGTTATCTATTACTACCATTTTCACTAAAAAAAAATATTGTTCATGAAACATGTAACCTAATTAATTTCACATTTTTTTACATGTTCGGAATAGTAAGTGTGCTATGAAACGTTACTGAAAAGATTTTTTTTATGTTTCATGTGAAAATGTTTACTCATGAAAAATAATTGGTTAATGTATCTTACACCTCAATTACAAGACCTTTGTGCTGCCTTCGCCTGCAAATTGTGGCACAGATTTGGCGCCAACAATTCCTTATGGGCCTCTTTCCTTCATGCGAAATATCGCAGTCTTGAGAGCTCTAACTTCTCAGGCTCTCCGTTTTTTGCTAGTGAGACCTAGAAGCACATGCAGACGGTGAAGCCTCTCTCCGACTCTCATGGTGGCTCTTCTGGTTGGGATGGATCTCCTTTTTCCATCCTTAAAGCTTGGTCCTCTACTAGAATTCAAGCCCCTATTCGTCCGATCTTTTCTTTCATCTGGGACTCTCGTATCCCCCCAAGGTCTCTATTTTGATGTGGCGGATTCTCCATGATGGATTGCCACTTGACGAGAACCTTCAAAAAATCGGTATCCCTCTTGTGTCTCGCTGTAGATGCTGCGGCAACGGGGATTCAGAATCCCTGAATCATTTGTTCTTTGGTGGCTTCTCGGCCAAATCGTGCTGGAATTACTTCGGAAACCTCCTTGGTTATCGCCATTTAGCCTGCTCCCCTTCTGATCTCCTTAACTCTTGGTGGTCTGGGAATGGTGGTAAGTCTCTTCGCTCTATTGTTTTTCGCTTGATCCCCTGCCTCATCTGCTGGCACCTCTGGTGTGCGCGGAACAAGGCAACCTTCGAAAACTCTAGGATGGATCCCTCATCTATTATTCGGTGTGTGAGGAAAGACGTCTTCCTTGCCTTCCGTGGTAGACCTTTCAGGGGTCGTTTGAACTCCCGTGCGGAGCATCTGGTCGGACATCTCTCTATCTCGTGTGCTTTGTCTCACGCTAGACTGGGAGTAGGTTGATCATCGCGAGCGATCGCTGGCCTTCACCCAACGCTCACTTCCCCTCCCCCCCTTTTTTTGTGTTTAATGTTGTTGTTAGTTTTCCAGGTTCTTTTCTTTTTTGTTCTTCTTTGGCTCGGCTGGGTTTTGGTTGGCTGGTATCGGGATCCGACCTCCTTTTGATCGCTGATTTCTGGTGGTTTCACTGTGGTTGTTCGGCGGCTTTGACTGGTCTTGATCTTCTTTTATGCCACTGGTTTGGCGTTGACGGCGTCTGCCTTACTCCGACTACCATCTTCCGTGTGTTCCATTTTTGTTGGATTCGCGTTTACTTGTTGGCTCTCATTTGGTTCGGCTTGGAGGTCTGGCCTTTTCCTTAGGGTAAAGGCGGGTTTGTGCTTACTGGTGGATCGATTCCTCTTTCTTCTCCTCTATCTTGGTTCCTCCACTATCTAGGTGTGGATTTGTTGCTGTCTTTAGTGTCTTGGTTTTATTTTCCGCTGTTGTTTTGCGGTATTTTCTTTTTGGTGGTTTTCGTCCCATCTTGTTTCCTATTTTTGTGAGCCATCGGAGAAAGGCGTTTTTTCTCCTCTATATATATTATATTTTTTTAAAAAAAAAACAATTACAGAACCTTCAAGCAGAATATTTTTCATGATTTTAGTATTATTTCCAAACTAATGTTTTTCAATGTCTGAATTATAGTTAATACCATCTTGAGGAATTTCATTGAAGGTTAAAAATGAAGAATGGATCTATTGTTGATCTTAACTTTATTAAGAAGGTAAACTCTATTTATTAACATTTTTAGCAAACTATATACTCTTGGTTACAATAATTAGAACTTCAGTGCTAAATTATAGGAGCTGATATAATTTAATTTATTAATGATAAAAATATGCATTTATTTTACGGTATATGGGCAATAAGTGTTTTTTTTATGGCTCAATTGACATATGATATGGAAATAAGGTTCCATATTTGGGTTTACATTTACATTTTGGGTATAGAGGAAATTAAGTTAACTAAATTGCATACTATAACTTAAATGTAAGTAACTATTGAATAAAATTTAGCCTTGTTGATGCAATATTTGGCCATATTTGGCTTTCATGATAATTATGTTTACCATAATTTTAGCTTTACTGATAAATATCATGCTATAATTTTAGTTTTGGTTTTAAACATGCTTAGTGTGATAAGAGTGATACAAAATATAAAGTTCTGATAATCCAGGTGTCACCATTTAATTCCTATATTTTATAAATCCTGCTAATTCTAAAATGTGGCCTATTCTATTAACTATTTGTGAAAGATTGACTACTTTTAAGCTACAGTGGTTAACAAAATGTATTCATGGATGCTTATTTGAATCATTACATTCGGTGGATCCAAATTATTGAACTACTAGATTTATGTTTACTATATTTTGTAGGTAGCGACAACAAGACTAAAATATGAAATTGCAAAATGCGTAGGCGTTGGTTTACTCTTGTTAACAATAAAACTTGTCAACATCTCCAAAGCTATGTGAAAGGCAAATAAGTTCATATAAAATTAGGTTGTCGAAAAGATTGTCTCTTTCGAAACCCACCTTTCGACCAAATTGACTTAGTCGAAACAATTTCGGAAATTGACTTAGAAATGTAAGTAAGGGAAGGAGCATCTTACTCGAAACCCTTCTTTTATATAAGTTGAAGACAACTATTCATTTTGAATTTTCATCCATTCGATCATGTCAAAGGGTTCATTATTGCCCTTTCGACCATGTCGAAAGGTATGCTTGATCTATTAAAGTGAAATAGCTGCTTTCGACCTTGTTGGTTTCATTTCCTCCTTGGAGGAACCCCTTCGAAAGGATTGCTAATGCAGTTGGGTGTAGGTCCCTTTCAAGTGGACCCCTCCTCATATGATTGCTTGCCAATTACAGACCAGATTTCCTTCGAGACACCCCTTTCGACCAGGTCGAAAGGATTTATATCCTTTCGAAACAGATCCAGTTTGCAGTTGCCAAAGATTCATTCAATATACTTGATATAAGATCATCTTGGATATTCATAAGTTCTATAAACTTATCAATGTCGGATCATCATCATCATCCTTGTTTGTCGTTATATAATATTTGTCGGGATGATGATACGTTTCGACATGTTCCAAGTTGATCCTATTGATTTGCATAGACAAAAAAAAGTTAAGAGAATAAGATGGCATCATGTGCAATTGATCATTAGTCTAGCTAATGATCGTAATGATCTTCCTCATAATCAAAATCCTTAATGAATCAACGAATCTCTCCATTATCATTAATCCAAAATGAGCTACAATTTTAAGAGCTATTCCCCAAATCGATTTAGGGCTTACAAATATTTTATGGTAGCAAAGAAGTAGAAATGAAAGAAATGAGTTTAGGACTCCCAAATCCAGTCCCCAAAATTGGACCCCTTGGGTCTTATTTATAGGTGCAGGTCGGCCCCACTTCCATGCCAATGCTTTCGACCTAGTCGAAAGGTCCTTTTATCTTCCACCTCACTCCTTTCGTCACGGTCGTAAGACCTCGCCCACCTTCGTTGCAGTCGAAAGACTTCTCTTTCATGTCCTCTAATTCCACCTTGCACTTTTTCTCTTTTCATTCCAAACCTCTCGACCTTATCGAAAGGGTCTTTTATCTACCTTTCGTCTTTATTAAGTCTTTAGTGTTCCTTTTCCCTGCTTTCTTCTGAATTGCTTTCGACATCATCGAAGGTGCAACCTCTCTTCATGTTGCTTTGTTGTAATCAGAAGTAAAGATAGGAGCCTTTGACTCTGTCGATAGGTTCTTTACTAGGGCTTCGAAGATGTTGAAGTATCAATGGTTTCGATACGGTAGGTAGCATCTATATGCATGCTTGTGGACTTATGCAGAACCTTCTCCTGATGTTATTGGCTTCGACCGGTTCGAAGGGTCTATCTATGCTTTCGAAAAGGTTGTTTGGAGCAATTTGAATGAAGGAGAAACCTTGGGTTTCGAAAGTTTTGGCACGCACATTAAAGGTTAATGTTCATTGCCTTTGAAAGGGGGTTTCAAGCCCATCCTTGCTTTTTCTATATGCGCGAACCCTCCTGCATCGAAAGGTTGAAAGTGGCAGAAGGGTAGCCCCGCTTTTCTTTTTCATCTGTCTCGAAAGCTTTTACATTATTTATCACTTGCGAGGGCGCCTGGTGCCTGCGACTCCTTCGAAAGCTGTTTTAATGCCTTCGAAACATTCTTTTGTCACCCTTGTCGAAACCCATGCCTGTAACTCCAGTAAGACCTGACATTTTCATTAACCTTCTTTCATATCTCTGTTCTTAAGTGGATTTTATGGCTAACATTTTGCCCCCCCCCCCTATATGAAAGAAGCTTTTGTTCTTTAGGACGAAAATTTCAGAACTTCCTTGCTCTTAATAACTTTGTTTTCCTACAAAATTTAAGTAAGTGACATTTTCTATTGTTAACTCATTATATATATATATATGCTTCTTGATAAGTCAGCATAGCAGTGCTTCTAAATTTAGATGGTTAGTTGATCATAATCCTGATTTAATAAAGGATATGAGGTATGTAATTGATAGTTGTCCATACATATAATAATTGAAGCCTATGAACTTCCTGTGGGAAACAGTCAATTTCTGGAGATAGGAGGTCATAAGCTATTATTTGGAAATAAGCCTTTGTATCCCGTGAATCTTAATATGTATTTATAAATTCTTCTTGGAGATAAGAATGACCCTGGAGTCTGAATTTAGAAGTTGGTGAGCATCGTTTAGAGTTGCAAACAATAACCCTGATTCGGGTATTAAGAAGACCAGATCGAAGATTCTGATTGATGCCTTAGACGTCTATTCTAGCTTCAATACTACTGCTTCAAAACCCAGATTTGGTAACCGATAGACAGAATCCAAAACTGATGATAGAAGATCTGAAATTCAAATTTAGGCATTAGAAAGTTATAAAGTCTAAACCCAGATTAGGGCATCATCGAGTGAAATCTTTTAGTAGTCAATAGTAAGATATTCAGAACCCAGATTCAGGTTTTTATATGCGAGATTCAGAAATAGTCTTTAGAATAGAATTCCCAAACCCAGGTTCAGGTATTAGCGGTGAATAATCAAAAATTCATAACAATTGTCTCCATGATAAAAATCCCGAGCCCAGATTAGGGTATAGTTAGGTAATCGGAAATCCACAATAATTATCTTCATAATAGGAATCTCCAGCCCAAATTAAGGCATATGTTGGATAACCATAAATCCATGGTAATTATCTTTGTAATAGGAATCTCAAGCCCAGATTAAGGCATTAATAATTGAAGTCGGATAATAGCCTCGATATCCAGATTCGGGTATTAATGAGCGAAGTTCTTGTTCTACTCCTTAGTTTCTGCCTTTTTCGGCATGTGTAAACCTCTCAGTCCTCACATGCAATTGTAGTCTGATTGGCTGCTTCTCGAGCTTGGACGTCTTAGTCCATTATTTGATATGCCACTTCTAGGGTTTGGACATCCTAGTCCATTGTTTGATTAACTTCTTCTTAGGCTTGGACATTATAGTCCATTGTTTGATGAGCCATTTCTTGGGCTTGGACATCTTAGTCCATTGTTTGATAAGCCGCTTCTCGGGCTTGGACATCTTAGTCCATTGTTTGATGAGCTGTTTCTCAGGCTTGGACATCTTAGTCCATTGTTTGATGAGCCGCTTCTTGGGCTTGGACATCTTAGTCCATTATAGTCTCATGCTCTTGGTTAGCTCATTCTTAGAGGTTGGAACCAGGGACTTACCCAACCTCCTTCTAGGAGGCGCCTTGACCTGACCAGAGGCGCAGCCAAGGGCTTGTCGATGCTTTAACCTGGCCATTGTGTGGCATGGATAAAGGCTTACGCTCCTCCCACCAAGAGGTGCCCTGCCCTGGCCATAGCGTGGCACAGACAGGGGCTTATCGATGCTTTAACCTAGCCATAGTGTGGCGCGGATAAAGGCTTACACTCCTCCCTCCAAGAGGTGCCTTTACTTGACCAGAGGCGCGGCCAAGGGCTTGTCGATGCTTTAACCTGGCCATAGCATGGCGCAGATAAAGGCTTACACTCCTCCCTCTAGGAGGTGCTATGCCCTGGCCAACTCGGCGCGGACAGAGGGTTTGACCGTTAAAGGTAGTGTCCAAATGCAAGGAGAATTCTACTCTCAACCATGTAGATTTTTCTTTTGAAGAAAGAAATACTTTATTCATTCATCTTAGGAAAATATGGTCTCAATTGTCCACTGTTCCATGTTCTTGGAACCATATTGTTGTCTGGTCGGCATAACTTGTAAGCTCTTGGTGGGATTACTTTGCAAATGATTAAGGGTCCTTCCCAATTTGGTCCCAGGGGTCCATCTGTGGGATTTCTTGTATTTGACATTACTCTTCGAAGTACTAAATCTCCTTCTTGAAATGATCGTGTTCTTACTTTTGAGTTATAGTACCTTGAAATCCTTCTTGGATTTTCTGCTATTCTTATTGTCGCTTCGTCTCTCAACTCATGTATCAAATCCAGTGATTCTCTTTTTAGTTCTTGATTTAAATCGAATGCATATGCAATTCTTCGGCGTGATGGTACTTCAATCTCAATTGGTAACATCGCCTCACACCCGTATGTCAATGAGTAGGGAGTATGTCCCGTTGCCATTTTGGTTGATGTTCGATAAGCCCATAATACAAGTGGCAGCTCTTCAACCCAGTTTCCTTTAGCTTTGTTCAGCCGCTTTTTCAAGATCGTCTTAATGGTTTTGTTTGCAACCTCAACTGCCCCATTTTCTTACGGATGCGCAACGGAGGAAAAGCTCTTAATGGTTCCATTCTTATGACAAAATCGAGAGAATTATTCACTCTCAAATTATGTTTGTCGAAAATGATATTATGGGGAATTCCGAATCTGGTTATAATATTTTTAATGACAAATCTGAGTACTTTTCCAGAAGTGATCTTAGGAAGTGGTCTGCTTCAACCCATTTAGTGAAGTAATCTATAGCGACTACAGCGTATTCGCTCTCCCTTTTGAAATTGGCAATGGGCCGATTAAATCAATTCCCCATATGTCAAATGGCCACGGACTTGAAATTGGAGTCAACTGACTCGGGGTAATCTGGGAATTTTTGAGTACTTTTGACATTTCTCGCATCTCCTCACATATTCAATAACTTGGCTTACCATACGAGGCTAATAAAAACCTTGTCTCATTATCTTTTTTGCTAATTTCGTCCCGTTTGAGTGGTCCCCACAGAATCCCTGCTTCTGCCAACAATTTTATTCCATTTTCCAGGCTTACGCGTCTTAAGTAAGGAAGTGCATATCCTTTATTGTAAAGGATTCCATCCACTATTGTGAAAGTTGGAGCTTGTCGCCTGATTTTTCTGGCTTCACCCTTATCAGATGGTAGTATTCCTTTAACAATATATTCAATGATGGGTGACATCCAAGTGTTATCTTACGGGTCATTTTCTCTTGATTGATCAACCCTCTCATTTGATATTTCTCTACCAATTTATCTTCCCTCTTACTCTTGTAACATAGCTTGGGACCTTATCAGAACTAACAGTTCATTTTCTTGTTTGGATGTTCCCACTTCAATACTTGGAGTCTCTTGATACCCTAATGGAACAATCCGTGTTTCTGGGGCTCCGTTTGAGCTTGCTAATTTCGCTAATGAATATGCCTGTGAGTTTTCCACCCTTGGAACTTGATGTATGAAAAAATCTTCAAACAAAGCAAACATTTTCAGTATCTTCTTCACATATAAAGATAGCATGGAGTCCTTTGTTTGATATATCTGCTATACTTGATTTACCATTAGCTGGGAATCACTAAAGATCTGAATCCGTGGGATTTTGAGCTCTAATGCTAAAACTAGCCCCACTACCATTGATTCATACTCAGCCACATTGTTCAATGCGAAGAACCTTAATTTCATAGCATAACGTAAGCAGTGTCCGTTTGGTGTTATTATCACATATCCTGTACCGGCCCCTTGTTCATTTGACGCACCATCAACGAAAAACTACAACATAGGCTTCTAATCCTTTTCTTTTTCTGATTGCTCTTTAATGAAGTTAGTGCATTCATTAATGAAATCTGCCAATGATTGCCCTTTAATTGCGGCACGCGGCTGAAATTCTATATCATATTAGCTGAGCTCGATTCCCCATTTTACCAACCTTCCTGAAGTTTTCGGCTTACTGAAAACTTGTTTTAGGGAGAAATTGGTCAATACCCTAATCGGATGTGCTTGAAAATATGCTCTAAGTTTTTGTGCTGTGAGAATCAAGAAATAAGCTAGCTTTTCTATCACTGGGTTTCGAACTTCGGCGTCATTCAATTGTCTGCTTTTTAACTCCTGAAAAGCTTTTCCGCAATCTCCCCCCTACTCAAAGTTCTTCTTTTTCTTGATTACGTCGAAGAAGGGGATACATTTATTAGTATCTTTGGAAATGAACCTGCTTAGGGCGTCTACCCTTCCATTTAAACTCGTTGCCTATTTACTGGTTTTGGGTTCAGCCATGTCCTTAATAGCTTAAATTTGATCTAGACTAGCTTCAATCCCTTAGGCACTCACAAGATAGCCTAAAAACTTCCCCAAATGGACTCCGAAGGAGCATTTCTGTGGGTTCAATTTCATTTGATATTTCCATAATATTCTAAACATTTCTTCTAGATCCTCAAGATGATTCGTAGCCTCGCCAGATTTTACTAGCATGTCATCCACATAAACCTTCATATTTAGGCCAATTTTCTCTTTAAAAATTCTGTTAACCAACCTTTGATAAGTAGCCCCTGCATTCTTTAGCCTAAAAGGCATTGCTTTATTGCAGTATATTCCCCATTCAGTAATGAAACTAGTGTGCTCTTCATCAGACTTGAACATGGGTATTTGATTGTATCATGAATATGCATCCATGAGAGACAATAATTTGTTCCCACTGGTTGCATCTACTAACTAATCAATTCGTGGTAGCGGGAAACACGCTTTCGGACAGGCCTTGTTCAAATCCATATAATCAATGCAAGTCCTCCATTTTCCATTTGATTTCTTCACCAAGACTGGATTGGCTAGCTACTTTGGGTAGTAAATTTCTCAAATAAACCCAATTTCGAGGAGTCTCTCAACTTCTTGCTTCAATGCATCAGACCGTACTCTATCTAATTGTCTCTTTTTCTGTCTAACGGGGGTTGCTTCTGGATTGATGTTAAGCGCATAACACATTAGCCTCGGATCAATCCGCACCATATCAGAATGTGACCAGACAAATACGTCCTTATTAACCTTAAGGAATTGGATTAGATCTTTCTTCAAGTCACTATCCAATTCTTTTCCCACTTTGACCACCTTAGTAGTATCACCTGAATCTATGCATGCCTCCTTAAGGTCCTCTATAGGTATTATCCTTTCCGTTTCCCATCGGCAATCGAATTTAGTGACGATTGGGCTCTCTTCAACGGAATTAGCATCGAATCTCTTCCTTTTGCCTCCAGGAGGAATGTACCTTTCATACATGCGCTTGTTAGACTTATTAATTTTAATTTTTGCTTTGAATGTTGGATGTAAAAATCCATCATCCGAAGACTGAAATAAAGTGGAAGAATCAAAATAAGCAGAATACTCTCTTTTATATTGATCGATTGTGAAAAAATACATCTCTCGAGAGCTAAACTGCTCACCTCGGACTATGCCCCGGCCTCTCTTTGTCAAGAACTTCACCATCAGGTACTTTGGGGAGACAAATGCATCTATTTCATTCAGTGCAGGCCTGCCAAAGAAGGTATTGTAATATGAGGGTTGGTTGATGATTACAAAGAGAGTCTCGAAAGTTCTGCAGAGAGGTGGCACCCCCATTTGCACCAGTAGTTTCACTTGTCCCACCGGAGTTGATCCTTTGTTATTGAATCCAAAAATTTGTTCCATGCTGGGCTCCAGCTTATCTTCTGGGATGTTCATTTGGTCGAAGGCATGCTTAAAGATAACATTGACTGCGCTGCTTATATCTACAATAATTTGGATACAATGGACAATCCGATTTGAGCCATGATCATCAATGGATCGTTGTGTGGATGGTGAATTCCTTTCCTCAATTCTTGGGGGTGATGACAAGATTTGGAATTTGAATATTGAGTCGTGGATTCTTCATCGGGGGCTCTTCTTGGACAAAGAAGAACCCATCTTTATCCTCCCTGATATATCTGTTTCATGCCCTTTTGCTGTTTCCTACTGGATGTGGCCCACCATAAATTACGTCGATCTTGTTTAACGGAGGGTTTAAGCTCAAAGGGTCATCATCTTCCAACATATTAACAGTATTGCCAGAAAGCTTTTGTAGTCCATCTCCTATTCGTGGAGCCTTCTGTTTATCTTGAATAAACTCTTTTAAATGACCCTCGTGGATCAATTTCTGGATGATTCCAGCTAAAACCCTGTATTCACCGGTCTTGTGACCATTTTCTTTGTGATATGCACAATAGTCTTCTCCTTTTCTTTGCTCTGGGTGGTTCTTAGCCTTGAAAGATGTTGGGAAGTTGACTCTTTCCTTCACCACTACATAAACGTAAGACAATGGCTTGTTCAAAGCGATTGCATTAGCAATTGGTGCTTCCCATTTCATTCTTTTATGTCCTCGATCGAGACCAAATCTCCCCCCTTCCTTCTTGGGAATCGCTTTTCTTTTGGCATGATACAGCTCATCCATTTGAATGAACTTTTCAGCTTGAAAGTGGAAATCTTATAGATCTTTACACCCATTAATGAAGAGTTGCTTGCAGAATGGGGTGTTCTCTATTAAGCCAGAATGTACTGCGATAAGCTTGTCATGGTCATTCATGTCCTTTGCTTTCAGTTCTCCAGTGTTGAATCTCTTAAGATAATCCCCCAAAGATTCCCCTTGCCTTTGCTTTATGTTGGCCAGGACTGTGTAATCAACGGTGGGATCTTTACATATGCAAAACTGAGTGGAGAATTCATAGGAAAATTGCTTCCATGAATAAATGGACTTCTCCTGGTATTTGGTCGCTGCCCCTTGGAGAGTTACAAGAAATAATCTACATCTAACAGCTCCTGAAACATTATATAAATCCATTTGGCTATCGAAAGCCATCATGATCATCTGGATCTGTGATTCCGTGATACTTCATTGTCGTAATCTTCACATAAGATGGGATGATTGTCGCCATAATCTCATTTGTAAAGGGTGGCACTCGCTCATTATCATTGACGTTTTCGTCCATGGTCCTCTTCCTCTTTTCATTCATTGCATCTTCAATTGCTTTCTACGCTGCATCTTTCAGATAAGCTTCAACATTATGATAGTTTTTCCGGTTTGGATGGTATTCTTTTGACGTAGAACTACCAAATTGTTCAAATGATTTATCGAGCACCCTTCCTTGATGATCCACTTTAGTTTGTGGATGCTCCTTCTTCTTTGAAGATGTTAGATCGATCTTGCTCTTGTTTTCGTTTGAATGAGCCTTCAAGTTCCTTCTTGGTGAGACCGCCTCCTCTCCCTGTGTTGGCCTTGCTGTTTTTGAAGACTTTTGAGATAACGTCATTTTGAGGAGTTCCTGCATTTCCTGCAGTTGCTACTCTAAATGCTTGATTTTGGTAGTGTTTTTATCCTGCTGCGCTGATGACGAAGGCTGTCCTTGAACAACTTCATCCATGTTGAAGGTTGGAGCTATGTTCTCTTCGAGGGTTGTAGTGTGGATGACCTCCTCATCCATTCTACCGAGTCCTTTTGATTTCATTTTCCTACGTCGTGTCAAATGATCCATAATCAGTCTATAAGATGGTAACGAGGTCGGAGGTTCAAGTCCTCCTTCTAGCGTCAAAATTAACAAGAAAACTTGTCAACATCCACAAAGCTATGTGAAAGGCAAATAAGTTCTCATGAGATCCTCCCAAGCTTGATGCTTTCAAACAACTACTGTTCTATCACAAAATTTGGTGTCCGTGTGTGATAATTTAGTTAAATCATTATGTACTTATGGGTATAATTGTTTAGTACTGTCTGAATGTATTACTTTTGTTTGCGGTGTGCACCAGCATTATTAAGATATACAACTCGACTTGATTATTGGTAAACACTGAATCATATCTTCAATTATGAACTTTTAATGTTGTTTATATATGATTTTGTAGGAGTTTACAAATTTTAGGTTGATCCACTATTAATGCAATTTATATGTTTTTGTAGATGTTTACAAATTTCGGTTTGATCCACTAAGATTTTGATGGTATATTTAAAACTACAACTGTTAACGCTAAAATTGGTAAACGCTAACCCCCGGTGTGAGCTGGAACAAAGTGAAAGCACCACCCGTTTGCACGGGAACTAAAGGTAAACAGAATATAGCAAAAACAGCAAAAAGACAACAGTTTTTATAGTGGTTCGGCTTAAAATCAAGCCTACATCCACTTTATCTCTTCTTTATTGTTGATTTGATTACAACTTTTACAACTTTTACAATCAATCTTCGAATACAACATGATCAAGACAAGAAGCTATACCTTTAACGGTGAATTGCTCTTCGGATACATGTTGGATGTGATTGATCTCTTCCTTCGGCTCTTTGAAATGTTGTTGAAGTGTTGTGGAGGATGAGAAAGTAGCAGAGCTTCGACGCTTCTGAGTCCGGAAAGTCCCCCTTGAAATGCGGAGTAGGCCAGGCATTTATAGGAGTGGTTGGACTTAGGTCGGCCAGGTTATAGGTCGTGGGCGACCTAAGGGGTAGGTCGTAGGTGGTTAGCGACCTAAGGGGTAGCAGGAGAGGGAGTGGCGACCTAAGGAGCAAAGGTACAGGGATTGGTAGGTTGTTAGCGACCTAAGGAGATAAGGTCTAAATGTGTCGAGGTATGAAGCGGAGCGACCTAAGGGTAGGTCGTAGGTCGTGTGCGACCTAAAGGTTAGTGGCATGAAGAATTGCGGGAAGTAGCGACCTAAGGGAATGACGACCTAAGGAAGTGGCGACCTAAGGAATAGCGGCATATGGATTAGTAGGTCGTTAGCGACCTAAGGGAAGAGGTAGTGTATGGATTAGGTCGTGAGCGATCTAAAGAAAGAAGAGGCATTTGGCGACTAGGTCGTTAGGCTACTAGGTCGTGGAGAGTTTTAGGTCGCGGAGTGTTTTAGGTCGCGGAGACTTACTAGGTCGCTGCTTTCTTAACTCATTACAGGCTTAAGTCACTAGGTCGCTTGTTCTCGTTAACTCGCTGGAGGCTTTGAATTATTAGGTCGCTGGAACCTTTAGGTCGTTGATCACTAGGTCGTTGAAGCTTTTTAGGTCGCTGGAACTCCTAAGTCGCTTCACACTTTAGGTCGTAGGTCGAGAACGACCTAACAAGGACTTGCTCTGTTGAAGACTAAGCTGACCAATTCTTTGAGACGAACTATCTTTGGCTTCTCGGTCGATCTTTTGGTATCACGGCCTTGCGAAAAAGGCGAGATAACACTTGCCCCCCAAAACATGCCTTGCGGTAGGAAGGTGTGTTTTGTAATGCCATAAGTTGAGTGTTCATATCCTGTTGATGACCTGTAAAGGAACTGATAATTTTATGTTGCCCCAAATGACGGCCGTTCGGGATCGAGCTATTTGGGATGAAGTGCGGCCGTCCATGGTCAAGCATCTGACTTCAAATGGTGACCGTTCGTGATCGAGCCATTTGAGGTGAAGTGCGACCGTGTGCGGTCAGGTGCCGTTCATGGTCAAGCGCTTTACTTCGAATGACGACCGTTAGGGATCGAGTCATTTGTGGTAAAGTGCGACCGTGTGCGGTCAAGTGGCGGAGCTCAGATGACGACCGTTCACGGTCAAGCGCCTTATTTCAAATGACGACTATTCGGGGTCGAGCCATTTGCGGTAAAGTGCGACCGTGTGCGGTCTAGTGGCGGATCTCAAGTGATGATCGTTTGCGATCAAGCCGCTTGAGGTGAAGTGCGACCGTTCACGGTCAAGCGCCTAACTTCAAATGACGACCATTCGGGATCGAGTCATTTGAAGTGAAGTGCGACCGTGCGCGGTCAAGCGCTTATCTTCATGTGATGATTGTTTGGAATTGAATCATGTGTAATGCGACCGTTCACGGTCAAGCGCCTTACCTCAAATGACGATCGTTCAAGATCAAGCCATTTGTGGGAAAGTGCGACCGTGCCCGGTCAGGGGCGGACCCTCAAATAACGATCGTTTGGGATCAAGTCATTCGAGGTGAAATGTAACCGCTCGTGGTCAAGCGCCTTACTTCAAATGACGATCGTTCGAGATCGAGCCATTCGAGGTAAAGTGCGACCGTTGGTCAGGGGGTGGACCCCAAATGACGATCTTTCGGGATCGAGCCATCTAAGGTGAAATGTGATCGCTCACGGTCAAGCGCCTTACTTCAAATGACGATCGCTCATGATCGAGCCATTCGAGGTAAAGTGCGACCGTTGGCGGTCAGGGAGTGGACCCCAAATGACGACTGTTCGGGATCGAGCCATTTGAGGCGAGTTTTTGCCGTTCGAGGCGAGTTTTTGCCGTTCGAGGCGAGTTTTCTTGACCTCAAATGACGATCGTTCGGGATCGAGTCATTCGAGGTGAGGTGAGCTGATGTATGCCCGGGGGGGCATTTGAGGTGAGGAGATGTGTGCCCGGGAGGGCTTAATGTTGGAGGGACCTAGCGTTACCGATGCCAGATTCACGTTCGGGTGAGTTCCTGGATTATTGGTTATGGCGGTTCAACACCATCTCAGAGCATGCCTGTGGACCGTTCGTGATCCCGTACATGTGTAAGCGGCTTAGCTGTTTTGGAATCACAAGTAGCATTCTTTTACTGAAAATGAGTTTTTAGTAGATATGACAAACAGAATCAAGTCCAAACATGAGAATAGAAAAAAAAACAAAAACAAAACAGGGACGTCCAAGTGCAAACACATACACTGCTACGATTAAGAGTCGTTTCAGAGCATGCCTAAGGATTGTTCGTGATCCTATACATGTGTAAAAAGACTTAATCGTTTTGGTGTGGGGTTTGCTACTTATTCGCCATTATCTCAGTTATTCAATGACAAGTTGACGTCTTGATCCCGATATATCGCCAGCTGGTGCAGGTGGTGGCAGTTCCCGTTCCACAGCCGTCACTCCCCTTTTCACTTACTTCGATAGTAGGCCATTGCGGACATGTCCCTCAATTTCATCCTTCAAGTGTCTACAATCATTTGTACTATGACCATTCATCTCATGGAATAAGTAGTACTTGTCTGATTTTCTTTCACTGCTAGCCGGATCCCTCCTTATTGGCTTGCGATAAGAAATCTGTCCTTTAGTATCTTGGTAAATTCGTTCCAAACTTTCGTTTAATTCCGCATAAGTGGTGAAACGTGGCTCCCTCCGTGCTCGCTTTGACTTATCATCGTCATCTTCAGCTTTTCGCTTTTCTTTATCTTTGCCAAGATCCTTTTCAAGAGGTTTTACGCCTTTGAGTGCATAAATTTCTATTCCTTCTCCTTCTTCTCTTTCAGCTTTTGCATCTTCTAATCGTAAGAACCCTTCGGCCTCATAGAAAAATTCTCCTAAATCCATAGGGGGATCTCTGGTCAATGAATTCTTGAAATCTGTGCCATCAGCTATGCCCGACACGGCTGCCATTAGAACCATGGATGGATCAGGTCGATCCACTGATGCCGCAGCTGCGTTGAATCGCGTCAAAAAACTTCTCAAAGATTCTCCAGTTCTTTGCTTTAATGCTGTCAAACTCATAACATTCTTGGGCCTCGAGATGTGGACCCTGAATTGCCTCATAAACCTTTCAGTCAAATCATTCCATGTCCCGATAGATCCACTTTCCAGTTGTCTGAACCATAATGCCACAATATATGTCAAATACAATGGAAAGCACCGGGCCATAACTTCCTCTGATGCCCCCAGTACTTCCATATGCCTCATATATTTTGTTAGATGAACCGTAGGGTCTGTCCTTCCATTATACATATCCAACGATGGTAGCTTAAAGTCTGGTGGGTTCTTAGCTCGCCTGATTGTCGTGGTAAAAGGACTCCTATTCACATCCTCCAAGTCTTTGTTTACCAAACTGCCTCTCATAGCTTTCTTGACCATTTCCACCAATCTGTCGTTGTCTCCTAGTTGTAGTCCTCGCCCATTGCTTTCGTCTTGCCCCCCGAGTTCACGAGGGGATGGTGGAATCTGTTCTTCTGGCTGGGTTCCTGTTCCTCTTTGATTCTGTGTTCCAAGTTGTCCGATTTGATGAAACAAACTCTGGATCAACTCCTCTTGCATTTTCATCATTGTCTCCATCTCGTCCCTGGTAACAAAGGCTGACGTTTGGTTTGCTCTTGAGGAAGCCTCTTGACTTCCTTCATGCTGACTGCTCTCTGGTCTTTGCCTTCTACTCGATCGCCTTGCCATAATTTTCCAGATTCAAACTGATAAATTCTCCGATCTCACCCTTAGTCGACAAAATTTCTGAGTTCGATTTCTCAGTGAAAGCACCAAAATGTTAACGCTAACACCCGGTGTGAGCTGGAACAAAGTGAAAGCACCACCCGTTTGCACGGGAACTAAAGGTAAACAGAATATAGCAAAAACAGTAAAAGACTACAGTTTTTATAGTGGTTCGGCTTAAAATCAAGCCTACATCCACTTTATCTTTTCTTTATTGCTGATTTGATTACAACCTTTACAACTTTTACAATCAATCTTCGAATAGAACATGATCAAGACAAGAAGCTAGAACTTTAACGGTGAATTGCTCTTCGGATACATGTTGGATGTGATTGATCTCTTCCTTCGGCTCTTTGAAATGTTGTTGAAGTGTTGTGGAGGATGAGAAAGTAGCAGAGCTTCGACGCTTCTGAGTCCGGAAAGTCCCCCTTGAAATGCGGAGTAGGCCAGGCATTTATAGGAGTGGTTGGACTTAGGTCGGCCAGGTTATAGGTCGTGGGCGACCTAAGGGGTAGGTCGTAGGTTGTTAGCGACCTAAGGGGTAGTAGGAGAGGGAGTGGCGACCTAAGGAGCAAAGGTACAAGGATTGGTAGGTTGTTAGCGACCTAAGGAGATACGGTCTAAATGTGTCGAGGTATGAAGCGGAGCGACCTAAGGGTAGGTCGTAGGTCGTGTGCGACCTAAAGGGTAGTGGCATGAAGAATTGCGGGAAGTAGCGACCTAAGGGAATGACGACCTAAGGAAGTGGCGACCTAAGGAATAGCGGCATATGGATTAGTAGGTCGTTAGCGACCTAAGGGAAGAGGTAGTGTATGGATTAGGTCGCGAACGATCTAAAGAAAGAAGAGGCATTTGGCGACTAGGTCGTTAGGCTACTAGGTCGCGGAGAGTTTTAGGTCGCGTAGTGTTTTAAGTCGCGGAGACTTACTAGGTCGCTGCTTTCTTAACTCATTACAGGCTTAAGTCACTAGGTCGCTTGTTCTCGTTAACTCGCTGGAGGCTTTGAATTATTAGGTCGTTGGAACCTTTAGGTCGTTGATCACTAGGTCGTTGAAGCTTTTTAGGTCGTTGGAACTCCTAAGTCGCTTCACACTTTAGGTCGTAGGTCGAGAACGACCTAACAAGGACTTGCTCTGTTGAAGACTAAGCTAACCAATTCTTTAAGACGAACTATCTTTGGCTTCTCGGTCGATCTTTTGGTATCACGGCCTTGCGAAAAAGGCGGGATAACAACAACTAAGAGTTGAAAGTTTATTAAACAACATAAATTGATGATATATTTACAAATACAAAAATGCAAGAGAGTTCAGTCTAAATTAACATCAAATTGACTGAATATGTGGACATGAATGTATAGTTAAAACTAAAATTGAAGAAAAAATTTATACTTATTATAGTATTTCGTGAAGTACAAATACTTTTCGAACCTGAAATAAATTATCAGTATGTTTCAGTGACTGATTTGAATTTTGTCTCACGTTGAAATTATTTTCAATTGATGACGTTTCTCGATGTATTTTTTTTTGAATTCTAGCTCTTACCTCATTCTTGAAACATTTCTCTTTTCTTCATATAAAAACAGTAGACGTCTCACTACCAATATATAAATTTTCCTATGGTTGTTTGCATTCATTTACTAAAACCAGTTATTTCTTCGGTATTTATCATTCAATTTATTCATGCTTAATTGGTTACTAAACTTATGAGATTGCAAGTAAGACAAATATAGCCACTACAAGTACGCGGACACAAATGGATGATCAACAACAACAAGCAGCTAATTATTTGGATACCTTCATGTTACAGGTACTAAGTTTTTAGTACTACAAAAATGTTATCAAAATTAGTTTTTGTCCATTTTAAGTGCTTTACATAATAAAAAGTTAGCTCACATTTTTTTATGTGTACGTGACTTAGTACCCGTGTGTGTATGTATGATGTGTGTGTGTATATTCAAAACTCGAATGCTATATATATTACCTGTAACAGCAAATATCAACATAACAAGATTCAAAAGCATAAAGGTACACAATAAATCAAAATAAATTACCCAAAACTATGACAGCAACTACACATTGAAACATAAAAAGAAATGTGCAGACCCTCTCATACTAGTGCACATGCACCTAGGCAGTTATACATATGTTTGTTTTGCATCAAGCAAACGAAAATAGCAGATGACACTCCTGCTACTCAAAAACAATAATACTCACATAAACATGAATACTCATATAGCAACATAAAAATAATAAAATGCAAAGAACATTTAAACAGAAGTTATACAACCTGTGAATAATGCATACACACGCACCTCTCCTGTGTGTAAATATATACTACTATCCATACATCTCAGCTCTCATACACAACCAACAGAAATGAATATCTCTGTAAGTAAATGTCTAAAACCACCAATACAACAAGCAAAATGATGTGACAAGAAATTGCAGTAGTGAACAGGAACAGATAACAGGGTATAACATGCTAAATCTTCAACAATACAAAATCAAGTACAAAGTGCACAGTATCATATAACATAACTTAAGAAAATGCAGACTTCTACACATTTATATATTTAAAAGTAGTATGTTCACTTAAAATAATATATTTTAATTTTTAATTTATTATGTACATCTTAAAATATATATGTCTATTTAAATATGTACAACTAACACTTACATACCAACAGCCACCACACATACATAGCAAAACCCTCACAACAGCAGCTCACCCTCTCATGCAACAGCCACCCACACGTATAGATAGCCGCACACACACCACACATACATATGAACATACCCACACAGTACACACTGATTGACACACAGAAACACAAAACATATAAAACGCACGCACGCACTGACTAAACACTCACCAACACATACACGTACGCACTCACAACATTACACACTACTCTACCACAAAATACGGCATCCTGTCTTGTGTACTATGCATAAACAACTGGTGGTTATGATCGTACCTTATTTAATCTTCAAATGACTTATATGTTGTGATAGAAACAACTCGTGGTTGTGGTTGTCATGCCTTTTTTTACTCTTCAAATGACTGCGTTGGATACTTTTAAATTAATGAGACTGCCTTTACCTTAATCAAAAGCTTGATCATTGTGAAGCAATGAACTTTAGATATTACCTAGAGGCTCTGTTTAAAGCAAAAAATTGTGTACGGGGTATTACTGGTTATCAATAAATGTTTTAAGTTAGAGAAATGTCAAAACTCGTGCTCATGCTTGTACATACATACCCACACACACCAGGCCACCTCCATCCCACAAAACAGATGCATAGCAATAGCCATATTCACACGCATAATATATAACAATGCATATAAACCAGGCACACATATTTACATATGCCAACACACATAAATGCAAATAGAGCACAACATTCTCTCTACACACACAGCAACGTACTTATAAATATATATTCAAACATTACCTCAAATCATCAGGTTGCGACTTCACCAAAGATCGATGTTAGTTTCATCCCGATCAACAACATTCCCCTTCTCTACCGTAATGGAACGACCTCCTCCCCTTTCCATCACCTACGAGAATGGCCGCTGTTAAATTTTGGCGACACTATATGGAGATTTGTAGAGGTCGGAAGTAGCTTCGCAACGGAGAAAACGGTTCGCAAATCGGAGTTCGGAGGTGGAAGTTATAAGAGAAAATGTGAAGTAGGCGAAGTTGGGGCAGAAACTTCTTTCAGACGTCTGACCTATTTTTCAGACGTCTGATTTGCTTCAGAAATGCTTCCAGAGCATTTCGTCAGACGTCTGACGAAATGGGTCAGACGTCTGATCTGAAGGAAAGTCACTCCAGTGACTTTAGACAGACGTCTGATTTTTTGGTCAGACGTCTGGAACGACTTTTGCCTGTTTTCTCGTACGGACTCGGCGTGAAGATTTGTGTCAACTACGGAGGCAATTTCGGAACATTGCCTAGGGTTTCTATTCTCCTATATAAGCTAGCCTCTGGTTTCAGATCCGGGTGATGCAAGCGACAGCAAGATATCAGCCTCCACTAATTAGGGTTTATCAAAACCTAATTTTCTTCAATTCTCTTCTCCACAAATCAATTTCTAATTAGAAATTTGATCATTGTAATCGATCTCTTGTACTCTTCTCATCAATAATAATAAAGCTCTCTCTTAAAGTGAATGTACACTAACACGACGTTAGTGGAACCACTATAAATCGCTGTGTAATTTTCTTTTCGTTATTGCTTTAATTTCTGAATTGCTTATTTGGATTGTGATTGTCTTTGGATTGGTTGAGACTAGATTTGAGTTATTGGTTGGTTATTTTTACACTTCTTATCACGATCCCGTCTTCCGCTGTGCTCAGGAGATTTCGATTCGAGTGGTCTCTAGTTGGAATCTCGTAATAACATTTGGTATCAGAGCATTGGTGTTGGTAGGTGGTTGTAGAAATGCCAGAAACAGATAATACCTCAAGTAGTTTCTCAATTGGTAATCCAAGTGGTGTAGCGCATTATGTACGTGGATCGTATGCAGCTTCAGGATCACAATTGGTAATAGATAAGTGGAATGGCGATAATGATTTTGAAAAATGGCAATGGAAGATGAAAGCGGTTCTAAGGAGGAATCGGGTACATCGGGTAGTGTTTGACACACATTTGTTGCCAGCGGACATCTCGGATGTTGAGAGAGAGGAGATGGAAGAGTGGGCATTCACTACACTTCAACTTGCTATGAGAGAGAATGTTATCTCTGAAATTAGTGGTGAGACAACCGCTAAGGGTATTTGGGACAAGTTGGAGGAGTTATATATGAAGAAGTCACTGACAAATCGTTTGATCTTATTACGAACGTTCTTCACCTATAAGATGAAGGAAGGTACTTCTCTTAAGACGGACTTGAATATATTTGATGATTTGCTAATGAAGATGAAGGCGGTAGATTTGAAGATTGAGGAAGAGCAAAAGGCGATGATATTGTTGTGTTCGTTGCCAGATCGATATACAGGTTTCTCAAATAGTTTGATCTATAGCCGAGATACATTGACTCTTGATGATGTCAAGACGGGTCTTCTTAGCGAGAAGTTGCGGGATCAAATGAAGGAGTTAGGTGATGGAGGTAGTGGTGCTAGTAGTGGTCATGGTTTGTTTATGGAGAAGGAGAGGTATGTGAAGAAGGAGAACCGGGGGCGTTCTAAATCAAGGAACCCCGGTTGGAGAGGAAAGTCGAAGGAAAGAAAAGGCAAGTGCTATATTTGCAAGAAGCCCGGTCATTGGAAGAATGAGTGTCCGGACAAGGAGAAGGCAAAGAAGGAAGTAGCATCTTCATCTGTAGCGATGGAGAGTGGAGTTGGTGAGGGAGATATAGATGTGTTGTCGGTGGTAGCATCGGATGTTTCGGGTAACGATTGGGTACTTGATTCGGGGGCGTCTTATCATATGACGCCAAATAGGAATTGTTTTTCTTCTTACATCGACAAAGAAGGAAATTCAATTGTTATGGGAAATGGTGCTATTTGCAAGTCGAAAGGCATTGGTTCCGTGCAAATTCGGATGTTTGACGGAGTGGTTCGTACTCTCACTAATGTACGTTATGTTCCGGGACTTCGGAAGTCACTTATCTCTTTGGGGCAGCTGGATTCTTTAGGTTGTAAGATCACTATTGAGAGTGATAGCTTGCAGGTTTCGAAGGGGGCCCTTGTGGTGATGAAGGGTGTTAGGACTCATGGTATTTATTTGCTTCAAGGAGTGACTGTGGAAGGTGAAACTTGTATAGGAGTTGACAGTTCTCGTGGCTTGGATGCGACTAGGTTGTGGCATTTGAGGTTAGGTCATGTCTCGGAGAGGAGTTTGGACATTCTTCGAAAGAGTAAGATGATCGATGGAGAGAGTTTCAACAAATTAGAGTTTTGCGAAGAATGCGTCATGGGGAAGCAAACAAAAGTTTCATCGGTGAAGGAAAGCATGATTCGAGAAGGGTCCTTGAGTATGTTCACACGGATGTTTGGTGACCAGCACCAGTAGCTTCTTTAGGTGGAGCTCGCTATTATATTTCCTTTATAGATGACTTTTCTCGGAAAGTTTGGGTGTATGTAATGAAGGCCAAGTCAGAGGCATTTGCAAAGTTCAAAGCATGGAAAGCTCTTGTTGAAAATGAAAGTGGAAAGTCTTTGAAGGTTATAAGGTCTGATAATGGCGGAGAGTATGTTTCCGGAGAATTCTTGGAGTTTTACAAGCATCATGGTATTCAGAGGCATTTTACTACACTTGGAGATCCGCAGTCGAATGGTGTTGCGGAGAGGATGAATCGTACTCTACTCGAGAAAGCTCGATGCTTGAGATTGACATCGGGTTTGGCGAAGGGATTTTGGGATGAAGCTTTGTCAACCGCAGTGCACATTATTAATCGAATTCCGTGCTCAGCTATTGGTAAAAAAATTCCAGAGGAAGTGTGGAAGGGAAAGAGCATTGACTTGAGTTATCTTCGTGTCTTTGGAAGTCCAGTTTATGTGCATGATCCGGGAAATGATAAGCTTGAACCTAGAGCTTTCAAGGGGATTTTGCTTGGTTATACGGATGGAGTAAAAGGCTATCGGATTTGGAATCCAGAAACGAAGAAGGTAGTGAATTCTCGTCATGTTACTTTTGATGAGTCGGCGATGTTCAAGGAGAATGGAAGCTCATCGGATGTTCCAGATTCAGCTCATGATGAATCAAAGGAGAAGGAAATTATTTCCACATTTTGTCCAAGGAGTAGAGAGAGTAGAGTAGTTGGAGATGCTTGCGAGGAGGTAGCGGTTGATTTTACATCACATAGTCCATAGGATACCTCTAGTAGTGTTGGTGATGTACACGAGCCTAGAGAAGATTCGGTTCAAGGTGGAGCTGAAGGAAGTTTGGGTGATGGTATTGCTACTCGGGTTGGTCGTCGTACAATAAGACCACCCGAAAGATATGGTGATTGGAACTATCTTAGTTTTTGTGAAAATTTGTATTATGCTCTTCATGTAGTCCAAGATGAGCCAATGGACCTTGATGACGTCATGAAGTCGAGTGATAGCTCGAAATGGATTTGTGCCATGGAGGAAGAGATGCAATCATTGATGAAGAAACGAACTTGGGATTTGATTCCACTTCCTAAAGGAAACCGTGCTATTGGATGCAAATGGATATACAAGGCGAAGGACGATGGAAGATACAAAGCTAGGCTAGTGGCTAAGGGGTTTGCACAAAGGAAGGGAAAGGAGTATGATGAGATATTCGCACCGGTTGTGCATCATACTTCTATCCGGATATTACTTGCTATAGTTGATGTTCATGACTTGGAGTTGGAGCAACTTGATGTGAAAACCGCCTTCTTGCATGGTGACTTGGATGAAGACATCTACATGGAGCAACCGGAAGGTTTTGTTGTGGATGGTAAGTCAAATTTGGTTTGCAAGCTGAAGAAATCACTATATGGACTAAAGCAATCACCTAGACAATGGTACAAGAGGTTTGATCATTTTATGCTTGAAAATGGTTTTGATAGAAGCATCAAGGATGCTTGTGTTTATTTCAAGAAGTTGGGAAATGATTGTTGGGTGTATTTACTCTTGTATGTGGACGACATGCTCATTGCTTCGAAGGACAAGAATGAAATCAACAAGTTGAAATTGCAATTAAAGTCGGAATTTGAAATGAAGGACCTTGGAGAAGCAAAGAGGATTTTGGACATGGAGATAGAAAGGGATCGAAAGCATTTTGATTTGAAATTGACTCAAAAGGAGTACATAAAGAAAGTGCTTTGCCGGTTTAGCATGGAGAATGCAAAGGCGTCAAATACACCTTTACCTTTGCATATGAAGCTTTCGAGTAAAGGATCACCTATCTTGGAGGAATACAAGACATATATGGCAAAGGTGCCATATGCTAGTGCGGTTGGAAGTCTAATGTATGCTATGGTGTGTACAAGGCCCGATATTGCAAATGCCGTCGGGATGGTTAGTCGATACATAGCTAATCCGGGGAAATCGCATTGGGAAGCTGTGAAGTTTATATTGAGATACCTTAAAGGCACATCATCTCATGGTCTTGTTTTTTGCGGTAGTATGGCGATGGATTGCAAGTTGGTTGGTTATTGTGATTCGGACTACGCTGGTGATAGGGATCGAAGAAAATCAACTTCCGGATATGTCTTCACACTTGGGGGTACAGCCAAAAGTTGGAGATCTAGATTGCAGACCATAGTTGCTTTATCCACTACGGAGGCGGAGTTGATAGCCGCAGTGGAGGCGGCAAAGGAGGCACTCTATTTGAAGCGATTGTTGTGTGACTTGGGATTCGGGCATGATAGTATTGATGTTCGATGTGATAGCCAGATTGTTATTCACTTGGCAGAGAATTTGGCGTTTAGCTCATGGACTAAGCATATTGAGGTGAGAGAGTCATTTCTAGTAGCCATGGATGAGGATAAGCAAGTATATCTTCGGAAAGTGCATACAAAGGATAACGCGGCGGATATGTTCACTAAGGCATTGCCGGTTGGAAAGTTTGAGCATTGCTCGAACTTGATTCGCTTGGAGAAGTGCTTGGTGCCACGGGGTGGCACGGTTAAGGGAGGAGCTTGGTGGTAGATGAGAAAGAGTATTGGTGAGAGATTGAGGTTCTATCTTCTTGGTTAGTGCTAGTCTTTGGAGAGATAGCTTAGGTTTTGGATGTTTTCAACATTTCATTAGCGGGCGGGGGCTTTGCCTGAGCTCGTTGGTGGAGTGCAATGGGCGGTGGCTTTGTCGGAGCTCATTGGGAAAGCATTCATGTTTGGTTGAAGGTAGAAGAAGTGATAGTTGGTGCTATCGGTTGTTGTTGATGGTATGGTACCATTAGAGTCGGAGATGGATATAGTGTCGAGGTGGAGTGTTAAATTTTGGCGACACTATATGAGGATTTGTAGAGGTCGGAAGTAGCTTCGCAACGGAGAAAACAGTTCGCAAATCGGAGTTTGGAGGTGGAAGTTATAAGAGATAATGTGAAGTAGGCGAAGTTGGGGCAGAAACTTCTTTCAGACGTCTGACCTATTTTTCAGACGTCTGATTTGGTTCAGAAATGCTTCCAGAGCATTTTGTCAGACGTCTGACGAAATGGGTCAGACATCTGATCTGAAGGAAAGTCACTCCAGTGACTTTAGCCAGACGTCTGATTTTTTGGTCAAACGTCTGGAACGACTTTTGCCTGTTTTCTCGTACGGACTCGGCGTGAAGATTTGTGTCAACTGCGGGGGCAATTTTGGAACATTGCCTAGGGTTTCTATTCTCCTATATAAGCTAGCCTCTGGTTTCAGATTCGGGTGATGCAAGCGACTGCAAGAGATCAGCCTCCACTAATTAGGGTTTATCAAAACCTAATTTCTTCAATTCTCTTCTCCACAAATCAATTTCTAATTAGAAATTTGATCATTGTAATCAATCTCTTGTACTCTTCTCATCAATAATAATAAAGTTCTCTCTTAAAGTGGATGTACACTTACATGACGTTAGTGGAACCACTATAAATCGCTGTGTGATTTTCTTTTCGTTATTGCTTTAATTTCTGAATTGCTTATTTGGATTGTGATTGTCTTTGGATTGGTTGAGACTAGATTTGAGTTATTGGTTGGTTGTTTTTACACTTCTTATCACGATCCCGTCTTCCATTGTGCTCAGGGGATTTCGATTCGAGTGGTCTCTAGTTGGAATCTCGTAATAACAGCCGCCGCCCAGGCCAGATCACCTTCATATGTGCCCATATATATATATATATATATATATATATTCTCTACACGATTTTGTTCGTGATCCTTCGGTAATAGATAATGAAGTAAGAGAGTATAACACCCGTGTATTTGTCTGTAATAAGTTGCGGTTAAGTATTGTGCATCTGGGCTTACCCGCAAAGCCCACTAGTATTTTGTCTTTATAAATACAATGCAAGCCTGTACAACAATTGTACTGAGAAATCAATATATCAATTTTTTTTACATGGTATCAGAGCCATAAGTAAATTGCTTAACAGCAAATTGATCAAAATCCTCAAAAAAAGGGAAAAGAAACTTGAATCTCATAAAAACAATCCCATCATCTGAGATTTTGGTCACACAGTTTAACAACTGTGTAACAATCTTGAAATTTACCATCATTTGGAGAGGTTAACTTTCCAAGAAGGGAGATATCAGAGATAATTCATCACTTATCATCCCCCTGGCTGCCACCAATCCATCAGATCATCAAGATTCTGATCAACCTACCTGAAGTGCCGTGCCTAGAGCCACCTGTCAGATCTGAATCATCATTCAAGCGAAATCTGGTTGCACTTCATCTCTATTTTGTTTGCATCACTGTTATTCACCATCTGATCATCTTCTTGATAAGTTTTCATCATCATGTCTCAAGGAGGCAGTGACAACACCAACACACCTCATTAACAATCAAGAACCACTCAGCAACAATCCAGTACTACCCAAGAACTCATCAAATCTATAATCAAGCCACAAAGTCAGATCATCACCATTCAACTTGATGAATCCAATTATTTGCTCTGGAAATCCCAGATTGAGACTGCTATCAGAGGATATGGACTGCAAGAGTATGTTCTTGACACTCTAATTACTCCTCCAAGATTCACTACAGACCATGAAGGAAAACTAGTAAGCAATTCTGAATACACAATTCATGAAAGACAAGATAGTCTAATTAGTTCTTGGTTATTATCATCTATTAGTGCCAGTTTATTACCATAGTTAATTGGGTGTAAAACCACACATGAAATATGGCACACTATTGAACAAATATTCAGTTCTCAATCTGCTGCCAGAATAATGCAATACAAAAGACAATTACAAAACTTGAGAAAAGACAATGTCAGCATGAGAGAATATCTCTCTAAGGCCAAGACAATTTGTGATCAGTTAGCCTCAGCTGGACATAAGGTAACTGACACAGAACAAATATTGTGCATCTTAAGTGGATTAGATGAAGACTATGAAGCAGTAGTCGCTATAATATCATCTAATGAAAATCTACCTTCACTGCGAAGTGTTCAATCCATTCTCATTGCACATGAGGGAAGACTAGAGCAAAAGAAACCAGCAAATTGGGAATACAATGATAACTATGTATCAATAAGCAAAAGCAAGATACAAGAAAAAAAATCAAGGCAACAAAAACCAACCAAATAGCACTAGAGGTGGTCAATCAGGCAGATTCAGAGGAAGATGTGGTAGATGGAATACTAATAACAACAATAAACCAAGATGCCAGATTTGTGAGAGATATGGCCACACTGCCAACAAGTGCTATTTCGGATTTGATGTCAACTTTACACCAGCACAGCAAGGCAACAGTAATTCAAGACCTCAAAATCTCAATGTCAACATGGTCAGTGCACAACAGGAGTCAACACCAGACAATACAACTACAAACATAGCAAAGGCTGAAGACATACATGATGACAGCTGGTATCTAGACTCTGGTGCAACCAATCATGTAACAAATAACATGGGCAACTTGAATCTTGGCAATAGAGAATACAAAGGTACACAGTCTTTACATATGGGGAATGGTAATTCTATAAAAATCTCTCATATTGGAAATGCAAGCATTAATGGAACCAGACAGTTATACCTTAATAATCTGTTGATGATTCCATTTATCAAAAAAAATCTAATGAGTGTGTCACAATTTGCCAAAGACAACAATGTGTACTTTGAGTTTCACTCTACATATTGTCTGGTTAAAGATAATCTAACTAGTGAAGTTCTTTTGCAGGGTAAAGAACATAAAGGACTATACAAATTTGATGCACCAAATTCAAGAAATGTTGAAAATAATAAAAAATGGTGTAACATTTCTGAAATCAAAAATATTGAAAACTTTGATGTATGGCATTGTAAGTTGGGACATCCCAGTTTAAATGTAATAAAACATGTCTTGAGCAGTTGTGACAATACTCATATTAGTAAAATTCCTGATTGTTATACTTGCACATTTTGTCAAATGGGCAAAAGCCATAAGCTTGTATTTCCATATTCAAAGACTGTCTACAACAAACCTCTTGAACTTGTTGCTACAGACTTATGGGGGACGACCCATATACACGCTGATTATGGCTATAAGTACTATATTTCATTTATTGATGCATATTCTAGATATGTATGGATTTACTTTCTAAAGTCTAAATCTGAAACTAAAGATGTTGTGTTACAGTTTATCTCTAATGCAGAAAGGCAGAAAAACTGTCAATTGAAAGTCATACAAACAGATGGTGGTAAAGAATTTTTACCCCTAAAGGGTTACTTTCAAATGAAGGGGATTACATAGAGAGTTACATGTCCATACACTTCTGAACAAAATGGTCTCATTGAGAGAAAACACAGGCATATAGTTGAAACTGGTCTGACACTGTTAGCACAGGCATCTCTACCATTGAAAGTCTAGACAGATGCTTTCTCTACTACAGTCTACCTGATTAATAGACTGCCTACAAAGGTTATAAAATTTGAAAGTCCAATAGAAGTGCTATTCAGTGTCAAACCAGACTACCAAAGTCTAAAGACTTTTGGATGCCTATGCTTTCCTTACCTAAGACCATACAACATACACAAGCTTGATTACAGATCCAAACCATGTACTTTCTTAGGACATGCTACCAGTCGGAAAGGATATAAATGTCTTGATGAAAATGGAAAAATATATATATCCAGACATGTTATATTTAATGAGCATGAGTTTCCTTTTAGAAATGCAGCAATCAAAACAACTCAAAAAATATGCAATTCAAAGCTTTCAATACCTCAAGTGCTACCCTCACCAGAAGCTGTCATACCAATAAATAGCATTGGTCATCATGAAGGAAATGACATCAGTCCTCAACACACAGTGTCCACAAATGAACCAGGTTAAGGATATGCACCAGTAAGATCTGACAGCATAGAACAAGATACAAGTCATCACTCAGACCCCTGTCAAGTACTGCATGAAACCCAATCATACAGTACTCAACCAGAAGTTACTGATGAAGACAGACATCCATCCACACCTACAAACACTGGACACCATATGATGACAAGAGCAAAGTGTGGAATATTCAAGCCAAAGACATACAGTATTGAGGCTGAAAACACTGAGCCTAGCACATACCAGCAAGCAATCTTGGATGACAATTGGAAAAATGCTATGGAAGAGGAATACCATGCACTAATAAAAAACAAGACATGGGATCTTGTACCCCTACCAGTGAATAAAAACATAGTTGGATGCAAATGGGCATTTAGATTAAAGAAAAATCCAGATGGCTCAATTCTTAAATATAAGGCAAGATTGGTGGCAAAGGGGTATTCACAACAAAGTGGATTTGACTTTAATGAAACTTTTTCTCCTGTTGTGAAACCCACTACCATCAGAGTTATACTAACAATTGCCTTGCATAAGAACTAGTCCATCAAACAATTAGATATTAATAATGCCTTTCTTAATGGTGAATTGCAGAAGGAAGTATATATGGAGCAGCCACAAGGGTTCACAAAGGAGAACAAAAATCAGCTAGTATGCAAACTCAACAAAGCACTCTATGGACTCAAGCAAGCACCAAGAGTTTGGTTTGACAAGCTGAAGACAACTTTAGCAAAACATGGCTACAACTCCACTAAATCTGATAACTCATTATTCACTAAATTCTTTAATAACACAATAGTCTATATACTGATTTATGTTGATGACTTTGTTATTACAGGAAACAACAAATCAGAAATCATGAATATCACACAATGCTTGAAAGAAGTTCTCAATCAAAGACCCGGGGGATCTAAACTACTTTCTTGGCATAGAAGTCAAAAGAACATCAACATCAGAAATTCACTTAAATCAAAGAAAGTACATCAATGAAATATTGGTTAAAGCCAAAATGGACAAAGCAAATCCCTTGCCCACTCCAATGATAAGCAACAGCCATCTCTCAAAAAATAGAGGTGAACCAATTCTAAATGATAAGGAATACAGAATCATTGTGGGAGCACTACAGTATGTTACTATCACCAGACCAAATATTTCGTTCAGTGTAAACAAAGTGAGTCAGTTTATGCAAAGACCCCTCGATGAACATTGAAAAGCGGTCAAAAGAATCTTAAGATATTTAAAGGGCACAATCAATCAAGGACTAATTCTACAAACAAGTACTACTCTGTGTATTAATGGCTTTACTGACTCAGATTGGGCTACTGATCAGGATGATAGAAAATCTACTACAGGATACTACGTCTATTTAGGCAAAAACCCAGTATCTTGGTGTGCAAAAAAAATAATCTACTGTATCTAGATCAAGCACAGAGGCTGAGTATAGAAGTATTGCCAGTGTTACAGCAGAAATTATGTGGCTAACATCACTACTAAGCGAATTACAAATCAAATTATGCAGCATACCAACTATCTGGTGTGATAATCAAAGTGCAATCTCAATCTCAGCAAATCCAGTACTCCACTCTCGCACAAAGCACATCGAACTCGACTTATACTTTGTGAGAGAGCAAGTAATAAAGAAAGACATAGAAGTCAGATACATACCTTCAACTTACCAGAAGGCTGACATTCTGACCAAGCCACTATCTCGACTAAACTTTACTAGATTTAGGCGAGAACTCAACGTGGCTGAAGCAGACACTAATCTCAAATCCAAGGCACAGATCTATATTCTTGAAGCCTTCGAGGATGAAGACAAGAATCATCAAAGCCTCATCTTATAGCTCGACCAAGAGTGAAGTCACTTCACAAATTACAAATCATTCTGTATGCTAATGAAGTCCTAAGACTCACGAGAAGAAAGGAAATCAAATCAAAGAAGCTGAAGAAGCCATTTTTTCACCGGCGGCTCCAGATCTCACAAACCCTAACCTTTCGCGTTAGGTTGAGAGGGCATAATAGATAATGAAGTAAGAGAGTATAACTCCCATGTATTTGTCTATAATAAGTTGCGGTTAAGTATTGTGCATTTGGGCTTACCCGCAAAGCCCACTAGTATTTTGTCTTTATAAATACAATGCAAGCCTGTACAAAAATTGTACTGAGAAATCAATATATCAATTTTCTTTTACATTCGGGAAGGGTTAAGGCTAGCGAATGAATTTTTTGATAAAGGTCTGGGCTAGTTCGAAGGGAGAAGATAAAAGAAGGAGCATGGCCGAGTTGAATAATTTCTTTGATTTAATTTTCTGAAGTGATAAAAGTTTTATATTTCTTGCTTTCGATGATAATTCATAGAGGACAAAGAATGTTCAATATATAAAAAAACGAACGAAAGATCGAGAGACTTAGAAAACTCTAGAAAAATGATTTTTGAATTGGTAATTAGATTTGGACTTGCTTACAAGTGCTTGGGTCTAAAGTTTAATGAATGAAAGCTTTTATTCTTTTTTTCCTTTAAAACTAAATTCAATTCAATTTCAAATTAACACAAATTTCCATTTAAAATCACTATCACAATTTAAATTCTTTTGTTGAATGATTTCTAAACCAACTTGCCCAATAGATCACTAAATTTCAATTAAATTAATTAAATTAATTAAATTACTGATATCGACTTTAATTTAAAACGGGTTGTCACAGACTTCCCCCTTAAGAACTTGCGTCCTCGCACTTTCCCATATGGAAAATATATAATAAACTAGTTAAACAATTTCAATTTAATTATTTTCAACTTTATTTATATACAAATTATTTCCATAAGTGAAGATAACTTTTAGAATTTTAAAATACTTAACTTAATCAAATCTTGCATATATAACTCATAGATACATCACCTAAAAATTCCATTCCACCATAACTCAAATTTAATTTAAAATTCAAACTTTTATTGAACACTCTTTAAAATATTGCACAAGCAAAATTTTATAATCCAATTTTTTTTCTAAAACCTCATTACTTCATTTAATAAAAATACTCTCAATGTATATTGTTTTAACTTTTAACATTTTATTATTAACAATGTTGTTTCCAAATACTATTGCGCAATTTCTTTTATAAAATCAAACAAATATTTAACTCCTTTTGTCCTTGCTACTCTAACCATTTTAAACTTTGTACTTAAAAGAAAAGAAATTAATTATATATTTAGAAGCATATATTTATAAAAGCACAAATATGTCCCTTGATGATTACCTCGGTTATCATCATATATATAATATAGAAAATTACCCAATATACTAAAGGCTCGGGGACTCTAAATCTTATCTACTGCCATAACTCGTGACTCTGATATACAATGTGTTGTTCTGGACCTGCTCTAATACCATTCTATGACACTCACATATATATCCATACTATCTAAGAGTATTACAGAGATAATACGGAGAATGAGGCTATACGGGGTACATACGTGGATATTTCTTTGTACTAACATGGGTACGTATTAAAATAACAAATATATCTCACCAACAAACGTACACAGTATTAGTACAAAACAATAAACACGTGTGCCTCCAGGAAGGAACAATACACAATATATAGTAATAATAGAGAACAAAGAGTCAATCACAGCGATAGCAGATAATATTATGTATATATATATAATATGATATTGTTTTGATACAATTATCTCCAATGTTAACTATCTTAATAAAATAAGACAAACAATCAATACACAACTCTGTATCAGCTATTTACAGTAAATTCATAACATATAAATACCATATAGCATTCCCTAACATAACTTCTCCATGCCCAGTAATACGGATGCTGGTCAAGTCGTCCATGTATCTGAAATGTCTCAGACTGACATATGCATGGCTTATATTTACAACTTAAAAGATCACCGAGGTAATTCATAACGTAAATATCACCAAAACCATATATGAAGATATCATCATCCATATTAAACAATTCAATAGAAATCAAGAAAATTAAATCCAATGGGCAGATCAACCATACAATAAATCATCATCCTAGAAAATGAAATCATCAAGTGAATCGGGTTAGCACACAGCAATGCCCTAATATAATATCACAAAACAATATAATCAATAAATAATGTGAGATAGCCCATCAACTCATTTAAATAGTATCCAATATTATACAAATCATAACCAATAAACAAAGGCTGTCTCTAAAATACCAAACCAAAAGAGTATGTATATACAAGAACTGACTACACTTTAGACACACAGTCCATAGTATAGCCAACTCATTAGATAGTGAATAATATATGCCAGTCCACAAAACACATATAACCTCGAACCAGAAAGGGAGACTGATAACACACAACATGCTCCAGGAACGCAGGTTCTACTAGCCTCCCGCCAGTAGTTAGATGTATTCATACAATCTTTACCTCGACGGACTTCGTGACACATATCCACTAGTGACTCGTCAACGCATAGCCTCGGTCATGACCCTGCTTTGCTTCTGTAAGTAACAGACTACTGGCCTAAGTGACACAAGGGGCTATAGGGCACCTACCATATCAACAACCGATCTTATGATGCATATCATATATAGTAACCAATAATGAAATCATGGATCTGGGATGCAACCCCATGATCAGGCCGCCAGGGTGGATACTGGTCAATCTGGTTCACTACCGAACCAGAAAGGGAGCTGGACACAAATGGACGACATATAGTACTCATATCCTATATCAACATATAACTCCAGATGTAAGCCGGCACACGGCTCTGTATAGGTCAACACATGACTATGATATACTCACAACAATGAGTATCACCACATATATATGAGCATCCCTATTTGAGTGACATTTACTTAAAATGAATAATCAAACGAATAACATAACTGTTTCCTGGGGATTTGACCAGGCAACTAGTACTTGGCAATAAGTGCTCGGCATCAGAGAGTGTCCGGCATCTAGGAGTGTTCGGCGAAGCGACTGTCATCCATGAGTACTCGGCGTAGTACTCGGCATCCATAGTGTCCGGCGTCCAGGAGTGTTCGGCGTAGTACTCAGTAGTGTTCGGCGTCAACTGGCACTCAACGTCGACCAACGCTCGGCATCAAGACTGCTCGGCACCAAGACTGCTCGGCATACGAGAGCACTCGACATCAAGAGCACTCGGCATCGAGACTACTCGGCGTAGTACTCGGCAACAAGGGTACTCGGCGTCAAGTAGTGTTCGGCGTCAACTGGCACTCGGCAACAACCTATGCTCAACGTCAACTAGTGTTCGGCATCCCATGGTACTCGGCATCCGGAGTACTCGGCATCCGGAGTACTCGGCATCCAGAGGCACTCGGCGTCAGTAGAACTCGGCGATAGGATAACTCGGCAACGAGAGCGTTCGGCATTCAGAAGGCATTCAGTATGCACAACTACGCAAGGTAACGATATCATTCGACCTACATACATTGATCGGTCAAGAGCTTCGAACAGAGATACGCTCGGCTTCACTGCAACCATCCTACACTTCCCATACATCAGAAGCACCGTTCGGCATGGGAAGGACCGTTCGGCATGGAAGCGTTCGGCGTACCTGATTCGGCATGCAGTGCCTGGGCTAGAGCGTTCGGCTGTCAAGCCCACTTGGGTAGTCCAGCCCACTTTTGCCTATAAATAGAGGGGCAGGGTCACAGTGAAATGGATCCTTTTTTGGGAGAGAAAACACCGGGGAGACTCTGCCATTTTCAAGACTCATCTTCTCTACTTAATAACTTCATTCAAACATTTGATTCACGAATTGTATTTGTAATCAACTATAAAGAAGATCAATAAAGTTTAACCTCAAAGTGGACGTAGGAAATTACGCTGAACCACTATAAATTTGGTGTTCTTACTTTCTGTATTTAGATTAGCACTGTCTTCTCTGTTTAATTTGATTTCATCACTTATATCTCTTCACAATCTTCTTCTACGAGGTTAGTGACCAATTTTGGTGCTAACACTTTGGTGCTTTCACTTAGAATCGAATTCTCAGACCTTAAGGATCTACTTTGAAGCTACTGGATTGAACAAATCCCCCAAAGGAGATCCGACTTACTGATAGGACATCCGTTGATTCTACTCAGAGTTCATACCAATAACTCTACAATGGCAAGACCACGTACCAGGTCAGCTTCTCTTAATGCGGATGCCCGAGAGACTGCTAGCGTGCAACAAGCAGGACCTAGCAATCAACCAGCGATCCCGAGTGCAGGGATTGCCGCTCAAGAACAGACTCCAGTTGTCACCAGAGTAGAGTTCAATGACTTGATGAGAGAACTTAGGGAAAGCAGGAGACAACTGGGAGAACAAATGCAAGCTAATGCCAACCTGATGGCACAACTCACTCAACAGCAGCAACAGAATGCTGGGGGCAATCCAGCTGCTTATTCCTTATCTGATAGCTCTACTTCTTCTGATGAACCACCCAGGCGTAGACGCCGTAAGACTGAAGCTGCAAGGGCGGATGCTGCTGTTCGAACAGCTGGAGACCGCGACCAAGCCAGAACTGGAAGCTTCAGAACCGGAGTACAGATGGAGGATGGAGCTCCAGATCATCAAAATGCTAACAATGTTGAACCTCAAGACGCATGATTGGCAGATCGCCAGGAAAGGAGGCATCAGCATGGACAGGCGCGTAGAACTGACTCTAACCTCCCAGCTTCCATACAGACACCCGATCTGACAGCCATGATCAGGCAACTGATGAAAGAAAATCAGGGCTTATCAAATGACGACTGGGGAGTGTCAAGAAGTCATACTCCGTACGGATGTTGTGCTGCAAGCGGCGTACCCCAAGAAGTTTAGCATGCCAACCATTCCTGCATATGAAGGAAAGACTGACCCCAGACAACATGTAATGAGGTATGAATGGATGATGGATTCAGCCAGAGCAAATGATGCCACCAAGTGTAGGTGCTTTCCGATTACTCTATCTGGGATCGCTACTATGTGGTTCACCCGACTTCCTCCGCGATCCGTATCAAATTTCGAGGAGTTGGCAAAGAAGTTTATTGAGCAGTTCAGGATACACACTACACGCCCAAAGGACGTGATGTCTCTGTCAAGTGTAATCCAAAATCCCGGAGAGTCGCTGAAGGAGTACTTACAAAGATTCCACGTTGCGGCAACTGAAGTCAGTAATCCCAATGACCATGCAATTCTAATGGCTGTAATGAGAGGTGTAGATCCGGATTCTGAGTTTGGAGACTGGCTGGCAGGAAAACCTCCGGCTACGCTAGAGCGTTTCTACTCCAAGGCACACCAGTTCATAAGAAGAGAGGAAGCTAGGTGGGTACGACGAGATAAGGCACCGGGACCTGCCCAAGAGTCAATCAAGAGCAACATTGCTGTGAAGCAATCTGGAGACAATTCGGGAAAGGTCCAAGTCAATGTCCAGAGTAAGCCTGTGCAGCCCAAAGAGTCCGAAGGAAGAAGTCAAGGAAAGAGGAAAGAAGCGGGAAAGTGGAAGTCGAGAATTCCCAGCTACAGCGAGTACACTCCGCTAAACGCCCCACTTGAGAACATCTACCTATCCACCTGCAATACTTTTCAATACCGAAAGCCACGCCCGAAAGAATCAACCGAGGAACAGAAGCGGACTGGGAAATATAGCCGCTTCCATGAAACTTATGGACACAACACGGAAGAGTGCAGACACCTGCATGATGCTATCGAGAAATTGATCAGACAAAAGAAGTTGCAAGAATTTGTAAAGGATCCACAGGATGGAGGACAGGGGATGTCCAACCCAGGTCGTGCACCAGCTCCACGTCATCCTGAGGAGCCTGCCCGGACTGTTGGAAGACTGGTCATAAATACAATTATTGGCGGACCTCATCCCGCAGATAAGAACTGGCAAGAGATGGAACGATATGCAAGCTCCTTGAAGCATGCAGATTTTGAGTGCTGTTCGAACGTAGAGGACGGGGCCCCTGCTAAGCAGCAGCGCGTGATGGCAGACGATATTGTGTTCAGGAACAGAGACGCTGATCAGGTAGAGGCTCCGACCATCGATCCCATGGTCATATCTGCAACGATCGGACCAGCATATGTAAAAAGAATTTTGATTGATTGTGGAAGTTCAGTCAACATCATCTTCAAGAAGGCCTACGATCAGATGAAGCTAGAGACAAAATACTTGAAACCATCCAAAGCTCGTATCCACGGCTTTAACGGCGCTGCGACTGATGCAGTAGGATATGTCGAGTTACCAGTTGAACTGGGACAAGGCGAGCGTCGGAGGGTACGAATTCTACCCTTTGTAGTTTTGGATGTGGACTCTCCGTATAATGTTTTCTTGGGTCGGCCGGCCCTGGCTGAATTTAGGGCGGCATTAGCCCCGTGGTGCTTAACTTTGAAGTTTCCGACTGACAAAGGAGTAGGCATTGTTCACGGTGACCAAGCAGCTGGTCGTTCCTATTATGTGGCCGAGCTCCGAGAGGCCCACCGGAGGGAGAAGGGAAAGGTTGCGGACAACCCCGTCCGCATCCTCAATGCGGATAATTGACAAGTAGCGCCCGAGCCCTGGCTCGGGCATAGTTCTCGGATCTACGGAGATATAGATCCGAGAGACGACGATGAGAATCCTAGGGAAGAGAAGGCGGCACTGGCTGAATTAACAATTGACATTTCAGTTAGCCGTGACGACCCCTCGCGAATACTGAAGATCGGATCACAGCTTGGCCCCGCAATGACTGAAGACCTTGGCGACTTCCTCCGGGCGAATCTTGATGTTTTCGCCTGGACGCATTCTGATATGTGTGGGATTTCTCCCGCCATCACGAGTCATATGTTGAACATAGACCCGAAATACGTCCCAGTCAAGCAAAAAAGGAGAGGAATGGATCCGGAGAGATCCGCCGCTCTTGGAGAGGAGGTGGACAAACTCAAGGCGAATGGGTTCGTCCGCGACGCCCTTTACCCTGAATGGGTATCCAACCCCGTGCTAGTAAAGAAGGCGAATGGAAAATGGAGGACTTGCGTAGATTATTCCGACTTGAACAAAGCATGCCCAAAGGACAGTTTCCCGTTGCCTAGGATCGATCAGTTGGTCGACTCCACCGCAGGACACGAGCTGTTGTCATTCATGGACGCGTACTCAGGATACAACCAAATCCCAATGCATATTCCGGATCAAGAACGCACCAGCTTCGTTACAAATGTCGGACTGTATTGCTATGTAGTGATGCCCTTTGGATTGAAGAATGCTGGAGCGACTTATCAACGTTTGGTGAATCGAATGTTCAAGGACCAGCTGGGTAAAACCATGGAAGTCTATGTGGATGACATGCTCGTGAAGTCATGACGGTCAAACGACCACATTCAAGACTTAGCTAAAATGTTTAACATACTCAGGTTTTATGGAATGAAGATCAACCCGTTGAAGTGTTCTTTTGGCGTTGCATCAGGGAAGTTTTTGGGATTCATCGTCAACGCTAGGGGAATCGAAGCCAACCCAGAAAAGATCCAAGCTATTCGAGATGTACAAGCGCCCAGGACTATAAAGCAGGTACAGAGCTTGAGCGGAAAAGTAGCTGCGCTGAGTCGATTTATATCCAAGGCAACTGACAAGTGCATCCCGTTCTTTGACATAATAAAGAAAGGAAAGAGAAATTTTGAATGGACGTCTAGCTGTGAGGAAGCGTTCCGGAATCTGGTAAGGCATCTGGAAAGCCCACCAATGCTATCAAAACCAGTTGACCATGAGATGTTGTACGTTTACTTGGCTATATCCCCTCATGCGATAAGCGCAGCTTTGGTTCGTGAGGAGGATCGAGTCCAGAAGCCGGTGTATTATGTTAGCAAGCGTTTAACGGGGGCAGAGAAGAATTACCCTAAAATCGAGAAATTGGCTTACTGCTTGGTGATTGCATCACGCAAGCTGCGCCCATACTTTCAAGCGCATTCAATCGGTGTTTATACCGATCAACCCCTGAGGCAGGTACTCCAACGACCAGAAACTTCTGGAAGATTGCTAAAATGGAACATCGAGTTGAGCCAGTTCGATATCGCGTACTTACCACGAAGAGCCATCCGAGGGCAAGCGTTAGCAGACTTCATCGCTGATTTTACCATACCCATCAAACCGGACGATCACGACATCATTCCCCCCGTTCGATGGAAATTATACACTGACGGTGCATCAAACGACCGTTGTTCCGGCGCAGGCGTGGTTCTTATAACTCCGGAAAACCGATCAATCTGTTATGCCCTGAAGCTCGATTTCCCAGCTACGAACAACGAAGCTGAATATGAAGCACTGATCGCTGGCTTGAAGCTCATCAAAGAACTCGGGATCGAATCAGTCGAAATCTTTTGTGACTCGCAGTTGGTGGTTTACCAAGTACGAGGAGACTACCAAGCAAAGGGACGAAAGCTTGCTCCGTACCTCGTTCAGGTCCAAGAACTACTATCAAATCTTGAGCGTTATGACATTTCACATATCCTGCGAGAACATAACAAAGAAGCCGACTTGTTGGCTAAGTTCGCAAGTACCGACGATGCTCAACAAATGGGATTGTATCCCGTTGAAGTCTTGCATGCCCCGAGCATAGACGAGATGAAAGTCGATCGCGTGTTGGGAACAGAAATCGAGAAGGAGTCATGGATAACCCCATTCAAACTGTACCTGACAACCGGGGCTTTACCAGAAAAAAGAAGCGAAAGACGACAGGTTCTTCGAAAGGCTGCGCGGTACGTAATGCAGGGTGGATCCATGTATCGAAAAGGATTCTCAGTCCCATTATTACGGTGCATCGCTCATGATGAAACAAAGCGAGTCTTGAGGGAAGTTCACGAAGGGGAATGCGGCGACCATACTGGGGGGCAAACGCTAGCAAAGAAGATCCTCCGCTATGGATATTACTGGCCCACCGTAAAACGGGATGCCGCAGACTACGCAAGAAAATGCGACAAATGTCAAAGATATGCAAAAATCCCAAGGGCTCCATCAACGGAACTCACACAAATGATCAGTCCATGGCCATTTGCGATCTGGGGAATCGACATAATCGGCTCTTTGCCTTTATCCAAAGGTGGTGCGAAATATGCAATAGTTGCAGTCGACTATTTCACGAAATGGGCTGAGGCAGAACCTTTGGCCACTATCACCTCTAAGAAGGTCATTAACTTCGTTGTACAAAACATTATATGCCGCTTTGGCCTTCCACGCACCATCGTTACGGACAACGGAACGCAATTTGAAAGTAGAGAGTTCAAAGAGTTCTGTTTGAAGTACGGCATCGAGAAAAAGTTCGCCGCCGTTGCGCACCCAAAAGCTAACGGACAAGTCGAGGCCGTTAACAAAATAATCAAGTCCATATTGAAGAAGCGTCTGGAGAAGGTTGGAGGCAAGTGGGTAGATGAGCTCCCGACAACATTATGGGCGTATAGAACTACCCATAAGTCCGCGACCGGCCACACTCCGTTCGCCTTGGCATACGGCTCTGAAGCCGTTATACCCGTGGAGCTTGAAGTTCCATCGCACCGAGTGACATACTATGATCCCAAGACGAACCAAAACCTCTTGCTGGAATCACTGGACTGCATCGACGAAAAGTGGGAAGAAGCTGAATTAAGGGCGGCGGCGCACAGACATCGAGTCAAGCGTTACTACGACGACAGAGTCCGCCCAAGAATCTTTGATGTGGGAGATCTCGTTCTGAAACGAGTCTTCCCGGTACCATCACGCATGAATCCCAGCTGGGAAGGTCCATACGCCATTGAACGGAAGCTTGGAGAAGGAACATTCAAGCTAGCGACCGTTGATGGCGCGACACTCCCCCGAGCATGGAACAGTGAACATTTGCGGCACTATTACATTTAGCATGTTTTCCTTTCTTGTTATAGGCATTGTTGTTTCCTGCATGTTTCCATTCAATAATGACTTAGTTTCCTTTTAAAGTTGTAATCAAGCAATTTAGTTGATTTTCATTAATAAAGGCTTGAAGCCACATTTTCTATGAAGTTTCTATATCTCTTAATTGGATGATAAATTACATTATCCTGCACGACATACAGACTCGTACGAACGATTCCGAATCTCCGAATCCCCAGAGCGCGGATCGGAGTACTCTAAGTCCCAAGAGCGCGGACTAGAGTATAAACGATTCCGAATCTCCGAATCCCCAGAGCGTGGATCGGAGTACTCTAAGTCCCCAGAGCGCGGACTAAAGTATAAACGATTCCAAATCTCCGAATCCCCAGAGTGCGGAGCGGAGTACTCTAAGTCCCCAGAGCACGGACTAGAGTATAAACGACTTCCAATCTCCGAATCCCCAGAGTGCGGAGCGGAGTACTCTAAGTCCCCAGAGCGCGGACTAGAGTATAAACGACTTCCAATCTCCAAATCCCCAGAGTGCGGAGTGGAGTACTCTAAGTCCCCAGAGCGCGGACTAGAGTATAAACGACTTCAAATCTCCGAATCCCCAGAGTGCGGAGCGGAGTACTCTGAGTCCCCAGAGTACGGGCTAGAGTATAAACGATTTCAAATCTCCGGATCCCCAGAGTGCGGAGCGGAGCACTCTAAGTCCCCAGAGCGTGGACTAGAGTATAATCGATCTCAAATCTCCGAGTTCCCGGAGCGCAGAATCGGAGAGAGTCCAAGTACTCAAGAACGGACCGGGAGATAATGCAACTCATGAGAACTTGAGTTATGGCTACAGTTAGTCAACAAACCAAAGAAAGACAAGAGAATCATTCAAGCAATAAAGAAACTAAAATTTTATTCGATAAGTCCAAAACGGGGATACATGATCACTCCTACAAAATTCAGACCTCTCTATACAAACTGCAAGTTGTGAAAGATAAAAGCAACTACAAGACTTAAGCAAAAAACTCGTTGAACGAGTATTCGATTATTTCTTCGACTTCTTCTTTTTGTCTTCCTTTGATGTTTCCGACGACTCCTCTCCCTCACGTTTTTTCTTGGACTTTTTGCTTGCTAGAGAAACGGAGTCAGGAGTAGGAGACGGAACATCTAGTGGTTTGGACCTGCCCGGGAGAATGATTTTCAAAGGTCTGTTCCGCGGGTCAGTGAGTTCCAGTATTTCAGACTCGACTTTGACTTTGACTTTTCTCTTCTCCTCGTCGGCAAGACGGTCCTTCATGCTCATCTCTGAAGTATGCTCAGAGGCGCTAGTGATTTTAATTTCATCGCTTCCTTCGACAGGAGACGAAGTATCAAGTTTGTCATCATCAAGCGCCCCGATCACTTGGACGTCGGGACCGGGAGTTACCCCTATGTGAGCAACGTCGCTTGTTTTCCCCGCTTCCTCCTTGGCGTCATCGCTCCTCGGAGTTGGCTCGGCGTCAGAACAACCTGCACGAAAATATAAGAAATGGGCATTAGAACGAATAACCGTTGCTGAAAAATGATGGGATCTCTTCGACTTCTAGAGAAAGAAGAATTTCCTACCAGGATCCGGTTGGCTATCGGTGGCGCGCGGGGTTTCACCCTCCAGGATAGGTGACAGCACATGAACGCCGAGCCCGGGATCTTCGGGATCATAACTGGCATGCTGCTCGAATGGATCAAGCGTCGACCGACCGGCCGATTGAGCAGCATAAGGAGCGGCGATGTGAGGAGTAGTAGCGTCGGCCTCTGACGGGCCGGCCTCGTCGTTCTTCTCTTTCGTAGGGGAAGAGCCTTTGCCATAAAGAGCCAATGTTGCGGATAAGTCCGATGGCTCATTCCCCCTCAAGAACTCCTTCACCAATGCATCCTCGTCGACCTCTTCGGGGCCCGACTCGACTTTCCTGATCTTTATCAGAGTTTCCCATGCCTCAGCCAGGGATTCGAGGTAGCCGTCGCCCAAGAATGTTAAGTCACGGTGCATAAGGACGCGGGCTCCGTACTCGGCGATCAATGGGTCAAACATACTTTAGACCTCTTCCCTGCCGGCCTCTGCGGCCGCCTCAAGGCGAGAATCAAGCTCCTCCACAGCCATTCTTTTGCCCTCCTCATGGGCCTCATCCTTCATTTTCTCGACCCCGGCAAGTTCGTTGTCGAGCTTTGTCTTCAGGAGTCGGGTAGCAACAATCTCATCACAATATCGCTGTGATTCTTCCTGAGCAGCTATTTTGTCTTCTTTCTCCTTGGAGAGTTGTTCTTTCAGCTCTTTGACTTGAGTAGCGAGCGCGTCCCTTTCTTTTTGGACAGAGTCTTTTTCTAGAGCAAGGGCGCCGCTGCGCTGAACTGCTTCGTCAAGCTCCTTTTTGTGAGCCACCTCTAAGCGAGTAACTGCCTCAGCAGTATCTTTCGCACCTTGTTCAGCGGCTTCTAGCTTTGACTTATACGAAGCGAGCTCTTCGTCTTGGAGTTTGATGATTTTCTTATCGCTGTCAGCCTCCAGATTCAGACGGTCAATCTCGTGTTGACGCTCGACAGATACTTCCGAGATCTTCTCCACCAAGTGCACGAATGCGTCATGTTGAACATAGACGTCATTGTTGCAGGCAATGGCACTTTGCTTCACGTGCCCAGGAATATGATGGATAGCTGGAAGGAATTTCAAGCCGTCAAAACAGATTTTCGGAAACTTGGCCTTAAGGTCGACCATCTTTTCCGCAACAGTTGGGTCCACGGCAGGAATAGAAGGAGGAGGCTTAGAGAATTCCGTTCTTTTACGTTGCTCTCGAACTTGCCTCGTACTCGATGAACTGGAATGTTGCTCTCGAGCAGCATCAGACTGATAACCCTTCTGCAAAGACTTCTCTTTATCCGGCTCAGTTGGAGGAGGAAGATCGCGGGACTGAGAAGATTGAGAGTGTGCTTTCTTGCGGTGAGACGACTCGCGAGGACGATTGTCCCTATCTTCATAATCACCACGGTCCCTGCGTCTGCCTGAACCGGAATCCCGTCCGGAGTGATGGAATATAGAAGACCCCTGAAGGCGATCTAGTCCGTGTGAGCGGCCCATATCACCTGCAAAGAATGGAGATAACAACGAGTTAAGGAGAATTCACGAATTAAAAAGACTTGAAGTATATTATGGAATGCACATGTGCGTGTGTGTCCTAGTGTTCCCCCCGACGGACCTGTTCGTTTATCTTTGCTAATCGGAGTATTGTCTCCTTGAGTCGGGAGTTGAACTCCTACATTGCCTCTAGCGGGCGAAGAGAATTTGAGAGCTTCAGGATCATCGAATCTGTAATTAAGTAAATCATCGGGAATGGACAAGTTGGACAGACCCCTCAGAGAACTTTCCAGGTGCAGCGAAGAAGCCTCTTTCTCAGGAAGGATAGGCGTAACTTTTGAGGTGCCACCAACTTTCTCCTTTCGAACCATATATTTCAACTTCTTCTTTCCCTTCGAAGGGGAGGATGATGTCTCAATATCCTGAACTTCGATTGCCGGATTCCAAGCGGGACCCACGTTCTCGCCCTGAGTTTCGGGGGCATCATCCTCTTTACGCTCGCCTTCTTCGTGCATGTCGGGAGCGCGACGCGACGACGGTCCGGCAAGTTTTTTCCCTTTACCAAATGGAGGTTTGGAAATTGTAACACCTTCTGGAAGGCTGATCCGACGACCAGGGGCTAGCAAGCCGAACCCCGACAGCAATTCATTTGAAATGATAGTCCGGATGTCTCGATCCTCAGCAGGAAGAGCTCTAATGGCTTCAACAGCCTCAGAATATCCTCGGCCTTCCGGACGCGGGTTGATACCTGAAAAGATGAAATGAAGAGTTAGGAAAAGCATGACTCCAATTAAATACGAATAACGATTCGGCAGAGAGACTTACTGCCTTCAACCCATCTCCTAGCGAAACCAGAAGGGCAGCGCACATAGAACCATTCCTGTTTGTACAGGGCAAATTTGCTACAGGCCCCTGTCAAGATCTGGCACTTGTGGTATGGCTCGAGGAACATAAAAGAAGGGCTATCTTTCCGTCTCTTGAACATATAAATGTATCGGATATCACCGGGGGTCGGAGGTCTGGAAAAGACGGCCATGAAAAGTAAATAAGTCCCATATAGAAATGCATGGCCATTCGGGTGCAGCTGCGACGGAGCTATGTCTATATACTGCAGCACATCCCGGAGAAATAAATTGAATGGAGGCACGCTGCCCATCCAACACATGAACTTGTTGCAGGCAGTGTACCTGACTGGGGGCAGATGAGGGCGGTCGTGTCTCGAAGGAACTAACACGTCAGCAAAGGGAATCCCGTGAATGGAGCATATCCATCGCAGAGCAGCCTCGTTGATCTTCGAGGCTTGAGAATCGATCGGATTGTCTAGTAAGATGGTTGACTCCAGAGCATCAGGCGCCAAGTTATGTGCGGGAGAGGTTGACGGGTTAGAAGTATCTGCGGCTCCTTGCCTCGATGACGGCCCAGGCCTGTCAGATATGGTGGCGGAGCTAGATTTTCTCGACATCCCAAATAAATAACTAAGTGCTTGAGAGAGCTATACTCAAAAAACGTTGAACGTTAGAATTAGCAACACGAGTTTCCCCCCCCCCCCACGTGGTGTGTGAACTAGTGAAAACAATTGTGTACAAGCAGTGAGATTTTAAAGATATAATGATTAGCTTCGAATCGCTGCCTTCGAAGACCGTCATCGCTGACCGTCCCAAAAAGCTTGCCTTGAGGCGATTACAGTTCCAGATTCAGAAAACATGTGATTTATGAAGTGTCCGGCGTAAGTCTAATTTGACATTTATATCGTTCGGCATTTAAATGTTGTTCGGCATGCATCTTGGTTCGGTCAAGTCATAGTCAAGTATTCGGCTAAAGTCCTGGCCCGGCTAAAAGCCTCGTTCGGGTAAAGACATTGTCCAGTCAAAGGTTCTGTTCGGCATTAAAATTGTTCGGCATGTATATGTTTGTTCGGCATATAACTACTGTTCGACATGTCTAAGTCCTGTTCGGTGTATATGTGCGTTCGGCGTGACTAAGTCCTGTTCGGTGTATATGTGCGTTCGGCGTGACTAAGTCCTGTTCGGTGTATATGTTCGTTCGGCATGTCTAAGTACTGATCGGCACGATAGTTGTTCGGCGATTACGTCGTTCGGCTAAAGGTTATTCAGCGAATGCGTCTATTCGGCATTAGAGTAGTGTTCGGCTTAAGTTCGTTCGGCTAGAGTAGAGCTCCGCCTTAGATCATAACTCCACCCTGCTCCCACTCCATTTACGCCGAACGACAGAGACAGATCGCCCGACGCAGGTTACGCCGTTCGACTCCCCATCTACCTTTTTCTTCTTCCAATCTTAATCAACGCAAAGGAGCTAGGCTCAACTCCCGTGCACCGTTCGGCGATTCCAAACGAGCGAACCACTCCCACTAGCCACGCGTTTACAACTAAAGGAAATACTCTGTTTCCATAAGATGAACCTAAAATGGAAGTAGTGCAATTGTTAGAGGAAGGATACCTAATTCGACGATCGAAGTTGAGAATGGATTATATAGGCTTTATATCTGATAGGATTGAAAATCTCTAAGAGTGATAATAAAGAAGACGTAAAAGAAAATGGTGGAAGGGCGCCTGGTTATATAGAGGGAGGTAGAAGACGAAGAGGCTATACCCGGTAGAACCGGTCAATACCAGAGCGTTCGGCACACGAGGTACGCTCGGCTTCGAACGTATCGTTCGGCATCCCAACCTTGTTCGTCTCGCACCTCCTTCGCTAACATTCTTGAAGAGGTACCTCCGAGGTAGATTATACCAGATTCAAAGCGCATCACGTTCGGCCACGCAATACACTTTGGGGGGCAAGTGTTTCCTGGGGATTTGACCAGGCAACTAGTACTCGGCAATAAGTGCTCAGCATCAGAGAGTGTCCGGCATCTAGGAGTGTTCGGCGAAGCGACTGTCATCCATGAGTACTCGGCGTAGTACTCGGCATCCATAGTGTCCGGCGTCCAGGAGTGTTCGGCGTAGTACTCAGCAGTGTTCGGCGTCAACTGGCACTCAACGTCGACCAACGCTCGGCATCAAGATTGCTCGGCACCAAGACTGCTCGGCATACGAGACTTCTCGGCATACGAGAGCACTCGACATCAAGAGCACTCGGCATCGAGACTACTCGGCGTAGTACTCGGCAACAAGGGTACTCGGCGTCAAGTAGTGTTCGGCGTCAACTGGCACTCGGCAACAACCTATGCTCAGCGTCAACTAGTGTTCGGCATCCCATGGTACTCGGCATCCGGAGTACTCGGCATCCGGAGTACTCGGCATCCGGAGTACTCGGCATCCAGAGGCACTCGGCGTCAGTAGAACTCGACGATAGGATAACTCGGCAACGAGAGCGTTCGGCATTCAGAAGTTATTCAGTATGCACAACTACGCAAGGTAACGATATCATTCGACCTACATACATTGATCGGTCAAGAGCTTCGAACAGAGATACGCTCGGCTTCACTGCAACCATCCTACACTTCCCATACATCAGAAGCACCGTTCGGCATGGGAAGGACCGTTCGGCATGGAAGCGTTCGGCGTACCTGGTTCGGCATGCAGCGCCTGGGCTAGAGCGCTTGGGTAGTCCAGCCCACTTTTGCCTATAAATAGAGGGGCAGGGTCACAGTGAAATGGATCCTTTTTTGGGAGAGAAAACACCGGGGAGACTCTGCCATTTTCAAGACTCATCTTCTCTACTTAACAACTTCATTCAAACATTTGATTCACGAATTGTATTTGTAATCAACTATAAAGAAGATCAATAAAGTTTAACCTCAAAGTGGACGTAGGCAATTACGCTGAACCACTATAAATTTGGTGTTCTTACTTTCTGTATTTAGATTAGCACTGTCTTCTCTGTTTAATTTGATTTCATCACTTATATCTCTTCACAATCTTCTTCTACGAGGTTAGTGACCAATTTTGGTGCTAACAATAACGATGTCAAATACCACCATATGTTGCTCGAATAATTATTCAATGCTCATAAACTACACTCAAATCCATACTAGATATCTCTATATAACAAGTCAAGTGAATAACCGAAAAAGTGTTACCAAAAGTCCCATACCATATGGTATTACTAATATGTTTATTCAAATTTCTCATCATACAGAAATAAATAACAAAATCAATATAAAATATCACAAATCCATTCAGAAGTATGTCATCACCGTATCATATGGAAACACTTATCAAATCATTGGTGAGTTATTCATTTTGTTGCAATCAATATAAAGAAGACAACACATCAGAAATCAGAAGCTAATAATAAAAATAAATTATTCAAATGGATATCAATAAACAAACCATTTCTTAATAATGAATCATTTATTATGTATAATTTTATATAACAAAATAAATATTATGAGTGGATAATAATTATATATTCCAGAATTAATTAAATAATTATCTAAATTCATATATAGTTTAATATTTTTAACAACTAACTAATCTTAATATATTATTAAATATTACTAATAACATTGGAAAAACTCATTTTAAATCCCAAAATAGTGTATAAAACTAAATATTGCATATAGGTACCATTTCCCATTTTTTATATTATCAAATACTATTTCTAAATAATTCTAATCTATCTAATTTAATATACTCATAGTCAAATAGTTATATATATATATATATGCAAAACTTGAATATTATATATATTACAATTTTACACTTTTATAAAATAACAATTACATACTATAATATAGATAATTTCTTCTTGTTTATTTATCAAACTCATATTTACATATGTAACAACAAATATATCAACATAACAAGATTCAAAAGCATAAAGGTACACAATAAATCAAAATAAAGTACCTAAAACTATGACAGCAACTATACATGAAACATAAAAGAAAACGTGCAGATCCTTTCATACTAATGCACACACACCTAAGCAATTGTACATATGCTTGTTTTGCACCAAGCAAATAAAAATAGTAGATGGTACTCCTGTTGCTCAAAAACAATAGTACTCATATAAACATAAAAGCTCACATAAACAAAAAATACTAAAAATGCAAAGAACATTTTAACAGAAGTTATGCAACCTGAGAATAATGCATACACACGCACCTCTCCTACATGTAAATATATACTGCTATCCATACATCTTGTAAGGACCCACCTTTTTTATCCCTAGAAATCGACACTAATACATTCGCGGTATTCATGTACCGAACATCCAAGTGTCAAAAAGGCAGATTACTAGGGGTGAAAAGAAAAACTAGAACTAAAACTCACAATATGATGAATAATATATACTATTCCGAATTCATCTTTACAAAGAAAAATTTTAAATACTAAAAAATACATCAGAGTCTAATCTATCATTAGCCTGGATAGTTATAACAATCCGTTCTTACAAATGCCGATAAATATAACCAAATAAACACAGTTGAAATAAAATACCGAAATACATCCTGGCATCTAACTCTACTCCTAAAGCTCCAAAAGCATCTAAAGCTATCTCTGGAAAATATACTCAAGTCTGAACCAAGCATTATAAGAAAATAACACGTGGATCAGTCTGGTAAACTGGTGTGAGAAACTCAAATCATAAGAAATTTGTTATATCTTATAAAACCATTTAAAAAAATAAAGGTATCTCATAAGCTCACGCCGCACATAAACATGGATGAGATTTTATCTTACAATAACCAAAACATTTCTATAGAAAATCCAATGATATTATAATAATGTCTAAGGTTTAAAAAAATATAGAATATAGCCGAAATTGTTACATTAATTAAATTCCAACATGATAAGTATACAACTAAGTCCGTAAAGGCACTTATTAGAGAATGGATTCCATTCATAACAAGGCTACTAGAGTATCGCTTGTCACGGTATAGATAAAATGTACCTAGGGCCTCACATGGCCCCCATGCAAACTAGGACCAACCTACCCATTAATGGATAGTACCGAATATATCACTACCCTGGTTGTGATCAACAATGGACCCAGGTCACTAGCATTCATAATCTGATAATATCGATCTTGATTGGGTGGTGACTATACCCAAATGGGTGTGACCTACGTGGCCCTGAAGCATATCCCATGTTTTAATCATTTCGGATGTGAGGCTTGAGGCTACGATTTACCTTCCATAGCAATTCCCACTTAGAATGCTAACATTGCCCTCTAGGTGGCAATGTAACGCTAGCATTCATCTATACGAATTGTTCAAGATATGAACAAACCAAAGGCACTACTTCTACGATATCTTTTTTTTGGAATCACCCTCAAGATTAATAGCAAGTAACCTTTGTACTTCAAAGAGCTCTATCTTTAATTCCATCATCTTCAAGATGCTTCCAAATCGAATGCTTGAGTTGGCTCGCAATGGTTTTCGAATAATTCGTACTTACTCAATCCTGATCTCTTTGAACCAACATTCGATAGTTTTCGGTAAACTCAGCTCCGGTTCTTTTTGGAAATAAACAGATAATATATAAGAGTAGGGATCATTCCCTAACTATTAAAGTGAACAGATTTCCTTATCATTTTTCCTATGAGAGTACACGAGTTTATACGTATAGTATAGCATCCCCGAAAATAATTGTACCATATAATTCTCGTGTTTCTCCTAGATATTTCCATAGTTAAAAATGGATCTAGATTTTAATAGTCGGACTTTGAAATAAACAAATATTCCAACATAGCTTTAATTAGATATAAGATCCACTAAGCCTCTTTGGTTAATCTTCATTAATTAAATACTATAATTATTTATCCAAATATTTATATACTTATCTCACCGGTATAAGTATATTCTCAAACCATTTACTTTCTACACTTGGAAGCCCTTTCCATATACTTATATAATGGTATAAGAACATTTACAAATTTTTTTGAGAAAGCTTCCTTATTTCCAAAAACATATTAAATGGATTGAAATCAATATAATTCAAAAATATTGTTTACAATAAACCCGAACCACTTATCCTTCGGCGTAAAGTATGGAAAATGCTTCCATACCACCATAATTAAGAAGGACTGTTTATTAAGTCCATAAATTGATTTTTCATAAATGATCCAATTCATATAAAATCAAAGTTTTATAAACTTAAAAACTCTTTTCCAAAATCCAAGATCTTTTTCTAATTTATAACTTTAACAACCTTTTGTTTAAAAATAAAAATATTATTACTTTAAACACTTTATTTAAAAATTAATTACCTAAAAAACCTTCCTAAAAAGTGATTTATTAATTTTAAAACATCATTAGTAAATAATTAATTAACTTTAAAACATAATAATGGATAATTAATAAACTTAATCACTATTAAATAAATGATTAATAAATCTTAAACCACTATGAATAAATAATTAATAAATTTCAAAAACATCAGTATTAAATAATTAACTAACTTAAAATATCATTAATAAAATAATTAATTAACTTTAAAATAACTTAAATAAAATAATTAATTTTACAACAATTTTAATAAATATAATTAAACAACGTTCAACTTTAAATTATTATTGATAAATAATTAGTTAACTTTAAAATATTATAATTAAATTAATGTTAACATAACCATTTTGATATAAAAATATTTTACTTCAAAAATATTTTAATGTCAAAGTAAATCCAAATCCATTTTCTTTCAAACTTTTGGAAAAAGGCATAGCGATCCCAATGGCAGTTAACAAGTTACCACTTATTTCAGTTTAATAATCCAGATCATATCACTGATATTTACATAAGCATTATATATGTAAATAAAATTCATAAATAACACATGACAAATAACACATCATTTGTCCAATCTATGATCTGGATAGTTATAACAATCCGTTCGTACAAATGCCGATAAATATAACCAAATAAACACAGCTGAAATAAAATACTGAAATACATCCTAGCATCCAACTCTACTCCTAAAGCTCCAAAAGCATCTAAAGCTATCTCTGGAAAATATACTCAAGTCTGACCCAAGCATTATAAGAAAATAACACGTGGATCAGTCTAGTAAACTGGTGTGAGAAACTCAAATCATAAGAAATTTTTTATATCTTATAAAACCATTTTAAAAAATAAAGGTATCTCGTAAGCTCACGCCACACATAAACACGGACGGAATTTTATCTTACAATAACCAAAACATTTCTATAGAAAATCCAATGATATTATAATAATGTCTAAGGTTTAAAATAAATATAGAATATAGCCGAAATTGTTACATTAATTAAATTCCAACATAATAAGTATACAACTAAGTCCGTAAAGGCACTTATTGGAGAATGGATTCCATTAATAACAAGGCTACTAGAGTATCGCTTATCACGGTATACTAGATAAAATGTACCGAGGGCCTCACATGGCCTCCATGCAAACTAGGACCAACCTACCCATTAATGGAGAGTATCGAATATATCACCACCCTGGTTGTGATCAACAATGGACCCAGGTCACTAGCATTCATAATCTCATAATATCGATCTTGATTGGGTGGTTACTATACCCTAATGGGTGTGACCTACATGCCCCAGAAGCCTAACCCATGTTTTAATCATTTTCGGATGTGAGGCTTGAGGCTACGATTTACCTTCCATAGCAATTCCCACTTAGAATGCTAACATTGCCCTCTAGGTGACAATGTAACGCTAGCATTCATCTATACGAATTGTTCAAGATATGAACAAACCAAAGGCTCTACTTCTATGATATCTTTATTGGAATCACCCTTAAGATTAAAAGCAAGTAACCTTTGTACTTCAAAGAGCTCTATCTTTAATTCCATCATCTTCAAGATGCTTTCAAATCGAATGCTTGAGTTGGGTCGCAGTGGTTTTCGGATAATTCGAAATTACTTAGTCCTGATCTCTTTGAACCAACATTCGATAGTTTTCGGTAAACTCAGCTTCGGTTCTTTTTGGAAATAAACAGATAATATATAAGAGTGGGGATCATTCCCTAACTATTAAAGTGAACAGATTTCCTTATCATTTTTCCTATGAGAGTACACGAGTTTATACGTATAGTATAGCATCCCCGAAAATAATTGTACCATATAATTCTCGTGTTTCTCCTAGATATTTCCGTAGTCAAAAATGGATCTAGATTTTAATAGTCGGTTATTTAACTATCAAATAAACAAATATTCCAACATAGCTTTAATTAGATATAGGATCCACTAAGCCTCTTTGGTTAATCTACATTAATTAAATACTACAATTATTTATCAAAATATTTATATACTTATCTCACCGGTATAAGCATATTCTCAAACCATTTACTTTCTACACTTGGAATCCCTTTCCATATACTTATATAATGGTATAAGAACATTTACAAATTTTTTTGAAAAAGCTTTCTTATTTCCAAAAACATATTAAATGGATCGAAATCAATATAATTCAAAAATATTGTTTACAATAAACCCGAACCACTTATCCTTCGGCGTAAAGTATGGAAACTGCTTCCATACCACCATAATTAAGAAGGACTATTTATTAAGTCCATATATTGATTTTTCATAAATGATCCAATTCATATAAAATCAAAGTTTTATAAACTTAAAAACTCTTTTCCAAAATCCAAGATCTTTTTCTAATTTATAACTTTAACAACCGTTTTTTTAAAATACAAATATTATTACTTTAAACACTTTATTTAAAAATTAATTACCTAAAAAACCTTCCTAAAAAGCGATTTATTAATTTTAAAACATCATTAGTAAATAATTAATTAACTTTAAAACATAATAATGGATAATTAACAAACTTAATCACTATTAAATAAATGATTAATAAATCTTAAACCACTATGAATAAATAATTAATAAATTTCAAAAACATCAGTATTAAATAATTAACTAACTTAAAATATCATTAATAAAATAATTGATTAACTTTAAAATAACTTAAATAAAATAATTAATTTTACAACAATTTTAATAAATATAATTAAATAACGTTCAACTTTAAATTATTTTTGATAAATAATTAGTTAACTTTAAAATACTATAATTAAATTAATGTTAACTTAACCATTTTAATATAAAAATATTTTACTTAAAAAATATTTTAATGTCAAAGTAAATCCAAATCCATTTTCTTTCAAACTTTTGGAAAAAGGCATAGCGATCCCAATGGCAGTTAACAAGTTACCACTTATTTCAGTTTAACAATCCAGATCATATCACTGATATTTACATAAGCAACATATATGTAAATAAAATTCATAAATAACACATGACAGATAACACATCATTTGTCCAATCTATGATCTTGATAGTTATAACAATCCGTTCTTACAAATGCCGATAAATATAACCAAATAAACACAGCTGAAATAAAATACAGAAATACATCCTGGCATCCAACTCTACTCCTAAAGCTCCAAAAGCATCTAAAGCTATCTCTGGAAAATATACTCAAGTCTGACCCAAGCATTATAAAAAAATAACACGTGGATCAGTCTGGTAAACTGGTGTGAGAAACTCAAATCATAAGAAATTTGTTATATCTTATAAAACCATTTAAAAAAAATAAAGGTATCTCGTAAGCTCACGCCGCACATAAACACGGACGGGATTTTATCTTACAATAACCAAAACATTTCTATCGAAAATCCAATGATATTATAATAATGTCTAAGGTTTAAAATAAATATAGAATATAGCCGAAATTCTTACATTAATTAAATTCCAACATAATAAGTATACAACTAAGTCCGTAAAGGCACTTATTGGAGAATGGATTCTATTAATAATAAGGCTACTAGAGTATCGCTTGTCATGGTATAGATAAAATGTACCAAGGGCCTCACATGGTCCCCATGCAAACTAGGACCTACCTACCCATTAATGGATAGTATCAAATATATCACCACCCTGGTTGTGATCAACAATGGACCCAGGTCACTAGCATTCATAATCTGATAATATCGATCTTGATTGGGTGGTGACTATACCCTAATGGGTGTGACCTACATGGCCCTGAAACATATCCCATGTTTTAATCATTTTCGGATGTGAGGCTTGAGGCTACGATTTACCTTCCATAGCAATTCCCACTTAGAATGCTAACATTGCCCTCTAGGTGACAATGTAACTGTAGCATTCATCTATACGAATTGTTCAAGATATGAACAAACCAAAGGCACTACTTCTACGATATCGTTTTTTGGAATCACCCTCAAGATTAATAGCAAGTAACCTTTGTACTTCAAAGAGCTCTATCTTTAATTCCATCATCTTCAAGATGCTTCCAAATCGAATGCTTGAGTTGGCTCGCAGTGGTTTTCGGATAATTCGTACTTACTCAATCCTGATCTCTTTGAACCAACATTCGATAGTTTTCGGTAAACTCAGCTCCGGTTCTTTTTGGAAATAAACAGATAATATATAAGAGTGGGGATCATTCCCTAACTATTAAAGTGAACAGATTTCCTTATCATTTTTCCTATGAGAGTACACGAGTTTATATGTAACGACCCTGAATTTTGAACGAATTAAATTGAAAATATTTAATTTATTTTAAATATTTGAACGATGATTTAATTTGAATCCCCGATTTAAATTTGAATTAATCGATTAAATTATAAAATTTAATCGATTGGAAGTTGAATAAAAATTTGAATCTTCAAATTTAGGCCGATTAAAAATATTTCAAACGCTTTTAAAATTCGTATTGATAACACTGAAGATAATTAAAACTTCAGAATCGAATTTGAAATAAATTTGATGAGTTTGAATTTATATTGTTCGTATCGATATTTAAAAAATAGCCGTCCGAGGCACAGTCTCGAAATTCGACGAAACTAGTTCCACTGGATCCGTAATATTGTATTATTACTGGATTTCAAATTTCGTATTTTTCGGAGTTGATATGTGAGCACACGGTGAGTAAACGCATTGAAGTTTTATCGAGATTAAATTTAAATTTGAAGTTTAAATTTATCAACATACACACGTTATCTTCCCTTCCACCACGCCTACAATCATGCAGAAAATCCCGGAACAAAATCGTGTAAAGCATGCCTCAGCTTATTTTTAAATACCTTCGTTACTCCTCTTCAATTCACATAACATTTCAAAACGAAAGAAAAATAGAAATGGCCGAAGCCCTTTACTCTCGTTCAAAAAAATCAAATCGTTCAATAGATAAAAAAAATGAAATCAATGCCGAGGGGTTCAAAGGGATGCGAGTGTTCTCCAATAAATCGACAGTTTCCCCCAGAACGAATTCATTTCAAAAATTATGCCAACCGTGTCGAAGTGAGGCGCGAGCGAATGGGGGAGGGTCGCGATGTTTTCTGGTCAGGCGAGGCTCGAAGTGGATGGTCGCGTTCGATGTTGGGCTTCACGGGGTTGCTGTGGGTATGCAATCACGACGAGGTCAGCGAGCAGCTCACGAGGCGGAGCAACGATTGGTGAGGTGGCTCGAATGGGGTTCCAGTCGCGACTGTTCATGGATGAAGGTGACTCGCGATGATTTTCAGTGGGTAACATGTGTTCGATTTCGCGAATGATTTTTGAGGCGACGATGACTCGAAGTATGATGGGTGGCTGCCATTCGCGTGCGTATGAAGGTGCGAGTCTCGGCGAGGCTGGAGAATGGTTTGGCCATGAGTTCGTATGCAGGCAGTGGGTGAAACGTTTCTGGCAAGGTCGCGTGATGAAGATTTGGGGGATCGACTTGTTCTTGGAATTGCAGTCGAACCGGGAAAACCAAATTAGGATTAAAGTGAATGGCAAACGGAAATAAAAGCTAAGGTGAGATTTTTCTCACTCAAAATGAATTGCAGTTATTATTGATTTGATTGATTGCTATTGGATGTGATATTAGATATAGTAGGATATATATATATATAGCAATATATACATATTGGCATATGTATATATTGGATTGATTGATTTCCCGCCTCGTATAGCGGATGAGACCCTATTGCGCCGTTAGTAAGCGGATGATTTTATAAAACCCATATACCGCGATATTCCACCTCGAAGTGGAATTGGTATTGTGCTAACGTCTGTGGATGCATGGAAACAGGTTGGAGGGATCCAACTGGATTCCTCACCAGTATTTATTTATTTACAGATATTGTGATGTATTCTGTTATCATATATTGATATATGATGTTTGTTGTTGTGATTGACTAATTGGTGCTGTTGCATCATCGGATTCAGTTTTGAAGTTTAAAAATAACGACCTTTACTTTAAAAGGATTTTAAAGTGATTTTTGAAAGTAGACGTTTTATTGAATTGTCGAATTGATTTATTTTAAACAAATAATCGTTTAAAATTTTAAAGTTATAAAAGTTAAGATTTTTGTGAATTATGACCGTAAGGTGATTTTTGAAATAAATAATTTAAGCAATTTATAAAATGGTTTGAACTGAGATTTTTGAATTTTTGTGAACAGTTTATTTAAATGATTTAAAAAGTTGATATTTATAAATTTAAAATATTGGAATTATAAAACAAGTTTATAAGTGTTAAAAATGAAATTTATAGAATTGTAAATCGTGAAGATAGGGAATTTATAGATTTATAAATTGTGAAGTTACAAAATGAATAGATTTTTGTAAAACAAAAGATTTATAAGTAATTATCTTATAAATCGGATTTTGGCATTTAAACGAGATATGAATGGAATTTGTTTATAAATCCGAAAATCAATCAAATTTGATGAATTTAATATAGAGGTTATTAAGGGAATTTTATCCACGATTTTGGATAGTGGAAAATTCTTGAAATATAAATGTGTAGAAAAGATTGAAATGTGGTTAGTGAAGTATATTCACGATTTTGGACAGTGAATATATTTTTAAGTAAAATGGATATGGTTTTGGGAAAGTGATATTTGAAATGAAGTTATTTTTTTTTAAAGATGTTTTAAAATGTATTATGATATCGAAACCATAGATTTCAACATTTTTATTGTTGAAATAGACGTTTTCGAAAAATAAGGAAATGGTGGACTATAACACTGTTGTTATAGTAAATGATTTCCGAAAGGAAATGTTTTTATCTAGTATTGGGATTTATAAATCTATCTTAAAAATCTGAATCCCTATACTAGTAATTTTGAGTCGTCGTAACGATGTTTTACGTAACATTCGTTTTGACTTGAATAAATGTGCTTAAAGTAAATGATTTCCTTAAAGAATGAAATATATACTTAATTTTGATTTAAGTATATTGAATATTTTTCAAATGTTGAAAATAAATGATTTGTGAATTACTTATTATTAAATAAGTATGGAAATGCTTTTCCAATATGAAATGAAATGTTTTTGAGATTTTATCTTCTTAAAGATAAAATGAAATTGAATATTTGAAATCGATTTGAGAATCGTATATCAGTAGATATTTTGAAAATATAAATTCAATATGGAATTTATAAAGGATATGGAAACTGTTTAGAAAAATAAACGTTGATTTATTTTTGAAGTGTGGGAATTTTATATCTAGTAAAGATATTTTGGAAAATAAATAATTTGGAAAATTATTTGGAATCTGATGATGTTGCGCATCTTTATTGATAGTTAAATAACCGACTATCAATAATTACCTTGAATAGGTATTTGTTGTGAATTGGATGAATTTGAATGCCACACTTATTTTTGAATAATCGCTCACTATTCGGGTTAGCCGGGAAAGGACCATGGGGTCGTATAACCCATTCCGAATATGTGATACGTCGTTATGAATTGCATTTAAAGACCGGTGTTGAAGACCGGATATTTTTGAAAACGGAAGGATTACCGTCGGTTACTCTACATCGGCTGATCTCTGATTTAGAGGTTTTATCACCCTTAGTGACGGGAAGTCCGGACGTGATTAGAAATTTATCCGGATTTGCAAGGGCTTCGTGAGAAGTGCCTTCGGTTCTGTTCGATCCCAGAACAGACTTGTATGGATTGTGTGTCTGACGTTACAATTTGAGATATAAAGCTGATTTCTTTCAAATGCATTTCTGTTGGTGGCGGAGAATTTATTCTTTTAGCTTAACACCCTTCTCTGAGACGTACGAGCTCAGAGGTTGTGTAGTTGAAATTTATCAGCGATATATTCCCAATTTGGTAACGTGGCATACTGAGTGTTGCTATGAAATGATCAGTGTTTGATCATTTACGATATGATCATTTGTTTGATCTTATATCTTTGTGATCATAGGTTGATCATTTGTTTGACCCGAAGCATGGCTTTGTAGAAAGCGTAGCTTTGTGGACGAGACTTCATCGAGCCTCACACCCCGGAAATGGTCAAAACAGGAAGGATGCGGCAAGGTTCTAGGGAGTAGCGCCCCTTAGTGTATGTCATTCCTTCTGGATAGAGGTGGTATCATGGTATGGAGCCCAAATACTTAACCTATGTGGTTGCTGCATTTTTATTTATGTGGTTTGTTGGAAATTGGGGATCCTCGGGAAGATCAGTTACGATCGGGGGATGGCATACGTGTGTCAGTAGTTACCTATTTTTGCAGAGGTAACCCGGCCTTGTGTTGGCAGAGATCCGGTTAGGTTCTCGGGTTGTCTATTCCAGGGACGTACCCATCGTGGCATAGGAAGTTCCTTAGCCTGACCATTTGTTGGAAATCCAAAGAAACAATACGAGCCTTGTACGGTATTAGTTGTAGAACCTATCATTCACTTATGGTGGCGCCCCACTGTTTGGATGGTAGCTATAGTAGGCATAGTTCGAAATGTCTATGCTGGCTAAGATTTATATTCTACTTTCGAAATGTTTTCCACACTATGCACTAATAATAATATCAAAAATGATTTGATTTTGCGTAGTAAGCATCTTTGACTATCATAAGAAGAAATCTCCTCCAATTCTGCGTTTGCATTGTGTGTGTGGTGGGAGGTCTTATGGTAGTTTCATTTTCCAAAAGCATTGCGAATTTGTTTTATTTTCTTTGTGAAAAATAACTGTTTTACGATCTCACACCAGTCACCATGACTGACTCGGAGTTTAATGTTCCCTTCTAAACTCTGGGTGCCCACCAATTTCCACACGGGCAGCCTAGAGTTATGTTATCAGGATATTCTGGAGCTTTGAAAGCAAGATGGATGACGAGACGTAGTATTTGTATCTGATATTATTTATTCCGCTGTGTATTCTGTATGAGGACAAGTTTATATAACTGTCCATTGTTGTGCTGTGTTGTATTGAGTCGTATATTGACTCTGATTGATGTATGTATAAACTGATATAGTTCTTTGTTTTAAAAGACTAGTAATTATCTATTGTATATTGTTCCGCTGCGATATGTGAGATTCTGATATTGTTTCTGTATCTGATGTTGTTCTGTTCTCTTCTCTCTTCTCTTCTTTCTTCTTCTGTTTTCTTCTCCTTCTACCTTTTTCTTCTTTCTAAAACCATAACTTTTTGGGTTTCCGGCATTCGATGGCTCGGCAGTCGATAAAGTGAGTATCGATGTCGATTTTCGAAAGTCGAAAATTTCGGGATGTTACATTTGGTATCAGAGCATATGGTTAAGCGACAACCCTGCTCTGTTGGGTGTTACTCATTAGAGATAGAGTCAGTAGTACTCTAGAATGAGTTTGAGTGTAATAATAGATACGAGCGCGTATTTGTTAGTGAATATAAAATTGTTTTATATTGTGATGATTGGTTTATTGAGTGGCATATGAACCTTCGTCGGCACAGTCTGCGCAACTGGATCGAAGGGGTTTCTAAACACTTGAATAGAACAATTCGGCACAATATTGTTTTAAAATAGGGTGAATGAAATAATTTTACCCAGAACTATTTTTGTATATAAAAGAAATGATTTTCTGTAAATTATTACAGTATATGGTTGCATGGTTGTTAGAAAAATGAATTTTAAAAGTTTGAAAAGTATCTTGGAGAGATGAAAGCTCTAAACTCTTTTCGGTCGCTGGAAAATAACTTCGATGATGACCGCGGCATCATTGGTGTTCATTTTCGGGTTTCCAAAAGAGGAATTGCTGCCAAATTGTTTTAAATGGAAGTTGTTTGAAAAATTTGGGTTTTTGTTTTGGAAATTCAAAGGATAATTTGAATTGTTTTCAAAATGGCTTTGAAATGTTGGTAAACTCTGGAATGCTATATAAAGATATTTATGAAATATTATTAAGTTGATAACTTATACAAATTGAATTTTGATAGAATAAATTTAACTTAAAGATGAAGTTAAATAAATGTAAGTACAAGTGAATCAATTGTGATTTAATGAAAGCGAAATTGAAAGTTAAATTAGTGAAATTAAACCTTGAATTGTGAACTAAATGAAAGAATGGTTCGAAATTGCAAATAAATTCAAGTAAGTAGAAATAAATTTCAAATGAACGGAATTTACAATTGTAAGTGAATAAAATTGAAACTGAATGTTGAAAACAAATTTGAATTTGTAAGTAAATTGGAATTTGTGATAAATTAGTAATTGAAACTAATCTAAAAAGAGCAGTTATGAATTAAAGTTGTTTAGTTAATAAAATAAACCGAATGAAAATATGAAATGCAAATTAAATTGAATGGAATCAATTGCAAATGAAGTGAACTAAAGATAAAATTGAATTCAAATGAAAATTGAAATGTAAAATTGAATGAAAATAGATATATAACTTCAATAGTGAAGTAAAAATGTATAAGCAGTTTATATTGGAAAATTTTGTAATAGAATTTGCAAAATAGTTTGAATATTGTAACTAGATATTATGGCTAGTAGGATATACAGGTGTTATAAAGGAATTGGAATTTGACTTCAAAGATAAATTTGAATTGCTCGACAAAAGGTAAGTATTTGAATTTCGATATGAGATTTGATGATTTCTTCTCTAGCCGCTTGGCTTTTTCTTTTTCTTTTTGAAATCTGAGAGTCCGTAGGGACGTTTTGTAGTCGTACCGTATTAGCCGCGCGAAGGAGACGCTGGCGAAATTTTTCGAGAATTTCGAGTGTTAGAAAAATTTTGATAAATTTTTGAAAGTTAAAATTTGAATTTAAGTTTAAATTTGAATTTTGAAGTAAAACAATGCTGTTGAAACTTATAATTGAAGTTGGAAATTTAGTTGAATTAATAACGAATCTCTAGTAAAAAGATTTGTTTTGAAAAATTGATAAAACTATTAGATTGTGAAAAATAGTAGACGAATTAAGGACTTTTTCTTCCTGACTTGTAATTTCGGGACGAAATTCTTTTAAGGAGGGAAGTTTGTAACGACCCTGAATTTTGAACGAATTAAATTGAAAATATTTAATTTATTTTAAATATTTGAACGATGATTTAATTTGAATCCCCGATTTAAATTTGAATTTGGAGATTAAATTATAAAATTTAATCGATTGGAAGTTGAATAAAAATTTGAATCTTCAAATTTAGGCCGATTAAAAATATTTCAAACGCTTGTAAAATTCGTATTGATAACACTGAAGATAATTAAAACTTCAGAATCGAATTTGAAATAAATTTGATGAGTTTGAATTTATATTGTTCGTATCGATATTTAAAAAATAGCCGTCCGAGGCACAGTCTCGGAATTCGACGAAACCTGTTCCATTGGATCCGTAATATTGTATTATTACTGGATTTCAAATTTCGTATTTTTCGGAGTTGATATGTGAGCACACGGTGAGTAAACGCATTGAAGTTTTATCGAGATTAAATTTAAATTTGAAGTTTAAATTTATCAACATACACACGTTATCTTCCCTTCCACCACGCCTACAATCACGTAGAAAATCCCGGAACAAAATCGTGTAAAGCATGCCTCAGCTTATTTTTAAATACCTTCGTTACTCCTCTTCAATTCACATAACATTTCAAAACGAAAGAAAAATAGAAATGGCCGAAGCCCTTTACTCTCGTTCAAAAAAATCAAATCGTTCAACAGATAAAAAAAAATGAAATCAATGCCGAGGGGTTCAAAGGGATGCGAGTCTTCTCCAATAAATCGACAGTTTCCCCCAGAACGAATTCATTTCAAAAATTATGCCAACCGTGTCGAAGTGAGGCGCGAGCGAATGGGGGAGGGTCGCGATGTTTTCTGGTCAGGCGAGGCTCGAAGTGGATGGTCGCGTTCGATGTTGGGATTCACGGGGTTGCTGTGGGTATGCAATCGCGACGAGGTCAGCGAGCAGCTCACGAGGCGGAGCAACGATTGGTGAGGTGGCTCGAATGGGGTTCCAGTCGCGACTGTTCATGGATGAAGGTGACTCGCGATGATTTTCAGTGGGTAACATGTGTTCGATTTCGCGAATGATTTTTGAGGCGACGATGACTCGAAGTATGATGGGTGGCTGCCATTCGCGTGCGTAAGAAGGTGCGAGTCTCGGCGAGGCTGGAGAATGGTTTGGCCACGAGTTCGTATGCAGGCAGTGGGTGAAACGTTTCTGGCAAGGTCGCGTGATGAAGATTTGGGGGATCGACTTGTTCTTGGAATTGCAGTCGAACCGGGAAAACCAAATCAGGATTAAAGTGAATGGCAAACGGAAATAAAAGCTAAGGTGAGATTTTTCTCACTCAAAATGAATTGCAGTTATTATTGATTTGATTGATTGCTATTGGATGTGATATTAGATATAGTAGGATATATATATATAGCAATATATACATATTGGCATATGTATATATTGGATTGATTGATTTCCCGCCTCGTATAGCGGATGAGACCCTATTGCGCCGTTAGTAAGCGGATGATTTTATAAAACCCATATACCGCGATATTCCACCTCGAAGTGGAATTGGTATTGTGCTAACGTCTGTGGATGCATGGAAACAGGTTGGAGGGATCCAACTGGATTCCTCACCAGTATTTATTTATTTACAGATATTGTGATGTATTCTGTTATCATATATTGATATATGATGTTTGTTGTTGTGATTGACTAATTGGTGCTGTTGCATCATCGGATTCAGTTTTGAAGTTTAAAAATAACGACCTTTACTTTAAAAGGATTTTAAAGTGATTTTTGAAAGTAGACGTTTTATTGAATTGTTGAATTGATTTATTTTAAACAAATAATCGTTTAAAATTTTAAAGTTATAAAAGTTAAGATTTTTGTGAATTATGACCGTAAGGTGATTTTTGAAATAAATAATTTAAGCAATTTATAAAATGGTTTGAACTGAGATTTTTGAATTTTTGTGAACAGTTTATTTAAATGATTTAAAAGTTGATATTTATAAATTTAAAATATTGGAATTATAAAACAAGTTTATAAGTGTTAAAAATGAAATTTATAGAATTGTAAATCGTGAAGATAGGGAATTTATAGATTTATAAATTGTGAAGTTACAAAATGAATAGATTTTTGTAAAACAAAAGATTTATAAGTAATTATCTTATAAATCGGATTTTGGCATTTAAACGAGATATGAATGGAATTTGTTTATAAATCCGAAAATCAATCAAATTTGATGAATTTAATATAGAGGTTATTAAGGGAATTTTATCCACGATTTTGGATAGTGGAAAATTCTTGAAATATAAATGTGTAGAAAAGATTGAAATGTGGTTAGTGAAGTATATTCACGATTTTGGACAGTGAATATATTTTTAAGTAAAATGGATATGGTTTTGGGAAAGTGATATTTGAAATGAAGTTAATTTTTTTTAAAGATGTTTTAAAATGTATTATGATATCGAAACCATAGATTTCAACATTTTTATTGTTGAAATAGACGTTTTCGAAAAATAAGGAAATGGTGGACTATAACACTGTTGTTATAGTAAATGATTTCCGAAAGGAAATGTTTTTATCTAGTATTGGGATTTATAAATCTATCTTAAAAATCCGAATCCCTATACTAGTAATTTTGAGTCGTCGTAACGATGTTTTACGTAACATTCGTTTTGACTTGAATAAATGTGCTTAAAGTAAATGATTTCCTTAAAGAATGAAATATATACTTAATTTTGATTTAAGTATATTGAATATTTTTCAAATGTTGAAAATAAATGATTTGTGAATTACTTATTATTAAATAAGTATGGAAATGCTTTTCCAATATGAAATGAAATGTTTTTGAGATTTTATCTTCTTAAAGATAAAATGAAATTGAATATTTGAAATCGATTTGAGAATCGTATATCAGTAGATATTTTGAAAATATAAATTCAATATGGAATTTATAAAGGAAATGGAAACTGTTTAGAAAAATAAAAGTTGATTTATTTTTGAAGTGTGGGAATTTTATATCTAGTAAAGATATTTTGGAAAATAAATAATTTGGAAAATTATTTGGAATCTGATGATGTTGCGCATCTTTATTGATAGTTAAATAACCGACTATCAATAATTACCTTGAATAGGTATTTGTTGTGAATTGGATGAATTTGAATGCCACACTTATTTTTGAATAATCGCTCACTATTCGGGTTAGCCGGGAAAGGACCATGGGGTCGTATAACCCATTCCGAATATGTGATACGTCGTTATGAATTGCATTTGAAGACCGGTGTTGAAGACCGGATATTTTTGAAAACGGAAGGATTACCGTCGAGTTACTCTACATCGGCTGATCTCCGATTTAGAGGTTTTATCACCCTTAGTGACGGGAAGTCCGGACGTGATTAGAAATTTATCCGGATTTGCAAGGGCTTCGTGAGAAGTGCCTTCGGTTCTGTTCGATCCCGGAACAGACTTGTATGGATTGTGTGTCTGACGTTACAATTTGAGATATAAAGCTGATTTCTTTCAAATGCATTTCTGTTGGTGGCGGAGAATTTATTATTTTAGCTTAACACCCTTCTCTGAGACGTACGAGCTTAGAGGTTGTGTAGTTGAAATTTATCAGCGATATATTCCCAATTTGGTAACGTGGCATACTGAGTGTTGCTGTGAAATGATCAGTGTTTGATCATTTACGATATGATCATTTGTTTGATCTTATATCTTTGTGATCATAGGTTGATCATTTGTTTGACCCGAAGCATGGCTTTGTAGAAAGCGTAGCTTTGTGGACGAGACTTCATCGAGCCTCACACCCCGGAAATGGTCAAAACAGGAAGGATGCGGCAAGGTTCTAGGGAGTAGCGCCCCTTAGTGTATGTCATTCCTTCTGGATAGAGGTGGTATCATGGTATGGAGCCCAGATACTTAACCTATGTGGTTGCTGCATTTTTATTTATGTGGTTTGTTGGAAATCGGGGATCCTCGGGAAGATCGGTTACGATCGGGGGATGGCATACGCGTGTCAGTAGTTACCTATTTTTGCAGAGGTAACCCGGCCTTGTGTTGGCAGAGATCCGGTTAGGTTCTCGGGTCGTCTATTCCAGGGACGTACCCATCGTGGCATAGGAAGTTCCTTAGCCTGACCATTTGTTGGAAATCCAAAGAAACAATACGAGCCTTGTATGGTATTAGTTGTAGAACCTTTCATTCACTTATGGTGGCGCCCCACTGTTTGGATGGTAGCTATAGTAGGCATAGTTCGAAATGTCTATGCTGGCTAAGATTTATATTCTACTTTCGAAATGTTTTCCACACTATGCACTAATAATAATATCAAAAATGATTTGATTTTGCGTAGTAAGCATCTTTGACTATCATAAGAAGAAATCTCCTCCAATTCTGCGTTTGCATTGTGTGTGTGGTGGGAGGTCTTATGGTAGTTTCATTTTCCAAAAGCATTGCGAATTTGTTTTATTTTCTTTGTGAAAAATAACTGTTTTACGATCTCACACCAGTCACCATGACTGACTCGGAGTTTATTGTTCCCTTCTAAACTCTGGGTGCCCACCAATTTCCACACGGGCAGCCTAGAGTTATGTTATCAGGATATTCTGGAGCTTTGGAAGCAAGATGGATGACGAGACGTAGTATTTGTATCTGATATTATTTATTCTGATGTGTATTCTGTATGAGGACAAGTTTATATAACTGTCCATTGTTGTGCTGTGTTGTATTGAGTCGTATATTGACTCTGATTGATGTATGTATAAACTGATATAGTTCTTTGTTTTAAAAGACTAGTAATTATCTATTGTATATTGTTCCGCTGCGATATGTGAGATTCTGATATTGTTTCTGTATCTGATGTTGTTCTGTTCTCTTCTCTCTTCTCTTCTTTCTTCTTCTGTTTTCTTCTCCTTCTACCTTTTTCTTCTTTCTAAAACCATAACTTTTTGGGTTTCCGGCATTCGATGGCTCGGCAGTCGATAAAGTGAGTATCGATGTCGATTTTCGAAAGTCGAAAATTTCGGGATGTTACATTATACGTATAGTATAGCATCCCCGAAAATAATTGTACCATATAATTCTCGTGTTTCTCCTAGATATTTCCGTAGTTAAAAATGGATCTAGATTTTAATAGTCGGTTATTTAACTATCAAATAAACAAATATTCCAACATAGATTTAATTAGATATAGGATCCACTAAGCCTCTTTGGTTAATCTTCATTAATTAAATACTACCATTATTTATCCAAATATTTATATACTTATCTCACCGGTATAAGTATATTCTCAAACCATTTACTTTCTACACTTGGAAGCCCTTTCCATATACTTATATAATGGTATAAGAACATTTACAAATTTTTTTGAGAAAGCTTCCTTATTTCCAAAACATAATAAATGGATTGAAATCAATATAATTCAAAAATATTGTTTACAATAAACCCGAACCACTTATCCTTCGGCGTAAAGTATGGAAAATGCTTCCATACCATCATAATTAAGAAGGACTATTTATTAAGTCCATAAATTGATTTTTCATAAATGATCCAATTCATATAAAATCAAAGTTTTATAAACTTAAAAACTCTTTTCCAAAATCCAAGATCTTTTTCTAATTTAAAACTTTAACAACCTTTTGTTTAAAAATAAAAATATTATTACTTTAAACACTTTATTTAAAAATTAATTACCTAAAAAACCTTCCTAAAAAGTGATTTATTAATTTTAAAACATCATTAGTAAATAATTAATTAACTTTAAAACATAATAATGGATAATTAATAAACTTAATCACTATTAAATAAATGATTAATAAATCTTAAACCACTATGATAAATAATTAATAAATTTCAAAAACATCAGTATTAAATAATTAACTAACTTAAAATATCATTAATAAAATAATTAATTAACTTTAAATAACTTAAATAAAATAATTAATTTTACAACAATTTTAATAAATATAATTAAACAACGTTCAACTTTAAATTATTATTGATAAATAATTAGTTAACTTTAAAATATTATAATTAAATTAATGTTAACTTAACCATTTTAATATAAAAATATTTTACTTAAAAAATATTTTAATGTCAAAGTAAATCCAAATCCATTTTATTTCAAACTTTTAGAAAAAGGCATAGCGATCCCAATGGCAGTTAACAAGTTACCACTTATTTCAGTTTAACAATCCAGATCATATCACTGATATTTACATAAGCAACATATATGTAAATAAAATTCATAAATAACACATGATAGATAACACATCATTTGTCCAAGTCAACTAACATATAAACGAGATCCCAAAATAATAAAATAGCAGAATGAGGATTTATTCTGCTAAATAAATATTCAATAAAATCTATTCAATTTAAATATAGCAGAATGGTGTTTTATTCTGCTAACACCTGTCACTAACGAAGTAATATTAACTAACTTCATTTTTATCCAAAATCAATGTAATTATATCAATTGATTTTTTACTTATACTTCAACCAAACTACTAGCTAGTTTGAACAAAGCATACTACTTGTAAATATGAGTCTAGCACAAAAGTTTGCAGGTCAAATGGATTTCATATGGGTGCGTTATGGTTCCACAAAGTTTCAACCATAATGATTGTTGGAAATGCGGATTATGGATCTTAAGGCTGGATTAACATTAGAGGGGGGTGAATGGTGTTTAATGGATTTTATGGAATTTTTGAAATATTTTCAAATTAAACACAAACATATGCAATTCACAAACACAGAGACAATCACAGAACCAGACACAGTTGCAAATAGTAAATAAAAGCAGTAAAGGAAAGAACACACCGGAATTTTATACTGGTTCGGAGTTACCCTACATCCAGTCCCACACAATTTCTTGTGTAGATTTCTTTTCAAATATAATGTCGATATTACAACCTCGATTTCAAGGCCATGAGATACACCCTCCTGTCTCCGAGTCCAAGGCAAATTCTCTTGATTTAACCAGGCTACAAGATCATCTAATTGATTTACGGGCTACAATCACACCCAATTGATTTATGGCCCACAATCACATCGTTTGCAATCACACTTTGATAGAGAGAAACTCAATACACATCGATCTTTCAATCTTTGATTACAAATGATCCTATAACTCTGAATAGCACTGGGATCTTTGAGAGAGAGTGGCAGAGAATCAAACTAGAGACGATCGAATTTGATTCACTTAGGATTTCGGTAGAATATTGTTAAAGCATTTGAAATATAAGAGAATATTTGAGTGGAGAAGAAGGAGTGAAGAAATGAAGAAAAACTAACTTAAAATTCATTGAAAACAACTTGTATATATAGGAGAACAACGGTCATGTCCATTCGCGAAAGGTTATGACAAATAGACACTTCTTTTGAAAATTTGAAAATTGAAATCTACGGCTACCATGTCGACATAGGGGGTATAGGGATGTCGACATGCCTATGTTATTTCTGAAAATTGATTTTTCTTTAAATGATTTCTATTCTAAAACTTGTCAAAACAATTTCTAAACTTTGTAAACCATTTTGAATATAGTTTAAATTTATAAAAGAGTTTTAGAAAGTAATCTTAAAATATATAATCTATAATATAAAAGTAATATTAAAAACTAAGTATAGAATTCTTTAAAATATATTTTTGAGATTTAAAGCTAAAATATTAAAATCAAGAGATAGTTTAAAAAACAAGAGATGATTTTGAGATCAAAATATTAAAAGATGATAAGAATAGTTTTTGAATTAAGGCTAAAATATTTAAATTGATAGAGATAACTTTTAAAAAGATAGTTTTTGAAAAAATAGTTAAATAAATTATTTTGAATATTTCGTGGATTCCATTCCACTAGAGAAGGTTGTGGGTTCCATTCCACTATTAAAGCGAGAAGGTCGATTTCATTCCACAATTAAAACCCGAATAAAGATTTTAGTGCTATTATGAAGTTTTAACATAAATCTAGACTCTATTAATTATCTTGAACTCTTGATACTCATGAGTCTTCAGTTATGATTTCTTCAATCTTGAATTCGTCAGTCTTGAATCTCTATACTGTACAGTCTTCATTCTCAGTACCTGCATATATATACCCTGCATATACATATATATCTAGACAAAACTATTAGTATTTATGTTTTATAATAAGTCCTAAGGTTGTTGTCATCAAAACCATCATCTCAGGAACTTACAATGATTGCTATATAATTAGAGAATTAAACACTTCTCCCTAGGCCCAAGGCCTAATACCCAAACACCTATACCCAAATCTAACTTCTCCTTCCTAAAATTCCAAATCCATTTCCCTCCTACACCAAAACCTGGAACCACCATTCATGCATGACCCATGCATGTGCACACTCTAACGTCGCACACCACTGCTACGTCAAACTGACCCGTAAGTCCGCCTCGCCATGCTTGCCTCAGCCAACTCATCGCCGTCGCCTCCAGTGAACAACAACCCGAAATGACCCCTCCATCCCCAAAAATCACGCATCCACGTTCGACGCCCTCCCACATATCGAGCTCATCGTGCCACCTCATCCCAGTCCAGCCTCACCACCACCTCCAAACGAACAAACTACTACCCTCTCACCTCCAACCAAAGCCTTGCTAAGCTCGATGCCTCCACCTGTCACCAATACAGTTGCGTTCGAACTAGTAAAACCGCTTTTTCAAACCCTAATTCGAGCTCGACAGCAAACCTCCAACCACCGCACAGCCTGTGATTTCCACCCAGCTCTACCACATCCCTAGGTTGCTCCAACCGCCACGGTTCCCCTCTAGACCATCCTTTCGTTGGAATTTGATTTTTGATCAAAACCCGATCATCTCTCCGTCATGACCAAATCCCACAACGTTAAATCCCACAAACAACCTTAAAAATCTTGAATTGATAATACGAACCCATTCGTATCCTCCGTTCATCATTTTGCGCTCGATGGAAACTCACCATTTTTTTGACACTTACTATAATCGAACAATTTGACCCCTATACTCAATGAAACGTCAAGCAACCATTTTTAAAAATAAATCTAGACTATAACGAACAACTCCACAGTTGATCATTTTAACCTAATCTAAACGGATTGTGAGATATTGAATTTTGAAAACTTAGAATGGAGATGGTTACTTAATATTTTCAAAGAATAGTAAGTAAACAACATGATAAGTTGCTTTCCTATATACTTTTAGTAAGTATATTTCTTATATTTCAAACTAAAATATGATGTTTAAACCCTTATTTAAACACAAAAGTCATTTTAAAAATCATCTAAACTAAAATTAAAATTTCACAACATTTACCATATATAAAATAAAATCAAATAACCCAAAAAATGGAGACTCTCACCTTCCACATTTTAGATTTGAATTGCTTCAAATTCTAGTCTTTGAGTGAAGTACAAATTTTGGGTTTAAAAAATTGATTTTTGCATAATTTATAAAAAGTGTGAGGTATGGAAATGAAATGTAGAATAAGAGAGGGTATATATAAAATAAAAGAAGGCTAAAGTCACATTTACCTATAAATCAAATATTCAAACATGCCATCATTTTTCAAATCTATCAAAGTACAAAACTTTCAATAATATGTTAGATATTAGGGTGATTCGTGTACCTAAATTCACTTCCACACTTAAAGGAATCATTATGAAATGTAAACTCACTTCAAATCCATCTTTTCCCATTTTGAATTTAAATATAATTTACACTTTTAAATCCTTATTATAATTATTACTTTATTTATCCATTACCAAATAAAATGTTTAAAACATATAAGTGTTGTTTTTTAGTTTATACAAGGGTGTTATAACTTTTAATTACTTGTCGTTCGATAAAAAACTGAAAATCTGAAAAGCGTGTTTCGGTCATATTTTCATTTTTTCGTCAAACTACCTATTTATGTAAACAGAATTCAAAAATTAAATTCCTATCATTAGTTATAAATTTGGAAGTGAGCTGTCTACTTATTGATATCATTGATTGAATATTTAAAATAAATTAAACAGATTAAAGTGATAGAATTCAAAAATGATTTAAACATCAAAATAATTTAAATGATTGAATCTTGAATTTAATTTGAATAAATGGATTTCAAAAGCTTATTTAAATTAAATTTAAATAATAAATGGTTAGTGTAAATTTTTAATTTAGAATTAAAATTGAGTAAAATGGTTTTAGTAATAATTCATTTTAATTTAACATGTGAAATTAGCATTCTGGGACATTGTCTCGGATTTTGACGAAACCAGTGCCATTGGAATCCGAAATCGCAAATTGTTGTATGCCGACGAGTTTCATGACGATTGGATGATTGTGTGGTCATGCAAGCTCGAAATGCATAGGAATTAATTACAGGAACTTAATATAATATAATTTGATTTTGAAAACTAACTTCTATATATGATGGAATTAGGCCCCGATACTAGTTTCATTGTGTTCGAAATAGGGGTATTTAATATAAAACATTAGACGGCACGCCTCGATTGGAGTTTGGAATTGCAAGACGTGAATAGTGCTTGATATTATTTTCTATAAAAGGACTTCACTTTTCTTTTAATTACTAAAACTAAAGCCCTAACCCTAAACCAGCCCCTCCATCCAATGGCCCACATCACATATGACGAACAGGGCCGATTCAGGCGAAGTGTTCAATATGAAAGTGGAGTGGCGGGCCAAGAGGAGTCCATTGGTGGTAATGGATCGGCGTATGGTGGCAGGGATCTCGAGTTGAACGGCGCATGATTTTAGCGTCCGATCTCCTCAATGGCAGTGAGTTATGGGGTAAGACCAGCGATATTGGGTAGAGGGCGGTCGGGGCTATCACTGGCAGTGAAGCAGCAATGGCGGGAGGCGTGTGGCGGCGGCGGCAGGAGGATCATGGCGGCGAGAGGCGCATGGCGGCGGCGGCATGCGAAGGAAGAAGGCGGCCTAAGTTCATCGTTCATGATTAGGGTTTTGATAAGATAATTAACATTTTAAACTTAATTAATTAAATTAATTAATCTCTAAATGTTCACTAATCCGTATCTTGTTCATACGAAGTCGGATTTGGACGTGGTCAGTGCGTTGAATTCGTGGCGATGATATCTACGTCGTCGAGTTGAATTCGTCAAATTCGGAGCTTGTAAAATTTCAAGCTAAAATCGAACTGCTCTATTTTAGTCAAAACTGGAACACTTTGGCGACAACTGAAATTTTGATGAGTTAACTCACCTTTTGGTTAACTAGTATGTTATATAGTTGAATATAATTCATTAATGCTTGTTTGTTGCTTGTTTGGATGTTTTACTGCTTTATCAGTTGGTTTGGATTTATTCCTATCCTTAGAGTGGATGATCGTTTATATGTACCCCGTAGTTGCGGATGATCCATATTATATGATTATACACTATATGTGATGCAAAGGGACACGTTGGAGGGATCCAATAGGATTCCACACCATTGTTGATTTTATTTACATATATATGTGTGTGTTGATATATATATATATATATATATATATGAGTTGGGATGTAGGGGGATAGGTTGGAGGGATCTAATGGGATTCCTCATACTATTGATTTTACTTTTCATATATTGTGATATATAATTTGTTGGATGTCATATTTGATGACATGAACATGAGTTCACTTATTTAGTGTTATAGTAGCGTTGGGCCTTATTTTTAGTATTTTGAAATACTATAAAATAATGATTTTGAATTGAAATGATTTTTTAAGGTGTTACTTGAAATAATACATGTTTTAATAATTATTAATAAGTCATAAAAAGAAGGAGTTTACTGAAATGAAATAAAAACAAGATTTTTGGAACATTAATTTAACTGTTTTGTGAAGTATTTTTAAATAGAGATTGTCGAACTGTATTATCAAGGTTTTAAAACTTAACAAATAAGTCCATCTTTTATTATAAAGGAAATACAGTTTTAAAGAAGATAGAAAAAGTATGAAAAAAATATATCTAAAATGGTTTATATAAAAGATTTATAAAAGTAATATTTTATAAATAAAGTAATAGATTTATAAATGGTGTTTTATAAATATTAAAAATGGAATTGTAATTGATATTCTGTAAATAGATTTATAAATGGGATTTTATAAATAAAGGAGATTTATAAAGTAATAGATTTATAAATGGATTTTATAAATAAACAAGATTTATAAAGGAATAGATTTATAAATGGAATTTTATAAATAAAGTGATTTTATAAAAAGATATTTTACAAAATAGGAATGAGATTATAAAACGTGATTTTGTAAATATAAAAGGGTTTATTTTTTATAAGTAAAGTATGGATTTTTATAAAGGAAGATGCATTGCGTTTTAAAAGTTAAAATAATCTCTTAAAGGAATATTTGAAAGTAATATTTACAAATGGAGTTTAATGACTTTAAAAGCAATTTAAAATGTGTTAATTGATAGGAAGACATAGATTTAAACATTTTTTTATAATAAATGTTGTCAAGAAAATGAGGAAGACATAGGTTATAACACTGTTGTTATTGTTGAATATGCAAGTATATAATTTTTGTTTGATGATAATATATATATATATTCATTTAAATGTATTTGTTATTGTACTATTTTATTTTCACATAATTAAATAAATATTTGCTGAATAAAATAAATAACACAGAATTTAAATTCAAACAGATATTTTATTCAAACAAATATTTTATTACAATTTTGAATAGTACAAATTTGAGCTCTCACTACATATATACATTTTTCAATTACATTACAATTTCGATTACATCACAAATTTAACTTTACATTGTTCACCTCACTACATATCACTCATTCACTCGTATTTTATCTTCGACTTTGCTCCAACCTGAATCCAACATCTAAGTTATCTGCAAAATAAACACTGATGTAGTAAAATTGAAAAAGAAATATTTTTCCAGTGTAAAATAAAATGTGTTTTTGAAAATATTATTTGCCTCAGTTATTTGGGTTGTTCGTCATCATTATTTTGTATTCATCATACATGAACAACTTATGACATGCATAGTGTATCACTGTACATGCCACAAGGCCGTGGACACCAATATACACTTGATAAAACTGCAGGGACAGATGAGCACAAGGTCAACCCCGAGCCGAGGCTGGATTCAACTCAGGTGCAATACAAATACATCACAAAATTTTCGAGTACAAGTTGTCATGCAACAAGAAGTCAAAACCAGACCGTGCTAACAAGTGCACAAATGTGTACACATGAGAACATACTCGATAGTGGAGTTAAAGCAATATGAGAATTCAAGTGAAGGCCAGAGAATACAAGACTACAGTGAATCAGATTGCACATATACAAGACTCAAGTCCAAAATCATATTCCAAAATACAGTGAGCTAATGAATGCAACTGAATACAAGTGAAGCCTCAACAGTCAATGGTTCAAATGTCAAACAACAAAGACTGGAAGAAACTACAACAAGCCTCAACAGTCAAAGTGTACACATGTATGGTGGACAGCACACAATACAACTCAATGCAAGACAAATTCCAAAATCACAATGAACCAATACAAAAGGTGTGAACTAGCACATGTGGTCAGAGAACACAATAGACTGGTTGAAATAGAAATACACACACAAACACATGTCAGGATACATGAATATAGATAACAACTCAAATATTCAAATGATACCAGTCATCATCAACTAACAAATTAAACTCGAGCAACTCAAAACACATATACACACACATACATATGCATGTGTACACATGGTGACACACTTCGAGTGGAACAAGAAAACAGAGCAACCTAACATGTAACAAGACTAGAAAATCAAAATGACAACCCAAAAAACTATTACAGCAGCTACACTCATGTATACACATATATATACATACAGTGTCACCAACAAATCATACAAAAGCTTGCAGTCGAAGTAACAAAGCCTCAACATCAAATAGCAACAAAACTGCAAGTCCAGTGACTCAAACCAGGGTCAAGAACAAAACAGGCATGAATGTAGACAGCAGCTCTACACATAATGGAATGCAAGGCTACCAAGGTCAGAGGCATTTTAACCGAAGTGCATACCACAACACACAAGTTCAAAGTTCAGGTGAACCAAGACTGCAACAAGCTCCAGACCAAATTCAAGTGTGAACACAGTTGTGCCTAGACCACTGACCACATACAAACCAACAAACAAAACAACCAAACTCAAGTGGAACAAGTTCAGAGTATATATGAAACCAGACTCCATGAACACACACATATATACATACATAAATGTATGTATACAAGTGGAGATAACCAGTAATCAAGTGCATGACCAGTGAACAGTGAAGTGAAACAAGACCAGACCCAAATCAACCATGAAGTACACAAGCAAATCAAGACAACACGAAGTACATGAAGCAGTAAACAACAAGTATACATATGCAGTGACAATATGGGATACAATGGAAGCAGTTCAATATACAAGCAAGGCTACGACACTAAGTACAAATTCACATCATCACAAAACAATGTACATAGGAACTCAAAAAATGACTATACACATGAATAGCATTCGAGTTAAAACAAATACCAGAGCTAGCATGTCAGACTGCAACAAGACCAGTACAGTTTCAAATGCAACAGACCAGTGAACAAGTGACTTTGATCAAGGAAATGAGTTGGTGCAGCATGAGTCAGTGCAGCATGAGTCACAATATATACACACATACATGGAGTAATGCAATAAGCAAGTCAGAAAATCAAGGCATGTTTAAGTAGCAGTTTCAAACAAAGTCAATGATCATGCCAGAATCAAAGCTGTGGTGACCAAGATAATAACAAGTTCGAATTGAACAAATCAAAGTGTCAAAGTCACAGTAGAAACGAATTCAAATTTTAAATAACAAAGTCAAAGTCGTGGTGGCCAAGGTGATAACAAAAATCGAACAAGTCCAGATTAACACTAATGGCCAAAGTCAAATCCCAGAAAAGAACGGAACAAAATCTAAAGCAAATTCATGAAGCCGCGGTGACAAAGCAAAGAAATATTCAAAATTGAACCGGTCAGGATCAATCACAAGAAACCAAGCAAAATCGAACGACAGAGCAAAAAGTAACAGACGAATTAAAAAAATATATTCGAACGAAAATTTAGGGAATTAAACCCTATAAAAACCATTAACATCATCGACCTTCAAATGCATCAAGTTCAAGCATATCAACGAGAATAAATAAAGGAAATCGCATAATAGTTCATTCAATTCAAACTCGATCGAGAAGCAGCCGTTTGCAAATCTAAGAGACGATCGATCGACAGAGTAATCAACACGAAGACATCTATTCGATCGTTCAACTGAAGTCGGCATCCTCCAATTTACAAAAGCCCTAATTGTTAAAAGAGGAAACGAGGCAGCCATTTTACAACGCAAAGGATACAAGGCCAAAGAAATAAAAAGAAAAGGGGGAATTCTTTTTACTGTTTTTTTTGGGCCGGTAGAAAATTGCTTTGGGCTTTTAATTATAAATTAGGGTTTCTATTATTGTTTTAGTTATTTTTATCTTGTAATACTTTTAAACTTTTATTAAATTCTAGTCGTGTGACTAGGGAACGAACTACGGTGGTGTAGTTCGAGAATTCGCGACTCAGTGGATGAGTAGTGGCAGGGTTTTGAGCGTAGAGTTAGGTTAGTCGATAGCGGGTGTCGCGAGTTTACATGTGTAAGCGTCTGACTACTTAATTTCTAGTAGAAACCTTGAGGGCAGCACGTAGGCAGGGTTATGTCGATGCTATGTAAATTTGTGTTGTTCTATTTCTGCTTTTATTATTCTACTATTATCTTTGCTGCAATTATTTATATACTTCCGCATTAAATTTTATAATTATTAGTATCACCCTATTCACCCCCTCTAGGGTGAAATCGATCCTACAAGTGGTATCAGAGCTAGGAACAAAAGCCAATTTTTGCTTTAAAATTTTGATTTTTCAAAAACTAATTTTTGTTTTAAAATTTTGATTTTTTTTAAAATGGCATCTTTTAATAATGCTTTTGTTGAGGGTCAGTCCATAGTTAGACCACCTATGTTCAATGGTGAATATGCTTACTGGAAAAATAGAATGAAAATTTTTCTGAAAACCATTGATGCTTGGAATATTGTTGAGACAGGATATAGGACGCCAACTATAGTGGTAGATAATCAAGAAATTGAAAAACCGATGGATCAATGGACAGATCATGAAAATAAACTACAGAATGCCAATGCTAAAACTATGAATTCTATTATACGTTCATTGGATCAAATTGAATTTAATGTGTCTCACATTGTCTAACTGCGCAGGAAATCTGGCACACACTTGAAGTGACTCACGAAGGAACATCTTAAGTCAAAGAATATCGCCTTGCCATGCTTAGTAGCAAATACGAGAACTTTATAATGGCCAAGGATGAGAATGTCAAAGAGATGTATGGACGACTTTCCAATCTTGTATACAAATCAAAATCTCTCGGAAAACCATACATAGAATTGGAAATAGTCCGAAAAATCCTCAGAGTCCTTCCACAAAATTTTGAAGCAAAAGTTATTGCCATTCAAGAATCAAAGGATTTGAAACAAATCAAAGTTGAAGAACTCATCGGAAATCTCACCACTTATGAGCTAGAAATGAAATTCAAGGAAGAACGTGAAGGAGGTGATACTCAAAAGAAATCAATAGCTCTCAAAGGAACAATAGAAAGTGCTGATGATGATGGTACAGCAGAACTGGCACTGATAATAAAGAAATTCAAAAGGTGGAATCACAAATACGAAAATCCAGCTCTAAACCAACAATTAAAAAGCAGAATAGTCAAAGTTCTAAACAACCCAGAAGAGCAAGAGATCATTTGTCACAAGTGCAATAAACATAGTCACATCAAGCCCAATTGTCCCCAGAATCGACTCGGCCAAGGAAAGAAACCGAAAAGGAGAAGTTTTGTAGCCACGTGGAATAAAAGTGATAATGATAACAAAAGCACTAGTAATGCGAGTGAAAAAGGAGATCTGCGTCTTCGAGGCGATATTACTGAAAGCGATGATGACGAGCCAAATGAGGTATCAAAACTCACTCACTCAGAATTACTTATATATTTTCATGAAGTAAATGGCTGCTTTGAACGACTTAGGGAGAAGTACGCTAAAACTGAATCATAAAGAGATAGTTTGATAGAACAAAATAAACAGCTTGGTCAATTGGTTAAAAACTATCAAAATAAGTGCCCTAAGTGTGATAAGTGTCCATCATTTGAAGAAGAAATTAAAAAATCAGAAATTAAAATTAAATCACTTGAAAATGAAATTCTGATTTTGAAAGAAAGTGAAAATACTAGGAGAGAAAATTCTATTAAAAAGTGCACTCAATTATTGAATGAAAATGAATCTCTCAAAACTCATCCGTGTTTATGTATAGCATGGTTTTGTGAGATACCTTTATCTCAAAATGTCTTATAGCATTAAAATCCAATAGAGATGTGTTTTTGTAGCATTAAAATTCAATTGAGATGTGTTTTCTCATGCTGGTTTACTAGACTGATCCGGGCATTCTTCCCTTTTAATGATCGGGTCAGACCAAGTATATTTACACATTAGATTCAAATGCTACGAAATTTCAGCTCTATTGGACTAATTCTTGATGGATACGAAATCAATTCGTATCGATCACAGATTGAGTCGAAACTTGGTGGGACCGGTCACGTGGGCCCACTCACATGCCAGAAGAAGTCTCCCGAAGTTTGAGCTCGATCTCAGCCTCCTACGTCTATAAATAGCCCCCTAAAGCCTACAGAAAGGGGATCTTTTTCGACTTTGGAACGTCCAGACTCTGCCGAATTCAATTCTACACTTCAATACCATTATGGTATTCAAACTTCAAAGCTATTATCAACTGTAACCTGCTGTAACTGACTGAAATCATCAAGTGAATCAATAAAGTCATCAACTTCAAAGTGGACGTAGGCAAGATCGCTGAACCACTATAAATCATGTGTTATTTACTATTTCTATTGAATTTCCTGAGTGATTTGCATACTTATTTCTCCACATATTTGATATATGTGATCTGTGATTGTGAACTGGTGCTTTCAACGGCTTTTGGGTGTTTGTGACCAATTTTGGCGCAAACATTTTGGTGCTTTCACTAAGAAGGCTAATTCAGGAGTTCTATCATTTGAAAGTTGAATCAGAAGGCTAAGAGATTTAGATCCGAAGAATCATGACAAGACAAACAAGTAGAAGGCAGAGACCAGAGCAAAGTCAGCATGAAGGGAGTCAAGAGGCTTCCTCAGGGGCAAACCAAGCATCGATCTTCATCACAAGGGATGAGATGGAGACAATGATGAAGAGACAGGAGGAAATGATCCAGAATTTGCTTCAATAGATTGGACAACTTGGAGCGCAAAATCAAGGAACAACCAGAATCCAGAATGGAGCAGGACCATCTGGCGCAGCGCCGGAGCTGGGGGCACACACTTAGAGCATGTTGATCCAATCCCGAGAAGAGATTCAAGGACATCCGGGAAACCTGGTGGCAATAGAGGGATAACGCTCAGCCATGGGGCAGAACGAAGGCAACACTCAAAGATCACAGCCTGACGACAACGACAGGTTGGCAGAGATGGTCAGACGGGCCATGAGAGGCGGACTAGTCAATAGAGATCCGGAGGATGTACATAGGAGTCCCTTTACTCCTACGATCAGGCAGGCCAGGAATCCACCAGACTTCAAGCTACCATCGGTGGAAATGTATGATGGGTGGACGGATCCAGCAGTCCATCTAACGAAGTATATGACGCACATGGAAGTGCTAGGGGCATCACAGGAAGTCATGGCCCGGTGCTTTCCATTGAATTTGACGGACATTACAGCGCTATGGTTTAAACAACTGGAGAGTGGCTCCATTAGGACTTGGACAGATTTGACAGAAAGGTTTATGAGACAATTCAGGGTTCATATTTTGAGACCTAAGAACGTGATGAGTTTGGCGACTCTAAAACAAAAGGCCAGGGAATCTTTGGGGAGTTTTCTGATGCGATTTAATGCGGCAGCAGCATCAGTGAATCGACCAGACCCATCTATGGTTATGATGGCAGCTGTATCTGGAATATCTGATGGCACGGAGTTCAAGAATTCACTAACTAAGGATCCACCTACGGACCTGGGAGAGTTTTATCATGAAGCCGAAAAGTTTTTGCGATTAGAGGATGCTCGTACGGAGAGAGAAGAAGAAATCAATGTTTACACAGTTATAGGCGGTAATTCACCTGGAAAAGGTGCAGAGACTGGTAAATGGAAGCGAAAGACTAAAGAAAATGATGACAGGTCAAAGTGGCAATGGAGGGAGCCGCGATTTACCACCTATTCAGAACTGAAAGAGGGTTTGCAGCGAATCTACCAAGATACCCGAGAGCAAGTTGCCTATCGTAGACCAATGCGACGGGATCCGACTACCGACGAGAGAAAATCAGACAAATATTGCTTATTCCACGAGCTGAATGGACATAGCACAAATGACTGTAGACACCTGAAGAATGAGGTAGAAGGGCATATCAAGATCGGTAGGCTACTTCAGTATGTGAGGAGGCGAGCTCCAACGGTGGAACCAGAGCGACCACCGCCTACATCAGCTAGGGGTGACCCCGAGCCGGGGAACCGTATAGTTATCAATTGATTGAAATAACGATGAACAAGTCGTAAACTTCTCACTAACACGGTTAAATCATTTACACATGTGGGAGATCGCGAACGATCCACAGACATGCTCTGAATGACCATTGACCATATCGTAATGAGAATTTACACTTTGACATCCTTGCTTTGCTATTGTTTTGTTTTGATTCGAACGTTTGGACTTAGTTTGTTTGGACATTTCTATTATGAAATTCATGTGAACGTTAATTTGATATTTGCAATTCTGAATAAGAAGTTACTCACGTATGCTTTGGATCGTGAACGGTCCACAAGCACACCTTGTATGGCGACGAACCGCCACGATCGCTGATTCATAAATTCATTAGAATGTGAACCTGGTATTGATAATACTAAGCCCCCCCGGGCACACTCATTCGCCTCGAATAGCACCCGACCTCGAACGGTCACCATTAGCCTCGAACGGCACCCGATCGCGAACGGTCACACTTCATCTAGTATAACATTCGATCGCGAGCGATCACACTCTGCCTCGTGCGGCACCCAACCACGAACGGTCACAATTCACCCAGTATGACATTCGATCGTGAACGATCACATTCTGCCTCATGCGGCATCCGATCGCGAACGATCACATTTTATCTCATGCACCATACGACCACAAACGGTCACAATCCATCATAATTCGTCTAGAACGACGCCCGATCGCGAACGGTCACAACTCGTGTAGAACGACATCCGACCGCGAACGGTCCCATTTCTTTATTTGCTGCGAACGACCTTCGACCACGAACGGTCCCATTTCGTTATTTTCCGCGAACGGCATTCGACCGCGAACGGTCCCATTTCTTTATTTGCCGCGAACGGCATCCGACCACGGACGGTCCCATTTCGTTATTTGCCGCGAACGGCATCCAACCTCGAAAGGTCCCATATTACCTCAAATGACATACAGTCGCGAACGATCGTCATTCGTGGTAAGGAAAGACTATCAAGTTCTTTACAGGTCGATGATAGTATATGAACATCCAGCTTGTGGAAATACAAAACACACCTTCCTGTTGCAAGGCACGTTTTGGGGGGCAAATGTTATCCCGCCTTTTGGCAAGGCCGTGACACCAAAAAGTTGACTGGAAAACTAAAGACAGTTCGTCGTAAAATTTCGTTATACACTGTTTCACCATGGATATCGATGAATTTTGTTCAAGCCCGGATTAGGCCACAATTGATAGAACACGGCGAGTAAAGTTATGGGAACCAGCATTCCAAATTTCAGGTCAATCGGAGTTCGTATGAATGAGATATGATCGATATGAGTTAGGGAAGATGTGATGTTCGAATCCATCGGAGAACCACTGTTCGAACCCATCGGCTTCGTAACGATCCATGTGCACGGTTTGAATCCATCCGTTCGTATCCATCACCACACCTTGGTTCGTATCCATTGGCTTCGTATCGATCGGAATGGCCAGGCCTTCATATCCATGAACTTTGTATCGGTTGACCAATGATTAGTTCGAATCGATGAACGAGGTGTTCATTTGAATCCATCAGGCAGCTTCAGTTCGTATCCATCACGATCGTATCCATTGAATGGATACATCACCATCGATACGAGCTAAGCCGCCTATCTCGATTCGAACTAGACGTTGAAAGCTGATACGAGATGCACAAAGTTGATTGATTCAAACTGGATAATAGTACTCGATGCAAACGAGGCGAAGTTTGTGGATACGAACCGGTCAATGCACCACTAAAATCGGATCGATCCAGGCAACTCGCTCCACGTCACCGCGCGCACGCGCTTCCTATCGATGCGAAAGCCATAGATACGAAACCATGGATTCGTGCAAGGCAGCGCACACGGAACTTTAACCTCGTATCGATCATATCTCACAAATATCTGGCCCAAATGCTATGAAATTTTCACAGAAGCTTGCACACAAGATAAAAATGTTCATGCCAAGTTTAAGCTCGATTGGACTAATTCTTGATGGATACGAAATCAATTCGTATCGATCACAGATCGAGTCGAAACTTGGTGGGACCGGTCGCGTGGGCCCACTCACGTGCCAGAAGAAGTCTCCCGAAGTTTGAGCTCGATCTCAGCCTTCTACGCCTATAAATAGCCCCCTGAAGCCTACAGAAAGGGGATCTTTTTCGACTTTGGAACGTCCAGACTCTGCCGAATTCAATTCTACACTTCAATACCATTATGGTATTCAAACTTCAAAGCTATTATCAACTGTAACCTGCTGTAACTGATTGAAATCATCAAGTGAATCAATAAAGTCATCAACTTCAAAGTGGACGTAGGCAAGATCGCCGAACCACTATCAATCCTGTGTTATTTACTATTTCTATTGAATTTCCTGAGTGATTTGCATACTTATTTCTCCACATATTTGATATCTGTGATCTGTGATTGCGAACTGGTGCTTTCAACGGCTTTTGGGTGTTTGTGACCAATTTTGGTGCAAACATTTTGTTTGGAGGAGCTTGGTGTAGGAGGCTTCATCGATAGATAGTTATTACCTTAATTCCGCTGCATTGGTTATGATAACTATCCAGGCTATTGGTTAGTGATTTGTTGTTGTACTCTAATGGATGTATGTATATTACAATTTTTTCTTTTGTAATGATCATTATTATATTATATATTGTTTCGTTGTGTTGTGAGATTCTGTGATTGTTTAGTTTCTTCTTCTGTTCTTTCTTCTTTCTTTTACCCTTAACGATTGGTGTTTCCGACACTTGAATACTTGACACGCGATAAAGTGGACGTATTAGTGTCGATTTTCGAGGATCGAAAATTCCGTTCGTTAAACGCCGCACGTCATAGCTAATTGCCTACCATCGCACACCCCGCGACTGCCACCCTAGCTCCGCCACATCTTCGGGCTGCTCCAGCCACCGTCGTTCCCCCTTCAAACCATCCTTTTTCTAAAATCTGATTATTGATTAAAATCCGATCATCTCTCCGTCACGACCAAATCCCACAGTATTAAATCCCGCGAACAACCTTAAAAATCCTGAATCGATGATATGATCCCACTCGTATCCTTCGTTCATCGTTTCACGATCGACGAAAACTCACCATTTTCTCCACACTTACTGTAATTGAGAAAATTCGACCACCATACTCGACAAAACATCGAGCAACCATTTTTAAAAATAAATTTAGACTAACAACTCCACATTTGATCGTTTTAGCCAAATCTAAAGGGAATATGAGATATTGAATTTTGACTACTTAGAATGGAGATGGTTACTTAGTATTTTCAAACAACAGTAAGTAAACAACATGATAAGTTGCTTCCCTATATACTTCTAGTAAGTATATTTATTATATTTCAAACTAAAATGTGATGTTTAAACCGTTATTTAAACATGAAAGTTATTTTAAATATCATCCAAACTATAAATAAAATTTCACAACATTTAACATATATAAAATCAAATCAAATAACCTAAGACATGGAGAATCTCACATTCCACATTTTAAATTTGAGTGAAGTACAAAATTTGAGTTAAAAAAATAGTTTTTCAAAGTTTATAAAACATGTGAAGTATGGAAATGAAATGTAGAATAAGAGAGGGTGTATGTAAAATAAATGAAAGCTAAAGTCACGTTTACTTATAAATCAAATATTCAAACTTGTCATCATTTTTCAAATCTATCAAAGTACAAAAACTTTGATAATATGTTGGATATTATGGTGATTCATGTACCTAAATTCACTTCCATACTTAAGGAATCATTATGAAATGTAAATTCACTTCAAATCCCACTTTTCCCATTTTGGATTTATATATAATTTACATTTTTAAATCCTTGTTATTATTACTACTTTATTTATACATTACCAATTAAAATGTTAAAACATATAAGTGCTATTTTTAGGTACAAAACCTTTGATAATATATTGGATATTATGGTGATTCATGTACCTAAATTCACTTACACACTTAAGGAATCATTATGAAATGTAGACTCACTACAAATCCATCTTTTCCCATTTTGAATTTATATATAGTTTACATTTTTAAATCCTTATTATTATTATTACTTTATTTATACTTTACAAATTAAAATGTTTAAAACATATAAGTGTTGTTTTTAGTTTATACAAGGGTGTTACAACTTTTGATGACTTGTCGTTCGATAAAAAGCTGAAAATCCGAAAAGCATGTTTCGAGCACATTTTCATTTTTTCATTGAACTACCTATTTATGTAAACAAAAATGAATTTCCTATCATTAGTTATAAATTTGAAAGTGGATTATTTACTTATTAAAATCGTTGATTGAATATTTAAAAATAAATTGAATATTCACATATTAAAGCGATAAAATTCTGGATCGTTACAGATCTTAGCTTACTTACACATCCAACAGAAATGAATAACTCTGTAAGTAAATGTTTAAAACCACCAATACAACAAGGATAACAATGAAAATGATGTGACAATAAATTGCAGTAGCGAATAGGATCAGATAACAAAGCAAAATATGCTAAAGCTTCAAGCCTTCAATAATACAAAATCAAGTACAAAGTGCACAACATCAAATCACATAACTTAAGAAAATGCAGACTCCTGCATGTCTATATATTTAAAAGTATTATGTTCACTTACAATAGTATATTTTTATTTTTAATTGAATATGTACATCTTAAAATATATAGGTCTATTTAAATATATACAATTAACTCTTACATACAAAAGCCACTACACATACATAGGAAAACCCTCACAACAGCAGCTCATCATCTCATGCAATAGCCACCCACAAATACAGACAGCCACACACACACCACACAAACATATGCATATAAAAGCTTTGAAACTAAAATGATTTTTGTATTTTGAATAGAAGAGATAGTCTCTGAATTATAGAGATAATGATTCTTGATTTCTTTACATGTGTAAATATCTGAATACAATACAATCGGTATTTATAAAGTAAAACAGCTATTTAGGCCGAGGCCTGTTAACACTCCTTTGCAATATTTGAATGGTTGAGATTAAATCTTGAACATGTCAATTGCTGAGATCCATTCTCTTATCATATATATTTGTTTGTGTTGCTGTGAATACTTCACTACTTCATTACGCCGCCTCAAACTTGGCTAGGGTTAGGTTTAGAGAGAATCCCAAATTGTCGAGATCATTATTGCAGCCAAGTTTGAAGTTGGAAAATGATAATCTTCATGATGCGATAGATAATTTCACTTCAGTACAACCAGATTTCACCACTGCAACAATGATCTACCAAGGATGAGATCTGATTTGAGTCGAATCAGAACTCATTGCTTCGAGCAGAGGTTCTCTTAACATGTCGTTTTTCTTTCAAGGCCGAGTGTGGTTCAATCTTTGAAATTGATGAGCTTGCTTTTGAGTTGTACCAGATCTCATCAGGCCTTGAGCTGATGTCCTCAGTAGTTATCCTCTTTGCTTGTTGGTCTCCTCCTAAGGCCGAGTGAGGTTCAATCCTTGAAATTGATGAGCTTGCTTGTGAATTGTGCCAGATCTCATCGGGTTTTGAGCTGTTGTCCTCAATGACTCTTAGCTTTTCTCGGAATCGAACAAAGTTTGATTTCGATAATGGTTTGGTCAGAATATCAACAATCTGGTAAGTAGAAGGTATGTGATTAACATTTAATTTTCCTGTTGTAACTTGTTCACATACAAAATAAAGGTCCAATTCCATGTGCTTTGTCCTTGAGTGTAAAACTGGGTTTGTAGTGAATTGCACTGTACTTAAGTTATCGCACCATATAGTAGACTTGTTTTCTGGTTTGATATGTATTTCACTGAGTAATGACTCTATCCACATTACTTCTGCTGTGGCATTTGCTATGCTCCTATATTCAGCCTCAGTGCTGGATCTAGAGATAGTGGGCTGTTTTTTTAGCACCATGATACAGGGTTTTTGCCTAGAAATATACAGTAGCCTGTTGTTGATCTTCTATCATCTGGATCATTGGCCCAGTCAGCGTCTTCATACCAAGTAATGTTTATAGAATTGCATGTTTCCATTATCAGACCTAAATGCATAGTGCCTTTGAGATATCTTAGGATTCTTTTTACTACTTTCCGGTGTTCATCGATTGGGTTTTGCATAAACTGACTTGCCTTGTTGACACTAAATGTAATTTATGGTCTGGTAATGATGGCATATTTCAAAGCACCAACTATACTTCTGTATTGGCTTTGATTATGCATTGCTTTGTTTGATGTGTGTTTAGTGTTTGATGATAACAAAATATATATATCGAATTATAGATGTGTTTGCATATTTTATTTTACACATTTATAGATGTTATTTTACACATACAGGAATAAATATAAATATTGAATAATAATGCTATTGCATAGAATTTAACAAATTCAAACAGTAATTTTATTCAATATAATATTTTATTCAGTACAATGTTTACAGTACACTGATTTCATATTTATAGCTCACTCTCACTCATACATTTTCATTGTTACATTTCTGTCCTCACTACATCACTCATACACTCAGTCTTCTGAATCTGCATTGTCCAGCTCCAGTATTTGTCTTGTCTCCTGTGTACCTGTATAATTAAAAATCTACAGCAGTAATCTGAACAGAAACGAATTTAATTTGCAAAAATATAAAATTTGTTTTTTTAAAGCTGTCTCAGATATATGGGTTAAACGTCATCATCTTTGATTGTGTAATATATGTGCATATCAGTATTCATATCAGGGACAGGTAATTACGAGTGGCTGCAGTACACACGTATGCACGTGTGCACTGCCTCGCCAACTCATGTGCACAAGGTCAAATCAAAATCAGATTCAACACAAGTGCGAATGGCCTTGACCAATATATCAATGATCACTGCAACAATGAAATATGCATGTACACAGTGCAGTCAACAAAAGTCATAGAAGTACATAATGGCCAAGCAAGTATACAGCAATGAACTCGATCAAAGCAAAGCTGTACATGTGCTCGAGACAACATGAAGACAGAAACAACATGCACAACTTCAAATATATACAAGCAACTGAAATGTCAAGACTCAACCAAGATCACAATCAATACAACCAGAGTTAACTGCAAGCTACAACATGAATAGCACATATATACATACAATGGCAACTGACTCAACAAGGCAAAGGTTAGAGTGAAAATGATTAGACTACACAACTTGTTTCATGGTGCAACAATACTACACTGTCCCAGTCATCAAGGCATGAACCAGTAATGTGCCACAACAACAAATGCAACAGGTCAAAATAAAGTGCATCAGACCAGGCTACAAACAGGCATAGTGCAGACTTGAAGTTCAAAACAATATAGACCATCAGTGGAGCTACAGAAATGTACCAAGCAACCAGGGGATGAAAACAAAAGTCAATATATCTGAAGTGAATGCAGAGACAAAGCACAAGAATGCAACTATACTAAAATGCATATGCACTGAAAGCCCAGACAACATCACATTGCAACTGACACACAAACAACTACAAAACCATTAAGCAAACATCACAATGCAACTGTCAACTTGAATATGAGACAGATCAAGGAATGAAAAATACCAAATGTAACAGGTTCGTATGTACAACATATACGATGAAGAAGATCAAAACCTTCAATGCAGATGCCAACATGAAATTCATGAACACAATATAAACCATCAGTAACAACATAAAGCAGTGCAACTACATGCGCAATGCATCTACAAGTGCAGATGGCCAGAGTCGAAGCTCACAGGGGCCGGAGAAAGGATTCACAGGGAAATCAAGCAATGCCAACAGAGATGAACGTATGAAGATATTTGAAGTCAAGGAATAAGAGTCAAGGGCCAGAGAAGCAGATTTCAAAATTCACGAAAAAAAAAATCAAGTTCATATCTTTGAAATCGTCAAAAAGCAAATCGGAAAAAAGAGGAAAGTTTTGTTGCCGTATAACTCAAGAAAAATCGAACGATGCAAGATCAAAGCCGTGAGTCAAAAGATCTTTCCAAAAATATGAAAGAGTAAAATCGGAAAGTATCAACAACGTGGGGATCACGAAATCAAATCAGACGTATATATATAGAGACCCACAATCATCATCGACTTCGTGGTGAAAAGCAACGAAAATAAAACCCAATCATCACCGACATAAAGCTCAAGCAATCAAGTATAATCAGAGAAGAATCGAGCGAGAATCACATACCAATTCCAGATTGAAGAAGCCGTAGCTCCAAACTAGAATCGCCAGAGACGACGAGCCGAATTCAGAGCAAATCATCGAGAGGCCGAAGCCACAATTCGCCAGCAAAAAGACAACAGGCCAAAGCCTTAATTCCAGACTCGAGAGTAGAGCCAAAGCCTCGATTCCAGATTCGAGAATCAACAGAGATTCAAGAAGGCGAAGCTAAGAATTCCAGAATCAACAGAAAGAATCACCGAAGCCCTAATTTGTTCGCCATTTTTCTTTCTCAAGGGATCGGGCTAGGAAGTAAAGAAAGGGATCGTTATAAAATTAAAGCGGGCCGATAATTGATTAAAGAAAGGGGCCGGCCTAGTTTATTAAATAGGGAGTTAAAGTTTTAATTTAGTTTTATATTTTTAGGCCGGGTTTAATTAATATAGTTTTAGGCCAAGTCTATTGAGGGCAAAATTGTTTTAAACTGTCAATCTATATTTTGCCCTGGTTTTAAACTGTATTCTGTTTTTCAGTTTTGTACTTTGTCAAGTCCAGTCAGGGTAAATCACCACCTAGGGTTTAGGTAGTGTCAGATTGTCTAGTTAGGGTTAGTTCAGTGAGCAAGGTGTGCGAGTTTACAAAGCTCTATAGGCGGAGCAGGGTGTGCGAGTCTGTAGGAGTGTTTGTAAGCGGGATACTGTTTAATCCTAATAGAAATCTGGGAATGCAGCAGTAGGCAGGGGTTGCCAAAGTTGGGTAAATTTTATGTGTGATTTACTTTTCTGCATATTTATTTATCTGCAGTTTGATTAGGTGTTTAATTCGTTAAAATTTGCTATAACCCTATTCACCCCCCCCCCTCTAGGGTTAATCTAGATCCTACAAGTGGTATCGGAGCGAGGTAATTTTTTTTCTTTAACTCTAGAGTCATGAATCTATCAAATAATGCTTTTTTTGAGGGGCAATCTATTGCTAGGCCACCAATGTTTAATGGTAATGATTATGCTTACTGGAAAGTTAGGATGAGTATCTATCTTAGTTCTGTTGATTACGATGTTTGGGATATTATTGAATCTGGCTATAAAACTCCCACTATAACTGTTGGTGATACTGAGATCCCTAAACCAAAGGATAGGTGGGATGCTAATTATAAGAAATTAAAAACTACTAATGCTAAAGCCATGAATGCTCTGATCTGTGCTCTTGATAAAACTGAATTTAATAGAATTTCTCATTGTAAAACAGCACAGGAAATTTGGCATACTTTGGAGGTGACACACGAAGGAACTTCTCAAGTCAAAGAGTCTCGTCTACCCTGTTCAGCAATGAATACGAGAACTTTGTGATGGACAAAGGCGAGAGCATAAAGGATATGTTTGGACGCTTCTCAACCTTGGTGTACAATACTAGAGCGCTTGGAAAGGTATTCTCTGAGGTAGAGCTAGTGAGGAAGATTCTACGAGTCTTACCGATGAACTTTGAGGCAAAAGTCACGGCAATAAAAGAATCAAAAGATTTAAGTAAACTGAGCATGGAGGATTTGATCGGAAATCTGATGACGTATGAGCTTGAGTTAAAAGCCAAGGAGGAACGCATCAATTCCGAACCAAAGAAGAAGACAATTGCCTTAAAGAGCAGAGAAGAGAGCGATGTAGAAGAAGTTGATCCAATTGAAGGACATACAACGGCTGTCAATAATTTTAGAAGATGGTCAAAATTCAAGCCACGAAAGAAGAAAACCAGTGGTAATAGATCTAAAGATTCTGACAACTCTGAAAACGAATTAATCTGCTATAACTGCAACAAACCTGGTCACTTCAAACAAAATTGTCCACTTCTCAAAAACATCAAGGAAAAGAAAAAGAAGAAGAAGGCATTCGCAGCGACTTGGGATGATGAGGAAGGAGAGGAAGCTTCGAGTGATAGCTCAGAGGAGGCTAACCTGTGTCTTACGGCCAGATCAGATTCAGAAGCAGGATCAGATTCAGAAGTAAGCCCAGAGGTATATAATGAGGTAAAAAACTATTCTTATAAAGACCTTTCTTATTTCTGCCTCGATCTTACTAAAGCAATTGATACTCTTGAATCTAAAAATGAAAAACTGAAATCTGAGAGAAAAAAACTTGTTCATGAAAATTTCAGGTTAGAAACTGAACTTGAAAAAAATCCAAAACCTAGAATGTAAAAACTGTAAAGCTTTAGATTCAAAATTATCAAAATTGAAGAATAATTTTGAGAATCTTGAAAAAGAAAACTTGAATCTAAAGGAGACCATTGAGACTAGGAAAAAGGATTTTATAAATAGATGCACTTCACTTGTGTCTGAAAACTCCACACTGAAAACCAAAGTCCAAGATCTTGAGAAATCACTAAATAACTTTTCAAGAGGAGAAAAATCATTCAATATGTTATTGGGAAATCAATTGTTTGCTAACAATAGAAAAGGACTAGGTTTTGGGAAATCACAAGTTGATGATAGTGCAAAAGGAAAGGGTATCTTTACTGAATGTGAAATAAATGGACATCATGTTGAAAATTGTAGTCATAGGAACAAGAACACGAAATTTATACAAGTTTGGGTTCCTAAAAATTCTACAAACAAATTTCATGTCTATTGGAACAAAAATGAAAAGACAAAACAAGTTTGGGTTCCAAAAGGATTGTATATTCAAAATTATTCTGCCACTAACAACCATGGACCTATAAAAACAAATAGGTCACAAAAATCTTTAACCGTGTAGGTGTGGTGGCAGGCTAAGGAATAACATTAGTGTTATCTGGACTCTGGCTATTCCAGATACACAACGGGCGACAAATCAACGTTCCTTAGCCTAGTATAAAGGTGACAGATTCACTATGGGCAAACAACTAAAGATTATCGTACAGGTAAAACAGGTAGATGTATTTACTTCCAAACGATAGATAACCGGTAAGAATCTGCATCATAATCTGAATTAAATCAGCCAGTTATGATTGATGATGTTAATTCTGATTTTTAACCAATCATCTTACACGAAGTAATTATGATGGTTGACAGAATCTAACTTGCTTGATTTATGATCTTATATGATTTGATTTTAATCTGTGCTTGAAAATTGATCAACCATTTTCTTCTTGAACTTAATCTACTTGGTCAAATTGTGATTGAGTACTCATGCCATAAAAGTATTTTTAGAAACTGTTGAATCTATTGAAACTTTAATGATAAAAACTACAAATTGCTTTTAATCATGATATTTTAACTGTGATCCTACAGAAGGTATACACACCCGCTCTTCATTTGATAAAAGTTTGTGTGCGTTTTGTTGTCACAGTGGTTTGTTTCTGAAATTGAATCAGATTCTGTTCTTAATAATGAAAGTTGGATTTGAGAGATGCAAAATTGAACTTAATTAATTTGAAAGAAGAAATATCGAGGGATAATCGGTTCACTTCTATATCTTACTACTTCCAGACCGGATATTATGTTTTCTGTGTGTTTGTGTACACGTTTTCAAACTCTTTTTGATTTTGGCTTAGTTTTTAAACTTGTTCCATTAAAATGTGATAGTAAAAGTGCAATAGACTTGTCTAATAATCTTGTTCATCATTCACGCACGAAACACATTGATGTGAGACACCACTTTCTTAGAGATCACATTGCTAGGAAAAACATTTGCATTGAATTCATTTCAACTGAGAATCAACTTGCTGATATTTTCACAAAACCCCTCCCCGAAGACAGATTTTCCGGATTACGTTTGGAATTGGGGATTATGGAAATTGACTAATCATTTTTCAATTTTTGGTTGAAATATTCTTGGATATTTATTTTCAACTTCAATTTCTAGAATTCAAACCTATTTTGGATATCATTCAAAGATTGATTCGAATATGGTATTCAGTAGTGGAAATATATCTGTTCTATTTTAAGAAATTTCATAATATGATTAATTTGATAACTTATTCCATGACCATTTCTATTACTACCATCGTTCTATCATTCATAATGGTTTTGAAAAATGAGAAGAGTGAATCATTTTTTAAAATTAAAAAGGAAAATTAAAGAATTTTTTAAAATATTTCTCATGCATCCATTCTCATTTAAAAGTCCTTATGGTTATGCATGGATGGATCATGTGAGGTTATCATCACTCCATTCTCATTTAAAAGTCCTTATGGTTATGCATGGATGGAGCTTGATAACTAATGAGTAACTGCTAATCCCATTTAAAAGTCCTTATGGTTATGTGTGGTTAGTAAGTGCTTATTTCTTTTGTGCTTAAATGTCAAATCTTTTTAAAATTATAATAAATAGAATAAAACATCTCTCTTCTCATTATAAAAACCAAATCATCGATCCATTCTCTAAAATGTGGAAATTGTTATCTTGTTATGATATATTATGATTTTTCCTTGTTTTTTCCATTTGTTTTCCCCTACCGTTTCATTATTATTTTTTGTCAGTCTTTTGATGATAACAAAAGGGGGAGAAGAATAAGATTTTGATAAGGAAATAAGTATTTCTGGAATAATTCACCAAATTTGTTAAATGTTGTTAGTTTATTTTTCTATGTTTCTTTTATTCGTCTGTAATTTCCTAAATCTTCAGAATAGGGAATAGTCTCAGTTGTAGGGGGAGCATACATGTAGGGGGAACTAAATATCTCATGTTTAAACACATCTACTGGAATTTCAAAATCTTTAATATATATGTTTGTCATCATCAAAAGGGGGAGATTGTTTAATGTGTGTTTAGTGTTTGATGATAACAAAATATATATATCAAATTATAGATGTGTTTGCATATTTTATTTTACACATTTACAGATGTTATTTTACACATACAGGAATAAATATAAATATTGAATAATAATGCTATTGCACAGAATTTAACAAATTCAAACAGTAATTTTATTCAATATAATATTTTATTCAGTACAATGTTTATAGTACACTGATTTCATATTTACAGCTCACTCTCACTCATACATTTTCATTGTTACATTTCTGTCCTCACTACATCACTCATACACTCAGTCTTCTGAATCTGCATTGTCCAGCTCCAGTATTTGTCTTGTCTCATGTGTACCTGTATAATTAAAAATCTACAGCAGTAATCTGAACAGAAACAAATTTAATTTGCAAAAATATAAAATTTGTTTTTTTAAAGCTGTCTCAGATATATGGGTTAAACGTCATCATCTTTGATTGTGTAATATCTGTGCATATCAGTATTCATATCAGGGACAGGTAATTACGAGTGGCTGCAGTACACACGTATGCACGTGTGCACTGCCTCGCCAACTCATGTGCACAAGGTCAAATCAAAATCAGATTCAACACAAGTGCGAATGGCCTTGACCAACATATCAATGATCACTGCAACAATGAAATATGCATGTACACAGTGCAGTCAACAAAAGTCATAGAAGTACATAATGGCCAAGCAAGTATACAGCAATGAACTCGATCAAAGCAAAGCTGTACATGTACTTGAGACAACATGAAGACAGAAACAACATGCACAACTTCAAATATATACAAGCAACTGAAATGTCAAGACTCAACCAAGATCACAAGCAATACAACCAGAGTTAACTGCAAGCTACAACATGAATAACACATATATACATACAATGGCAACTGACTCAACAAGGCAAAGGTCAGAGTGAAAATGATTAGACTACACAACTTGTTTCATGGTGCAACAATACTACACTGTCCCAGCCATCAAGGCATGAACCAGTAATGTGCCACAACAACAAATGCAACAGGTCAAAATAAAGTGCATCAGACCAGGCTACAAACAGGCATAGTGCAGACTTGAAGTTCAAAACAATATAGACCATCAGTGGAGCTACAGAAATGTACCAAGCAACCAGGGGATGAAAACAAAAGTCAATATATCTGAAGTGAATGCAGAGACAAAGCACAAGAATGCAACTATACTAAAATGCATATGCACTGAAAGCCCAGACAACATCACATTGCAACTGACACACAAACAACTACAAAACCATCAAGCAAACATCACAATGCAACTGTTAACTTGAATATGAGACAGATCAAGGAATGAAAAATACCAAATGTAACAGGTTCGTATGTACAACATATACGATGAAGAAGATCAAAACCTTCAATGCAGATGCCAACATGAAATTCATGAACACAATATAAACCATCAGTAACAACATAAAGCAGTGCAACTACATGCGCAATGCATCTACAAGTGCAGATGGCCAGAGTCGAAGCTCACAGGGGCCAGAGGAAGGATTCATAGAGAAATCAAGCAATGCCAACAGAGATGAACGTATGAAGATATTTGAAGTCAAGGAATAAGAGTCAAGGGCTAGAGAAGCAGATTTCAAATTCATGAAAAAAAAATCAAGTTCATATCTTTGAAATCGTCAAAAAGCAAATCGGAAAAAAGAGGAAAGTTTTGTTGCCGTATAACTCAAGAAAAATCGAACGATGCAAGATCAAAGCCGTGAGTCAAAAGATCTTTCCAAAAATATGAAAGAGTAAAATCGGAAAGTATCAACAACGTGGGGATCACGAAATCAAATCAGACGTATATATATAGAGACCCACAATCATCATCGACTTCGTGGTGAAAAGCAACGAAAATAAAACCCAATCATCACCGACATAAAGCTCAAGCAATCAAGTATAATCAGAGAAGAATCGAGCGAGAATCACATACCAATTCCAGATTGAAGAAGCCGTAGCTCCAAACTAGAATCGCCAGAGACGACGAGCCGAATTCAGAGCAAATCATCGAGAGGCCGAAGCCACAATTCGCCAGCAAAAAGACAACAGGCCAAAGCCTTAATTCCAGACTCGAGAGTAGAGCCAAAGCCTCGATTCCAGATTCGAGAATCAACAGAGATTCAAGAAGGCGAAGCTAAGAATTCCAGAATCAACAGAAAGAATCACCGAAGCCCTAATTTGTTCGCCATTTTTCTTTCTCAAGGGATCGGGCCAGGAAGTAAAGAAAGGGATCATTATAAAATTAAAGCGGGCCGATAATTGATTAAAGAAAGGGGCTGGCCTAGTTTATTAAATAGGGAGTTAAAGTTTTAATTTAGTTTTATATTTTTAGGCCGGGTTTAATTAATATAGTTTTAGGCCAAGTCTATTGAGGGCAAAATTGTTTTAAACTGTCAATCTATATTTTGCCCTGGTTTTAAACTGTATTCTGTTTTTCAGTTTTGTACTTTGTCAAGTCCAGTCAGGGTAAATCACCACCTAGGGTTTAGGTAGTGTCAGATTGTCTAGTTAGGGTTAGTTCAGCGAGCAGGGTGTGCGAGTTTACAAAGCTCTATAGGCGGAGCAGGGTGTGCGAGTCTGTAGGAGTGTTTGTAAGCGGGATACTGTTTAATCCTAATAGAAATATGGGAATGCAGCAGTAGGCAGGGGTTGCCGAAGCTGGGTAAATTTTGTGTGTGATTTACTTTTCTGCATATTTATTTATCTGCAGTTTTATTATGTGTTTAATTCGTTAAAATTTGCTATAACCCTATTCACCCCCCCCCCCCCTCTAGGGTTAATCTAGATCCTACATGCTTCTCCCTTATACTTGGATAAATGTACATTGCTGACCATGGGTGTAGAGATAGAGTTTGCTTGATCCATGTTAGCTTTTTCTCATAATTTCTTGTATATATTTTCTTTGGTTTAACTGAATTGCTGAATTTGATAGTCTCTGGACTTCAATTCCCAGAAAATAGTTTAAACTGCCAAGATCCTTGATTGAGAATTCTTTGTTTAACAGCTTTATAAGATTGTTGATTTCCATGCTACTGTTGTCTGTAATAATAAAATCATCAACATATATTAGCACATAAATCACTGTATCTTTATAAAATTTTGTAAATAGGGAGTTATCAGATTTTGTAAAGTTATAGCCCAATTTGATTAGAGTTGTTTTGAGCTTTTCAAACCACACTCTTGGAGCTTGTTTTAATCCATAGATTGCCTTCTTTAATTTGCATACAAGCTTTTTATTTCCTCTTTGTATGAATCCATGTGGCTGCTCCATATATACTTCTTCCTGCAAAACACCATTAAGAAATGCATTATTTACATCTAATTGTTTGATGATCCAATTTCTATGCAAGGCAATTGTGAGTATTGTTCTTATAGTAGTAGGCTTCACAACTGGTGAGAAAGTTTCATTAAAATCAAAGCCATTTTGTTGTGAATAGCCTTTTGCTACTAATCTTGCCTTGTATTTAGAAACTGAACCATCTACATTTCTTTTCAATCTAAATGTCCATTTGCAGCCAACAATATTTTTATTATCTGGCATAGGAACAAGATCCCATGTCTTATTTCTTATCAGTGCATTATATTCATTAATCATTGCTGATTTCCACTCTTTATCCTGCATAGCTTGATGAAAGTTGCATGGTTCTTCTGTTTTTAAGTTTGCATTGTAAACCTTTCGCTTAAATATGCCACTTTTTGCTCTTGTCAACATGGGATGTCCTGTTTTGACAGTAGTAGATGGTTTTTCAGTATCACTTGTATCAATTTCTTGTTGTTCCTCATTAAATGTCTACGTGTTTTCCATAGCTTGATTTGATGCAGACTGCATACTTATCCCTTGTTGAGATGTTTGATCAGGTGTATGTAGTGACTCATTTTGCTCATAACCGGGTCCAGAGTTGGACACAGTGTGTTGTGAGCTGGAGTTGATAGCATGAGGTTCAGGATGATCTGAATTGGTTCTTCCTGACTTTGAATTATTCTTTCAGGCATAGCAGGTATTGATGGTAAAGAGTATTTTGAATTGTACACCTTTTTTGATGTTTTGATCACTGATTCTCTAAAAGGAAACACTCTTTCATTAATACTACATGTGTTGAAATAAACATCTTTCCACTAGCATCTAGATACTTATAACCCTTTTTATTATTTGCATAGCCTATAAATGTGCATGAAGATGATCTAAAACTTAATTTGTGAGTATTATATGGCCTGAGATAGGGAAAACACAGACATCCAAAAACTTTTAAGTTGTGATAGTCAGGTTTAACATTAAATAATAACTCCATTGGACTCCTAAATTGTAAAACCTTTGTAGGGAGTCTATTAATCAGATAGACTGTAGTAGCAAAAGCATCTGGCCAAAATTTTAGTGGCATTGATGCTTGAGCTAATAGGGTGAGGCCAGTCTCAACAATTTGTCCATGTCTTCTCTCAATAAGACCATTTTGTTCAGAGGTATATGGACATGTTGTCCTCTGCAAAATTCCTTTTTTTTTGAAATATTCCTTCAGTGGTAAAAATTCTAACCCACCATCCGTTTGTAAGATTTTAACCTAACTATCTAATTGTTTTTCTACCTGCATTATTAATTGTATTACTACACTTTAAGTTTCTGATTTAGACTTTAAAAAATAGATCCATACATGTCTAGAATATGCATCAACAAAAGATATATAATATTTATATCCATAGTCACTGTGTATTGGTGCAGGCCCCACAAATCAGTGGCAACTAATTCTAGTGGTTTATTGTACTTTGTTTCAGAATCTAAGAATGGTATTTTGTGACATTTTCCCATTTGACAGTATGTACATATATAAGGCACAACAATATCATTAAAAGAAATATTGTTTCTATTCAAAACATGCTTTACTATAGTGGCATTTGGATGCTCAAGCTTACAGTGCCATATATCAAAGATCTTACAGTTTTCAACTTGTTTGATTTCAGAATTATTACACCACATTCTTTTAATTCCATATTTCCTTGAATTAGCAACATTGAATTGATACAACCCCTCAAATTCTCTACCCTACAAGAGAATTTCCTTAGTTAGAATGTCTTTAACTAAGCAGTAACTTGGATAGAATTCATAGTAAACATTGTTATCTTTTGTAAATTGTGACACACTTAGTAGATTCTTTCTAGTTAATGGTACTCTCAATAAATTATTTAAGTACAGTTTTCTTTTTCCCATTATATATGAATAACCAATGTGTGTGATTGCAATAGATTTTCCATTTCCCATATGTATAGACTACATAACTTTGTATTTCTTGTTTCCAAGATTTAAGTTTCTTAGACTGATTGTAACATGATTGGTTGCCCCTGAATCTGGATAGCAGTTGTCATCAAGTATGCTTTCTGTCTTTGCTGTGTCATTGTTTGCACTGTCACATTGTTCTTTGAGTTCCTGTTGAGCACTGGTCAAGTTAACACTTGGCCGATAATTTCTTAGGTTATTGCCTCCTTGTTGAGATGGTATATAATTTGTATCGAATCTGAAATAACACTTGCTTGTAGTGTGTCCAAGTTTTCCACAGATTTGACATCTTGGCTTATTGTTGTTCCATTTACCACCTCTTCCTCTAGGTCTGAATGACTGACCACCTCTCTGATTAACATTTTTTTGATTTCTGCCATTATATCCTCTTTCTTGAATCTTGTTTTTATTGCGTGAAATGAAGTTAACAGATAATTCTGATACTTGTGGTCTTTTTTGTTCAATCCTGCCTTCATGTGCAAGTAAAGTAGAGTGCACATATTGTATTGTAGATATTGTTTCTTTAGATGAGATAACAGCTAGAACTGCTTCATACTCGTCATCTAATCCTCCCAATATTGATAGAACATGTTCAGTGTCATAAACTTTTGCCCTGTTGATGCCAATTGATCACATATGGTTTAACCTTGAGTAGATAGTCTTTCATTGGTAGATTTTTCTTTTTTACATTTTGTAACTTCCTCTTGAAGTACATTATTTTTTCCGCAAACTAAGTGCTGAACATTTGTTTTATAGTTGACCATATTTCATGTGATGATCTGCAGCTAGTTAATTGAGGAAGAAAACTTGCACTGATAAATGATAATAGCCAAGAACTGACAAGACTGTCTTGTCTCTGAAATGATATGTATTCTTGGTTGCTGATTAACTTTCCATCCTTGTCTACGCTGTATTTTGGTGGTGTGATCAATGTTCCGAGGATGTATTCCTCTAAGCCATAGTCTCTTACAGTAGTTTCAACTTGAAACTTCCAAAGCAGGAAGTTTGCCTCTTCCAAGTGTATAGTAATCAACTGACTCTGTGCCTTTATCATGGCTGTCACCAGTTCTTGAGCACCATTTGATCTTTGACCAGGTGGTGTATTTCCAGTATTGGAGTTGAAGAGTTATCTAAATCTCCTTCGGCCATAGACATGTGCTGAAATCAAGAAATGTGGGATAAGAAAAGAGGGATACCAGAATTACTGCTGCTGCAGCCAGAGAGTATCTTGGATGATAATTCTTTCTGATTGATCTTTCTTGGCGAGGCACAACAGCGATGAGGGATAAAACTGATGATGAGGGTGCTAACCTTGTCTGAAAGGTAAGTTGCTAAAAATCAGTAGAAAATGATGATGAGAATTTTTTAATTCTCAGATGATTCAAGGTGCAGCCTGATTTCAGATGATGAGAAATTCTATGATGAGATCAATGGCATGGCACTTTTCTATTAAGCATATATGTGCTCTGATACCATATAATAGTTTTGAAAATAAAACGATTTTTGTATTTTGAATAAAAGTGATAGTCCCAAAATTACAGAGATAATGATTCTTGATTTCTTTACATATGTACATATCTGAATACAATACAATCAGTATTTACAAAGTAAAACAGCTATTTGGGCCAAGGTCTGTTACACTCCTTTGCAATATTTGAATGGCTGAGATTAAATCTTGAACATGTCAATGGCTGAGACCCATTCACTTATCAGATATATTTGTTTGTGTTGCCGTGAATACTTCATTACTTCATTAATGAAAATACCCACATAGTACATACAAACTGACACACAGAAACACAGCACATATAAAACGCATGTGCACACAGACTAAACACTCACCAACAAATACACATACACACTCACAACATTACACACTGCTCTACCACAAAATACTGCATCATGTCTTGTGTAATATGCATAAACAACGGGTGGTTGTGGTCGTGCCCTATTGAATCTTCAAATGACTTATATGTTGTGATATAAACGACTCATGGTTGTGGTCATACCTTTTTTTACTCTTCAAATGACTGTGTTGGATACTTTTAAATTAATGAGACTGCCTTTATTTAATCAAAAGCTTGATCATTATGAAGCAATGAACTTTAGGTAATACCTAGAGGCTCTATTTAAAGCAAAAAAAGTGTACCGGGTATTGCTGGTCATTAATGAATGTTTTAAGTTAGAGAAATGTAAAAAATCATGCTCATGCTTCTATATACATACCCACACACACCAGATCACCTCCAACCCACAAAACAGATCCACAGCAACAACCATATTCACACATACATCATATATATCAATGCATATAACACCCAAGCATACATATTTACATATGCCAACACACATAAATGCAAATAGAGCACAACATTCTCTTTACACACACATCAACATACTTATAAATATATATTCAAACATTACCTCAGATCATAAGGTTGCAACTTCACAGAGGATCGATGTCATTTTCATCCCGAACAACATCATTCCCCTTCTCTACCATAATCGAACAACCTCCTCCCCCTTCCATCGCCCATGAGAATGGTCGTCGCCTAGGCTAGATCACCTTCGTACGTGCTTATAAATACACACACACAGAGATATATATATATATATACATATATATATATGTGTGTGTGTGTGTGAATATATATATTATATATATTCCCTATGTGATTTTGTTCGTGATCCTTTGGGAAGGGTTAGGGCTAGTGAATGAATTTTTTGATAAAGGTCTAGGCTGGTTCAAGGGGAGAAGATAAAAGAAAGAGCATGGCTGAATTGAATAATTTCTTTAATTTAATTTTCTGAAGTGATAAACGTTTTGTATTTCTTGCATTCGATGTGGATTCGAAGAGGACAAAGAATTTTCAATATATAAAAAATGAACGAAAGATTGAGAGACTAAGAAAACTATAGAAAAATGATTTTTGAATTGGTAATTGGGTTTGGACTTGGTTTTAAGTGTTTGGTTCTAAAGTTTGATGAATGAGTATATGAATTTTTATTCACTTTTACCTTTAAAACTAAATTCAATTCAATTTCAAATTGATACAAATTTCCATTTAAAATCACTGTTTCATAATTTAAATTCTTTTTCTAAATGATTTCTAAACCAATTTTATCAATAAATCACTAAATTCAAATTAAATTAATTAAATTACTATTATCAACTTCAATTGATTATTACTAAAAATCGTGTTGTTACATATACAACTCATAAAATGTTTATGAATACATATTACTTACATTGAGAAACAATTATTGTTTGAGGAAACACTAACTTCCTGACACACGAATTTCTGTTAGAAATCATTGATAATAAAATAGATTTGGATATGATCCAAAGATGAAACTAATTACAAAGGATGAAATGAATTTGGATAAGCCTAAATAGACACAGCTAATTAGAATGTCTAATATGAACTCTCGCATATTAAAAAGGAACTAGGATTTTCTTATTGATATCGAGAAAAGAATTTCCTTAGTTGTCAATAAGCCATTAAGTGTATTGACTCTACATATGACACGATGTGCAAATCCAGAATGTATTCCAAGTAAATTATCAAAATACAATTTTAGTAGTTATATCCAAAGGGATATGATCCAACGGCATCAAAAGTATCTTCGAGAAAAAAACTAATGTAGCTGGATTATAGTAAGCTACATTGATAGAATAACATTTTAAATTTCAAATATTGAAATTAACGTAACAGATTCGTCATTTAATCTACTTAAGTTCATCCGGATTTTACTCGAAAAATTATTGCTCGGTATGATTTTGATTTTTGGTATATGTATGTTGAAAAAGAAATTCTAAATAATGATTTAGAATATGATGTTTGCGCTTACTGACCAAAGCATCTCCAAGCAGTAGGAGTGATCCTCAGTTTATGGGTTAATGGATTGGATCCAAGAACTGATAGAAAATATCGTTCAACAAGCATAAAAGCTGAGAAAATAATTTGATAGAATAATCAAATAGTTTGAATTCCAGCCAAAATGCAGAGGAAGCATGTGTTTGTAAGAACACAAAACAAAGGTACCAAAATATTTCAAAACTCCAAGTAAACAAAAAACCGATGATTGTTAACGATGTATTCATACTAATATCATTTTAATTTATTTGCTTAATTCTTGATATTGGAAATTAACATCATTTATAGTCAGTATAATTTTTTTTAGAATTGTTCCAAAACAATATACATAGAAACTGTAATAAATGTTTAACTTGGAGCATATAAGATGGATTTCTTATGCAATGACAATGGGAATTATTGTACATGCTATATTGTCTATAATATCGCATTTCGTGTATGTATTTGATATATATGGAAAGTACTATATCTAAATTAAGATCACTAAATTATATTTTAGAGTGTTCTTGAGTATTTATCAAATACTAGAGAATATTTTATGGAAATAACAAACTCCTTATAAAGGAGTGTAAAGATTCGAACTTTATAAGTAATATCGAGTAAAGTATGTCCATCCTAAATTCATGTTCAACATTAGTTAAGGAGCTTCGAGTTGGAAATGTTCCAAACATGAGTTGTGGCTAATTCAACCGATAGGCCATATACATCGCTTTACATAATGCCACAATAAAAGTAGTGTATACATTTATAAATGCATAAATTTATAACTAAGCTAGGGGTGATTCCAAATGTTGAAAATCTCATAATATTGTTAAACGATAATAAAGTTGTGATACATATCACAGAACAACTTAGTACTCACTAAAAGTTGAGAAACATATTTCAAAATGTTCCACATGATAAAGGTAGTTTACCGATGTCACAGAAAGTTGATAGAGATATTAGATAATTAAAACAACATAGCATATATGTTCACTATGGGATTAACTCAATTGCTCCGGGAAAACCAGTCGAAGGAATGAGAATAAGATTCCATAATTCACCCTAAGTGCAAGTGGGAGATTAATAGAGTTAAGGGCATGCCCTAGGAGCAATTATATAATTTGTTACATATATCTAACTCTGTAACCAATCTTGTTCAAAATAAAGGTATTTGATTTATGTTATATACTTTGTTATATAGTGATATAATTAATCAAGCAATTAATTTAAAGTATATAAATAAGAAAATCCTTAAATGAAACATTATCTTATTATAATTGCAAATAGTTGCAATCGTGAGTTATTAATCACAATATAAAATAACATTTTATTTTAAATATTATTGGTGAAGACGTTTCAAGAAAGGTATTGATACATCCATTGAGATAGGTGTACATAATGCTCTCCAAATGTTTGGTAGTATGTTACTCATTGCTGTCGGGGGTATTAAGAGGTTACATACTAAGAGTTATTGGATAACTATGGAATGAGTCACTTAAGTGTTTCCTGTTGGTTAATAATAATTGAGGTCACATAGTAAATCTCAATGCGGCGAGATTACATAGTTCTCTAGACTTGAGAATACCACTGAACTTAAATGTAGATATTCCACTTTGGTTATAGTTAAATCATGGATATCGTCCATCAAATGACTATAATTGGGTCTGAGTTGGAACGCTAGTCCATAAAGAATTTGTCTATTCATTTAAATAAGACTACTATCATGGTCAACCGTTGTCAATTCAAAGTCAATGTTTCTTACCAGAGCAATACGATTAACAATAAAAGTTATTATTTAACCAAGGATTATGTTCAAAGACTAATCAAGTTGAATGTAGATGTGTTGGGAGTTTAACCAAAACCAAATTCCATAAATCCTGATGTGATATAATGTTGATAAAGAGAATTGGTGTAAACAATAGTTACTAAATGGTAACGCTTAACTTGTAAAAATGGGTTTTAACACTAACGGTTTATAAGCATTAAATTTGGCCAAAATGCCACTTCACTAGGTAAGGTGATGGGTGAACGTTGATATTCAAATAGTCTGGTATTAATCGCTAATGGAATTTACACCTACGGTTTGCACAACTACATTGATAGATTCTCCTGAATACGAAATAATTTAGTTGATACATATTTTTTTATAAATTAATTAAATTAACATTTTTGAAATATTAATTATTAAATTTTTGATGTATTAGGTGCCATTAGTATTTTTTCTCAATGTCATTAGTATTTAATTGGGTGCATATATAAAAGTTGTATACGTATAATGGACATGCGATATAGATTGGCATTTAAATGTAATTATTTACTAAGTGTTGTTGAATAAACTGAAGGACCATCTAGCCTCATTCATGGAAGTCCATAAGAAGAAAAAGGAGACTTAAAATCTAGTGGTTGGATCAAGAAAATAAAGAGAGGAGGTTAAAGAAGGTTCCTCTATAAATGTGACGATCCACTATTTTTAACATCCAAAGCCAACTATAAGCAGCAACAAAATACGCTTATAACCATTCAGAAATTAAAAGCAATTGACTGTAGGCATATAAAACTTGAAAATATTAAAATAATAGATAAAAATGGAAAACTTCACGATGGAATTTAAACATCAATATAAAAAATTTCATATCAATAATCAAACATTATGCCAATCCAACATATCAGATATTATACATTTTTCAATACATCAAATATTAAAACAAAAAGTATAATTTTAATGTAAGAGATATACCATTTATCCTGCAGATGCGACTCCCTCCAGACCCTTTTCCTTTTCTTTGCTTTTACCTGCAAACTTGCAAACACACATTTACTGTAAAGATCCAGATTTTACGTATCAAGAGATCGTAAAATATCATTATTTAGATCATATGTGATGTATGACTCTAATTTTTTGAAATGATTACTTGGGACATTTTCCACTTTAAAATTTTTATCGGGCAGTTTTGACCTAGAAATTCTTGTAAGGGTTATAACATTTGGTAGGTGTTGAATTAGGATCTGAAACCACTTCCATTAGATTAGGATAATGGTTTCTCTTTTCATAGAGTGGTCATAATAGAAAAACGGACTTACTATTTAGGTGATATGGCTGCTTTAAGTTTAGATTGTTGCTAGTGAGATTAGTGGGTGATTAGTTAAGCCTAAACTTGAGCCCACTAAACTATTCCATGATTTATGTCTAATTAGGACTGATGGGATGATCCAAATCATTTCCAACTTCCCAAAAACAGTTCTAAACCACCATTAACCTAGATTTCACCAAAAAGCTCATCTTTTTTATACTAATCTTAGCCTAAGCCATCACTAAAAGGCTAACTAGCAAAGGGGTTGTAGATTTATCATTTTAGTTACTTTGGAGTTCGAATTGCTTATTGTCTATATTTAGATTTAGGATGAAAGTTGGTAATTTGGGTATTAAGTGAGAGGTTTATGATCTCTCACTGTTCTAGGCATGTCCATATAGTTCGAATCGATGTTTTTGATATGATTTCTATGTTAAAGCGATTTTTAACTTTAATTTAACCTTCATATATATATATATATATATATATATATATATATTATATAGCTGAATTTAAAAATATAAAAGTTGATTTTAAATGGTTTTATAATCCCTTATGAATCACATTGTTATTTCAATCTGAAACTAGATCTAGGCATAAATTGTATATTAACCATATTTGGAAGAATTGTATGTGTTGAATGTATGTTTATGGACAATGATTGCTATTTCATGTATTGCTTTTGATATTTTTATTAGTGCATTTAGAGTAGATAGGATATAGTTGTCAATTTGGGCAAAATAAGGTCAAAATGCTCAAAATTGCATTAAACTTGGAAGAGGGGTTCTAAGGGTGAATGGGAGGCTATAGTTCTAGTCGTAGGAGAAACAGAGTTGATTTGGATGCCTAACTTTATACCGGTATAGGTATAAATTCAGGTCGGTGGAACATCCATTTTGGGTTGGTGAAGGATATACTCCTCAGTTTTGACTAATGAACTTCAAGGTAGATTCGAGACAAGGCAGGGAAATGAGGTTAGGGACTTAGCTTCAATTTTTGATGAAGTATACAACTTGGTACCGTTCTCTTTTTGATCGGTACCGACCTCTTGTTTGACATGTGGGTGGAGCAGGGAAACCCAAGACTTCAAGTATGATGAAGAGAAGCTCTAGGAAGGCATGGAATCGGCATGAAGTATTTAGCCAAATATTTAGCTAAGTAATTCATGTTGGCACATAAAGCAATTCATGTCGGTACCAACATTAATTGAGAAGGACAAACTTTGCCAAACTTCAAGGGAATGCTCAAAGGGTCATGTAGGTCATGCTGAGGGTATTCGTTCATCGTTTTGACGTTCGATTGTGACGTGGTAGAATGATAAAGGATGAAGGTTAACGGATGAAGCAAGGTTGAGATGCTTTGATGTAAAGGCTTCGGAACTTTGAGGTGTTAATTCGATGACTGATGGGAACATCTAGAAGTGTTTTGGAGATGGTTACTCGACCGATGGAATCATGAGGAGGATTTTCCAAAAGGGCACATTCTAGGAAGGGTGTCCAATAGATAGAATGTAAAAGGTTCCATCATGGAAAGTAAGGAATGTGGAATGGTTCTTTAAGGATGAATGGAAACTAAATGGAGCTAGGAAAGGGTTCGGATACGCATGCTAAGAAATCGTTAATACTTGGAGTGTTTTCCGATATACTTATAAACAGAGATAATGTGAGGACGCTTATTGGGTACTTGGAATGGCAACCACGGATCGGTGGAATGGATCCGTAAACCCTAGGTCAGTGGAATGGATATAGTATTAGCTATAGGATGGTGGTGAGTGGGTACACTAAAAACTTGGATTTTTTCATTAATCCCTCACGCAGGGAATGGTCATACGAGTTATTAAATATAAAGTGCACGCTGAGTGAAAGTGAGGATTGGTTGATGGTTGCTACGGTTGTAGATTGTCACTTTAGGGATGTCACATGATGCTGTTATTATAGATATGGACACCTAGACACCCCAACTGTGACGACCCGCACTCGACACCCTCTGAATCTGACAATAAACCACACATGTCCGAACCAGAGTGCACCAATTGCAGATAATCATGAGAAAGAAAAGAGAGGGTGAGAAGAAAGAAGAAGAGAAGAGAAGATAAAGAGAGAAGTAGAACCAAAACAATACAGAATCTCACATCGCAGCGGAATAACATATAATATAGATCAATAATCTTTTCAAAGAGAAACTATAATATACATAAATCAATATCAGAGTACACAATAAATAATCATCAGCTTGGACAGTTATAATAACCTGTCCTCACAAATGTTGATGATTTACAACAACAACAATGCTAAGCAATGCAGCGGAATAATAAACAGATACGTGTATACGACATGAAGATCTCCAGCTCGCCTACTGAAGCTCCAAAAGGCACCAAATCTGAATCTGTAAATATACTCAGTCTGACCCAAGCGTTGAAAGGGAAGAACGCCCGGATCAGTCTGGTAAACCAGCGTGAGAAAAACACACCTCAACTGGATTTATAAAGTCATCCAAACTTTTCCTTTATCAAATAAAAAGGTATCCCATAAGACCGAGTCGCAAATAAATACCGACAAGGTTTTCACCTTACGGTAACCAAAACATCTCATATCAAATTCTCGTTATATTATAATAGTGTCTATTACACACAAATAATATTAAAATCGCTGAAATTGTTACATTATTAAATTCCAGCATACACCTTGTAATACAAGGCTTTCTACAATAGAAAATAGCAGGCACGTATTGGATTTTGGATTTCCATACAAATGACTAGGGAAAGGGACTACCTTTCCGAAAATGCGGTACACCGTTAGAGGGATGTACCTAGGGTCGAGATACTCGGCGCCTAAACCAACACAAGACCGGCCTACCCCTTCCTGGATAGTCCGAATATGTCATCACTCCGGTCGTTACCGACCTAAAATCCATGGCCACAAGCATACACAACAATAACCAGATACACGACGTCATAGCATGTAAAGATATATCTAGAAGAGTGATGACATCTCCTAATGGGAGCGACCCATTTTAGCCTTGCTGCTTCTATCCCTATTTCTATCATTTACCGGGGAGTGAGGCTAAAAAAGGTATCGATTACCTTCCCATATCACATCACATCATCTCATCGAATGCCACATTGCCATTTCCGTTGACTACTAATTGCATTTCACAAAAATACAACCCTTGAGCTCGTACATCTCAAGGAAGGGTGTTAAGCTAAGAGAAGTTGCCTTCTCCGCCACCAAATAGATGTATGTTTGTAAAAAACCAATGTACGTAATCATTAGAAATGCAATGTCAGACATTCGTCCATACAAGTTGTCCAGGAGCAGGACAAACCGAAGGTACTTTCCTACCACATCCTGTCATGAAATCCCTAGGATTAGTAGCGAATAGTTCTTGCATTGGATATTTCATAACGAAGAGCCTACTGTTACTATATGTATATTAGGATTTTAACCCCAAATGATCAACAAGCAGTCCTTCACTATGAAAATCCTAAACATCAATATCATCGGCCAACCTGCACAATCGTGTATATATGTTGGTCCGAAGTGGTTTTCAGATAAATCTGATCCCGGTCTCTTCACACCAACAACGCAAAAGCGTTTCTCAACCTCACATAGAAACTAAGTCTCATAGACCTATCACATCTCCAACTTTCAACTTGCTATCCTTCGGCCAAGAAGGAAGATCGATAGTTGGAGTAATCACTCTGCACTATAAGAATCCACATCCTCAACACAAACGATAATCAAGCCTACATAGATGGCTACGTACTAAGTGTACGACTAAATAGTTCCCACATCAAGTCGAGGAACTAAAATGGATAAATTTGATAGTCGGTTATTTAACTATCAAAGCAACAAACAAAATCTAGCACTTAAGTAATCACTAGGCCTGATTTCATTAATCGTTTATAATTAAAAACACTTCCCAATTATTCACTTCAAAATATCTTTAAAAAGATAATATTCAACACCATTTCACTTACTGGATATTTGGAAAACATTTCCGTATATTTATTTTAATAATAAGTAAATTCACAACTTATTTTATTTTCAAACCATTTAAATGCCATTTTATAATATCATATCCCAAAACATCCATTTTATTTAAAGAATTATTCACTGTCCAAAATCGTGAATAATAATTCTCTTACCAAATTCATTCTTCTACACATTTAATTTAAAGGATTATTGTAATACCCCAAAATTTTGTGAAAAATCATTTTTGAAAAATGATTTAATTTTTAAAATATTTAGATTTAAATATGGTGAAATTTCTGGAATAAATAGTGTGCAAGTATATGTGTGCACGTGCACACTGAAATGGCACAAGGAAGAACTCCAGATTTCTTGGATTTAAAACAAGAATTAAAAAGCAATACAAACATGATTTTGCAACATGGATATTTGATTTCTGGAATTATATGGATCATCTTAGAAAATAAGAAAAGTAAGTTTTACTTTAAATCAGTAAACAAATTTTATTTAAAACCCAGAAGAGAAAATTATGTGTATTGGTAAACCTGTATACATATAGGTGCATATGCTTCTGAAATTAAAGAGAAATTAAATAAGCCTAGATAAGATATGTGTACAAATATATATATATTTTTAAGTACTGAAAAGTATATATATATATATATAAGCAGGAAAAACTATAACATTAAAATGACATGAAATGTGATACAAGTTAATAAGCTTGTATAGGCAAAAATAGCAAAGGAGAATTTTCAGAAATAATTGAAAAATAAAAGAAAATAGTCACACTTTTAACATGACTAGGTGAGTGGCCATTTTCTGAAAAGTAAAAGAAAATGCAGCCTTTAAATTGGTTAATATGGCCGGGGTATTATGAATGCAAAATGCATGATGCTAGCCAGGACAGAAATGGAATTCTGTTTCAACAAAACCCTAGAGGAAAAATGTATATAAATAGACAGAAGAATTGTCTTTACCCCGGGCTGCACAAAAATAAGAAAAGAAGAAAAAAATATTGGAAGGAAGGAGAAAACACTCAAACAAGAATTTTCTGGATTAATAAGAAGAAACATTTAGGTGAGTAATCTCACTGAGTTCATGGCATTAAGACCTGAGTTGAGGCAGCCACTTTTATATTGCCATTTATGTATTTTTGGTTTTGATGTATATGATTTCATCAATGCTTTTTGGATGTCTTATTTTAAATCTGATATGATTTAATATGGATGATTTTGATGATCTTTGATTGGTTGAGACATTTGCTTTTGGATGAGTGTCATACTGTTTTATTTATACTCATAAATGTTAAAGTTTAGGATCTTAATAATTATATAGAGAATACTCTCAGCTGTTATAGATCTATGGCATGGAAACTTTATGAAAATGATTGGAGCTGCATTATACTTGGTATAAGTGCTGAGGCTTGAAAAGAAAATTGTTAAGGGTGCAATAGAAATTTTCTAAGTGCTGAGCCCTTAATCAAATCAAAAAAAAAAAGAGAAACCCACAAGCTAAAATTATGATTGAACCAGATCTTGAATCTGAATCAATCATAAAGGCTTGCAGATCAATATAACATGCCATGTCTCTTTTTTTACAGTTGAAAATGTTCTTATATTTTACTAAGATCAAGACATATTGACCCCATTTAGGAAATAACTGTCTGCTTATTTCTGAGGAGAATTATGCTAGGAAAAATTTATGGATGTTTCCATGTTTGCAGTGACATGTTCACTTAGCATATTTGATGATAGAATTTAAGACAATACACTAGTAAATAAACTAGGGAAGGGAAGGCCAAGAAGACTGCTGGAATGCTTGTCATATTTGAAGTATGCAAGTTGGCACATGGTTTGTTTAAGCCCTGAGATCTTTGTGCAATGATGTGAATTAGATCATTGCAATGTGTCCCAGTGATTCCTTAATAGCAGATGAGGCAGGGATTTAAATTGAATATTACAACCTGTAAATGAAGAAATAGGAATGTGGATATTTCTTAGGTTGAATGGTATGGAACCAAGATGATTCCAGTGAATGAAATTGTTGCCAGTAGATAATTATGTTTGTATGATTATGTATGCAAGTGAAGGAATGATAGATGAATATATCATACCTGAATCAACTTAATTATACTATGTTAAAGTAATTGATAGCAGAAATTTGCTTAAATAACAAGTTAGTACCCTTACATTCTCTATTGCTTAATATCATGAATGAATTGATGTTACTCATACCAGATCATAGATCTGACCCTTGTTTGCTCATGGCATCTGGGGTGTCTCATTTTAAAATGAGGCAGCCACTCATGCTCTTTCAGGTAACCCAGGCACTAAGTAAAATGAAGTAATGGCTGTTATGGAGGAGTGAATGAACATGCTAGCTAGTTTCAATAAGAGCTTAAATTGATTATATCTGCATGTATTCAGGAAAAATATTATGTTTCTAAGATTTCCAGTCATGTATTGAATATTTTATGGTTAGTGATCAAGTTGCCCTTATGATCTGTAAAGTGTCAGATTAAAATTTGTTGTTCTGTTGAAATGGTTGTGTGTTAAGGTTTGATTTGTTTTTGAGGTGGTGTCTGAAATATAAACAAAAAAAAAATATGCTCAAGTATGTTCATATAAATAAAAATCTGGAAGAAATATACAATTATGTGATAGCATAATTTATATATGTATTAGCTAATCTTGTGACATAACAGAGCACTGAGTTTTAGAACAAAATCTGGATTTAGCAAGAAGAAAACTTAAAAGGATTTTATTTTCTTTTTACTGAAATGCTTTGTAAATAAGTGTGAATTCATTTCTGAATTGTATTGAGAAAAGTAAATTGTTTTTCTAAAAAGCTTCAGACAGAATGCAATAAAAAGGTATCTCCATTGCTTTGAACTAGTGTGGCAGATACAGGATTCATGAGTTAACCAGCTCCAAATGAATGAAGTATTGGTTGATCATGATAGATTGTATTCTGAAAATAAAAATGCATTTCAAAGCTTAGTACATTTAGCAATTGTTTCACCCAGTTTTCTGGAAAATAAGCAGAGATATTGACATGTACATGTATATCTGTGTACATGTTGATATTTGAGCAAAAATATAATTATAATTCCTAGAACAGCTATAGGAATGGGATTCAAAAATAGTAAAGTAAGAAGAATTGTTTTGTATGATAGGTTATAGGCAAACATTATATATATATGTACAAAGATAAGTAGGTATCAGATTTCAAACTATACAAAAAAAAACAAAAATTGTGTTTGAACCGACCTGCATAGTACTCGAACTCGTGACCTCTTGTGTATAAGTTAGGCGCGTTTCCATTACGCCTAGATGTTGCTTGTGTTCACTTAGGATCCACTTTCTTTTATACTGAATTTGATACTATCCAGACTTTAACTCAATCATCTATATTAAAAGCTTGTTTACTACTGATTATTACTTGATCATTTCTTAATTATAATGACAGACTAAAATACATGTTTCCAGTGGATTTTATGGCCAAAAATCAAGATACAATAATTAAATCTGAATTGCTAAAAATCTAAATCAAACAGAATGTTCTTGTACAAAAAAATAAAGTATATACTCTGAATTTAAACAAGAAGAACACATACATCTTCATATGTATGTGTATGTTATTAGATATACACTGATATATTTATATTAGTAAGTTATTTTGATCCTGGATATATTTTGTTTATTGGAAAAAGAAAATGACCCTGGAAAATATATTTGTAATGAATGATATATCTATATATCATCTCTTAGCAAAAAAAAAATCCTTATGAAATTAGGGTGGAAATAGGAGGGTCATTTCAGTTGGTATCAGAGCACTTGGTTGCATTGATTGTTAAGTATTATAGAAATGTATAATGTCTGTTTGTTTTGGATGAAATAATTTAGATAAGAAATTAGAAATTATAGAAGTACTCATAATATACTAATACCATTTACCCAGAATTTAGTTAGCAGACCATGGTAGGAAGAGGATCTCATCACAATGCAGGACCCAGTGCACCTCAAATGCTTGATATGCAAGAATTTGTGAGGGTTTTAAGAGATGGAATTGGGCATAGGCCTAAGAACCCACATGAAGAGCTTTCAAAACTACTGAAGACTTATTCCAATTTGGGAGGCAAGAGTTTTGAAGGAACTGAGAGTGTGATGGAAATTCAAGCATGGTTGAGAACACTTGATAGGATTTTCAATGACATGCAGTTGGATGACCAAAGGAAGAGGCAAGTAGCTTCTAGACAACTGAAAGGGGTAGCTTTAAGCTGGTGGGAGGTGATCATAGCTGGAAGAAATGAAAATGAAATCACTTGGAATCAGTTCAAGGAGATGTTGGAGGCAAGATTTGTACCAGCATCAGCCAAGACCATTTTGCTCGAAGAATTTATCAAACTTAGGCAGGGAACTTTGAATGTCACTGAATACACTCAAAAGTTTGAGGGGCTATCCAACTATGGAGCAATGCTAGTGGCAGATGAAGCATCCAAAAATGATAGGTGTATAAAAGGACTGAACCCAGGACTTAGCAGAGCTATGCTACCATATGCAGATAGGACATTTGATCAAGTAATTGATCTGGCTTTGAAATTGGAACAACATGACAAAGAAAGAGAGAAATATAGGAATTTTAAGAGCAACAACAAGAAGGATAAGGGAAGATATCACCCTTATGATAAAAAGAAGGAGGAGGCAGACAACAGGAAGAGTAAAGATACAAAAGCCAATGATACTAAGAAGAAATTGGTTTGCCATCATTGTGGAAAAGAAGGACACATCAAACCAAGGTGCCCAGAGTTAAAAGGAGGAGCCTTCAAATGCTACTTATGTGGGAAAGAGGGGCATATGAAGAGGAACTGTCCTGAGAATAAACAGCAAGGGAAATTGGCAACTTTGGATGGGAAAGGAAAATCTGCAGTGAAAATTGATGCTGAAAATCATGGCCAAGTGGAAGGTACATTACTCATTTGTGCCATACCCATACCAGTAGTATATGATACTGGGGCAACACACTCTTTGATTTCCTATGAATTAGTTAAAGTGTTAAAATTAAACTGCATATTGGTCGAAACCCCATTGTTTGTACAAAGTCCCCTAGGGAGTTCTAGTGTTTTGAACATGAATTGTGTGGATGTGGAGTTAAACATAGGAGGAAATATTTTTATTTCCAATTTATATGTTTTAAATTACCCAAATATAGGAGTTATATTGGGGGTAGATTGGTTAAGGCAATTTAAAGCCATAATTAATTTAGACTCATCCACCATATCATTGCAAAATTCTAGAGGCCAGAGAATCACAGTTCTATGTGAAATAGCTAAGGAAGGGAAATTGTATCATTTAGTTGACTTAGAAAAAGATCTGAGTGAACTAACCATTGAAGAAATTCCCATAGTTAATGAATACTTGGATGTGTTTGGGGAAGTTAAGGGTGTTCCACACCACAGACCAGTTGAGTTCCAAATTAATCTCATTCCAGGAGCAAGTCCAATAATCAAGAAACCCTATAGGATGGGGCCAAGTGAACTGAAAGAATTGAAAAATCAGTTGGAAGAATTAGAAGGCAAGGGATTTATAAGGCCAAGCAATTCCTGCTGGGGTTCTCCAGTAGTGTTTGTAAGAAAACATGATGGTACCTTGAGAATGTGCATAGATTACAGGGAACTAAATAAAGTAACCATCAAGAATAAATACCCATTGCCTAGAATAGATGATCTCTTTGACCAACTCAGTGAAGCTAAAATATTTTCTAGGCTAGACTTAGCATCAGGATTCCATCAAATGAAGGTTGAAGACTCAAGTGTTAAGTATACTGCATTTAACACAAGATATGGCTTATATGAATTTTTGGTTATGCCATTTGGTTTGACAAATGCTCCTTCATATTTTGTTGATTTGATGAATAGAATATTTAGAGATTATTTAGACAAGTTTGTACTGATTTTTATTGATGACATTTTGATTTATTCCAAGACAGTGGAAGAGCATAAAAATCATTTGCATTTAGTTTTGTCAAGGCTAAGGGAAAATGACTTAAAGGCAAAATTTTCAAAATGTGCATTTTGGAAAGAAGAAGTGCATTTCCTTGGGCATGTTATCTCTGCCAAAGGAATATCAGTAAACCCTAACAAGGTAGTGGCAATCCAAGCATGGAAAAGGCCTAGCACCATCAGTGAGATTAGATCATTTATGGGGATGGCAGGATATTATAGGAGATTCATAAAAGATTTCTCAAAAATATCATCACCACTTACCAATTTAACTAGAAAGAACCAAGCCTTTGTATGGACAGAAAAATGTGAGCAAGCTTTTATCAAAATAAAGGAAGCTCTGATTAATGCACCAGTATTGAGAGTGCTAGAAGGAAATGAAAATTTGGTTGTGTACACTGATGCAAGTGGCTCTGGGTTAGGGGCTGTGTTGATGCAGCAAGACCAGGTGGTAGCCTATGCATCTAGGCAATTAAAGCCACATGAAACCAGGTATGCAACCCATGATCTTGAATTAGCAGCAGTAGTGTATGCTTTGAAACTTTGGAGACATTATTTGTTAGGTGCCAAATTCATTTTGTACACTGATCATAAGGCACTGAAATATTTATTCTCACAAAAAGATTTGAACATGAGGCAACATAGATGGGTAGAGTTCCTAGCTGCCTATGATCTAGATATACTGTATACACCAGGCAAGGCAAATAAAGTTGCAGATGCCTTGAGTAGACAACATGCCAAAGTAGCCATGTTGATGATGGAAGAGTTTAGGGATTTGTCTATACTTACTGATTTGGAAATTGAGGAAAACAGTGAGGAACAAATGATGCCCATTGAAGAAGGTAAAGGTAAAGGGAAGATAAGTATGATATCTCTGCAATCAGATTTACTTCTTAAGATTGGGCAAATGCAGGAACAAGACCTAAACATGGTGGAAAAGAAAATGCTCATATCAAAAGGGGAGGAAGTAATAAATTATCAAGTTGATAAAAATGGATATTTGAGGAATAAAAATAGGATATGTGTTCCAGAAAATATAGAATTGAAGGAGGAAATATTAAATGAGTACCATAGGAGTAAATACTCCATACACCCAGGTAGCACCAAGATGTATCAAAATTTGAAAAGAAATCTTTGGTGGAAGGGGATGAAGTCAGATGTGGCCAGATATGTTGCAAGGTGCATGACTTGCCAACAAGTCAAGGCAGAGACACAAAGGCCATCAGGACTATTGCAACCCCTTAGCATACCACAGTGGAAGTGGGAGGATATATCTATGGATTTCATAGATGGTCTGCCTAGATCTAAGAAGGGAAACACAAGTATATGGGTGATAGTGGATAGGCTAACTAAAGTAGCACATTTTATCCCAGTTAAAACAGAAAGAAATGCTCCAAAATTGGCTCAAATATTCATGAAAGAGGTAGTAAGGTTGCATGGCATACCCAAAACCATTGTGAGTGATAGGGATACCATCTTCACCTCAAGGTTTTGGAAAAGTTTTCAAGAGGCTATGGGGAGTGAATTGTGCTTAAGCACTGCCTACCATCCACAATCAGATGGTCAAACTGAGGTGGTGAACAAAGTCTTAGAGGATTTGTTGAGAGCATGTACACTGGACTTTGGAGGCAACTGGGAAGACCACCTCCATCTAGCTGAATTCACATACAATAACAGTTACCAAAGCACCATAGGGATGGCACCATTTGAAGCCTTATATGGCAAGCCATGTTTATCACCTATATGCTGGGTAGAGACTGGAGAAAGGGCTGTTCTTGGACCTGAATATGTTAAAGAAACTACAGAGAAAATTGGGTTAATAAGAAAAATAATAGCAGCAGCTCAAGATAGGCAAAAGAAATTTGCAGATAGAAAGAGAAAGCAAGTGGAATATGAAGTGGGAGACTTTGTGTTCATCAAGATTTCACCTATGAAGAAAGTCATGAGGTTTGGCAGGCAAGGTAAGCTTACACCAAGGTATGTTGGACCCTATAAAATTCTGGAAAGAATTGGTTCATTGGCTTACAAATTAGAACTACCAGAGGAAATGAAAGCAATGCATAATGTTTTTCATGTGTCCCAACTTAGAAAATGGGTACATGATAAAGAAGACATTTTGGAAGAGCCTACCAAAATTCAAATAAACCCTGACTTGGTTTATGAAAAAGAACCAGTGGGGATTATAGCCAAGGAAGAAAAGAAATTAAGGAGCAAAACTTTGAAACTAGTTAAGATCCAGTGGAGTAGTGATCCTAATGACTGCACATGGGAGTTAGAGGATAAGATTAGAAGGGACTATCCTAAGCTTTTTGCAAATTAAAAGGTAATTTTTTTTTTTCTGGAAAAATTTGTTATGCATGGTTGATATGGTTGAATTTGTTTGCTTATGCATATGTTTGATAAGTTTTCAGAAAAGAGAATGATGCTTGTTATAAATGTTAGAAAAATTGTGAGGACACAATTCCTAAAAGGAGGGGTGAATGTAATACCCCAAAATTTTGTGAAAAATCATTTTTGAAAAATGATTTAATTTTTAAAATATTTAGATTTAAATATGGTGAAATTTCTGGAATAAATAGTGTGCAAGTATATGTGTGCACGTGCACACTGAAATGGCACAAGGAAGAACTCCAGATTTCTTGGATTTAAAACAAGAATTAAAAAGCAATACAAACATGATTTTGCAACATGGATATTTGATTTCTGGAATTATATGGATCATCTTAGAAAATAAGAAAAGTAAGTTTTACTTTAAATCAGTAAACAAATTTTATTTAAAACCCAGAAGAGAAAATTATGTGTATTGGTAAACCTGTATACATATAGGTGCATATGCTTCTGAAATTAAAGAGAAATTAAATAAGCCTAGATAAGATATGTGTACAAATATATATATATTTTTAAGTACTGAAAAGTATATATATATATAAGCAGGAAAAACTATAACATTAAAATGACATGAAATGTGATACAAGTTAATAAGCTTGTATAGGCAAAAATAGCAAAGGAGAATTTTCAGAAATAATTGAAAAATAAAAGAAAATAGTCACACTTTTAACATGACTAGGTGAGTGGCCATTTTCTGAAAAGTAAAAGAAAATGCAGCCTTTAAATTGGTTAATATGGCCGGGGTATTATGAATGCAAAATGCATGATGCTAGCCAGGACAGAAATGGAATTCTGTTTCAACAAAACCCTAGAGGAAAAATGTATATAAATAGACAGAAGAATTGTCTTTACCCCGGGCTGCACAAAAATAAGAAAAGAAGAAAAAAATATTGGAAGGAAGGAGAAAACACTCAAACAAGAATTTTCTGGATTAATAAGAAGAAACATTTAGGTGAGTAATCTCACTGAGTTCATGGCATTAAGACCTGAGTTGAGGCAGCCACTTTTATATTGCCATTTATGTATTTTTGGTTTTGATGTATATGATTTCATCAATGCTTTTTGGATGTCTTATTTTAAATCTGATATGATTTAATATGGATGATTTTGATGATCTTTGATTGGTTGAGACATTTGCTTTTGGATGAGTGTCATACTGTTTTATTTATACTCATAAATGTTAAAGTTTAGGATCTTAATAATTATATAGAGAATACTCTCAGCTGTTATAGATCTATGGCATGGAAACTTTATGAAAATGATTGGAGCTGCATTATACTTGGTATAAGTGCTGAGGCTTGAAAAGAAAATTGTTAAGGGTGCAATAGAAATTTTCTAAGTGCTGAGCCCTTAATCAAATCAAAAAAAAAAAGAGAAACCCACAAGCTAAAATTATGATTGAACCAGATCTTGAATCTGAATCAATCATAAAGGCTTGCAGATCAATATAACATGCCATGTCTCTTTTTTTACAGTTGAAAATGTTCTTATATTTTACTAAGATCAAGACATATTGACCCCATTTAGGAAATAACTGTCTGCTTATTTCTGAGGAGAATTATGCTAGGAAAAATTTATGGATGTTTCCATGTTTGCAGTGACATGTTCACTTAGCATATTTGATGATAGAATTTAAGACAATACACTAGTAAATAAACTAGGGAAGGGAAGGCCAAGAAGACTGCTGGAATGCTTGTCATATTTGAAGTATGCAAGTTGGCACATGGTTTGTTTAAGCCCTGAGATCTTTGTGCAATGATGTGAATTAGATCATTGCAATGTGTCCCAGTGATTCCTTAATAGCAGATGAGGCAGGGATTTAAATTGAATATTACAACCTGTAAATGAAGAAATAGGAATGTGGATATTTCTTAGGTTGAATGGTATGGAACCAAGATGATTCCAGTGAATGAAATTGTTGCCAGTAGATAATTATGTTTGTATGATTATGTATGCAAGTGAAGGAATGATAGATGAATATATCATACCTGAATCAACTTAATTATACTATGTTAAAGTAATTGATAGCAGAAATTTGCTTAAATAACAAGTTAGTACCCTTACATTCTCTATTGCTTAATATCATGAATGAATTGATGTTACTCATACCAGATCATAGATCTGACCCTTGTTTGCTCATGGCATCTGGGGTGTCTCATTTTAAAATGAGGCAGCCACTCATGCTCTTTCAGGTAACCCAGGCACTAAGTAAAATGAAGTAATGGCTGTTATGGAGGAGTGAATGAACATGCTAGCTAGTTTCAATAAGAGCTTAAATTGATTATATCTGCATGTATTCAGGAAAAATATTATGTTTCTAAGATTTCCAGTCATGTATTGAATATTTTATGGTTAGTGATCAAGTTACCCTTATGATCTGTAAAGTGTCAGATTAAAATTTGTTGTTCTGTTGAAATGGTTGTGTGTTAAGGTTTGATTTGTTTTTGAGGTGGTGTCTGAAATATAAACAAAAAAAAAATATGCTCAAGTATGTTCATATAAATAAAAATCTGGAAGAAATATACAATTATGTGATAGCATAATTTATATATGTATTAGCTAATCTTGTGACATAACAGAGCACTGAGTTTTAGAACAAAATCTGGATTTAGCAAGAAGAAAACTTAAAAGGATTTTATTTTCTTTTTACTGAAATGCTTTGTAAATAAGTGTGAATTCATTTCTGAATTGTATTGAGAAAAGTAAATTGTTTTTCTAAAAAGCTTCAGACAGAATGCAATAAAAAGGTATCTCCATTGCTTTGAACTAGTGTGGCAGATACAGGATTCATGAGTTAACCAGCTCCAAATGAATGAAGTATTGGTTGATCATGATAGATTGTATTCTGAAAATAAAAATGCATTTCAAAGCTTAGTACATTTAGCAATTGTTTCACCCAGTTTTCTGGAAAATAAGCAGAGATATTGACATGTACATGTATATCTGTGTACATGTTGATATTTGAGCAAAAATATAATTATAATTCCTAGAACAGCTATAGGAATGGGATTCAAAAATAGTAAAGTAAGAAGAATTGTTTTGTATGATAGGTTATAGGCAAACATTATATATATATGTACAAAGATAAGTAGGTATCAGATTTCAAACTATACAAAAAAAAAACAAAAATTGTGTTTGAACCGACCTGCATAGTACTCGAACTCGTGACCTCTTGTGTATAAGTTAGGCGCGTTTTCATTACGCCTAGATGTTGCTTGTGTTCACTTAGGATCCACTTTCTTTTATACTGAATTTGATACTATCCAGACTTTAACTCAATCATCTATATTAAAAGCTTGTTTACTACTGATTATTACTTGATCATTTCTTAATTATAATGACAGACTAAAATACATGTTTCCAGTGGATTTTATGGCCAAAAATCAAGATACAATAATTAAATCTGAATTGCTAAAAATCTAAATCAAACAGAATGTTCTTGTACAAAAAAATAAAGTATATACTCTGAATTTAAACAAGAAGAACACATACATCTTCATATGTATGTGTATGTTATTAGATATACACTGATATATTTATATTAGTAAGTTATTTTGATCCTGGATATATTTTGTTTATTGGAAAAAGAAAATGACCCTGGAAAATATATTTGTAATGAATGATATATCTATATATCATCTCTTAGCAAAAAAAAAAATCCTTATGAAATTAGGGTGGAAATAGGAGGGTCATTTCAATTATTCACTGTCCAAAATCGTGAATATAATTCCTTTAATAAACTTACATATTTACTTATCAAATTAAATTGATTTAACATTTATAAAACAATGTTTATAAATTCCATTTATATTTTATAACAACTTCTACTTATAAAATTCCTTTATTAACCAATTCCATTTATCTCATTTATATGCCAAAAATCCAACTACAAATTAATTTACTTATAAATCTCTCATTTACAAATTCATTCCTTTCAAATCTTATCAATTTATAAATCTTATTCACTTATAAGATTTATTTATACTTCATTTTAACACTTATAAAACTCGTTTATAATTCCATCACTTTTATTTATAAAATATCAATTTTATAAATCTTATATATAAACCATTTATAATAAATCCAAAATTCTCAATTTTAACTTATTTTACAAAATAGTTAACTCCATATTTCAAAAATCACATTTTGATTCCATTTAAATAAACTTCTTCTTTTAATAATTTACAAATCATTATTAAAATTTATATAACTCTAAAAATCATAATTAAGTATATTTCACAAAGCCATAATTTTTATAACATAAAGATTATACTTTTTATTTATTTAAAATAAATCCATTCCTTTAACAATTCAAAAATCATATATTTTCAAAATCACTTTGAAATCCTTTTTAAATTGAAATCATCATTTTAATATTTTAAATCTCCAAATAATGCCTAATGATACAACATCACTAGATAAAGGCATTCACATCAATCATATCAACCACGACATCAAACCATCATATATCCCATGATAACAGCATATAGCACAATATTTGTAAATAAAATCAACAACGGTGAGGAATCCAGTTGGATCCCTCCAACCTGTCACCTTCAATAAATATACATATTAGAAAATATGTACAATGTCCGCTACGAGGCAGACGCGCGTACAAAGGGTCATCCACTCATACACGGGAACGTATAAGGTCTCATCCGCTAAATATGTGGGAATATATCCAAACCAATCAATATATATATATATATATATATATATATAATATCATATATCACCTAAACAATCATCAGTCATCGTAAATAAAATTTTATTCTCACTTATATAAAATATAAGCGAGTCAGAAAAAGTGAGTTGTACTCACTTTGGTTGCAGTCGTCGCGATAGCGATTTATTCCGATTAAAATTAAACAAGCGTACCAAAATTTTTACTAGCTCAAATAAATCCTAATCCAGCTCTAAAATGTAGTGCTCGGTAATACGAACCCAACGCCGCTTGTTTCGTCAATTTTCGACATCGTATGAAGAAGTTACACAAGTTTAAAGTTTATACAAATTTATATATAAATTAATTTATAATTTTGTTTTTTACTTTTTTTTAAACCTAGAGAAATCATGGCCGTTGATCCTGCTTGATCAATTCTGGGCTGCACATCTATGCTTCTCCTTCCCCGGTGAAAGATGTAACGACACGTAAATTTAACTTGTTTTAATAACGTTATTAATTGAAATTTTGCGCAATTTTAAACGATAAAATTTTGAAATATAAATTTGATATTTGGAATGCGTCTAGTTAAACATAGCAACTGGTAAATTTTCGTCCGAAAATATGAAAGTTTATTTCATGCGTAAATTTACTTCAATTTAATCAGTTAAAAAACGATGAAAATAAATGTTTTCGAAACCTGAATATTTTTACATAGAAAAATTCTAAATCATCTTCTGTGCAAGGCGTCATTTTTCGTTTTTCCAAATTCGGACTTCTTTAGCTCCGTCGATCTTATTTTTCTGCGTTTTGCTGCATTTTCCGCTAGTAGAAAAATTTGAATTTTTATAATTCACTTTTACCACTGATATCTGTATACCGTTTTGACCGTCTCGTTGTGCTGATCTCCGCAGTATATTCGTTCGTGGGTTTCGAAGTCCCGTGAATGGCGAAATCTAAGGAACGGCTAGCCGTATTGGTACCGGTTTTGTGAATGTTGGGTTTTATGACTTTTCACTTATCAACCGTACAATAACAATAGCTGTTTGCATTTATATCTCCTAAAATTCGCGTGCTTGACCTTTTATTTTTTTTCACTAGTTCCAATGTTTATATTGATGGTGCGTTCTGTTTTCTCTCTGACCTTCACTTCATTCTTCCATCATCTCATTCATAAATATTTTCTCTCTGTAGCTCACACCATTCCTCACTTTTCATTCTTTTTGCATGTATATATTTGAGCTCGGAACCACCAAAGTAATCGAACCCCACCACCGATAGCAGCCTCTCCGATCTACCACTTCGCCCGCGCCTACCAACCTGACGACCGAGCACGTCGACCATTGCCGAACCTTCACCCACTACCCCTTCTCATGCTCCACCGCCTGCTGCTTCACGTCCTCGACTTCCACCTTCGAACCCGCCTAACTTCACCCATCGCCGAGATCCGAGCTCCCACTCCAACCTCGTCGCGACCACCGAACGCAACCACCCCAGATCTGACTTCTTCCTCCAGCCCTTCTCCTCTGTTCCGCCCCTCACTTTCTCCTCCACCCTCTCTTGCGTGAATCCAGCGAACCGTCAGCCCCTGGCCGCCTGTTCCCCTTCCTCCCTCTCTCTCGTTAATGTCGGAGCCACCATCTCCTTGCCACCCCTGATATTTACGGTCCCTTAGCCTTGGTAGCAAGTGGTAGAGGTAGATATATAAATATTTTATTAGTTTGGTTCATATATATATTTATGATAAGGATCTGCTGATTGGATGTAACTTTGATATGTTTTCATATGCAGTATGTTATAAGGTATTGTTTAAAAGTAAGCAGGCGTAACTATTTTCAATGTTTAAAAGTATAAGTTATACTAAGGTTGGATTTCGCATAGATATCTATTTTTTTTGACAGTATTGTATATTAAGAATATTTATGTATTCGTTGTGTCTGGGGTTTAGAAGCTAACGATATGCATAGGTTGAGTACACATATTATGTAGTAGTTCCGTTTATATATATGCATATATTTTGTATATTTAGTTATGATGGTTATATATATATATATATAATAGCTATTTTATGTGTATCTGCTGCAGTTATTAAGTTATATAAAAATTTACAGGTGTGTTAAACTGTTAAGTTTCTAAAGGTGTTAATATTTTATATGAGATTATATAAGATCTGTTTAATTATATATAATGGTTTATAAAAGTTGTTCTCAGGGTTATACTATATTATATATACTCTGTAATATGGGTCTGCGTGATTTTGTTATAAAGGATTCCGCAAATTTATTATGTGACTCTAATTATTATATGTAAGTTCTAGGCTATTTATATATTTGCTTATATATAATTTGAACCTGCGTATGTTATTAAGTATGAGCAGTATTAGAACATTAAGGTTGCTATATTTTTTTTCAAGCTATTCTTTTATATATTATTGATATATATTCTGTTGAGTCTTATAATACTGATAGTTTAGTTACGATTTGTTTTGTGTTATACCTATGGAGTACTCCCTGATATCCCACTAGTTTACGGTGGAGTTTACAGTGTTGTATAGACTATAACGCTTATTTAAAATGTGTTAATGGGAATAATGGTAACGCCTTAACACTATTTTGATACTTTACATTACTGATAGGCATTATCTACTTATCGTACACTACTACATAGTAGATAGTTTAACGGATCCTTAAAGGATGGTTATTCCAAACATCCTTTGAGTTACTTGTATTTCAGTTGCTATTTCACTTGAGTTGGATTTAATGATATAAGAATGTTAGTCCTAACTCGAGTGTTTTGTGTTTTGCTTTACGCTCGGGTCAGACTGAGTGTACCAGTATTCGAGACTCGCCTTTGGAGTTGGAGCTTCGCTTGGAGATCCAGCTATCTATCCAGCTTTTAGATATTCAGTTGATTCCAGTGATGTATTCTGATATTGTATTTGATTATGGTATTCAAGACATCTGTTGTACCTTATTTTACTCTGATATGTATATAGTAGCTTCATGAACTACTATCTTTTGTTTCCGCTGCAATTATTACTCTGTGTCTGTGATCTGTGATTATTTATTTACTATATATGCTCAGTTTTGCCAAATTTAAATTAATAATTCGGTATTTTGAATTATTCAAGTCCGACATGTACGGATGCGAATTGTCCAAAATAGCGGGTCGTTACAAAAGACGCGAATGAAACCCATCAACACACTGTTGTCCCCCCGTTGTCACTCCCTCCTCGACCATTTTGACGACGATCGGCCAACGTCAATCGAAAGCATCCAGCGCCGTGCACCACCGCCTGAGGTCCGGTCATGCTTGGCTCCCCCTTCTCATGAAAACCATGTTCGAATGCGCGCCGTATTACAACGAATTACAGCCGATTTTCCACGTTTCAGTTGATCACAACCGTTGGATACGTCGAGCTCGTGAAGCTCTACAACATTGTAGTTGAAAGTTTTGGAAATAGTTGATGGATCGAGAGAAATCAAAGGGGGAAGGAGATGAATTTCTGGCCATCCATTAGAAAGCGGCGGCTAGGATTTGAAAATTAGGGTTTTGAGTTGTAAAAAGTAAATTTAGATGGCCTTATATAGAAACTTTTCGCGCACTATTCCCCCAAAATTTTTCGAACTCCAAACGAAGCGTGTCGCCGGCATTTAGAATGTTTTACCCTATTCCGAACACATGGAATATATATCGGAGGCCAATTCCATCATATTTGGAAGATTTAAATTAAAATTCACTTAAATGAATTTCTACGCATTTCAGCTTCGCACGAGCAAACCGTAAATCCGATTGACACGAAATTTGAAATCCTACAATAATATAACATTACGGATCCAATGAAACTGGTTTCGTAGAAATCTGAGACAGTGTGAAAAATGACTATTTTTACACGTTAATTAAATGTTAAAATTTTCAATTTCTGTAAATTAACTTTTAAAAGTTCACTAATCATATTCTAACTCAAATAGAATTTAAAACTACATTAGAAATTATTTTAATTCATATTTGATTCAATATTCAATTATTTACACAATTCAAATATTAAATTAAACAATTTAATTATCCAAATAAATCACTATATTTGAAATATAAGTTATTCAACTTATAAAATTTACTTTTCAATATTTAAATTCAATCAAATATTCTAAATTCAGATGAATGAAAAACTGGGTCGTTACACCAACGTTGTACTTAGGAAGTAGTACACCTTTATAATGATATTTGAGTAGCATATTTTAGTTGTTATGTATTAACTCTTTGGTTGTAGGGACATGTCAAGTATGATTCTTATACCATCATTCCTTATTATATTGACTTTGTATATTATTTTAAGATTTTTATCGCTCACACCAAATTAATTTTCAACTCAAGGTTTTGTGTTTTGCTTCTTAGTATCTCGAGTACTCTTAAATGAGTATATTAGATAACAGGTTTAAGTAATATGCAATGGTTGTGCATAGGACAAGTAGGATGGTGCTTTATCGTATTACATATGGACTTACTTATGCTCATTCCGCTATGCGACACTATGGAGCCTAGACAGTGTTCGCTTATTATATTCAGTGGCAGTTTATCTTTTAGTTTATTTTCAGTTGTATAAACTCTTTTACTATCTTATATAACTTTGTGAACTGTGTACTCTAAAATTGTGGTTCATTTAGTTATTACTGTCTCACCTATTTTATATCTGTGATGACTATTATTATATTTTATTCGATGCGCTTTGAGATATACGACAGATCTATGATTGTTTCATTTACTTTACAACTTTGACAATCATCCTACATCGCCAGAGCATGTTGCAGTGCACTATGCAGCCATATTGGGTGTCGAAGGTGTAGGGCGGTCGTCACATGACCATAGAATAAAGGAAAAGGGTTTCAACTATGTTTGGATTATGCCTAACATAAAACACTACGGCCATAGGCATGATAGATATTTCACGGAAAAAGACTGCATATGTACCCCATTTGGGGGATCAAGCCAACGTAGTCCTATTTCTTGCTCTTTTCCAGCATCCAAATACCTATTAGTATATAACAACCATCGCAACCATTGCAACCATCATGACCAATTCAACTAATGAAAATAATATAAGCAGAAAACAGTATTCCTACTCATCCATCATAAATTTCCATCTTATAGGGTGACAACCATAATAGTACACAACCATCAACAGTATTCAATAGCAACCCCAATCCATCAATTAAGAAAATCACAACACAAAAATATACTTACATATATCATTATTAATGTAAAAATAAATCATCAAATGTGTATCGGTCCAATAAACATTAGTAACACAACATCCATCATCAAATAATCATAATTAACTACCCATCAAAAAGTAGCAATAATAGTAAAATATCGCACACTCATCAAAATGTGATACCGTCATGAAACTTGAAAATTATGTGATAAATACAATCAATAATTAATTACACATTTGAAACTCATCAAAATATATTTGCAACTATTATTCTCTTAAGTATAAAATCGTCTTATTATCGTTCATTTTAAAATCACCTTTATTTATTCATCCCAAAAGCAACAATAATTCCTTTTTAAGTGATAATATACTCTTTGAATTCCTTATTATACTTCAATTTCTTCAAATATCCCAAAACATCATTAAATTAAAATAGCAACCTTCGTCAAATCGCTTTTTAACACGATGGTATCATTATTTTACATAAAAATAATAGTATACATTAAAACTTCTTTAATACCAACCAAAACTGATATTTATTCCAAAAATACAACAGTTTATTTTTAAATCACCAAACTTCTTTTTATTTCTATTTATTTAAAATAGTAATTTCTTTATCTAAAACATTTTTGGAAAATATCTCTTTACCATTCTCATTATTATCTAGAAAATAACCCTTTCTATTTTATAAGTCGGGCAATAACAATAATAGTCCATAAATACTACAAATACCTGGAACCAATTATTTTGCCATTTACATAAAACAATACTATTTTCACTGGAATTCATATTATTATTACTTAAAATATCATCCTAAATAATAAATTTTCCTAACATTAATTTAAAATATAATTTCAGTTATATTTATGAATTTCCCCAAAAATTCATAATAATAACTTTATTTAATTCCATACTTTAAATCCTATAAAATTTGTTAAATCATCATTATAAACTATCTAAAATCAGTAAATAACTTTATCTATCATATATTTATTTAACTTTCTCATAATTATTCATTTCATTTCAGTTAATTATTTTCTAATTAAAATCAATAATTAGTTATAATTAAACACCAAAAAAATACTACGATCATTGGTAAACTATCCAATCAAGGCACAACACATCCAAATTTCAATAGTAATCAAATAGTCGTCCGTATAATGTAACGTATATCAACAAATACAATTTGCAATCAATAGCTATGTATTTATAATTTAAAATTCAATTAATTAAATCAAATATACCAATGTAAATTTTTCAACATTCTCCAAACTCAGCAAACCCAATGCCAAATTGTCCAGAATTTTGCCACGAGTCCAGCTGAAGAAATCAATGAATCGGAGTTCGTATTTGGAAGTCATAAAGCATAGAAGTTATAGGGGTAATATGGTAATTTAATAAATAATTTAAATAAAATTAAAGCATGCTATAGTTATAGAGTTAGGTGTATGCCCTAGGGGAAATTATTTAATTTGTTACATATATCTAAACCAATAACCAGTCTTGTTAGAAATAAAAGGTAATTTCTTTCTATTGTATACTTTATATAAAATGTTATATTAATTAATTAATTTAATTAAAAGTGTATATAATAGAAAATCCATAAATTGTATGTTTTGTGATAGTAATTACAATGCATTGTAACCATGAGTAATTTATCACAATAAAATAAACATACATTTATAATATTCCTAGTCAAGGTGTATCGAGACTGCATATCGATGCATTTGTGATGACTAAAGTACATAATGCTCTCCAAATACTGGACATTGTATTACTCATGACTGCTAGAGGCACCAAGGGGTTACGTATGATAGTTATTGGATAACTATAGAATGACTCACTCGATAGTTTTTCTGTTGGTTAATATAACTAAGGTCAAATAGAAAATATCGATGCGATAAAAGTACACAGTTTTCTTGACTTGAGAATACTATTGCCTTAAATATGGAAGCTCCACCTTGATTATAGTTAAATCGTGTCACGATATCCATCGAGTGACTATAGTTGGGTCGAGTGGAAGCTTTGGAAGTGAAACACTATTCAAGAGAGGGTTCTTCTCCTCAGTTATAAGAGGTTGGTATCACGGTCAACAGAAGTCAACTCAGTGTCAAAGTCTCTGGCTAAAGCATTTCGGTTAATAATAATTATTATATTTGAACCAAGGACTTCGTGTTTGGACTATAGAGTTGCATATGGACAATACTGGAATTTTGATCAGTACCAAATTCCATAAGTCCAAAGTGATATAGTTTTGATGAAGAGAATTGGTGTAAATAATTGTCACAACCGCGTAACGTTTATTAACGTAAAATTAGATTTTCCAAAACCAAGTGAACGATAAATTTGGCCAAAATGTCACACCACTTGCTAAGTAACGTATGAGCGTTAATATTCAAATTGTTTGATATTAGTTGCTGATCAAATTTATACCTAAGACTCACACAACCAAAACATTGAAAACTCGTTTTACCACCTGATTTAATTAATTTATAATTATTATAAATTAATTAAATTATTTAATATTTATGAAACATTAATTACTAAATTTTATTTGATGTGTTTAATAGTATTAAATAATATTTATAATAGTTATAAATATACTAATCAAAATATGATATCGATATGGTCTAAATTAGATTTAAATGTAGGAATTTTTTCTCAGGCTTGGAATAGTTTTAAGGCCCATTTGGTAGCTACAACGTTTAGCCATAGATGTGAAAAGGTAAGGTTGGCCATGTATGGTACATGGTTAATCAGTCTGAGTAAATAAAATGCAAGAATTGGTAAAGAGAAACATGAGGTTCTGATCCAATTTTACTCTCCCATACTTCCTTTATTACTCCACTTTTGCCTCATTTTGATTTTTGTTGAAAAAACCACTCATTAGCAGCAGCAAAGATGGCTAGCTATGGCTTCTCCAAATGCCAAAAATTCAAACTATAAAACACATCAAATTAAAGTAATTTGATCGCAAGAGGTGAAGCGATTCGGAAGCTAGCAACTTCGAAATTGGAATATGATTCAAGGAGCACTTATCTTCATTTCAGCGTGTACTGATTAGGCATTAGTATATGGTATACATCTGAAATAGCTTTGTTATATTCATGTACTGTATCGTATGTTTGTTAAATAGCTCTTTTATAATTAATCGGTATATCGGTGTTCCGTCACGTATTTGATAGTTGAATATATTAATGCATGTGTGTGTGTATATGCATATAAAGAAAAATATATTTTGTACGCTTGGTGTTATTAACTCATAGCCAAACAAATTTTTTTTTCCTGATGTTGTAACCTTAAAGAAAGCTTACATTAATTTTAAAACTTTATTGTTTATTTAAATATATATATATATATATATCATATATCATATATATTAATGTATATAGTCATGTGTTTGTATATTTATAAATAATTATAATTAAATTAAAAAAATTAATTTTTTTATGACGCCATGAGCTTCAAGTAAGCTTATATTAATTTTAAAATTGTATTATTTATTTATATATATTATATATATTTATGTATATACACATGCATTTGTATATGTATAAATAATTGTAATTTAGAAAATAATAATTTTCTTTATTATATTTTCGGTTTTACACTAGCAAAAAATTGTTTCTAAATTATTTTATATTAATTATTAAATGGTCTTGTAATTTAATATAAATAAATATTTATGCAAATATATTTTAAATAGTTTATATAAATTATTATAATTATTATTTCCGCATATATATATATATATATAAACACACACATACGTGATTAAATTTTACATATGCATAATTTTATATAAATATATATACATAATATTTGATGCACGTATATATATTCATTTAGACAACACATGGAATACTAGAGGGATTAACATGTACGTTGCAGTGTAAATCCCAACACCTAAACAAGGGCATGTCAAACCATGCACACTTTATCATGCTGCACATACACGCATATGTGTATATGATACACATATTCAAACATTATGTAAAACAACATAAAGTACAAAGTTATTTATAAATTTAAATAAAATAATGATTTTATTTGAAAGATATTTAGAAATGTTCGAAATAAATTAGACTTCATAGACCCAATAAAGATCCAAAATGGGAAAAAATTGAAATTCATTCATTTCTTCCATTGTAGGTTGGCCCAGTTCCAACATACTGTACCATACAAACCCCGTCTCCTCCCTCGACCGGTCTTTGTCCAACTTTGACCATGAATCGCACTGCCAAGGACCTCAATCGACTATGTCGCCACCTCCCTTGACTCACCATGCGCCACCTGACTGTATCAATGTAACACCCCAAAAACGCCGCCACTGATGAACTTTCAGAGCTTCCACAACCAAATTCTGGCACTTGGGTCATGATTTCATCAAATTGAAGCCACCATTAAGTTCGTATCGTCGAGCTCTACAATTTTGCATCCTCAATCTCAGAAATTGATGCATGAATGAAAAACACCTAATTTGTGCCTTAGGGTTTCATGATTCTAAACTTTGACCACGATTTCTGATCAACTCGAACACCTTTTTGATAAATTGGCACCACCCTTAACTCCATTAATCAAGAGCTTCAAACGATATAAAATATATAGGGGTTTGGGTACTTTGATTTTTGAAACAATTTTGGATTAGAGATAATCATCCCCCACTAGCAGGTACTTATGGAATTTTAAGAATTAGGCAGATAGAGGTGACGACTGGGGTTTTATAGCCTCACTTATATAGTCCTTAGGCTAGATTATCGGTTGTGCATCTAGTTTGGCCTAAAATAGCTATGTACACCATTAAACACTCTATCGTCTCTATTTCGCAAACCGTAACTCCAAAGCTATCAAAATTATATATCAAACTGATCAGCTTGGAAAGACCTTTGCAAGTTATAAATAGTATAACCAATTCACCATTTAATTAAAAATCTACTTTTAATTAATTTAATATTAACAGCGTCAAATTTTTGGATCATTACATTCGTCATCCCTTAAAAGACTTGCACTCTCGCAATTCTCCAAATACAACCCCCGTTTTAATCAATAAATCATCGTTGTGGGTTTAATCACAAATTTTGGAAAGTACATCTATCATAGATTAACTGCTTGTAAAAGCAGCGCATAATAACCACATAACACCACAATAATGAGTTCACATTTCTACATATACTACTATAATAATACATGCACTTCCTTAGCTGTACAATCCAAACTAAAGTATGTAAAAATAACACTCCATCGGTAAAAGGTGAAACAATCTCAATAATAGATTAACCCGATATCACGATTCTCGATATTTCAACCATAACTAAAGTCCACAACGAAACATCGGTTGATTAAAATATGCATGTACAAACAAATGAATACACGTAAATTAATAACCAACATAGCCCATCAAAATAAGCACACATAATAAAAATAATATGATATCATTACTATATTAACCTATCAATCAATAACTTGTATGTGTTAGTTCCTATGTCGACTACACATCCATCATAGTATGTGTATCCTCAAAATTGTTGATGAACTTCCTCATAGTCTGGTCTTCACAATAATTGGCGTAGTATTCCATTTTCACACCATCTAGAATATCTTGTCCACTTATAGTCACGTCCTCAAAATAACTTGTGGATAGTCATCGCTATATCCTCAAAATAATATATGCCTAATCATGACCGAATCCTTAAAATAATATGGTCATCTACTCATACTCTAGTTGCTTCAATCCTCGATCCTCGGTCCCATATCATATGGTCTCTTTCAAATGATCACCATCTTAAGGTCAATGAACACTCACCATCATTAGAGTATTATACTTTATGATATATGAGTACTCATTGTCATTTGGTTTCCTTTGCTTCCATCCATGCCACATAGTGGGCCAGGAACCAGACTACCCGCCTAGCGGTCCAAGGGAAGACGAATCCCCCTTCTAAAGATTCGAGGCCCATCTGGCCCAGTGAGTATCCTTACATACCCCTTCTTTATGAGTACACATCAAAACCTTCGAGTATCAATGATCCTAAGCGTACTTTATATCCATAGTAGAGCGCTTCCTCGCTTAACTTCATAAGTTCTGATCATAGAACTTGCCCTTATGGATCGTCATCACAACTCCCATCATTGAGTCGTCAAGTCCGGAACATCGTTATTGGATTTCATCTCTTAAAATATTCAGATCCATCGAAAATATCTGATTTCAAAATCCTCTTGTAGTAATTGCTTCATTTGATGATAAGGATAACCCATCCAAAATACCAAAGAGGGATCCACTAACGAGCTGTGTTCCAATATATCTTCAAAGCAAAATAATTTTATTTTCAAGCCAAGCTTCCATCTACTTTAAAACTAACCTTTCTCAAATATCACACCATTTTACAAAATAATTTTCCAAATATTTTCACTAATTTTGAATCAATTGCAAATTAATTTTTGACAAAACATCATTTTGTAAAAATTTCAAAATAGAGGCTCAAAATATTTATGGAAGTTTGTATTTGTTTAAAAAATTAGATTTCAGGTAGCATATTTTGATAAACATATATATTGAATCTACCCAATCATTGTTTTGGTTCTTCAATGGTACTCATCAAGTCACCAGAATTCTCTACTAATTATTCTCATCTTCATGGATCATCTTCATGGAACATCTTCAAATTTCTTAGTTATTCTGAAGATCCAGTCTTCCTGAATATAGGGTGCTTTGCTATCCCACTATGACTAAATTAAATATGTCCCTTATCAATCCAATTGTTTCTCCAATGTACATCCCATCAAAAGTTAACATTGGATACTACCTCATTCTACATTTTTTTAAATGGGGATCTAGGAAGGTCCGTCCCGACCCAACCCCCTTCTGCCTATGCCCTCATGGTGGTACTTTTTGATCCCTCAAAGTTATTCCTTTTGATAGAGATTATTGCATGCCTCCACGAATAACATACTGCTAAAGTGAAACTACTAGGACTCGAACCCTCTACCGCTCCCTCTCTTTGGAGTTGGGAACCCCTGCCAACTCCACTAGAGTTGCGAACTCGTCCTACACAACATGGTAATCAAATAAATGGGCAAGTAAACAAACAAATACGCAACCAAGCAAACTAGTAATAGATAAACAATAATTAAAACCAATTGCAACAATCAGGCAACCAACACAATGCAAACAAGAGGAAATAATCAAGAAAAGCACGATATAAATTAATTAAGCAAACAGTCGAATGGTACAATTAAAACTAATCATAGTAAAACAGGCTATCAATAGCATGATATAAGAAATTATTCAAATGAGAAAAACATAAATTAATAAGTAGACATAGGTAAATAAGTAGCTAAATTGTCATTATTATAAATAATTTAACAAACAATGATGCAATACAAACAATTCAACCAATAAGATTACTATCCAAAACATCGAAATGGGTAGTCCCTACACCATATTCCAACTCTCCCCCAGGAAAGGAATAACTAGACATTCCCACAAATCCCAGATGAAAGTCACAAATAATAGTCATAAGGTAACATCTTCATAATGGGTATTAGGTAGACTCAAAACTCATTCCACCCTGTCATCTTATACCTCATATTATAAAGTCTAATTTTATAGTTCTCGGTAAATATTTCCAAACAAAACATCTTTTAATACATACCGTTTTAACAAACGCCTCCAACATTTATTATTTAATTAAATATTTTACCTTTTCAATCGTTTACTTTTCAAATCAAACCATCCTCATTTTACTAGAATATTTTCTTTAAATTATTGTAAAACTAGATACTTTATAATACATCTTTTTTTAATAAGATATTTCCATATATATTCCTAATAAATCAATCTCCATATCATGTCTTTTTAACCAAAACCCTTATTTGAAAATATTTTTCTTTTTAAAACACCATTAATCAAAGAGTGCGCTTTAAGTGAAAATCCTTACAACCAAAATCGGTTTCCAAAAAAATCCTAAAATCAAATATACTTTTTTGGTAAAATTTTCTCTTAAATAATATTCTATTACATTCTTTACTCAAAACCTCTAACACAAAATGATTCCATTAATTATTTTCGAATATTTCAACCAACAACTTAATTTCTCAAATAAAAATATTTCCACTATATTATTTCCAAATTCTGCTTTTGAGAAAATAACTCCTTCAAAATAAAATATATTTTTATGAAAATGATGTCCTTGTAATAAATATTTTCATACAAAATACTTTTGACAAAAACAATTTAAGTCTACACTATTATCAAAATAGTTTTCTCTTCTTCAAAACATCTTATTAAATAAGTACTCCTCAAACCTTAAAAGTATATCCTTTAACAAAAATATGTATTTTCAAAATATATCTCAACGAAATAGATTTGAAAAGAATTGTAAGTCATAATGAGGTTAAAAATTACCTTTATCAAAGTATGTTCCCAAATTAAAGACAATTTTAACTAAAATGTTCCTATGAAAATATTCTTACAAAGTAAATATTTCAAACCGAACATCCTTTCATAAGAATATTTTCAAATAAAATATTTGTCAACACACTTTCTCTTTTATTAAAAACATTTTCGACATCTAACCAAACATTTCTAAATCATAATACTATTATAGAAATGCATTCCAAAGGAAGTTTTAAAATAGTTAAAGTTTCTCATAAAAATGTTTCTTCAAAGGTTGAATTCAACTCCAATATCTAATTAAAACATTGTTTTCTAAAAGTTTTCTCAAATAAAATATTTTTACCATGTTCACTTTCCCTTTTTGGAAATATATTCATAAAATATTTTATCTCGAAATTAAATAATTTATTCTCATCAAAATTTCAATAAATCACTTCTATGCCAAAAATTAACCATTTGTCCTTTTCAATAAAATATCTTTAAAATCAGATTTGTATGTTTTATAAATTTTGAAAACAAATATTTTTCACTTTAAAAATAAAAAGGGATTCCATTTTATTAAAGTCGGGTTTCAATTATAATTTAACGTTAGGTTTGTGTCACTTAATTTATAACCAACACTTAACGCCTCTTGTAAGTGTACATTCTTTTCCACTCCTATGTTATTTATCTTCCATTATCATAAATAAACATCATTCTAAGATGAGGTAATAGTGGTTAACAACCAACCCATGCACACAAAGTATACAATTGTTAATCAAAATGATATCTCTTTCTATATTGTAACCATATCCAAGGTATTAATTAAACTACCCTAATTAGTTCAAACCTACCGAAGGCTCAAGGTGTCTCTAAACCTAAGGTGTTATACCAAGTATGATGACCCACTATTTTTAACATTAAAAATCATTTTAAAAGGATATCAAAATACACTTACAACTATTCAAACATTAAGAGTAGTAGACCGTTAGTGGATAAAAATTAAAAATTCTAAAACAATCAATAAAAAGGAAAAACCTCACAACAAAATCTAAACATCAACTTATATATGAATCTCATATCAATAATAAAATACTACGCAAATCCAGCACATCAGATTTTTTTATTTATTTTTTTCAATACGTCGATTATTAAAACAATAGCTGTTATTTTTATACAAGAGATATATAAATCTATCCTGCAGATGTGACTGCTTCCAGACCCTTTTCCCATTTCTTTGCTTTCACCTACAAACTTACAAATTCACATGCACATAGCATATAGGAAAAATGTTTAAACTATGTTTGGACTATGCATAACCCTATACACTATGACCATAGGCTCGATAGCTATTGCATATGGAAAGACTGGCTATGCACTGCTTTTGGGTGGATCAAGCCTAGTAATTCTATTTCCCACGCTTCTCCTACATCAAAATACCTGTTAATACATAACAACCATAACATCCATGCAACCATCGCAACCAATACAACCAATGCAACCATTGCAACTATCACAACAAAACAAATGTTAGAACCAGAAAATAGTATTCCTACTCATCCATCACAACAAGTCACTTATATGGTAACAACCATAATAGTACTCAACCATCAACAATATTTAGTGAAAACCCCAATCCATCCCTTAATCAAATCAGAACGCAAAAATATACTTATATATATCATCATCAATGTAAATATAAATCATCAAATGTGTATCAGTCCAATCAAATTAGTAACACGACATCCATCATAAAATAACCATAATTAACTATTCATTAACTAGTAGCAATAATGGTAAAACATCGCACAATCATCAAAATGTGATACCATTATCAAATATCAAACATATGTGATAATTACAATTAACAATTAATCACACATTAAATAATCATCAAAATATATTTGCATCTATTATTCTCTTAAGCATAAAATCATCTTATTATCAGTCATTATAAAATCACCTTTATTTATTCATTTTATAAACAATAATAATTCTTTTTAAACGATAATATACTCTTTAAATTCCTTATTATACATCAATTTCTTCAAATATCCCAACGCATCGTATTTTAAATCAAAATAATAATCTTTGTCAAATCAATTTTTAACGCAATGGTATTATTATTTTACATCAAAATAATAATATACATGAAAACTTCTTTAATATAATCCAAAACTGATTTATTACAATTTATTCCAAAAATGCGATAGTTTATTTGTGAACCACTAAAACTCCTTTTTATTTCTATTTTTGTAAAAATTATAATTCATATCCAAAACATTTTCTAAAAACAATTCTTTACCATTTTTATTATTATCTAGAAATACCCTTTTTTATTTTATAAATCAAACTATAACAATAATAGTCCATAAATATCACAAATACCGTGAAATCAATCATTTTATCATTTACATAAACCAATACTATTTTCACTAGAATTCATATTATTATTACTTAAAATATCATTCTAAATAATTAACTTTCCAAGTATTAATTTAAAATATAATTTCATTTATTATTTATGAATTTCTCCGGAAATTCATAAATAATAACCTTATTTAATTCTACACTTTAATTTCAGTTAAATTTGTTAATTCATCGTTATTTACAGAAACCGTCTAAAATAAGTAAATAATTTTATCTATCATTTATTTATTTAATTTTATTATTATTTGTTTCATTTTTATTAATTATTTCCTAATACAAATCAACAATTATTTATAATTAAACACCCAAAAATAAATCAATGGTAAACTATCTAAGGCATAAAACATCCAAATTATAATAATAATCAAGCAATCATACATAGAATACAATGTATATCCACAAATATGATTTTTGATCAATGGATAAGTATTTTATAATTTAAAATTCAATTAATTTAATTAAATAATTCATACCAATGCATTTTTCTAACATTCCCAAACTTAGTGAACTAAATGCAACATTGTCCAAAAGTTCCACGAACCCAATGAAGAAACCGTGCATGAATAGTAGTTCGTATGTGAAAGACATAAAGATTAGAAGTTATAAGGGTAATATAGTAATTTAATAATTAATTTAAATAAAATTAAAGTGTACTAAAGTACCATATCAACCCGGTCTCACTCTTCGACCAGTCTTTAAACAAGTTTGACCATGAGCCACCATCGGTAGGGATCTCAATTGACCATGCCACCACCTCCCTCGACATTGACTTACCCTGCGCCACCCGCTTGTACCAGTGTGATGCCCTAAAAAGGCCACCACCGACAAACTTTTCGAAGCTTCCATGGATAAATTCCAGTGCATGGTTCATGATTTCATCAAATTGAAGCCGTCGTTAGGTTCGTATCATCGAGCTCTACGATTCTGCATCCTCAATTTCACAAATTAACGCACAAATCAAAAATCCTTAATTTGAGCCTTATGGTTTCACGATTCTAAACTTTGACCATGATTTTTGATCAACCTGAATACTTTTTGATAAACAGACACCACCCATCAACTTCATCCATCGAGAGCGTCGTAACGATATATAATATTTAGGAGTTTGGGTAATTAGATTTTTGAAACAATTTTGGATTAGAGATAATCATCTGCCTTTAGCACGTGATTGAAGAATTTTGGGAATTAGACAAAAAAAATGAAGACAGAGGTAACAGTAGAGTTTCTTAGCCTCACTTATATAGTCTTTAGGCTAGATTATGGGTTGTGTATCCAGTTTGACCCAAAACAGCTATATACACTATTAAAACACTCTATCGCCTCTGTTTCGCAAACCGTTACTTCAAATCTACCAAAAATATAAACTAATCAACTTAGAAAGACCTTCACAACAGTTAAAAATACAATACCCAATTCACCATCTAACTAAAAATCCACTTTTAATTAATTTAATATTACTATCAAATTTTCAGATCAGTGCAATAATTACCTTACCTTTCATTCATTTGCCTCCTCGAACCACTGTCTTTCAGAACCCTAACATCCACACTTTCATGGCTAAAATTTAAAAGCACAGTAAAGGGAAAAAAATTATTTTATGGCATTCGATTAAATAAATCAAATAAAAGATGGTATTCAAATCCGCTGTAAAGCTAGGAGATAGGAGATCATATCTAGGATTGAATCTGTCGATCAAGGTGCATCCAAAAGGGCAACATCAGAAAGGTATAATCTGTTTAATTTTATCTATACACAACATAACATTATAGATCTAGCAGTTTATTTATTTTAAAGAATTTATATATGATTTTCTGATCACTTCCAATATATATGTCAAGATTTGAAAATTTTATAATTTATCAACATTTGAACTAGGTTTGAAATTAATAATGATGATTTCTATTAACAATTTTATTATTAATTTCTATTGCTGTTGGTATTGATTTAGATCTATATCTAATAATATATTTATTTATTGTATATTTATGTAATTAATAATGATAATTTCCATTAATTCATAATTGGTTTTCTATTTCAAAATACATGCACACGCATACATTCTCACGCATGCACATATACATACATACATACACACAGACACATATACATGTACATATGCATATATACATATACATATACAAATATACATACATACATACATGTATGTATGTATGTATATGTATTAAAATTAATTTGAAAATTATTTTACAATAATTGGTTTTGAGAAGAAAAACCAAATATTATATATATATGGAATATATATATATATATATAATTATGTGTGTGTGCTAAAGGAGATCCACCTTAATGTATAAACATATCAATTAAACAAAGTGGGAAAATGAAAGGTTATGTTTTTGGCAAGTAAAGATTATTTACAAAATACCTTTATTCAAGTTTCATTTTATTTAAATAATTAGTATATAATTTATTTTGAATTTGTAGATCAAGATTTGTTTTCATATTGTCCTACCAAAATAGACAACTTGATACTTTGGAAATAAAATTTGAATTCATAAATGTTGACTTGGTAAAAATCACTTATTTTTGTTAAATGATTTAATTGAAAACCTTCTGAAATACATACATACATATTATATATATATATATATATATATGTGTGTATGTTTGTGTGTGTTTGTTGGTACACATACACACATACATTTGTAAACAATATTTGGATAGCCAATGCATATATAAAGTGCGAATGTGTTTGCTGCAATGTAAATCCTAGCACCTATACATGTACACGTTAACTATGTACACGATTTGAAATATTGCACTTGCACAATATACACTTGAGTATATTTGGATATACTCACAAAATACACCAAATGCTAATTTGTTCAAATCTAAAGTAATATGTGTAACTTCTAATTAATTGCACATTCATAACATTTATGACCTATTGAAAAGTTTCCCATAATTAACAATTTGACTCATCACTTATTAAAATGATAATACAAAACAAGTTACTGTTACACATATACACACAGAAGAGTATATTTCAATATACTCTATTACATACACAGACAAACATACATACATATATATATATATATGTGTGTGTGTGTCAAATTGACTAAAGTAAATAGATTGTATCCAGTATTATACATTAGACTTCATAGGCCACTATGATCCAAATAAGGAAATTTTTATTTTTTGAAATCTACCCAATCTACCTACAGTAAACTGGCCCGGTTCGATTAGACCTTTGATGTAATGTTGATATAGATGAATAGTAAATGGTTCTTTTATGGTATTGGTCATTGTATAAGATGTTGGGTATTTTAATATTATTTAATAAATTTCCATCATGAGGTTCTTCCCCAACCTTTTATATTCTATTTTTTTATTTATTCACCCAACAACTCAATGTTTTTAACGTTCGAAATTAATGAGTAAGTGTTAGTTAATACCATTGACATTAATTTAGACTTTAATAATAGTCAGGCATTAAATTTGGTATCAAAGTTTACGTTAGACTGCTAATATATTTTTGAAACAAAAATATTTTTGTAAGAAGGATGATTAAGGTATAATATCTTATTTAAAAGTATTTTTCTATGAAAATATTTAGTTTCGTGTATTTGAAAAAATCTTTTGTAGAAAATATTTTGATTGAAATTGTTTTAGGTATGAAAACATTTTGTTAAAAAAAATTTGTGAAATGTTTTTGTTTAAAGGTTCTTATTTGAAAATGCTTTACCAAGAGTTTTTTTGAGAAGTACCTTGGAAAATATTTTATTGAGATAATCAATTGAATGTAAATTACATATTATTGTAACATTTTTGTTTATGCATATGTTTGGATTAAATTTTATAACTAAAAGTATGAAAGCCACCTTATTGAGAAGGTCAATCCCTGGGTAGCATGTACTTGACCAAACTTCTATGCATAGTTAAAAGCATGTTATATGATGTTTAAAGTTAGCAATGTTTTGTTATGGACTGGTGTTCGTATGTAACAACTATATAATGGTTATAGGAGCTCACAGTCGATCCCTAATGAAGTTCTGATGCCAGGGGCATTTGAGTTGGTAGTTAGGGCTTAATGTTGTTTATGGTGGACAATTACTTTGAGTGGATATACTTCCATTAGCACTAGAGATGGACACATATAGGTCATTGGCCTACGAATGGTGGATGTGCTACTTTCTAGAACATGAGGCAGTTGACCTACGTAAGTGGCCTATGTACTCTCATTGGGTACTTCAATAGATAGATGTTAGTCATTAGATCTTAGAGGCTCATTGTTTTGTCTTGGTTGATAAGGGATGTATACCTTGTTATCTTATGTGTACTTAGTTGAATGGTAACTCTTGTTATTCAAACGGGAATATGAGATTATAGCCATGAGTTGCACACATATTATTTGTTAATGTGTAAGTAGTATTGGGGTTACTGCATATATGTAATTTGTTGGTATGTTAGTCAGATGATAATACCATGGCATTTTGGGTATGTGTGCTTTATTTTGATGAGCTATATTGAAGGTTGTGTATTGTTTTCGTGATTTTTGGACTCTGAAGCAATACAAAATATGGTATTTGATCCATGTTATATCACATGCTAAAGTTATATTGTGAACAACCATATTCATAGTATACGAAAATATCTATGAAATTATTTCATTAGAAATAAGCAAAAAACCATAATGCAAAATTATATGTGCAATACGATGGATTATAATTTTCCTTTCAAATGGCTCAACCATTTGAAAATGAAAGAAAATGTATGGAAGTGGATTTAACTTAGGCATATTTGGGATGAAGAGAGTGAATGGTTACTTCTAATTCAAGAAAATACATCAGAAACAAGGATCATATAAAAACCTAAAAGATACTTAATATGGAATTAGAAATGTGATTTCTATTCCAAATATATTTTTATGTACAAAATTGTTTTCTATAAAATTTCTTTCTTTGAGTTCAAGAAGATTGATCTGAAACTCATGATTGTAATCTAGTTATGGTGAGTGAAATAAAATCACATAGTATGTATTTGAATGGAGCTTAGCTTCGTATTTCATACGTTGTTATAGCAATTGTGGAAATAGTGGGATAATACCATATAATACTTCTTATGGATGCATCAAGTTACAAAAAATTATTTATGTAAATATACCTAAATATTATTATGAAATAATAACTATTTTAGTATTACTGGAAATAGATATAGTTCTATTCAATATGATATTATGAATATTTGTTATAAAATAAATTTATAATATTGGTGCTTATGACAAAAGTGATGCATTTGAAAATACGAAAGTATCTAAAAAAATTACAATCGTTTTGGAATTATGGACCAAGCCACTGGTTTTGATAAATAATTCTTTAATCTTATGATTAGGAGCCATAAAGTACTATTGAATTGCTTCTCAAACGATTAAGAACAAAGCTCTCATTCAGTGGGAGCGACATAAGAGTTGGTGAACTCTTAGGATTGACATATATAGATGTATGTAATCGTAAGTCTAATGATACCAAAACAGTTCCACATACTTCATCAAATTCATTGATGAATTATCACAGACATGAACTTTGATACACGTATACTATGTCTAGAATAAGTTCATATAATATAAAATAGAAGTAAATAACATAACATGAAAAATAAAATAAAAGAATTTTGATTTGATCGAGTAAGTGAGTATATTGGAAAGATCTCCCAATGTTCCTGAAATGAATAAGATTCCATCTCAAAAGTCACTCCTCCCGATGATACATAACAATGTATCAGTAAGGAGTAATCAGACTTTGTTGGGTAAAGAATGATTGATGATGCTTGAAGTTAAGTTAACTTCTCTTATTTAGGTCAAGCACTTATATATAAGTACATAAGATTGAAATTAATTTCATCAAAAAGAATAGTTTACGAGAACAAAAAAAGATAAGAGCTTGTAAGAAACCCATACATATCAAGGGTCAAGGAGTTGACAGGTTGTGTGAGTCGAAAGACTATGATACTTAATCATGAGGGATCCTTTGTTGACCGTCCTAAAAGGAGTTTGGAGCTGATCGATATTGATTAAATAATTTATGTGACAAACACAAGTTTTGTAAACTAAAAACTAAATCAGTTTTATACATAAATAATGGTAGTTCGTTAAAATGTTTATGAGTACATATTCTGTTGCACCAAAAAATAATTGTTATTTCAAGAAACACCAATTTTGTGATGAAGGAATTTGTTTTAGAAATTATTGTTAGTAAAATGGATATGGATATGATCCAAAGATAAAAATGGTTAAAAAGGGCAAAATGAAACCATGCTTAAATTGATACAACTAATTAGAATGTCTAATAACAACTGTCACACATTAAAGAGAAACTATGATTTTCTTATTGATGCGGGAATAGATTTTCCTATCAATAAGCCATTCAGAGTATTGACTCCACCAAATGGCAAGATGAGAAAATTCGAAATGGATTCCAAGCATTATCAAAGTATGAATTTGATGGCTACATTCAAAGGGATATGATCCATTGGCTGAAAAAGTGTCTCCGAGAAGAAGGCCAATGTTGTTGGAATATGGTACACTTTATAGAATGATATCATAAATTTAAATTGTTGAGATTAACGCAATAGATTTGTGATTCAACGTACTTAAGTTAATTTGGATTTCATTGACAAAATTTCTCGTCGGTATGACTATGTGTTTTGGTACATATACGTTGAATAAGAACTCTAAGTAATGATTTAGAATGGACTATTGCACATAGCGAACAAAATGTCTCGAAGTCAGCTGGAGCGATGACCGAATTTGTGGATGTTGGATATGGTCCAAGAAATGATATGAAAGTATTGTTCAATAGGAATCAAAGTTAAGCAAGTATTTTAACATAAAAATCAAATAGTTTGATTTTCAGTCAAAATGCGGAGTAAGGGTGTGTTTATAAGAATGAATGTTGAAGGTACAGAAATATTTCTTGAGTAAACAACAAATTTATGATTGTTAACTGGACGTACTTGTGTTAAAATCATTTAGGTTTGGTTGATTAATTCTCGATATTGAATTTGAAATTGGCATCTTTAATAATTAATATAAAAGGAAGTTGGTATTGTCCAAAACAATGTATACAGACACCATATTAAAATGTTCAATATGGAGCTTGTAAGGTGGATTCCTGATGCATTATCGATAGGAATTATTACACATGTTGCATTGTCTACAATGTAGCAGCTATTTGATACACAAAGCAAGTATCAAATCCGAATTAAGTTCATTGAGTGATAATTTAGGGTATTCTCGAGTATTTACGAAATAGAGAATTGTTTATAGGAATAATTTATGAAGGTGTGCAAGGACTCAAACTTCATCAGTGATATCAAGTATAGTATGTCAATCCCAAATTCATGTACAATCATAAGTTATGAACTTTAAGGTTCCAAACAATAAGTAGTAGCTAAATTGACCAAAGGCTATGTACATCGCCTTGAATAGCACTATAATAAAAGAACTATAAATAATTGCACAAATTTATAATTGAGCAACAGGTGATTCCAAATGTCCAGAATCCTATGACATTGTTATATGATAGCAATGTTGTGATACATTTCGTAAAAGAACCTAAAGCTCGCTAGAAGTCAAAAAACATACTCCATAGAGTTCCACATGATAAAGGCAGTTTATCAACATCAGAGAGAGCTAATTGACATAATAGATAATTAAAATAATATATCATGCCTGTTCACTAAGGAACTGGTCATATTTGTTTTTGAGGAAACCGATCGAAGGAGTTGGAATAAGGTTCCATAATTGACCTCAAATGCAAGTGGAAGATAGATAGAGTTAGGAGTACGTTCTATGGGTGTTATATAATTTGCTAGATATGTGAGCTCGATAACTAACCTTGTTCAAAATAAAAGATGTTTTCTTTCTATTCTATACTTGTTATATTACGATATAAATAATTAAATAATTGATTTAAAGTATATTATATAGAAATCCTTAAATGATATGCTATGTAATAGTAATTACAATGTGTTGTATTTATGAGAAATTTGTCATATTAAAAATAACATATTATTTTAAATGCTTCTAGTCAAAATGTTTCGAGATAAGATATCAATAAATCCGTTGAGACTAGAGTATGTAACACTCTCCAAATGTTGGGCAGCGTATTACTTATGGATGTTAGGAGCATTAAGCAGTTACATACTGATAGCTATTGGATAACATGGAATTACCCACTCAAAATTCTCTGTTGGTTAATATTAATAAGGTCAAACATAGAATCTTGAAGTAACGATGTTACATAATTCTCTTAACTTGAGAATATTATTGAAATTCAATATTGACACTCCACTTGATTATAGTTAAATCATGGCATGACATCTGTTGAATGACTATAAATGGGTCTACGTTGAAATATTTAAAGTGAAATATTATTCAATAGAGGATTCGTCTCACCAGTTATATGAGATTAATATCATGGTCAATTGTAGTCAACTCAAAGTCAAAGTCTCTGGCCATAATAGTTTGATTGATAATAATTGTTATTATTGAACCAATGACTTTGTGCTTAGATTATGCAAGTTGAATATGGATAATATTGAAATTTTAACCGAAACCAAATTTCATAAGTCCTAACGTGATATAGTGTCGACAAAGAGAATTGATGTAGATATCGTTTACAATATTAAAGTTTGATTTTATCGAAAAGATGCATAAACGATAAATTTAGCCAAAATGTCACACTACTAGCTAAGGTGAAGTGTGAAACTTAATATTCGAATTGTTCGATATTGATCGATTATAACGACCTGGAATTTTACCGTTTTAAATTTGTGAAATATTTAATTTGCTTAAATTTTCAATAAAGGTTTTATTAATTTAATAGCCTTTTCAAATTTATAATTAATAATAAAAAATTCATTTTTAATTTCGTTTACAAAAATAAGTAGTTCGATGGAAAACTGAAAATGTGACCTGAAATCGTTTTTCAAATTTCGGCCTTTTATCGAACTATAAAATAAAAAAAGGTAGTTATATTTTAAAACAACATTATAAAGTGTTTAAAGGAAAATAGTATTCTATTGAGAATTATATATGTATATAAGTAATACAGGAAAATAGACACAAGGAAAAACTTAGAAAAAAAATTAGGCTGAAGGACAACAAGTTTGTTTTTTAGGCTGAAGGACAATGCTAGTTATAACTAGCATTTTGTATAGTGTAAAACTGAATATAATGCTAGATATAACTAACATTTTGTAATATCTTTGGTTATATTTTTAAAACGACATTATAAAGTGTTTAAAGGAAAATAGTATTCTGTTGAGAAATATATATATATAAGTAATATTATTATAATAATAAGATTTAGAAGTATATTTAAATTTCAAAAACATGAGGTGATGTGTGAAGTTTGAAATTAAAAGGATGGCTTAAGTATTAAGTTGAACAAAAGTACTAAAACACTCTATTATCCTCCGTATTATCATTATGTAAGTGAACAAGAGTACAAGCTTATGCTAATATCCTCCAGGTTTACAATGTTAGAAAATATGATGAGACGGTTGTTGGAAAGGTTACTTTAGCTTGTAAAATTTGGACAGCTTGAATTTGAAATTATGTTTGGTTATAAAAATATCACCCTATCCTTCATTTCGCTTAAGTCCCTTCATCAATCTCAGTAAAACATAAAACAAAATCAAATAAAGTTAGTAAACCCTCTAACTTCAAAATTCAATTTAAAATTTTATACTTTATTAAAATTCACAAAGCTTAATTCTTTGAGTCCGAGTGAGCAAGATCTTCGATCTGGTAGATTTTGGTGTTGTTCGGCTATGGTTTGGGTGATTTGGAGGCTCGAGAGTGGCCATGCTGATATGGTAGTAGCTAGGATTTATGATTTCATGCAGTACAGGCATCGATTGATGTTTTGGAGTTTGGATTTGGGTTCGTAGAGGAGAATGACACCTCGTGGCCCATTTTAGTGAAGTTCAACGGCTTTTTTCGTCGCACGTCCTATGGTGGTCGAAGTGGGAGGAGCAGGTCATTTTTGGATAGAAGGTCTCGGGTGGCGTTTCATGATGGCAGGTGAGTCAAGCAGGCGAAGGGGGATGCATTGGTCTCAGCGGTGGCTTTTGGTGGGTGGAGAAGCATGCAAAGTGCATGGCAGTCGTGCACAAATGGGTTACAGAAGTTTGAATAGCGAAAAAGAGAGAATAATAAGAAGAATGGAGTGAGGACTCAAGCGGGTTTTGGGTCTGATTGTTGGGTTTGGCCCATATGTATGGGGTGAGATAATTTATGATAATTATATGAATTATTATATAAAATTCATGTGTTAGCATCTAAAAATCATTTCTTGCTCATATTCAACCCAACTAACATTTGGGTTTTTGCATTGGGTTCATATGGATGAGCACAACATTCTAGTGTAGCTTACGGACAGTTTTGGCTAAGCATGAATTATGACATATAAAAACGAATAGAATTTAATTACGTTATCTTGGATGATAACGTCGTTAAATTTATTATACCTTAATTTGTGATATTTATTTGGCCAAATAAATCACTGTTAAGTTAAATTAAATTGTATAAATCATTATGGGCATCTATTGATAGAATAAATCCTCGTTCAGTGTTTGTCAAGTAAATTGTCAATTTTTGTAATTAATTCATATCTGGAATAATTAATATGGATCGAATGGTTAATTATCTATTGATTGAATTGTTGAGTGCCAGAAACTTGGTAGTCTGGCCATATAGAATATGACATTGACATATAAACCCCTTTGAGATATGAAACCAAATGGTAGCTTGTTGAAGTACCATTGTGATCGCTAAGCCTCAAACCGTATAATGTTTAAAGTTTGCTAATTATCTTAATTGGAATTTTTTAAAGTTATTTATCTTTTATTTAATAATGTTAAAGTTAATTATTATTTTATTAATGAAATTTTAGTGTTAATTATATTTAATTAAGGATGTTTTAAGTTTGTTAAATTATTTTAGTTAATGAGATTTAAGTAAATTAATTATATTATTAATGATGTTTAAAGTTAATTAATTATTTTTGTAAGATGTCTTAAGATTAATTAATTATTCTATTAAAAAAATTTGGTTGATGAATTATTTTAATAAAAAGGTTTAAGGTTAATTAATTACATTAATCAAAGTGGTTTAAGTTAATTACTTAATTCATGAAGTTTAAGTTGATTATTTTGATTTATGAGGTTAGAGTTAATTAATTAATTATTTACTAATGATGTTTTAGTTGACTAATTATTTTAATTAACCGTATTTAAAGATAATTAATCATTGTAAATAATGATGTTTAAGCTAATTAAATGGCTTAATTAATTGTGTTTAAGTTAATAAAGTGATTTATTAAAAGTGTTTATAAATAATATTTTATATATAAAGTAGATGATTTATACGGGATACTTTATAAGTATAATGGAAAGAATTTATAAATGATATTTTATAAATACAGGGAACAGAGTTTAAATGCCATTTAATCATAAACAAATTTAAAGGTTATGGTCCATATAGCAATAGTCGCTATGGATGCAGTTTTGAAACTCTATGATTTCTTTACATTGGAAAAGGTTATCTACTTTAGACATTTGGGAACTCCTTCCAAGTATGATTTAGAAAGTTATAAAATCAATTTAATAAGCGTTTGGAATTATTAATGTATAGTAATAACTATTCAGTAATTAATTTAAAGAATTGTTTCGGATAATAGAAAGAAGTGTGTAAATATTAAGGAGGTGTATGAAAAGGATTTTATTTAAAGGATTTGGGTTTATAGCAGGTAACATTTTAAATGGATTTTGTTGTGCTAACCAATTAATAAGATTTTGAAATAGGAAATCTTTCCTAACTGGTTTGTAAATATACTTATGTCATTGAGGTAAGTATATGGTTATATTTTCTAAGTATTGAAACTATAGTTTTCATGAATATGCTTATTCCATTAAGATAAATATATGGAAATGGTTTCCAAGTATTTACAAAGTGCTTTCATTAATAAAAATATTAATTAAAGAGGCTTAGTGGTCTTTTATGGGCTTAATCGAGTTTAATTTCCTATCAAATTAAATTTGTGATTGATTGTTGTTTATTTGATAGTTAAATAACCGACTATCAAAACTTGGCCAAAATATAACTCCGAAAATATCTAGGAGAAACACATGACTTATATGGCAAAGTCATCTTCGATGATGCTTTACTGTGCGTATAAATATCGTTTTGTTCTCTAATGACAAATGATAAGGAGATCCGTCCACTTTAACGGTTAAGGGGTGATCCCCGCTCTTATCTTCTATGTTTATTTTCGAAAGAACCAGGGTTGAGTTTACCGAAAAATGTCGAATGTTGGTTCGAAGAGACCGAGATCGAATAAATATAAATTATCTGAAAAACCACTTCGATCCAACTCAAGCGTTTCGAATTGAAGACATCTTGAAGAGTATGGAATCGAAGGCGGAGCTGTTGAAGTGTAAGGGCTACTTGCTACTAATCCTGAGGATAATTCCAAAATGGATGTAGTAGAAGTAGTGCCTTTGGTTCAAGCCCAGAATGAACTTGTATGGATGAATGTTGGCACTACATTGCTACCTAGAGGGTAGTGCTAGCATTCTAAATGGGAAGCGCTAAAGGAAGGTAAAACATAGCCTCAAGCCTCATCTACCGAGAATGACTAAAACATGGGAGTTGTATCAGAGCTATGTGGGTCGCTCCCATTAGGGTATAATTATCACCTTTCTAGATCACTATTACGGAAATTGGTTGTGCATGAGAGCTGTCAAGGAAAAGGTTGGATAGTAACCTAGATGATTTTCGGCACTATTCTTAAGGAGTAGGCCGGTCCTATGTTGGCAGGAGTCCAGGAAAGGCCTTCGGTACATTTTTCTAGAGGTGTACTAGAAAAGTAGTCCCTTACCTTGTCGTTGTATGAATTCATTCTCCAACAAGCGTCGTACGGACTTAGTTGTGCCCAACTATGTTGAAATGTGAGATGCAAGCATTTTAGCTATTTTATATATTTAATTTTAATCCTAGACATTATTATAATATCATTGTATTTCCTATAAAAATGTTTTGGTTATCGTAGGGTAAAAATCCATCCATGTTTATGTGTGGCGTGGTTTTACGAGATACCTTTATCTTTAAAGGGTTTTATAAGATATAATAAAATTCCTTATGATTTGAGTTTTTCACGCTATTTTTACCAGACTGATCCGAGCGTTGTTTTTCTTATAATGCTCAGGTAAGACCGAGCATACTTTTCGAGATTAGCTTTGGATGTTTTATAGCTCAGGAGACGAGCTGGATGCCTAAGACGTATCTCTCATATATTCTTTTTTTTTCTACTGCATCGGTTTCTTGTATTTTTTAGCATTTGTGAGGACATGCCGTTAAAACTGTCCAAGCTAATGTTAGGATAGTTTACTCTAATGGATGTATGTATGTAAATGTTTTCTTTTATAAAAATCATTGTTATATTATAGATTATTCATTGCATTGTGAGATTATGTTCTTCCTTTTCTTTCTTTCACCCCTAATAACCTGTATTTCGAATGACCAAATGATCGGCACATGGATACCGGGGATGTATCAAAGGTCATCTCTTATGGTAAGGAAGGCAGATTGTTGCACGTGGTATCAGAGCTGGAGGTTAAGCGAGAACCTTGGCTTTGGTGGGGTTAATTCATTAGAGATAGGGTAATTGACACCCTAAAATGAGTTTGAGTGTATATATATGACAATGCATATTTGTTTGTGCTATAGAATTGTTTTATATTGTGTTGAATTATCTATTGAGTGGCTTTTGAATTCTGGTCGATGAGTCCGATCTTCGTTATTAATAGGGGTTTCTAAACACTTAGACAAGGCAAATCAACATGGTATTATTTTAAGTGGTAAATGAAATAATTTTACCTATGATTATATTTTATAGATAGAAAGGAATAATTTTCAGAAAATTTATATGGTTATTTAGGGAATATTTGTTGTTAATGATAACACTTGATTATTATCATTTATTGTTTGATTAGTTGTGCTCAACTAGTTTATGAGCAGTTTTGGCTTTTTCTACATGGGTTGGGTAGATAGTAATGTTGGGAAACATTGAACAAACACTTTGTGAATTAAGTTTCACAATTTGACCATAAGGCGCTCGATGTTGACGTTGGGTTAAAATTAAATTTTAATAGAAGTTGTTATTTTAATAATAATAAACAAGGATATTAAATCGAGAAATGATTTTATATAAGAAAGTGAAATTATATAAGTATGATTTATAAATAAAATGGATTTAAACTGAGAATATAAATTCTTGGTTCTTTTGAAAAAAAAATTTACGAAGTTTGAGAAGATAATAATGGTATTATTTGACAGTATTTATAAATATAAATATTTTAATCGTTGGAAAATAATTTCGATAATAACTACAGCATCATCAGTGTTTATATTTGAGTTTTTAAGTAGGGATTGCTTCCATAGTAGTTTTGTTTCAAGTTGTTTGATAAAAAATCTGGATTTGAAATTTCGAAAGTATTATTTGATATTTTAAAGTTATAAGTGTGTGTGTGTGTGTGCGTGTATATATTATTAGAAATTGATTTGAAATAAGACCCAAGTGTTAATTCTTAAGTTTTTGGTTAAGTTACGATATGGACTCCTATATCCTATGCATTAAGGTAGGTTTGACTGTGCGTCTGATTATGATAAGTGTTTGGTAGGTTTCATTAGTTAAAATGAAATTGAATTTTTGCCCATTTTGAACAGTTGAAAATTTTCGAAGTTATATAAAAAGTTTAAACTAACTGATGTTGTGAAAATATATAAGGAAATTAGTTGTTGAACTTATAAGTTTGATGTGATAGCAAGTTAAAACCGGTTTTAAAAATTGTTAGACGTCTGGTTAAGAGTAACAAATCTGTTTTTGTATATGTACTCTTAGGATTTAAAAGAGTATTATATGAATATGGACGTGAGTTAGAAAATGTTGATAAACTTGAGTTAAGTTTACTTAAATGTTTTCGTAAATAACTTTTGAAATTGGTATAAATAAGAACCAATTAGAATAAGTACGTAAGTTGTACGTAGATCGTTTTGGTTCGTGTAACTGTTTCGATCCAAGATTCGAGTACACGACTTTGAAGTGACTCACGCCGACCTGAATATGGATTTATTACTTGATTCTTGACGGCGAACACATGGTGAGGGTTCTTGGTCTGAAACCAAAGTTTTCTATCATATTATATGGCTATGCAAGGAGAATGGAGGTTCTTAATCAAGAAGCCTGATTGGAGTCTACCTAAGGAAATCGGGTGAGCGATTCTAGTTCAGAAAAGAAGTTATGTGTTTGTACCACAATTGGGCACAACACTCTTCGAAAGTCTTTAAAGAGATAAAGTGAAGAAATTAAATGGAAAAGGAAGAATTATCTAACAAAAACTCCAAATTTCAGAAATGAGAATAATTAAAGTGCAAGGAGACACAAGAATTTAGAGTGGTTCGGCGTATGCCTACGTCCACTATGAAGTAGTTTGTTTTATTGATCTTTCTTTTGTGTTTACAAGTGAATTCAATGATTTACAGCGGGCAATTATGATTTGCAGCAATGAATTTTGTTGGTAGCAGCAGCAATTGAGTTCAGATCTGGATCTGGCGGAGTCCGGGCGTTGGAGATCTCAAAGAGGAAGAAGAACCCCTTTTCTGTTGGCTTTGGGGGTCTATTTATAGGTGTAAGAGGCTGGTATTTCGCTCAGATCTCGGGAGACCCTCTCTGGCATGTGACCAGGCCCGCACGCCTAAGCTCGTGAAGTTTCGGTCCGATCCGTGATCGACACGAATAGATTTCGACTCGATCAAGATTTCATCCAATGGAGTTGAAATTTGGCGTGGACATTCTTTAGCATGCACGTAGTTTTCTGTGAAACTTCCATAGCATTTGGACTTGTAGATTGGGAGATATGATCGATACGAAATGGGGTTTTCGGTAGGCTGTTTCCTTCGACTCGCTTCTGTTTCGACTCGGTGACGTGGCGCTTAAATCTCACTCTGCCCTTGATGTTGTTTCGAGCGAGTCGAAATGTTCACCGATTGAGCGAGTCGAAGTGTGCCCAGATCGAGCGAGTCGAAGTATGCACTGGTCGAGCGAGTTGAAATGGAGTGTCCTGGGAGGTTTGAGCAGTGGCTCCGCCAATGGAGTCGAAGTTGATGGAGTCGATCAGTGGTTCGAATGGAGCGAGTCGAAGAGGGCATCTGAGCGAAGCGAGTCGAAGTAGGTACTTCTGATGGCTGTGAAGAGAGTCGAACCTGAACGACTCGAAGTTGGCCTCCGAGCGAAGCAAGTCGAAGTGGTCACTTCTGAGTGTTGCGAAGTGAGTCGAAGTTGGCATCTGAGGGATGTGGAGCGAGTCGAACGGTGACTGATTTTCGTCCAATTTTGTATCGTTCATAACTTGATCATACGAACTCGGATTGACTTGAGATTTGGAACGTTGGCTCTCATGGCTTAGCTTGCCATGTCCTACCAATTTTGGCTCGATCCGGACTCAGACAAAATTCATCGATATCCATAGTGAGTCTATGTGTAACTGATCTCTAGGACGGGCCGTCATTGATTACCAGTCAATTCCTTGGTGTCACGGCCTTGCCAAAAGGCGGGATAGCATTTGCCCCCCAAAGTACGTCTTGTGAAAACATGATGTGCTTTGAAGTGCTACAATCTTTATTCTGAATAGTCATCGTCTTTTCGATGAAAGCTGTAATCTCGGACTATTTTTTCTCGATAATATAAACTGTTGACTGTCAACTGTTGTACCCTGTACTGCTGAAACTGATTGTTGTATGCTAGTGATTAGCTGTTTGCTGTTGTAATCGTTATTAGATGAATTTCTGATTCCTGAATATCTGGAATATTGAATATTAGTCCGACATTCATGCATATATGTTAACCTGACTCTCGTTGACGTTTGTACGTCCACGAGTCGTTGTCAGTTTATTTTACTTTTTGAATTACGTATCGATCCTCTCTTGAACCGATGTGAAATTCGCTGCAACACGCTCGATGGTTGCTTTTGAATGTTCCTTCGTAACGATCCTCTCCTGAATCGATGTGAAGGATTGAAACAACGAAGATGATTTTCATTGGATTTATGGATGCGAAGTAAGTATGTTGAGTCGATGAAGTCGGCCTCTGGAAGTCATAGTTCTATGGATTCGAACTGGTTGTTCGACTCGGTTTTGGTTCGAACTGCTTTGTTCGACTCGGTCTTGGATTCGAACTGCATAGGAGCCAGAGTCGAAACGCACAGGAGACGGAGTCGAAGGGGAGCGAGTCGAAATGCCAAGAGACGGAGGAGCGAGTTAAAGTGCACAGGAGACGGAGGAGCGAGTCAAAGTGATGGCTTGCAATGCTGCATCGGAGACGGAGTCGAAGACAAGCGATACGAAGGGGAGCTTCACATCAGCGCAATGGAGAGGGAGTCGAAACACGTGTTCGAATCCACCGGTATACGAATCGTTTATTTCCTTCGTTTCCAAGTCCATATAAATACTTTGTACTTAGCCGTTTTTCCACTTTTCACCTTTCGCTCTCCTTCCTTGCCTTCGTAACGCTCAGAAACTCGAGAAGATAGAACAAACATCCTTGCCTTCGAACCGATTCATACCTTCGATTACATGAACCAGTTGACAAATTTAGGTAATCCATTGGTCGAAACCATCGCGTAAACGAGGAGACTCGATTCTTAACACCAAATCAAACAGAGTCGTGGTCGATCGAAAATTCCTTGGTTCGTGTCGATCTGGAGTAGGGGTTTCGAGATGATGAGGTGGAGGCCTTCGTATCGATCGATGGTGGAGCTTTGCATCGAGTCGAACGCTTTGAATCTGTGGATCGATACGAAGGGGTTGTGTCTGATCGATTCGAAATGGTGGCTTTCGATCGAGTCGAAGTGGATGGCCTTGGGTCGAGTCGAAGCGCGTGGCTTTGGATCGAGTCGAAGCGCGTGGCCTTGGGAGCGAGTCGAGGCGGTTGCTTCGGATCGAGTCGAAGTGCGTAGCTTTGGGAGCGAGTCGAAGCGGCTGCTTCGGATCGAGTCGAAGTGTGCGTAGCTTTTTGAATCAAGTCGAAGTAGATGGCTCTGGAACGAGTCGAACTTGCATTCCACCCTTCTGACCAAGTCTAACTTATACGCACACGACCATAACTCATCGATGCGAACATGGCTCTCGTGAGTAATACGAATTGTACATTAGAAATTTGAAACTCCTTGCACATTCGAACAATTGACTCCGACAAGCTTCAAACTTACATAACTGGACTCAACTGTTTTCCCGCATATCTGATTGCCTATCAAAGCTTGTCGATGGAACTGCAACTCTAACATAACTTTGACAAACTTCAACTCGGACTGATTGCTAATAACCTGATGGCCCGACTGTGACGGTCAGCGATGATGGTCATTCCGACTGAATTCCGAAGTCTCATCGTTTACTTGCTTTCCTTAATCCTCTAGATCTTCTCCAAATGATATACAGTACCGCACCGCACAGCACACACTCACACACTTTACACTGGGGGATGCATGAGTGTTATTTGTCAGTTTAACAATAAATTTTTATAAGCTAGCTAGTCATAGACCCTTCAAGTTCTCAGCAGCCGGAACTCCCAAGTTCTATTCCTCCAACCATAGAGATACCGGTTATTGAAGCCGAAGTTATAGAGCCAGCCCCGGACGAGCGTCCGGGTGCTCGGTTTATTCTCAATCCATCAGATTCTGTGCCGTCGGGTATCTCCGAAGATATGCTAGGACGGATTTGCTTAAGGCATGGTTTGTCGCTTGACGATGTGCTACTTCCTGGGCCAGCTGACAGGCCTCATAATCCCCCGGAGGGGTTTACTGCTTTCAACCGTCACGCTTGCACAGCGGGGACACTTCCTCCTTTTAATGAATATATAAGGGAGATGTTATCGTTTCTTGGCATAGCCCCATCTCAGCTACATCCCAACGGGTATGCCTTGTTGAACAACACCTTTGTCCTATTTATGGAGATCCTCTTTCGACCGCCAAAGCCGATCGAAATCAGATATTTATTCAATGTCAAGAGCCGTGGAGACAGCCCTTCTTTCACCTTTCTGGAGGCGGTCAGAAGCTGTCACATTGTACTGGGCTCCTGGGGAAGGCTAAGTTACTATAAAACTGAATGGTTCTACGTTCGATGCCCTCCTGGATTTGCTGGGCGGTGGTTGGATAGACGTAAGTGTTGCCATTTCTCTCTCGAATCATTGAGATACTAGTAACTAACTTCAAAACTGACATATTTTTCCTTTCCTATAGTCGCAATCTCTCGTCCCGATGGCGCATAATTCAGAGAGCTTGTTCGGATTCTTCAAGCGTTTCCGGGCGAAGAGAGGCACATAGACTTAGTCCTGACCGACAAAAATTTGAGGGCTGTTGGGCTGATAGAACGGAGACAGAGCATACATCTAAAAGGGATACATAGAGTGGTCCCAAAGAAACGGGTGAAGCGCAAAGCGCTAGCAGTCGTGATTGCCGAAGAAGTTGATCCGGAAAGAACGCCTACCGATACCGAACTCCCAGCGGGCCTTCTACTGATGTCCTGGATTCGGGAAGAAGAAGAAAAGGCAAGGCCGCTACTCACAAACGCCCTAAATCTAAGAGATTTAAATCCGTGGTTATGTCTTTACCTTTCAAGGGGATTAGAATTTTGGAGGCTCCTCCCACGCAAGTGGAGAGTCCTTTTGCAGGGCTTGCTGATATTCCGATCTCGGATTTTGTGTCGTCTCCACACGACGCCGGGACGGAAGGGCTTGATAGTACTTTTGAACCGAGCGGGTCGCTTGCTACGAGTGCGGCCGACATTTCCGGTTGGTCGGGGGATTGCACATGCATACACTTCACTACACTACATGATTCACAACTGTACTTCGTCCAACTTCGGAAGTTACTAACTCTTTCCTCATTTCTCATTTTCAGGTACTATGTCTGGAAGAGGATCTATGCTCGGGAATCTCCGAGCAGCCCGAAAAGCTTATGGTTACTATGATTCCCGTAGGTGGGATTCAGATAGAGATCGCGATCGCGAATACTCTAACTAGGACAGGTACGGGCGTGACAGGGAGTATAGACATCGATCCAGATCACGCTCTCCTCCTCTTAGACTTCCGTCTCCTCCCCCCTGTTCAAACTTCAAATCCACCAGATCCTCCTCGTCACAGGTCGTCTTCTCATGCTTCTAGGTCCGAAACTCATCTTCAGAGAGTCAAGACCACGGCCTCCATGACTACAGAGCAGGTCCCAGCTGACCCCACAGGAGAAGGGGCCCTCAAATTGGCTCAGATGAGGAAGGACTTTCTGAACATCTGTGTCGACGGTTATGTCTTCCCACTACACTTAAAGAGAATTCCATCAGGGGTGGAAAACACGGTGCACAACTTCGTTCACGACATATACACCCAGTACCGGGAGTGGGCAAAGGCTGCCGAGAAAGCTTCCAAAGTGGCCTTTGAGCGAGCCAAAGCGCTCGAGAAGATGGAGACCGAGCTTGCAAAAAGGGATCAGATTATTCAGGTACTCTTCGCTGAGTCCGAGTCTTCTCGGAAATCTGAGATTGAGGCCATTAAAAGGGCTGACGAAGTGAAGGCGGAGATGGAGAGGTTGGGACGGACCCATGTTGCCCTGGTGGAGGAGATGGGCCACCGGAACACCAAAGTCATTGCCGAGCGGGACGCGGCGGTCAAGGAGCTTAATGAACTCAAGGCCAAATTTTCTGATATGGCCAAGGAGAAAGATGACGCGAACAACGCAGCCCAGGAGGCGTGCGAACAAGCTGTCCTGCTCAGGGACGAACGGGATGCGGTCGTGGCTAAAGTCCATAAGGTGGAGGCTGAGGTGGAGGAAAAAGTGAAGTTGGCCGAGTCCAGGCTAGAGGATGACATCGAAGACCTTCTTGTTGTCTACAACGCTAACGTGCTGAGGCATAGGGGTCTAGCCTGGCTCGATGATTTTCCGATGCATCTCTATAATGCATGGGGCCGATTGGTCGAGGAGGAGAAGGAGGCGCATCAGGGCGAGTCCGTGGATGAATTCGAACTCGAGAATCGCATTCTGACTGAGGATGAAAAGAAGATTCTCCACGAGTCGATGATTCTGCGTGAGAAGGAAAGACTTGGCGCCCAGCACTTTGAAGTGGGAAAGGGTTCTGGAGTTGACCACCATGAAGCAAGTCTTGAAGTTCCCGCATCAACCCAGCCCGAACCCTCGTCTGCGGTCGATCCCCAGGTCGTTCCTGCTTATAATCCAGACCAACCGCAGATGTCTTCGGCTGCAGCGCAAATCACTGATGCCGCTCTGCCGCATTCGAGTCAAACTAAGGAAGGTATTCTGAACATTCCACATATCTTTCTTAAGTCGAAATCTTCGATTGAGTTAAGTTCTAACAGTTTTCTCATTCTTTGTCCAGTAATTGATGCCGCACCGGCCATGCCTCCTGCTACTCAAGAATTATATCAAACGCAAGAGGCTATCGTGACCGAAGTAATCACCGTGAGTGCAGCTGCTCCACTCGACGATGTTCAGGGAAGCACACTTGTGTTCGATGAACAGTTGATGGAAGAACTCTTTCGCCATAATGGCGATCCTTTAGCTGACTTATCATTCATCATGGGTGGAGGAGTTTCTGCCACAAGCTCTTTGATGCCGACTACTGACGCTCCCAGCGAGGCTCGTTCGGGTACTAAAGAGGAAATCTTGGCACAAATTGCCGCTGAAATGGACGCTGCAGCGCATGGTGGCAGTTTTGGAGGTGGGATGGCAGCACCGGGACCTGTTCCGCTCAGAATGCTATCTCCTGGTGGTACTGTTTTCATCACCACCGTGCCCATTCCACCTCCTGTACTTGATCTCGTTCCTCCGACTCCGCCCGTAGGGAGCATTCCTATCCACTCAAGTTCGGAGGAGGATGTTGATATCATGCCTTCGCCTGAAGACCCACCGCCGAAAAGCAAAGGCTCGAAGAGGAAGATTAGAGGTGGCTCCAGCGGGTCTACACCGAGGAGGAAGCCAAGGAAGAAGAAAGATTAAACATGCTTCTTGGGTGTATTTTGACTTTCATTTTGTTGGCCGTGTATAGATATGGGTTCGGCCCCTGCTAGTAGGAATTTTTGGAAAGTTGTACACGAACTTCTTTTATAAATGATAGAAATGAAACTTCTCTTTCTTGGATTCTTTTCTATCATTGTGTATTTGTCCAAGTGTTTCAATATCTGAAGCGTACTTGTGAAGTTTTAGCTTTTGAATCAAGTTTGTTTTTGTTTGCCAAGTTCGGAAACTGTGGACATGATTTGCGACCGGAAAGCGAATTGAATTTTGACGTCGCATTGCTTCAGTTGATGGTCGATGCTTAAGTCTTGCCCCCCAGTCTTGATGGTGAGTTGTAGATCATCAGTCGACGATCGTTTCTTACATATAACATGTTAAGTCTAGTGCCACCGAACGGATGTCTGAGGCAAGCGGAGATTGAGTAGTTCATCCATGCTTATTTGATTGTCGATGATCATATCCACACTCCTGGGATTCCCATTCGTTTACCGGCGGTTGGTCACGCCGGCTTAAGTTTCAATCATATGTCCGCGATCTGGGGACCTGGAATTGGCATTTGTACTCCGACTCGCGCTCCGGGAGTTTGGAGCTGACATCTATACTTCGATTCACGCTTAGGGAACTTGGAGTTGGTGTTTACGCTCCGTTTCGCACTCTGGGAATTTGGAGTCGATGTTTGTACTCCGGTTCGCGCTCTGGGAACTCGGCGTTGATGATTATACTCCAATTCACGCTCTGGGAATTTGGAGTTGATGTTTATACTCCGGCTCGCACTCTGGGAGTTCGGAGTTGATGTTTATACTCCGGTTCGCGCTCTGGGAACTCGGAGTTGATGTTTATACTCCGACTCGCGCTCTGGGAGTTTGGAGTTGATGTTTATACTCCGACTCGCTCTATAGGAGTTCGGAGTTGATGTTTATACTCTACTTCGCACTCTGGGAATACGGGGTTGATGTTTATACTCCGACTCGCGCTCTGGGAGTTCCAAGTTGATGTTTATACTCCGCTTCGCACTCTGGGAATACGGAGTTGATGTTAATACTCTGCTTCGCACTCTGGGAATACGGAGTTGGTGTTTATACTCCGACTCGCGCTCTGGGAGTTCGAAGTTGATGTTTATACTCTGCTTCGCACTCTGGGAATACGGAGTTGATGTTTATACTGCGGTTCGCACTCTAGGAACTCGGAGTTGATGAAGGATTGTCGTGTGTCAATCCTATTTTGACTTTGATGTGATGGCTTGCCCCCGAGCTCGGGTTTCACTTAGCGAGTGATTGGTTGCATCGCAGTCACTCTCTATTTGAATAAATCCCACCATATGGTGAGACTTAGCTCTCCGTGCATAGTGATGGTCATATGAAGTATTTCAAGTAAATCACAGCTCTGGATCGAAGAGGTTGCATTTTATTGCTGAAATAAGAAAGTATGGAAAAGTCAGTTGCCTTATTACAAGTTCTAATTTTGAAATGCATAAACAAATTGCAGAAAAGGAAAGTAAACTAAATGGATAAAAATAGCCTGTCAGGTGTAATAGCAGCGAAGGCTCTCGCTATTCCAAGCTCTTGGCAGGGTAAGACCGTCGAAGGTCGATAACTTGAATGTGCCATCTCCGAGCCTTCGTTCAATAACATACGGTCCTTCCTATGTCGGCTTCATATGCGAAGGAATCAGATAGATTCTTTTTAAGATGAGATTGCCTAGTTCGAAGGTTCGTGGACGGACCTTGGCGTTGTACAATCGGGCAACTCGACTTCGATGCGCAGCTGCCCTCAAATCAGCTTCTTCACGCTTCTCATCTAGTAGATCGAGAGATTCAGCAAGTAATATAGCATTTGTCTTTGGATCATAGTATGTCACACGATGAGAAGGTACTTCTAGCTCGACTAGAATAACGGCCTCTGAACCGTAAGAAAGAGAGAACAAAGTGTGGCCGGTCGCAGTCTTGTGGGTTGTTCGGTAAGCCCATAGAGCCATAGGAAGTTCATCGACCCACTTGCCCCCGACCTTTTCCAGTCGTTTCTTCAAGATGGAATTTATAACTTTATTAACTGCTTCGACCTGTCCGTTTGCCTGAGGGTGTGCAACTGTGGAGAATTTCTTTTGGATGTGAAATCGTTTGCAGAAATCTTTGAATTCGGCATTGTCGAATTGGGTTCCGTTGTTCGTAATAATGGTGTGTGGGAGACCGAATCGACAGATGATGTTACGAACCACAAAGTTGATTACTTTCTTCGTTGTAATGGTCGCGAGAGCTTCGGCTTCAGCCCACTTTGTAAAGTAATCAACTGCGACGATGGCGTACTTCGCACCACCTTTTGCCAGAGGTAGAGCACCGATGATGTCGATGCCCCACATTGCGAACGGCCATGGGCCGACCATTTGCGTTATCTCAGTAGGAGGAGCTCTAGGAATTCGAGCCTATTTCTGGCACCTATCATATTTCTTCGCATAGTCCAACGCATCAAGATTCACGGTAGGCCAGTAATATCCGTAACGAAGTATTTTCTTGGCAAGTGCTTGCCCCCCGGTGTGATCGCCACATTCTCCCTCATGCACATCACGCAATACTTGTTTAATTTCATTGTGAGCAATACACCGGAGTAGGGGAACTGAGTACCCCCTTCTGTACATGAGTCCATTCTGGATGATAAATCTTGAGGACTTGTCTCTTTTCACTCCTGCGCTCCGGCAGGGTTCCGAGCTCAATGTAATTTCTGAGTGGTGTCATCCATGAATCCTTTACGTGAACGGTTTCGCATACTCGGTTTATTTCTGTTCGGTTGATACTTGGGGAAGATAGCGTTTCTACGGGAATGAGTCCCATTTGTTGAGCTTCACCTATGCTGGCTAGCTTTGCCAATGAATAGGCCTTTTGGTTGCGCTCCCGAGGTATACAATAGACGGCGTAGTAATCGAACTGATTCAGTATTTCCTGAACTCGAGCTAAGTAAGCAGCTAACCTTCGATCTCTTGCATGATACTCTCCCCGTACTTGACACACAACCAATTGTGAATCACAATAAATTTCCACAGCGATAATTCTCAGATCTCTGGCGAGTTTCAAGCCAGCTAAGAGGGCTTCGTATTCAGCTTCATTATTGGTTGCATGAAAGTCAAACTTCAAAGCATAGCATATAGATCAACCTTCGGGGGTTTTGAGCACAACACCAGCGCCCGAACACCGGTCGTTCGATGCACCATCAGTATACAGCTTCCAGACGTATTCGGGGGATTTACTGGTTTCAGGCAAGTCCTCTAGAATGGTAAATTCAACTATGAAATCAGCGAGGACTTGTCCTTGGATTGCTCGTCTTGGAGTGTAAGCAATATCAAACTGACTCAGTTCGATGTTCCACTTAAGTAACCTACGAGACGTCTCAGGCCGCGAAAGGACCTGTCGTAACGGCTGGTCGGTGTAAACAACAATGGGATGTGCTTGGAAATATGGTCGGAGTTTTCTTGATGCGATTACAAGGCAATAAGCCAACTTTTCTAGCTTTGGATAGTTCCTTTCAGCCCCAGTCAATCGTTTGCTGACGTAGTACACTGGCTTCTGTATCCCGTCTTCTTCTCGAACCAAGGCAGCACTGATAGCGTTTTCTGATATCGCCAAGTATGCATACAACTTCTCATGATCAATATGCTTTGACAGTATTGGTGGTGTGGATAGATGTTGAACTAGTGCTTGGAAAGCGCCTTCACACTCCGTGGTCCATTCAAAGTTTCGTTTCCCTTATCGGATCAGATCGAAGAAGGGAATGCATTTGTCAGTGGACTTTGAAATGAACCTGCTCAATGCCGCTACCTTTCCATTGAGACTCTGGACTTGCTTTATAGTTTTGGGAGTTTCAAGATTTCCGATTGTCCAAATCTTTTTGGGATTGGCTTCGATTCCCCAGGCGTTAACGATGAACCCAAGTAACTTTCCGGATGCAACTCCAAAGTGACATTTCAGTGGGTTGAGCTTCATCTTGTATTCCCGAAGTATGTTGAACATAGTTTCCAGGTCTTTTACATGGTCGGTGGAGAGTCGTGACTTCACAAGCATGTCGTCTACATATATTTCCATTGTTTTCCCGATTTGATTAGAAAACATCCAATTGACCAATCGTTGGTAAGTAGCCCTGGCATTCTTGAGTCCGAACGGCATAACCTTGTAACAGTAAAGTCCCAGATTGGTTATGAAGCTGGTATGTTCTTGATCGGGTAAATGCATCGGTATTTTATTGTAGCCTGAATACGCGTCCATGAAGGATAAGAGTTCATGTCCAACCATCGAATCCACTAGCTGATCAATTCTAGGAAGTGGGAAACTATCTTTGGGGCACGCTTTATTCAGATCGAAATAATCGACACATGTTCTCCACTTCCCGTTTGGCTTTGACACCCATTCAGGATATAGCGCATCTCGAATGAATCCGTTCGCTTCAAGCTTTTCTATTTCTTCTTTAAGGGCGGCAGATCTCTTTGGATCCATACCGCGCCTTTTTTGTTTGACCGAGATATGCCGCTGGTCAATGTTCAGAGTGTGGCTCGCGATGTCCGGCGAGATCCCACACATATCAGAATGTGTCCAGGCAAATACGTCAAGATTTGCCCGCAGAAATTCAACCAATTCCTCTTGATGTTTGCTATCTTAGCTGAGATCCAATCTTTATCATTTTCGAATCATCGTTATTGTCAATTGGGACATCAATCGTCAGTTCAGCCGGGGATGCTTGACTTTCTTTAGATTCTCCTTCGTCTTCAGTTTCTCTCGGGTCAAGATCCTTGAGTAATTGGTTGGGGTGCCCAGGCCTGGGCCCGGGCGTTAATTGTCAATTATCGGTTGAACGGACGCAGAGAGATTCCTCCACGCCCTTTCCTTTTTCCTTTCGCTGCGCCTCCCGCAGCTCAGCAACATAGCAGGCTCTGGCAGCAGCCTGATCTCCATGAATGATTCATATTCCATGATCAGTGGGAAACTTTAAAGTCAAACACCACGGGGCGATGACCACCCTGAATTCAGTGAGGGCTGGTCGGCCTAAGAAAGCATTGTAAGGGGAGTCTATGTCCAACACAATGAACTGCAACATCTGTACTCTCCGACGTTCTCCAACTCCCAACTCTACTGGCAGTTCCACCATTCCGGTGGGTATAGTTGCACTCCCATTGAAACCATGGACTCGGGATTGACAAGGCTTCAAGTCCGTGGCTTCCATTTTCATTTGATCATAAGCTCGCTTGAACAAAATATTCACAGAGCTCCCACTGTCAACTAAGATCCTCTTCATTCAAGCGGGACCTACCTGTGCCGAGATGACCAGTGGATCAATAGTGGGGGCTTCGAATTTATCAGCGTCTCTGTTCCTGAACACGATGTCATCTGTCATCGTGTTTTGTTGCTTGGCCGGAGCTCCTTCATCAAAGTTACTGCAACACTCGAAGTCTGCATACCTGATAGAACTGGCATACGACTCCATTTCCTTCCAGCTTCGATCTGCTGGGTGAGGACCACCACTTATCGTATTGATAACTAACCTCCCGCTTGTACGAGCAGGTTCCTCCTGTCTTTCCTGATTCGGCGCACGATTCTAATTTGATGGACCCGCACCACCAGACTGCGGTGCCCGCACATACTGATCCAGCTTCCGCTCACGTATCAGTTTTTCAATGAGGTCTTGTAGGTGACGACACTCATTGGTGTTGTGGCCATAACTCTCATGGAATCTACAGAATTTTCCTGTTTGGATTTGTCTCTCAGTTGGCGGTTTTGGGGCAGGCTTCTTGTACTGCATGGTATTGCAAGTCTGCAGATACACATTTTCCAATGACGTGTTCAATGGAGTGTAATTATCGTACATGGAAGCTCTACGCCGTAGACCACGATTCTGATCCTGTTTTTTGTTCTGATTTCCATTGTCTCTCTACTGATTCTGTTTATTTTGTACGTTCAACTGAATTTTCCCAGAACTATCTCCGGATTGTTTAACAGCGATGTTACTTTGGATACCTTCGATGTTGGGCCCTGCGTCATCCTGCTTCCTAGACTGTTTTGCATCCTCCCTTCTCAAGAATTCGGCAGCCTTGGAATAGAAACGGTCCAATGACGCAGGTGGTTTTCCAGCTAACCAATTTCCGAACTCGGAATCAGCATCAATCCCCTTAGTCAATGCCATCAGGATAGAGTTATCATTGGGGTTGCTTATTTCTGCACACACAGCATGGAATCGCTCCAAGTAACGTCTAAGTGTTTCTCCGAGAGCTTGTGTAACACTAGACAGAGTGTTAACGTCCTTAGGCCTCACCACGTGCATACGGAATTACTAGACAAACTTGGTGGCCATCTGGTCAAAGTTAGAGATGGATCGAGGTGGCAAACGAGTGAACCACATGGTAGCGATGCCCCCTAGGGAAATGGGGAAACTACGGCACTTTACTGCGTCATCGGCTCGAGCAACATTCATCAGCCATTCGTATTTCAGGACGTGTTGATTGGGATCAGAACTTCCTTCATAAACTGGCAAAGCTGGCATCCTGAAGTGCCGAGTTGGTTCAGCATATAAAACATCATCGGTGAAAGGGGTATGACTTCGGGAGATTCCCCAATCATCATTAGAGAGACCCTGACTTTCACAGATAATTTGGCGGATCATCGCTGGTATATCCGGCGTTCGAATACTTGGAGCATGTTGTGCCAAGGTGTGGTTGGGTTCCACAGCGCGAGTCTGGACCGGACATGGTCGACGGTCTGTGCCTCGCCTCCTTGGTTCAACATCCTCAGGGACATAAGGCTCAAGGGTCCGCTCTCGTTGGCTACATTGAGGATCGGCTTGGTTTCTAGCATCACCTCCCCGTTCGGCAGTGGTGGTAGTAGCAATGTTGCCGGTAACATGATAAGGAGCAGCTCCTCCTCGAGTTGAAGGTTCTGTGCGGAGACTAGTGGATGGTCCAGCTCTAGGTTGCCCAAGGTTCGAAGTAGGTTGGTGTCCCGTGGCTTGGGTGTAGCTTACACCTAGCTGTGGACGTGTGGATCTGGTTTGGCCATCGGAGGAGGCTGAACTTTCTATGGAAGAGTGAGAACCTTGGTCCCTTCTCGATCTTCTTCGCCTTTGGTGATTTAGCTGATTAGTCAACTCTGTGTTGGTGCGCAGTTGTTCAGTTAGCTGTTGCCGACTTTGGGTCAACTCTTGAAGCAACGTCTGGAATTCTTGTCTAGTGATTGGACCTGACGGATCTGAAGGTCCTGTGGCATTTTGGTTGGATGGAGGTGATTGCACGGGATTTTGTCGATCCGTGCTCCTTGATCAGCAGCTGTAGAAGTGGTACGTGTGCTCACCATAATGAATTGATGAAGTCCTTTCCTAGATCTGATTACAAATCTGAATAGAATGGAAGGGCTTCAAAGTTCTAGATCTGGATCTTCTTCTTAGATTTATGCAATCCAATATAGATAGGAGATCCAAAGAGCAGGAGAAAATTGGGTTTTTCTCAGTGAAAGCACCAAAGTGTTTGTACCAAAATTGGGCACAACACTCTTCGGAAGTCTTTGAAGAGATAAAGTGAAGAAATTAAATGGAAAAGGAAGAATTATCTAACAAAAACTCCAAATTTCAAAAATGAGAATAATTAAAGTGCAAGGAGACATAAGAATTTAGAGTGGTTCGGCGTATCGCCTACGTCCACTATGAAGTAGTTTGCTTTATTGATCTTTCTTTTGTGTTTACAAGTGAATTCATTGATTTACAGCGGGCAATTATGATTTGCAGCAATGAATTTCGTTGGTAGCAGCAGCAATTGAGTTCAGATCTGGATCTGGCGGAGTCCGGGCGTTGGAGATCTCAAAGAGGAAGAAGAATCCCTTTTCTGTTGGCTTTGGGTGTCTATTTATAGGTGTAGGAGGCTGGTATTTCGCTCAGATCTCGGAAGACCCTCTCTGGCACGTGACCAGGCCCGCACGCCCAAGCCCGTGAAGTTTCGGTCCGATCCGTGATTGACACGAACAGATTTCGACTCGATCAAGATTTCATCTAATGGAGTCGAAATTTGGCGTGGACATTCTTTAGCATGCATGTAGTCTTCTGTGAAAATTTCATAGCATTTGGACTTGTAGATTGGGAGATATGATCGATACGAAATGGGGTTTTCGGTAGGCTGTTTCCTTCGACTCGCTTCTGTTTCGACTCGCTTGTGTTTCGACTCGGCGACATGGCGCTGGAATCTCACTCTGCCCTTGATGTTGTTTCGAGCGAGTCGAAATGTTCACCGATTGAGCGAGTCGAAGTGTGCCCAGATCGAGCGAGTCGAAGTATGCACTGGTCGAGCGAGTCGAAATGGAGTGTCCTGGGAGGTTTGAGCAGTGGCTCCGCCAATGGAGTCGAAGTTGATGGAGTCGATCAGTGGTTCGAATGGCGCGAGTCGAAGAGGGCATCTGAGCGAAGCGAGTCGAAGTAGGTACTTCTGATGGCTGTGAAGCGAGTTGAACCTAAACGACTCGAAGTTGGCCTCCGAGCGAAGCGAGTCGAAGTGGTCGCTTCTGAGTGTTGCGAAGCGAGTCGAAGTTGGCATCTGAGGGATGTGGAGCGAGTCGAAGGGAGCGAGTCGAACGGTGACTGATTTTCGTCCAATTTTGTATCGTTAATAACTTAAGCATATGAACTCGGATTGACTTGAGATTTGGAACGTTGGCTCTCATGGCTTAGCTTGTCATGTCCTACCAATTTTAGCTCGATCCGGACTCGGAACAAATTCGTCGATATCCATAGTGAGTCTGTGTGTAACTGATCTCTAGGATGGGCCGTCATTGATTACCAGTCAATTCCTTGGTGTCACGGCCTTGCCAAAAGGCGGGATAACATTATGCAATCGAGTCAGTGATCAAATCAGATAGTGTGTACGGATGATTTACATACATCGTACAGGCTAATGGAACATATTAAGAATATTTTGGGGCTACTTTGTTCTGGGTTGGATGGAGAAGAAATTTCGGGGACGAAATTCTTTTAAGGGGGAAAGAGTGTAATGACCCGGAATTTTATCTTTTTAAATTCGTGAAATATTTAATTTGTTTAAATGTTTAATAAATGGTTTAATTAATTTAATAGCCTTTTTGAATTTATAACTAATAACAGAAAATTCATTTTGAATTTTGTTTACAAAAATAAGTAGGTCGATGAAAAAATGAAAAGACCGGAAATCGCTTTTCGAATTTCGACCTTTTATCAAACTACAAAATTATAAAAGGTTGTAATATATATAGTTATATTTTTAAAACAACATTATAAAGTGTTTAAAGGAAAACATTATTCTTTTGAGAAATATATATATATATAAGTAATATAATAATAATAATAAGATTTTAAAAGTATATTTAAATTTCAAAAATATAAGGTGATGTGTGAATTAGTTTGAAATTGAAAAGATGTCTTAAGTATTAAGTTGAACAAAGGTACTTAAACACTATATTATTCTCCATATTATCATTATGTAAGTGGGCAAGAGTACAAGCTTAGTTTGATATCCTCCATGTTTAAAATGTTTGACAATATGATGAGATGGTTGCTCGAAAGGTTTGTTTAGCTTGCAAAATTTGGACAATTTGAATTTGAAGTTATGTTTGGTTATATAAATATCACCATATCCTTTGTTTTGCCTAAATATCACCCTATCCATTTTAGTGAAGTTCGACGACTTTTTTTGTGTGCGTCCTATGGTTGCTGAAGTGGGAGGAGCGGGTCATTTTTGAATAGGAGGTCTCGGGTGGCGTGTTATGATGGCAAGTGAGTCAAGCAGGTGAAGGGGGATGCATTGGTCTCAGAGGTGGCTTTTGGTGGGTGGAGAAGCATTCATGGTGCACTGTAGTCTTGCACAAATGGGTTACAGAAGTTTGAATGGGGAAAAGGAGGGAGAAGAAGAAGAAGGGAATGGGGAAGCAAGCAGGTTTCGAGTCTGATTGTTAGGCTTAGCCCATATGTATGGGGTGAGGTAATTTATGATAATTATATTAATTATTATATAAAATACATGTGTTAGCTTTTAAAAATCCTTTCTTGCTCATATTTATCTTGATTGACATGCAAATTTTTGCATTGGGTTCATATGGACGAGCATAACATTCTAGTGCAACTTATGGACAGTTTTAGATAAGTATGAAATTATAACATATAAAAATGATTAGAAATTAATTACGTTATTTTGGATAATAACGTCTTTAAATTTATTATACCTTAATTAGTGATATTTATTTGGCCAAATAAAACGTTGTTAAGTTAAACTGAATGATCATTATAGGCATCTATTGAGCAGAATAAATCCTCGATCTGTGCTTGTCAAGTAAATTGTAATTTGTGTAATTAAGTAGTATCTGGATTAATTAATATGAATCGAATGGTTAATTATCTATTGAGTGTAAATTGTTGAGTGTCAAAAGCTTGGTAGCCTGGCTGTATTGAATATGACATTGACTTATGAACCCATTTGAGATATGAAACCAAATGGTAGCTTGTTTAAGTACCTTTGTGATAACTAAGTCTCAAACCGCACAATGTTTTAAGTTATTTATATTTTATTTAATAATGTTAAAATTAATTATTATCTTACTAATGATATTTTAGTTTTAATTATATTTAATTAAGGATGTTTTAAGCTTGTTAAATTATTTTAATTAACGAGATTTAGGTAAATTAATTATATTATCATGTTGTTTAAAGTTAATTAATTATTTATGTAAGATGCTTTAAGATTAATTAATTATTCTATTAAAATGTTTTAGTTGATCAATTATTTTAATAAAAAGGTTTAAGGTTAATTAATTACATTAATCAAAGTGGTTAAAGTTAGTTACTTAATTAATGAAGTGTTAGTTGACTATTTTGATTTATGAGGTTAAAGTTAATTAATTAATTATTTACTAATAATGATTTAATTAACTAATTGCTTTAATTAATGGTATTTAAAGATAATTAATCATTGTAATTAATGATGTTTAAGCTAATTAAATGGTTTAATTAATTGTGTTTAAGTTAATAAAGTGATTTATTAAAAGTGTTTATAAATGATATTTTTTAAATAAAGGAGATGATTTATAAGGGATACTTTATAAATATAATGGAAAGAATTTATAAATGATATTTTATAAATAAAGGGAATGGAGTTTAAATACTATTTAATCATAAACAAGTTTAAAGATTATGGTCCATATAGCGATAGTCGCAATGGATGCAGTTTTGAAACCCTATGATTTCTTTACAGTGGAAAACGCTATCTACTTTAGACATTTGGGAACTTTAGAAAGTTATAAAATCAATTTAATAAGGGTTTGGAATTATTAATATATATTAATAACTATTTAGTAATTGTTTAAAGAATTGTTTCGGATAATGGAAAGGAGTTTGTAAATATTAAGGAGGTGTATGAAAAAGATTTTTCTTTAAAGGATTTGGGTTTATAGCATGTAACGTTTTAAATGGCTTTTGTTGTGCTGACCATTTAATATGATTCTGAAATAGAAAATTTTTCGTAACTGTTTGGTAAATATACTTATGCCGTTGAGTTAAGTATATGGTTATATTTTCTAAGTATTGAAAACATAGTTTTCGTGAATATACTTATTCCGTTAAGATATATGGAAATGGTTTCCAAGTATTTACAAAGTGTTTTAACTAAGAAAAATATTAATTAAAGAGGCTTAGAGGTTGTTTATGGGCTTAATCGAGTTTAGTTTCCTATCAAATTGAATCTGCAGTTGATTGTTGTTTGTTTGATAGTTAAATAACTAACTATCGAATCTTGGCCAAAATATGACTCTAGAAATATCTAGGAGAAACACATTAGTTATATGGCGCAGTCATCTTCGATGATGTTGTACTGTGCGTTTAAATCTCGTTCTGTTTTCTTAGGACAGATGATAAGGAGATCCATCCACTTTAATGATTAGGGGGTGATCCCCGCTCTTATCTTGTCTATTTATTTCCAAAAGAGCTGGGGTTGAGTTTATCGGAAACCATCGAATGTTGGTTTGAAGAGACCGGGATTTGATCAGTATAAATTATCCGAAAAACCACTTCGATCCAACTCAAGCGTTTCGAACTGAAAACATCTTGAAGGGTATGCAATCGAAGATGGAGCTTTTGAAGTGCAAATGCTACTTGCTACTAATCTTGAGGGTTTCCAAAATGGATGTAGTAGAAGTAGTGACTTCGGTTTTGTTCAAACCCAGAATGGACTTGTATAGATAAATGCTAGCACTGCATTACTACCAAGAAGGTAGTGTTAGCATTCCAAGTGGTAAGCGCTAGTGGAAGATAAAATGTAGCCTCAAGCCTCATCAAATGGGGATGACTAAAACATGGGAGATGCAGTAATGCTATGTGGGTCGCTTCCATTAGGGTATGATCATCACCTTTCTAGATCGCTATTATGGAAATTGGTTGTGTATGAGAGCTCTCAAGGGAAAGATTGAAACCCAACTTGGGTGATGACATATTCGGTACTATCTAGTAAGGGGTAGGCCGGTCCTATATCGGCAGGGGTCTAGGCGAGGCCCTCTGTACATTTTTTCTAGAGGTGTACTATTCGAAAAGTAGTCCCTTACCTTATCGTTGTATGTAATCCATTCTTCAATAAGTGTCGTATGGACTTAGTTGTTCCAACTATGTTGAAATGTGAGATGCAAGCATTTTAGCTATTTTATATATTTAATTTCAACCCTAGACGTTATTATAATATCATTGAATTTCCTATAGAATTGCTTTAGTTATCGTAAGGTAAAAACCTATCTGTATTTATATGCAATGTGGTCTCACGAGATACCTTTGTCTTTAAAGGGTTTTATAAGATATAATAAAATTCCTTGTGATTTGAGTTTCTCATGCTGGTTTTACCAGACTGATCTGGGCATTGTTTTTCTTATTATGTTCAGGTCAGACCGAGCATATTTTTCTAGATTAGCTTTGGATGCTTTGGAGCTCAGGAGACGAGCTAGATGCTCAAGACGTATCTCTCGTATATTCTTTTTATTTCTGCTGCATTGGTTTCTTGTATTTTTCAGCATTTGTACGGACAGACTATTATAACTGTCCAGTCTGATGTTAGGATAGTTTACTCTGATGGATGTATGTATATAAAAGTTTTCTTTTATAAAGATCATTGTTATATTATAGATTATTCGTTGCGTTGTGAGATTCTGTTCTGTCTTTTCTTTCTTTCACCCTTAATGACCTATCTTTCGGATGACTAAATGATCGACGTACGAATACCGAGGATGTATTAAGTGTCGTCTCTAGTAGTAAGAAAGGTAGATCATTACATAGTTGACTGAATTTACACCTTTGAGAGCACAACTATGATGATGAATACTTTGAAAAACCAAACGATTTAAATTAGTTTACAATTATTGTAAATCAATTGAATTAATTGATATTTATAAAATATTAATTATTAAATTTTATTTAATGTTTGAATACCATTAATATTTAGAGAAATGTGTATATATAAAAGTTATTTATACACACATCGATACATGATATCGATACAATATTTACATTTGATTTAAATAGAATAAATGCTAAACAGGCTTGGAAAATTTTAAGGCCCACCATGCCTCTTTCTATGGCCGACCAAAGAGGGGGATGTGGAAGTTGTTCAAATTTGATTTGAAAAAGTAGGAGAGTAATAAATGGAATGAGAAAGATCTCTTGCATTGATTCTATTTTATTACTTTCTTAAAAGTAAAATTCATTTCATTATTCTTCTTAACAAATTCTTGTTTCTTTCTCTTTATTTATTCTTCTCCCTTAGTAGCTGAAATCATCATGGCCTCCATGGCTTAAAAAATCCTAAAACAAAATCAAAATAAAATCAAAATATTAAAGGTGTTTGTTATTTCTTAATCCTTACAAAATCTAAAGGTTGATTTAGTTAAATCCAGGAGCTTTTTTTATCATTCAAGATGCAACTTTTGGCCACATCTTAAGGTAACATTCAAAATTTATTTATTCATATGTTAATCATGTTAATTTAATATAGATCCCCCTTTTGCTACACCTCAATTGGTTATATGTTCATTATGTTGATATATTTTAGATTCTTCATCTCATTAGATTATTTGTTTATATTATTTGTATGGTTTAGATCTGAATATTTTACAACGAATTCATATGTTCCTAAGTTGTCCAATTTATTTTTATTTAGAAATATTTAATAAATAAATAATTGATTGAAAACTATTTTTAGTTAAGTGCATATACATACATACATACATACATACATACATACATACATACATACATACATGGTTATTTAACCAATTTTGATTGAAAACAATTTTGATTATTTAAACCCGCGTTTAAAATTGAATACATGCATTTCATGTTGTTTTAATTGAATATAATTTGTTTGGATGTTGTTTACATAAGCGTAAAAGTTATTTCAATTTAAAATCTATCAGTGGACTTTCATGTAAAATTATAAACTATTTGATTCTTCCTAAGTTGAACGTTAGTTTAACTTTGTTAACCTTAAATTTATATACATATATATTAGATTTCAAACTTTACATACATATGTTGTTTAATTATTAAAACATAGCTTTCAATTATTTATATATAGATATATGTATGTGTATGTTATTTTAACTCAAATTTATAAAATGGGCTATTGTATAAACTGTAAAATTTGATTTTAAATCCATTCCTTAATTAAAATATATCTACAATTGTTGATTTTAGATTTCAAAATATAAAACAGTCAAACTTAATTTTAATATATATATATATGTATGTATATATGTATGTATGTATATGTATGTGTGTATGCATGTATAACAAAAATACGAACAATAAATGCATATATAAATGGACAAATGGGTCGGTTGTTGTGTAAATTTCAGCACATACATACGATCACATTAACCATGTATACTTATAATATGTTGCACTTACACATTTTACACTGAAATATATTTGGATATACCCACAATACATGCCATGTATAAATTTGGTCATAAATGTCATTTAATAAATCAATCAATCTAATTAAAGAGAGAAAATGAAAGATTTTTCTCTTTAATTAAAAGAAAATATTTCCTCAATTAATTATATAAGTTAAGAGAGAGAAACGAAAGATTTTCTTATCTAAATCAAATTAAACTAGTATTTGTTATACCAAATTCAGATAAGAGTATATTTGATATAATCTATTTTATATAAACATCATATCGATTAAAATATAAATAACTAAAACTTCTTTTAAACAATTTAAATAAATTAAGATTTTATTTAAAATGAATATTAGATTGGATCTAATAAACTTTTAGACTTCATAGGCCAAATAGATCCAACATAGGATTTTTTTTAAATTAACCTGTTTCACTCGCTTTCGACTAACCTGATTCCTTCATAAGTAAAGAAGATTATAATTGATAATTTGGTCAAAAAATATATTATAAATAATCAAGCTTACATATGCCAGAGGTTGCAAGGTGAAAATGAACACATATTTGTATTATGTAACACACAATTGTGCATCTGAAGTGGATAAGTAAATACGTGTATGTTTTTGGTGAAAAGAGAGAAGAGTTTTAACGCATGCCTTGATGGTAAGTGATGGAAAGTGTGAAGGTGGATCCATGAAGACCTTTCAGCCTCACTCTCTTTGAACATGAATATGTGTACACCTTCATACCCCCTCTCCTTTTCATTCATTCATAATCATTTAAAAACAAGGCAACCCACTACTAATCTTTAATAATCACCTCTTAGTTTAAGTAGGTAATGAAGCTTAAAACACATCTAAATCAACCTAAACTCATATATAGTCCATCTACTTCATCCTAAGCACTAAAGAGTGTTTTATTAACAGGTAACAAGTTGCAAAAGAAGCAAAAAGCTGAGAAAACATTCTAAGGTTTTGAGCTTTTAAGGCTAGAGGTGGTTTGGTTTCAACTTTGGTGCAAGGAGAAGAAATAAGTGATTCTAAGGAGCTTGCTTTGTTTACAAGTGAGTTTACTCACTTAATTGCATCGTATGCTACTTGTGATATGTGTCTACTATGTGATGTACATATTATATTGTATCATTGTTGAAATGAAGTGAACTTGTAAGTTCACATGATATCTAATGTTATTTTAAACAAGATGAGACTTCAAAAGTGAGTTCTCTTATACCCTTGTTGTTAAACTTGCTAAAGTTGCCTAAGCTATATATTAAAATATGTATTAATGTAACATAGTTCTATATGAAAATTTGGTTGAATATGGGGTGAATGCAAAGTTAAAATGATATTTTTAACAAGATGATGACTTAGATAGAGAAGTTTTTATGAAATATCTATGGTGTAAAAGTGATTTTAAAAAAGGTGAACTGAACATGATGTTTCTGTATATATAGTCCTAGGTTAGATTAAAGTATATTGTGAAAATAAGTCATATGATTAGTGATGTAAAGTAACATGAAGTCAAAAGACATTTCCATAGCATTTTTGTGACATTTATCTCTTTTCAAAGTAAAGTGCCAAAAAGAAGTTGACTTTACCTAAAATGTTATGCATGCACTGTTAGGTTAAGATGGAGTATATAACATATGAAAATGAGTTGTATATGTAAATAGTTTTATAAATTAGGGAACTTAGAATTATAGAGCTATAAAACTTTAAGTACTTTCTGCCTCTTTAGGTAGTTTTAAAAAAAAACGTATTATTTTTTTAACTTAAAGACATTATACAAATTCTCATAAATAATTTGGATTAGGTTATGGTGTTTTGAAAATGGTGTGAACATCTAATAGTTAATGGAAAATATCGTAAATCCGTATAAGTTAGAGATTACCATGCTAAGTAAATGACAACATTCAGTGGGAATATTTTCTTGATTTTGTTGCATCCCTTTTATTTGACACAATCCCCTTAACTGTTATGAGATGATAATTTTTAAAATGTTTTCTTTGACTTAATAACGGTAGAATTTCGACCATTGAATTTAAATTTTGACTTAGAAAATGAAAAAACGATTTTATGGTTTGGATAACCTCTTGGTAAGGCTCTACCATTCTTATGTGAGATTTTTCTCCACTAGGATGATGCGTTTGGAAACCTCTCGATGAAGTTCTACCATATATATTGTTTGCTTCCTAATGAAAGAACCAGAATTAAGTTAACCAAAGATGCATTGAACGACATTACTGAAATGGCCTAAATTAGATAAGTATATCGAAGTATGACTTGACCAATACCACTTTGAAAATAATAATGAATCAAGTAGAATAATGATGTCCTTAAACATCCATAATAAAGTGCATAGAAGGAATCGTGTTCGAGACGTTGAGTCCTCGTGATGGGTTCAAGTGTTCGAGAACGAGTTTGGACTTAGATAAATGCATTGAAAGGAAAATAAAAAATGACTGAAGAGGACCTGAAAGAAAAAAGAACTGATTATGGGATCGCTACCATTCAGTATATCTACTCTAAAGATATATTTAGTCTGGAGATATATATGAATTCTATGGACCGTGAGTTTATCTAGTCTAGAGATATGCTTTTCCCTGCAATCAGGGGATAGTCCACCCTTATCGTGTTTGAATTATACGTATCTATTGTGAAATGTAGACATCTACCGAGTTCAATTACTTAAATTACAGTATGATATGTATAATCATGTTACAATTTCATTTTCAATATGGGTTCCTTTTATTACTTTTAACACAAAAAACAAAATTACAAAGTAGTACACAAACAATAACCCAAGTAACAACAAGACTACATATTCTAATCAAACCATTAAAAATGCATCTATGTACAACAAATTTTCAAATCCGCTCCTTATATCCATTCGTATCTTAGTTCTCCATGTAGCAGCATATGTTATCACATTAAGCCCAATCTTCCTGCTTAAGCTCAATAAAGAGTAAATATGTTTGGTGGACCTTTTTTTAATTCAGACTTTATTATCTTTTACAACCATGTTCTGGTAACCGCTCCTTTCAATTCCTTTGGTAGCCCCATCTCGACTGACTCTTCCAAACAACCGTATGTAACTAAACCTTCGTCTCCAAACATCATATGTCATATGCCCGAATCATGAATCGGTATACTAATACATAGGTTTCGTGTGAACCGAGAGTATCAAAACATTTACTTTGGATCTCATCAACGCAGAACCCAATCCCACTGAAATTGCGGTGCTTTGATTTGCATAATCTTTGCTATCTCTGCAATTCCTTTTAGTTTCAAATCTGGATTCCAAGTGGTTTTTATATCCCTGATCTTACGAAGACGAGATTAGAACATAGGTTTAAACGATAGCAAAAAAGGCACATTTTTCGTGCCCGTTGGTTGATGGAATTTTCGTACCAAAAATGCTATGTCACCCGAAATGCTTTTTGGCAGAAGCTACGATAAGAAACATTAAATGCGAAGGAACCAACAGTAAATTTACATAATTAACAACCCCCCAAGTTTTAACCAATTCGCGTTATTTAATCACTTTTGAGTCGGGCAAACTAGCGGTACTCTTTTCGTACAGGCTAATTACCTATCGTGTCTCCGTAAACTGCAGCTCCATTTTAAAATTTAAATCACTGCGACTTAACCGAAGGTCTTAACTGCAAACCGCCATCTTCTCCAACAGTTCTCCACGTTTTCTCCTCCCTAACATCGGTTGCCTCGGGTCGCTATTTCCCAGCAACTTTAATGAACAATTCCGAGAATCTCCTGCTGTCTCTGCGAGTAGTACGTCAGGCGAGGAAACTAAGGATTCGAATTCTTAAATATTTCTTACATTTGATTTCGAAAAAGCCTAACATTTGAATGAAAACTTGATTCTCTAAATCACATCACTCACTAAATCGCAATGGAAACCAGCTGCAGAAAAGTACAGGGCTTTCACTTTGTGTTCGAAAATCTTCCCTGTTGTTCCAGAGAACATCTGCATCCCAGGTCATGCCTTGCTTAGAGGTCATGTTCTTTCAAACTCTCAAATCTGAGAATCGAGCCCACATTGTGAAACCAAGGTTCACGATTTCATCTCGTTATTTTGGACTATTACGGACCTCTATCCTTCTTTCCAGCAGTCACCGATTGTCACAGATCCATCAGTTGTGAACGGAATCGCCTTTGAAAAATTGACCGAATATTGCTTTCCTTAAGACAGATTTGGTGCTTTAGGGACAACAAACTACGGTACAACTTTTATCATCAGAACCAGAATACTGGACAGATTATCTCATCGTGTACCCGTTTAAACATGCGAACTAGATTGAAAAAATTGTCCCAACCTTCCAACCACTGCTGTGGAGATCCTCTCTACAAGAGAGTTCCTCTCCACACACACTCTACAAAATATAGACATCTATGGCCAATCTTTATTTGCTTAACATTAAGTGGTTTAGGTACTTGTGACGGGGAACTCATTATGTGCTTTAGCAGTGTGGTCTCATGCTGTATTGTGATATATATGAGCATATTACTTGAGTTTCTCATATGTTCGACAAAAGATTTATCTTTTCCCTTAAAACCCTGGAGTACTCATTTTATTATGCTAAGAGTAGAGGATTAGGGTTGATGTTTTACTGACTAGCGATTGTTCATAACTGAGGGTATTACTTATGTAGTTGATGCTGCAACTTTGAGAACTCTATCCGGAAATTATCATGTGTACTATTTTTTCCAAATGTTTCTTCAGAGGGAAGAAGAAAATGGCAGAAAGACAGGGTCACAGAAGGCTGGTGAAGCCATTACAAAATGTGAAGGTTCAGAAGAATTTTCATATGCAAGGAGTAATGGCTAGCATTAGTTTTCTTCATGTAGCAAGATTAACGTTATTGATGGGTTGTAATTTTTGTTAGAGCGCAATGATAAGTATACATACAATGTATACTTACATTGACCAAATTCTGTTTCTTTTAGCTTCTGCACTGTATTTCTTATGTATTTTTTCTATCTTCGTATTTGGGCTTCAAAAACATATGATTGTCATATGTATCAAAGTAAAGTTTTCATACATTTCTTTTTGGTGTAGCAAAATATATGTGAGTTTTTAAAATGACCATTTTTGTCCCTTAGACTACAGAAATGTAGCACATATGATTGTCTCATTTCCACATATTAAAGTAAGAGATGAAACATAAAAGGCAGCTATGACAAATGGAAGAAGTTTTAGTTTTCACATTTGTATGATAGAAATGTTGTATTTATTTCACTGATAATTTCATTACATTCGAATGATACACTACTATTTATATTGTTTTCAGGAGTACAAATCATACAAGGTTTATATATTGGGATTTATTGTATCTTGGGCTTCACAGCATCTTGTACCCGTATTGCTTTACTTATATTACTGAGATAAATTTGACCGCTTTAGTATCCTTTAACACCCCTCCTCAAATTTATCTAGGGTTTGTTCTTCTCTTCCTCTTTTCCACCACCATCTTCAACTTTTAATTCAGACTTTAATTTGAGAAATTTTTTAGCTGAGAGTGGCTTGGTTAATACATCTGCTCTTTAATAGATGGCTGGAACGTGATTTACCTTCAGCTTTCTCTTCAGAATCTGTTCGCGTACAAAATACAGATTTATCTCGATGTGTTTTGTACGCGAAGGGGGGACTGGGTTAGCGGATAACGACACGGTACTATGGTTGTCACACCAGATGATTGGCTTCTTAGTGGATCTGATTCCCAGTTCGTGGAGAAGCGATTTGATCCGCATGACTTTGGCTGTGGTGCTTGCTATAGATTTGTACTCTGCTTCAGTGCTAGATCGAGAGATCGTTGGCTTCTTTTTAGAGCATCAGGATATGGGATTCGTCCCCAGGTAAATACAGCACCCAGATGTCGATCTTCGATCATCTGGGTCTATAGCCCAATTGGCATCAGAGTAAGCTTGAATGTTTAGCTCTTTAGACGTTTTTAAGAGTAGTCCATGATTTTGTGTGCCTTTTAGATATCTTAGTATGCGTTTGGAAGCCTTCTAGTGTTCATCTAAAGACTTCTGCATATATTGACATACTTTATTTACATTGAAGCATATGGCTGGCCTTGTTATAGTTACTTATTGCAGTGCACCCACCACGCTTCTGTACAATTTGATATTGCTTATAGGTTCACCTTTGTCTTTTGGAAGTTGTAGATTGTTGATCATAGGAGTTGGTAATGGCTTGGCTAAGTGCATGTTTGCTTTAATAAGAATCTCTGATATGTTTTTTTTTCCAAAAAACCAGAATTTTATAAAAAGGAGAAACAAGCCTTTCTCCAACGGCTCACAAATAACGGCAAAACATACAAAATATACCTCCCACAAACCCGGTAAACAAAGAAACAGTAAAAACCAAAGAGAGGAATAAGAATCTCTGATATGTATTTCCTTTGGCTCATGAATAATTCTATCTCTGATTTTCTGGTGACTTCAATCCCCAAGAAGTAATTTAGGTCCCCAAGATCCTTGGTTGAGAAGATCTGATTTAAATGCTAAATGGTACTATTGATTTCTTCATTGTTGTTTCCTGTTATAATAATATCATCTACATATACAAGTATGTATGTTGTCCTGTGTTCACTTGTTTTTGTATACAGTGAGTTGTCAGATCTAGTAGAGTAGTATCCCAATTTAGATAATACTTTCTTGATTTTTTCATACCATACTCTTGGTGCTTTCTTAAGTCCATAAATGGCTTTGTGAAGTTTGCATACTAGTTCTGTTTCTTTTCCTTGATTGTACCCTCTCGGCTGCTCCATGTACACTTCTTCTTGTAATTCACCATTTAGGAATGCATTGTTTGCATCCAGTTGTCTTATCCTCCACTGTTTGTGCAATGCTATGGTCAATATGACTCTTATTGTAGTTGGCTTTACAACATGAGAGATTGTCTCTTTGAAATCAAACTCATATTGCTGAGTATACCCTTTTGCAACAAGTCTTGCTTTGTATCTTGATATATATAGTCCCATCTGAATTTCTTTTGATTTTGTAAGTCCATTTGCATCCGATGATGTTTTTATGACTTGGTGGTGGTACTAGACTCCAAGTTCCATTTCTCATTAATGCATTGTATTCCTCATCCATGGCCTATTTCCATTCATTATATCTGACTGCTTCTTCATAAGTGTTTGGTTCAGATTGACTTAGCAATGCAGTTTATGTTTTTGGTTTGAAGATTCCACTTTTGGCTCTTGTAATCATGTGATGTTCTGCTCTTGCAGGTATCTCCTCCTGATTTCTGTTGGTATGGTTGGATGATTAAGAACATGATGATTGGCCTTCATCATGTTCTGGATCTCCTTCAGGATTGGAATTGCCTTGAGTTGACTGGATAAAGTGATCAGGGATGTTTGTTGCACTGTGACCTGATCTGGTGTCAGATACTGTAGGTTGCTTTCCTGATGTTTCTTGAGTTGCTTTATCCTTCTCTTCGGTGATCCAATCCGAGAGCATAGGTATGGATGGGATTGATATCCTTGGGTTATATATCTTTTGAGTATTTTTTATTTCCTTATCCGCAGAAGGAAAAAATCTTTCATTAAACACAACATGGCTAGATATGAATAACTTACCATTCATACTAAGACATTTGTAGCCTTTTTGATTATTAGCATAGCCTAAAAAGGTATAAGGAGCAGACCTGAGACTCAGTTTATGAATATTGTAGGGCCTAAGACAAGGGAAGCATAAGCATCCAAATGTCTTTAGAGTTCTATAATCTGGTTTTACATTAAATAGTACCTCAGTTGGACTTTTGTGCTTTAAAACCTTGGTTGGTAATCTATTAATGAGATACACTAATGTTGTAAAGGCATCTGACTAAAATTTCATAGGCATGAACCCCTGTGCCAGTAAAGTTAAACATGTTTCAACAATGTGTCTGTGCTTTCTTTCAACTATACCATTCTGCTCAGAAGTGTGTGGGCAAGTTGTTCTGTGTATAATTCCTTTCCCTTGAAAGTAGTGTTTGACTTTTAAACTCTGCACCTCCATCTGTTTGAATGATCTTTAGGCTGCTATTGGTTTGCTTTTCTGCTAGTGTGAAAAAATGGATTACTGCATTATGTGTTTCAGACTTTGTTTTGAGAAAGTATATCCAGGTAAATCTGGAGTATGCATCCACAAATGAAAGATAATATTTAAACCCATAATCAATGTCTACAAGAGCAGGTCCCCATAGATCTTCTATTACAAGTTCAAGAGGTCTATTATAGTTGGTAAAAGAATCAAAAAAGGTAACTTATGACTTTTACTAAGTTGACAATGTGTGCATACATAAGGAGTAGGTAAACTTTCAAAAGAAATTTTATTATCTTTCAATATTTGTTTTACAACATTAACACTGGGATGCCCCAGTTTGTAGTGCCATAGATCAAATACATTTTTGCTATTTGCTGCTATTGATTCTGTGTTATTGCACCATTTTCTCCTATCAGTTCTATCTCTTGATCTGTCAGAATTTAATTTGTATAGCCCATTGTCCAATCTACCCTGTAATAATACATCTTGGCTTAGTAAATCTCTGACCAAACAAAATTTGGGGTGAAACTCTAAGTATACATTGTTGTCATTAGCAAACTGTGAAACACTTATCAAATTATTTTTAATTTTAGGAACTCTTAATAGATTATTAAGATATAGTTGCCTTTTACCTTTAATACTACCATTTCCAACATGTGTAATACTTATAGCATCACCATCACCCATATGTACAGTTTGCATACCTGTATAGTCTTTATTGCCAAGATTAAGATTCTGAATGTTGTTGGTAATATGATTAGTAGCAACTGAATCTGGATACCACTCTTCACCACTTATCCCTTCTGACCTAGTAAGATTATTTGCATCAGTCTGTTGAATTCTTGAATTTTCAGTTTGACTTCTTGGTTGTTGATTCAACTAAGTAGTAGTTATGTTTGGATTGTAGTTTCTTTGACTGTTTTGATGTTGTTGATTCACATTGAATTCTGAGTTGAATCTAAAGTAGCATCTACTTGCAATGTGTTCAACTTTTTCACAAATTTGACATTTTACTCTGTTATTGTTGTTCCATCTTCCACTTTTGCCGCTACCTCTTTGATTTTGATTTCCTCCCTGATTTTGTCTTTCTTGATTTTCTTGATTTCTACCTTTGGAGGCATAGTTGACTGTATACTCAGTCTGAACTGATTTTCTTTGTCCATTCTTCCTTCATGGGCTAATAGTATGGAGTAAACATACTGCATGTTTGGTAGTTTCTCTTTTGATGATATGACAACCACCACACACTCATATTCTTGATCTAAACCATTCAAAATGGTTAATATCTGCTCTGTTTCAGATACCTTGTGCCCAGCAGTATCAAGAAGATCACAATATGGTTTTATCTTTGATATGCAGTCTCTCATTGACATATTCTCTTTTCTCAGATTTTGTAATTGCTTTTTATAATGCATGATTCTTACTGCAAATTGTGAATTAAAGATTTGCTCAATAGTTGTCCATATTTCATATGATGAATTACAGCCAACTATTTGAGACAATAAATTTGTGCTAATTGATGACAGTAACCAAGATGATAATAGACTGTCTTGCCTTTGATATATGATATACTCCTTGTTGCTTATTAATCTCCCATCTTTGTCTGCAGTCATCTTTGTTGGGACTGAGACTGTGCCATTGATAAAGCTTTCAAGTCCATATCCTCTTACTGTTGTTTCTACCTAAAATTTCCAGAGCAAATAATTGTTTTCATCAAGTTGAGTGGTGTAATTTGGCCTTTGGGTTTGAACAATGACATGGTGGATGATTCAGTTGCAGGTGGTGTTCCATATGCATCAGTCTTGGATGAAGCCGAGGAGGCATCATTTTCCTCAGCCATGATGATGATGATTCACTGAACAGAATGTGAGAAATACAGATTACGGATCTTAAGGCTAGAATTAACACTAAAGGGAGGGTGAATAATGTTTTAAGGAATTACTAATTATTTTTGAGTTTATATTAATTTGAACACAAATGTATGCAATATTCAGACACAGATATGATCACAGAATCAAACACAGATGCAAATATAAAGTAAAAGCAATAAAGGAAAGAACACACCGGATTTTATACTGGTTCGGAGTTACCCTACATCCAGTCCCGCAACACAAGTACGGATTTCCTTTCAAAATCAATTCTTACAATTACACCCTCGATTTCTAGGCCACGAGGTACACCACTCCAGATTCACAATCCTCTAGGTAAAGATACTTGATTTTACGGGCAACAGGTTCACCCAATTGATTTCCTAGGCTACAATCACACCTTCTCTCACTTGATTGATTTTCCAGGCTACAATCACATCTTTTCTCGCTCGATTAATTACTAAGAAGCCTATAACTCTGAATAGCACTGGGATCTTGTTGAGATAGTGATAGAGAATCAAACCAGAGATGATCTAGTTAGATTCAATGGAGATTTTGGCAGAGTAATAGTAAAAATGTATATAAAGAAATATGGAAGAAGAAGAGAAGTGAAATCAGAAAATTATGAATATAAATTCGTTTAAAACATCCCCTATTTATAGTAGAACAACATCCATGTCCATTTGGGAAAGGATATGATGAATAGACACTTCTTTTGAAATTCAAACTTTTGAAATAAACTGTCATCATGTCGACATGGGTACTTAGGGTTTGTCGACATGCCTAAGGTATTTTTGATAATTTGTTTTTCTTTTGAAAATAACTTCTATCTTATATTAAAACTATTTTAAACTTTATAAATATACTATAGTTAAAATACATAAATAAGTATAGAGAATAATATTTTGGTATATATAAAATTTTACTATAATTTCATATTTAAATCTTAAATATAAATATTAAAAGTTAAGTACATTATAATTAAAGATAGTTCAAAACCAAGGATAATTTTGATATTGAAAATAAAGATTATTTTGAGGCTAAAAATATTTAAAACCAGGATAGATGTTTTTGATTTAAAAAGGAAGATTTTGAAATCATTTTGAAAACAAGATATAATTTTGTAAAATATTTGAATAAAAGTTAGTGGATACAAAACGATGTTCCACTAAATTTTTCATAGGTTCCATCCTACTTAGGTTTCCATCCCTTTAACAGGCTTGAAGTGGATTCCATTCCACGAATAAAATGAATTTTAAGATGTTAGTGCTTTTCTAGGAGTTTTAACATAATTCTAGACTCGATACTTGTCTTGTACTATTGAAATCGTGAACTCTTGATATCTTGATACTCATGAGTCTTGAATCTTGATGTCTTCAATCTTGAGTCTCTATACTGTACAGTCTTCATTCTCAGTACCTGCATGTTTATATCATGCATATACATATATATATCTAAAATATAATGTTAGTATTTATATTTTATAACAAGTCCTAAGGTTGTTGTCATCAAAACCATTCTTTTCAAGGACTAACAGTCTCTCCTTTTTTTATGATGACAACCTTTGTTTATAAAATATTACTTCTATCCTAATAACTCCCCCTAAAACTAATAACTCCCCCTTAATTTATGCCTAACTATCCTATTTTATACTTCTCCCCCTTTGTCATCAACAAAAACAAACTAACTCCAAACTATATAACTCCCCCTTAATCTTGTACTAAAGTACCTGCATTAAAATATACAGTGGAGTATATAGTATATAAATTAAGATATAATTATACTTATATGCATGATAACTAATCAAAGATCATATAAATATCGATGTATATTTATACAGATTATGTTTTGCATACCAATTATCAATCCATACCAAGTCAAATCAAATCCAATCAAATCAATCCAAGCAATCAATTCAAATCAAATAAAACAATCAAATCAAACATTACGAGGAACTTCCACCCATCCTTCTTCTCCAAATATTGGATCTGCTTTAATGGCATCCCAATTTTCATTGTCATTGGTGAGAGAGACTGAAGGATGTGCTTCATTATCATCTTTGTGCAGGGAGGAAATCATCCATCGAATTGCATCGAAATGCTTTTCTTGTTCCTTGATCATCTGCATTTGACTTAACTCTAAGTGTCGCTGATTACGGAGAATGAAAGAAAGAATGTTCTTGAAAGAATTAAGAGTTTCTTCAAGATTCTCAATCAAATTATGAATTGGATTGGCTATTTTTGAATTTGTGAGAAGAAATATAGATAGAGTAGATAAGAAATGATTTTGAGTGATGAATTCTAGAAGAAATATGTATTTATAGATGTAGGAATTCGTTTGAAATGAATAGACACAAGGTAGTTATTCAAATTTCAAATTTAAAATGAGAAGTCATTTCTGACCAGTACTTGTCGACATGGTGTGTGGGGGGTTGTCGACAGGGGTCAGTTCATTTTGATGACTCATTTTGATTTTGTGAATAATTATATATATGTATATATTTATATAACATACAAACATTTATTCTGGAGATAAGATAAGCTAGATAATAGAAAAGTAATTCAATTTCATTTCATAATAGAATGATACAACGATTAAACATTAAGAACTACACGAACATTCAAATCAAATCATACTAAAATAATACAATATGATATGAAAAGGTAGAGCTAGTTAGATGATGACGAAGATGAAGATAATCCAAGTTTCTTGCTAACTTTGGAGAAAAACTTGTTCATCTTGGATGACATTTTATCCAATTTCTTACTAATGGACCGTTTAAGAATTCGTTGATTTTCAACAATAGTCTTTTGATTTTTGAGTAAGGTTTTGTTGGTTGGATTAGAGGAATAATCAATACTTTCCAAGGATGTTTCACCTTCTTCTTCTTCTTCTATTTCCATTTCATCCCCTTCTTCTTCTTCTTCCTCCTCCTCTTCCATCTTTTCATGAGCCAAACGCTCTTCCTTTTTGGCAAGAGTCTCATATGGTTGAAAAATATATGGAATTTTCATAAGAGAAATGTTTGAGTGATTAAAAAATTTTCTTGAAACAAATTCTTCTCCTTTGAAATCTACTCCAAAATAATTAAAAATCTGAGTGAGATAGATTCCATGATATAAAGTATTTTCTCCCATTTCAAGATTTTTGGAACGAAGTTCATCCAAAATAACTTGTGCCCAATTAATATCATAATTTCCAAAAATAGCAAAAGGTGATTTGCAAACTTTTGAAGTTGAATTGTTAAAACTTCCCGATCTTGGGGTCAAAGTATGTTGTAAAAGAAGATTAACAATTCTTGCTTTTGGTTGAAAATTTTGATTTTTGAATTCAAAGTTTTCATCTCCTTCAAAAATGTGATGAAATGTCTCACGATCATTTTCATCGATTTTAAAACTAGAAAGATCCATTTTCGTGCTTTTGCAATTGAGAATGGTACCCAAAATATCACAATTTAAAATGATTCTAGTGCCTTTGACACTACTCCAAATTTCATCATCATTTTCATTATAAAATCCACGGTTGAGATTTGCATAGAAAATTTTAACAAAATTTGGATAACAAACAAAATCATTTTGTGAAGCATCAACAAGACTAAGAATTTGGTTGTTTGCAAAAAGTGAATCAATTTCATAAGAAGAGAAATCTTGAAATATAGCAAACTTTCCGGGATGGACTTTTCCATAGTTAGCATAGTTGACATATGCTTTTATAGCCTCCGGATCATTGAAGAGTTGCTCTTTCATGTTTCTGGAAAGTCTCATTGTGGAGGGATTGCTTGAAGAAGCCATTAGAGTAGAGAGTATAGAGCTTGAAATTTTTAAATAAGAGTTCGAATTAAAAAATGAAAGTGAAAAGTTGTGATATGAGATAGTAAATAAATAGATTCTCAAAGGACAGATTCTCTAGTCAAAAGATGACTTTTCAGAGTCTTGAATGAAGTGAAAAGATGGAGGGATATTCAAACATTTGAATTCAAATTTGAATTTCAAATTTCTGTACCATTGTCGACAACATGGGGGGGACCATGTCGACATGTGTCTCTAAATTTTCATGATTTATTTCATTTAAGTATTCTAATATATATATATATATATATATATTTATTATTTTTAATGACTATATATATCTGAAATTATAGTATATTGCATAAAATATTATGATACTATTTTTTTAAAATAAAAATAATAAAATAATAATAAATATAATAAAATAATACTAAAAATTTAAAATTCAAACGACACACCAATTCAAAATCAATCAATCAATCATTCAATCCTAAGCATGCAATTTCAACCAATGTATTGTAAACGTGTACCTTTTTCTGAGTCCGTTTTTCTGAATTCATCGGAGTCGTGAACTGCCGTGAAACACATATTTGAATTATCTGTCTTCTGATCATCATCGCTCGAGGATGAGTCTGAGTCATCTAGAGTGGCGGTAAATGCACGTTTTCGTTTCTTTGCGGAATCATTGTTTATATGAAGATTTTGCTTATCTGGATGCGAACGGTCTCTTTTGATATGGCTTGATTCATCACAGTTGAAACATTTGATATAGTTTGACACTACATTCTGATCACCAGAGTTTTTATAGTTGTTTCTCTTGAGATTATTCATCTTTCTGTATTTCAGGAATTTCCGAAAGTTCTTGGTCATAAAAGCTATCTCTTCATCATTATCGCTGTTTGAGTCTGATCCATCGGTCAATGCATTGAATGCAATTGATTTCTTTTCAGATGCTTTGCTTTCTCTTCTCCCAATCATTTGAACTTCAAACGACATTAGATTTCCAATTAATTCTTCTATCTTTAAGGTACTGATGTCATTTGCCTCTTCAATCGCAAGTGTCTTTTGATCTCATTCTAGAGTAAGAGAATTCAAGATTTTTCTGACTTGATCTTCTTCCGAAAATATCTTTCCCAAGGATATTAGAGAATGCACAATATCCTGAAATCTACTATACATATCTGGAATAGACTCATTAGGATTCATTTTAAATAATTGAAACTGATTTGTGAGCATGGAAATTTTGGTCTGTTTACTTTGCTTGTTCCTTCATGAGTAACTTGCAAAGTTTTCCAGATTTCATATGCAGACTTACAAACTGACACTCTATTAAATTTATTCCTATCAAGTGAACAAAATAGAATATTCATAACTTTAGAGTTATTTTGTGCGACTGTCTTTTGCTCAGCAGTCCACTGTGCAAAATCAGTCGTGGGTTCAAAATATTCAGTCTATGTGATATTCCAAGTGTCAGTCCTACTGATTGTAAATATATTTTCATCCTACATGCCCAATATGCATAGTTACTGCCATTAAAAAGTGGCGGTCTGGCAGTAGACTAACCTTCTACAAATGAACTAGTGTTGGTAGTAACAACAGTACTAGTGTTGGTAGCCATTTTGAAATTTTTCAAAATTCAGATTATGAAACTTTGAAAATCTTGCTTTGATACCAAATGTGAGAAATGCGGATTACGTATCTTAAGGCTAGAATTAACACTAGAGGAGGGTGAATAGTGTTTTAAGGAATTACTAAATCTTTTTGAGTTTATATTAATTTGAACACAAATGTATGCAATATTCAGACACAGATATGATCACAGAATCAAACACAGATGCAAATATAAAGTAAAAGCAATAAAGGAAAGAACACACCGGATTTTATACTGGTTCGGAGTTACCCTACATCCAGTCCCGCAACACAAGTACGGATTTCCTTTCAAAATCAATTCTTACAATTACACCCTCGATTTCAAGGCCACGAGGTACACCACTCCAGATTCACAATCCTCTGGGTAGAGATACTTGATTTTACGGGCAACAAGTTCACCCAATTGATTTCCTAGGCTACAATCACACCTTCTCTCACTTGATTGATTTTCCAGGCTACAATCACACCTTTTCTCACTCGATTGATTACAAAGAAGCCTATAACTCTGAATAGCACTGGGATCTTGTTGAGATAGTGATAGAGAATCAAACCAAAGATGATCTAGTTAGATTCAATGGAAATTTCGGTAGAGTAATAGTAAAAATGTATATAAAGAAATGTGGAAGAAGAAGAGAAGTGAACTCAGAAAATTATAAATATAAATTCATTTAAAACATCCCTTATTTATAGTAGAACAACAGCCATGTCCATTCGGGAAAGGATATGACGAATAGACACTTCTTTTGAAATTTAAACTTTTGAAATAAACTGTCATCATGTCGACATGGGTACTTAGGGGTTGTCGACATGCCTAAGGTATTTTTGATAATTTGTTTTTCTTTTGAAAATAACTTCTATCTTATATTAAAACTATTTAAAACTTTATTAATATACTATAGTTAAAATACATAAATAAGTATAGAGAATAATATTTTGGTATATATAAAATTTTACTATAATTTCATATTTAAATCTTAAATATAAATATTAAAAGTTAAGTACATTATAATTAAAGATAGTTTAAGACCAAGGATAATTTTGACATTGAAAATAAAGATTATTTTGAGGCCAAAAGTATTTAAAACCAGGATATATGTTTTTGATTTAAAAAGGAAGATTTTGAAATCCTTTTGAAAACAAGATATAATTTTGTAAAATATTTGAATAAAAGTTAGTGGATACAAAACGATGTTCCACTAGATTTTGGCAGGGCACTATAGCCGTTAGGCGATCTGCTCTGATACCATGATAGAAATGTTGTATTTATTTCACTGATAATTCCATTACATTTGAATGATACATAAGCTCTGCTATTTATATTGTTTTCGGCAGTACAAATCATACAAGGTTTATATATTGGGCTTTATTGTATCTTGGGCTTCACAACATCTTGTACCCGTATTGCTTTACTTGTATTGCTGAGATAAATTTGACCGCTTTAGTATCCTTTAACATTGTATAAGCTATGTAGCATATATACATCTTTTCCCCCACTAAAAACCATCCAAAATAAATAAAAGTTAAAAACACCATCTATTAAATTTCACCCTCCTATATGTATCTAACAATGTGTTATCAAAGCAGAAGCTAGGTAATCTATACACTGCATATATATATATATATATATATATATAGATAGACAGACAGGCGTATATACCACAGGATACAGATTAAAACAACATGAATTCTACCCAAAAAATGTTTAAAAGTTCGGGTGTAGCTCAGGTGTTTGGCTATGAAGGATTGCCACTGCAACAGAGAAACACTGCAAATCTGAAAGAGATGGTGATTTGAAGTTTACTTGATACATGCCTTCGCCTTTTTTCGTCATTGTCAGAGTTGGTTCTCCATTCCGTTTACCCTGTAACATCATAAAATGTTGCAAACTGTGATTTAGATTCTTGGTTTTGAAACATTCTTACACTTACTATACATGTACTAAGCAGTTTTAAGTAATATATATTACACTATAACAAAAATAAATTTCTAGCTTTAAAAAACACTCTTAAAGGCTGTTTGACAACAGCTTTAACTTCTTGACTCAAAAGTAGCAGATTATTACAAGCAATAAATACTTATTTATGACTTGTTTACTTGTTTTGAGTTTTAAAACTAAATTTTATCACATTTCTAACTCATCTATTCATACACTTGTACTTTTTTTTTGTTTACTCAAAACTACTTATAAGTTACTATTTCAAAACTACTTTTAGGATGATCAAAAATAAGTTGTTAAATTTATATAACAAATAAAAGAAAGAAGAAAGGAAACACACCTCCAGAAACAAACAAACTGAGTTATGCTCTTCTTGGAACAATTTTTCAGAGCTGGCAATTTTTTTATGATAAACATCTAATGGGCATCCAGTATCCCAACCGCCACAATCACAACCTCCGCATTTCGACTTCCATCTTTGAAGAAGACTTGATGGAGCAAGCTTACTATTTATCGGTGCAGTGTGAAACGAGTTTGGAATTAAAACATCTATGCTCTTCGTTATATCCCTGAAGCTTCTCTTTGAGTTTCCATTGTCTGTTACTTGAGCTTTTTCAAGAAACTTAAGTCCCCAACCTCCCTTAGTTACTTCTTTATTGCTGCTATATAATTGTTGATTTTTCACTACTATGGCTGCCAGTTCAAGATTCGATGAAAAATCTTCTACTGTTAAATCATGCTTATCATCCATTATATGATTGATAATATCATCTAACTTATGTTTATGAGTGGATGCATTGCTATATCTTTTTAAATCCTTAGTTTGAGAAAGGAATGAATTTCTTGTTTCCTTTGTGTAATCTTCATAAGAACCAAAGAGAACAAAATCGGTCTGAACGAGTTTAGACATGCCAGAGTTTAAAATGATTGAACTTGATACCTTCATTTTTCCAACAATGCTTGATGCATTCTTCAGCTCTCTTCTGTGGTTTACTGAACTAAAGAAGTACAGGTAGTCGAATGACTTATCAATTGAAGGGTCTTTTTTCTGAAGATTTGCTACATATATAATATCAAGATCATGCTCTAATGAGAATACGAAATACGGCATTCCATTTTTCCAAGCAAAAGAAATGACACCACCGCTAGAACTTAACAAAGAATCTTTCTTTGTTTCAGAAATATCGATCTTCGATGATTTCTTCGTAAGTTCAGGAGTTGTATCAATAAGATAGTCATCCACGTTGCTTATCTTTCTCGATCCTTTACGATTATTCTGAATTTCGAAAGAGAAGCCCGATGACTTTAGGCACATTGGCTGCTTATACAAGGGTGCTGATCCATAAACAATATTTAGATATTCAGATTTGTTACCTATAGGGCACACGCATCTATCATTTCCCTGTTTAAAATCCAGTACGGTAGGTAATTTTTTGCTTGTTTTCTTATGCTCCGCTTTCATATCTTCTGCATCTGCTTTTTTATTCCAAGGCTCAGTAACATTCTTCGAATATCGAATTTCCATTTATTTTTTCCAATACAATTATTTAACCATGCATGAAATTTATGTATCAGAACATCACACCATAGGTATCATACTGCAAAATCGTATACATTTATACAGTGCTAAATTTCTTCGAAAGAAGGCAACAGAGAAATGAAACTAGAAGTGCTAAACTTAATGACATTTCAATAAACCATAATCTGAAACAGTGAATATGGTACAATATTTTGAAAGATTGTGCCAGTAAAACAAGATTTGTCCACAACATAACAAAAAAGAAAGGATTGTTCAGAAATCAGATTATTGTTTTGTTTATTTCTACTATTTACACAAGAGTACTTACAATGAAAAAATCACATGAAAAGATACCTATAACATGTTAGTAGTAATAATGGTTTACAATGTCTGATTAAATTACTAAACTATGAATCCATGTGGTTTTGAAAGTTAATATAATAATTTGATTTTTATAACCCCAAATATTGATACACCTTGTATTATGATTCCTAAATGACATGATCCACGCATAATCAACACTGGTAGTGATAAATAATATGAAATTATAGCGAGGATTCAATGAATCACTCTGCAGATTAAATTAAATATAAAAAACCACACACAAATTCAATAATTTGATATGTTACCAGAAACAAATAGCAAATAATAGTTTAATTTGCACAATGCATAAGGTATTCATAAAAGAAGAGCATGCCTAAACAATACATGTAACTATACATGAGATTCAGAAAGAGTATTTACCTACAAGTCTTAACTTAAAAGCAAAAAAAATTCAAATGTTCTAATGTATAAGCAAAAAATATCCAATAAAGATGGCTAATATCCTTATAAAAAAATTGATGATGCCATTGTAATCCCACCTTGATTTCCATCTTTTGCATTGCAAAAGAAACATAGCCATTCAAAGAAACAATATGAACATACTAAAAAAAGCCGATATTTTCTTTAGTTGCATCTAACGAATACATCATATTACATGGAGAATAACAAAATCCAAAAAATCATATAGTAAAGCAAATACTCACTTCTACGATCAATAGAATCGCAAGCTTCTTCGCTCCAAACAATACTTTTAACTTCAATGCCTTTTGCAGTAATGGACAGCCATTCTCATTTAAATTGCTCCAAACCCATGAACCGAAAATTCAAAATTTTAATGGAGAACATTAATTAAGATGCTATAGTTATTATACAAAGTAGCGGATTTAAGTTTTTTTGTATTTATCAAAAAAAAAAAGAAACCGCAACCCTCAAAAAGAACTAATAATGCCACGGTTACTGAAGCTGAAAAAGGCAAATAAATAAATGAGCTGTAACCAACAAACCGGTTATATAGAACCGCCGTATCAAAAGAAGAGGAGTAGGGTCATAGAGAAGCAACGGAAATTATATTATTGATTTGTAAAATGAAGATTGAAGAGCAACTTGTAGATAAAATGAGTCATTTTCTCAAATGTGATTTTGCTCTCTCGTGTTTTGCTCTGTACTTGTTGAGGTAGATTAAGACATGTATATTTAACGCCCCCACTTGTCTTCTTTTCAGACTTTCTGCTCTGATATTACAACAGGATCCTAGGAACATATATTCAACAGCTATCATGTTATTGTAACTGACCCTTCGTATTTTTTTTATAATTATAGGATTTTTTTTTATTTGGCCTCCTTTTTAAACTTATTATCGTAAATAGTCCAGTTTTAAAACTAATATTAAATATAGCCCTGTTTTCTTTTCAAAAGTCGTCGGTGTAAATTTTTTTTTTAAAAAATAAATACACTGGCTCTATTTCAAAAGTCGCCAGTGTAAATAAATTTTTTTAGAAAAAAACACTGGCGACTTTTCAAAAGTTGCCATGAAGAAAAATACACTGACGACTTTTGAAAAGGAGCCAGTGTATTTTTCAAAATATGGCTATATTCGATATTAGTTTTAAAACCGAGCTATTTGCGATAATAAGTTTAAAACGAGGCCAAATCGAAAAAAAATCCATTTATAGAATTACCTCTTTTACCATGACGGCACTGGATGGATTAAACTGGTTTTGAGAAACTAGTTTGGGCTTCTCCAGTTAAAAACACAACCTAGATCGCGTTCATGTGCGAAACTAAAGGGCCGTGCATTTTTTTGTTGCCAAAAACATATTTGAAAGAGGTATATCATTGATTTGTTATGATAATTGTTTTTGCTACTTTTTTGCTTTGTTATAATTATGTTTAACTGAGTGTATTGCTAAGGGATTTCAGTTACACCATTTTTAATACCATAGAAAAAAAAATAGTAAACGCGATAAAATTTGTGTGCTTTCTAATAACAAAATCATTTCACACGACAATCAACCACCGTGTAAAGTCGTTCTGTACGACGAACAACCGCCGGCCAACACCATTGTCATCAACCACCGAACTATTGTTGTTCGGTGCTTGATCGTCATGGAAAATGGTTTTGATTGGCGGTTGTTCGTCGTGCAAAAAAAGTCAAAAATGATGTTTTTGGTAGTCCCTCGAAAGTCGGATATTAGAAAAGGTATAGTGGAAAGTTTTAAGGTATTTTTTAGAAATGATATTAGGAAAAGGAAAATGAGATGCCCTTAGCAACACACTTAAATGATGTAGTCAAATTAATTTAAATTATTTTTAAATTATGAAATACTAGAAAATTTGCGATAAAAACAGACAAAATTGAATAAATACTAGTACTTCGAAATACAAATACATCGGAATTCACTAGTACAACTAAATTAAAAAAATACAAATACATGCAAATATCACTTAAAGGACAAACTTTGCAGTCCAATTAGTTTCTAGGACACATATCCACATAAATTAATTTCAAGGCCAAAGTCAACAGAATAATTAATTTTAAGGACAAAGTCAGCAGTTCAATTACTTTCAAGGACATAATTTCATAGGTTTTTAGGCCTTAGAAACTAATTATTTTGCATTTTGTCCTTAAGTAATTATTTCAGTTGTGTGTCCTATAAACTAATTGCACTTGCTAAAGAGGTCCTTGTGGCTAATTTCCACTATATTTACACTATAAATAGAATGGAAAGACGGATGGGTAGGCAGAGACACGAGTCATCATAGATTGTTGGTATTTGATTGTGTGTTACGAACATTTGATCTCTAACCTCATTCAATTTCGGGCGTCATCATCGTCCAAAAAAGTTAATATTTCATCGTTCTCTTGTACCTTACGAAGTGATAATACTTCAAAAAGTTGAATTTCTTTAACTTATTCATACGAGTAGCTATAGACTTAAAGTTTAAAGACAAACCAATTGATTCTACATGGTATATCGTTGAATTTGGACTTGAACTAGTGGTTGAGCTATATGTTTCAGAACGAGATTTCTTTAACTTTCTTTTATGCATCATGTCGACAATCTCGTTTATCTTCTCATTGGTCTTAGTTCAACGCATTCTGCTCGCCCCACTACAACCTTTAGACGTAGAAGCTGAGCTACGCTCTCGCTTTGGCAGGTTGGAAGTACTTTGAAACCGCGACGGTTGTGATGGTTGCGTGTTGAGGTATTCCAACGGAGTGTAAAATGCATCATACAGCAATGTTTGATCGAATGCAGCATTGGTAGTGTTGACTAATATTTTAGGCAACATCGGAATTACGACTAAAAGTCAATATTAACAAAAGTTACTTGCTAAACCTTGATTTAAAATGTGAAATTAGGATATAAAAGTATGTAAAAATGTACGAAATGCAAGATTTAGAGTGGTTCGGTCTAGATTGATCTACGTCAACTATGAGGAATTTCTTATTACTTCTCTTACAACAGCTTGGATTACATGAGATAATAATAAGAAAACAGATGCTTCAAAGCTTGTGCTGTTTGACCTTCATGAAAATGTATGTCTTTATGCATTTATAGCCATTAACATTTGAGTTGAATGATTGAGATTACACGGTTGAGCTACTGAAATCACGCCGGGCCATTGATCGTGTCACTCAGCTTGACGCGTAACAACTAGAGTGTTAACTGAAGTATATAGTTGAGATGATTACAACCTGGCCGACTATACTTTGAGCATGCATTAGCCAGGGTGGATGACAAGTTATCAGGTAGTGGTTGTACAAGGGTGCTTTGTCAAGGTGGCAACTAAAAACATGGAGAGATTACTGTATAGTGGCGCTTTTGTCAGGTGAACAATATCATTTGTACTAGCCTTTTCAGAGGAACAATGCATGCAAATATTCTTTTGGCACTGACAATGTGGCGCTAGTGCCCAAAGCCCATCATATTAAGTCAAAGGAACTTCGAGGATGCATGCGGTTGGTGTTGAAGACGAACAGGGGACCTGGCCGGAGATCGAGTTGATGGCCAAGCTAGTCGATTGTACAAAGGCTCTACGCATGTTGCGACACTACCTATTGCCTTGCCCGCTGATGTCTTTCCGAACATTGTTTGTCTCTTATATATGCTGGAGCTAGGCAAACTGACTGTTGAGTAAACTTAGTCGCTTGAGCTGGATGTAGGTCATGTGACATAGGAGAGCCGATGTGCCTAGCCTCGAAAACCCGTGGGGGGGGGGGCGGAGATGTGATGTTGACATTATGCGAGCCAATCTTGCGAGAGAAAAAAAGTGCTTAAACTTTAAATACTGAATATAGCACCAATTGTACTAAATCTACATATATTTTTCCTTATCAATTAGTATTGGGGAAGAAATGAAACTTCCAATATTTATCTGATGAGACATGCGAAACAAAAGAAATAATCTCCACGGTGCGAATTGCAGTGGCCAGCCTACTTCATACTTATGAGAAAATTGAGCAACAGTTTGTCTCCCAAGCTCGTGCCTATGAGCGGACGCGGGCTTGTCACTTATGCATTTACTATCGCATTTAATGCTACTGCACATGGCATTGTGCCATGGTGATTTACTTTACCAAATGTTGCAAAGATGATTTATCTTTTCGATGTGTGATTCAATATTGTTACTGTTGGAACCTAGACAGTTTAGATTGTTTTCCATGCGGCCGATCCAACGGTTCAAGTTGTTTACCACTGCCTATAAAGGTGTCACATCTCCTTCTTCTCACTTTTTCCCAAGCTACTGTAGTTTCACCATTAAAAAAGAAAGAACGAGCACTCCTTGTCTTCTTCGTCTCTATTTAGCAACTATCAACTTCAATCATCATTGAGTATTTTTGGCCTTGATTCGTTTTGCTTTTCATCGCACTTTGTACCTATTGTCATGTAGAACATTCGATTACTCTTGGATTTTTGTCTATTTCATAATGATTTCATGCCTATTGCTTTTGCTTTCCTTTTCATTTTAATGCTATGACCTACATTTCATTTTTTTACTAATGTCGTGTTAACTTGAATGTGTTGTTGCTTTGATGAACTTTCTGATAAACTTCCATCATACATGGTGTCGAAAGATTGTCATTGTAGCATCAATGATAGTCATTTGACATCAAATGCTAGAAAAACCACACGTGACTTTGAGCTGTCGATATTACTAAACCACCCTCTCTTTAATTAAAGTAGGAAGATAGCACAAAAAGCCACGGCCCATTACTACCCGGCTCGCTTGGGTGAGCATAAGATTTCAAAGGGGCATCATTGGTACGTGCTTGGACATAAAGTTATTAACGAGAAAATTCGCTAACCCCAAAAGTGTGGTGAAATAGTGTAAATTCAAAGAGAGGCCTTGTCAAGGCTTGTCGAAGTCATCAAGTCGAAGAGAGTTTCTACAAATTTCCTTAGTGTTGTCATCGAGATCGAAGTCATATGAGCTTATATAAGTTTGTAGTCGAAGTCAGAGATTCTATTAGGGCTCACGTTCGAAGTCAAGTATGAAAGTCTACGGGGTGGATCGTGTAGTGTATATGCAAGTATATGTGACAAAATATATGATGCAACTAAAATTATATTATTCTAAGTAAATATAGAATAAGCACACCAGAATTTTATACTGGTTCGGACCTCACGTTCTACGTCCATTCCCGAAGCTCCCCTCCGGAATTCGACTATCAAAAACCCTCGCTTCGCCCGGAAGAATATGCTTGGTTACAATGAGTTGTTCTTGTCAAATGTGTGTTCTAATATAACACGGATGTTGACTAATTAGTACAATTGCTTCCAATATATTTCTAAGGAATATTGTCTATGAAGAACTGAGTATATGGAAGAGTGAATACAAGTAAAGATTGCTAGAGTGCAGAGATCAAGAATATAGAATAGAGTATAGAATTAGAAAGCGTAAGTAAGTGAAGTAAGTTTGTTCTCTTGATTCTTAATGCTATATATAGTTATAGATATGTATCTTGAGTAGTTACATCCATTAATGAATCCTCTAAGGTTGCTTCTGTTGATGGTGAAGAGTTGTGGTGAAGAGAAGAGGAGATGTCCATTCACATGTGGCAGTTGCAGTTCATTTCTGAAGTTCGAGTTTGAATTCAGATGTCTGGTATTTGTTTCAGACGTCTGATACTATATATTTTTTGAATATAGTAGAGGATCAGATGTCTGAGTGCTATTACCAGACGTCTGGTTTAGCCTGTTTGTTGTTCCAGAGAACTATTTCAGACGTCTAGCTTGTGCACCCAGACGTTTGATATGGTGCATGTCAGTTTTTATGCATCCTTTCTTTTACTTCCTTGTACCTATCGACTTGTAGTCTCTTGTAGTGTCCTTTGAGCCTCGTTCTTGTCTTTCTAGTGATATTGTTCTAGCAAGTACCTGTATATATAAATATATGTATATTCGATTTCCATTGTATAGTTGTTGTCATCGAAACCGTAGATTGGATTTCCTAACAAAGTATGTATGCAAGTACCAGTTCAAAGTCAGATATGCTATGCTGGAATAAGTTCGAAGTCCTATAGCTATGCAAGTCACAGATTCAAAGACAGATATGCTATGAAAATCACAAAGTTCAAACAGTCAATATGCGAAGTTAAAAGATCACTCATTGACAGGTTCGAATTGAATCAATATACTATGCTATGTACTTGTTTAATTTCCAAATGCTTATGTGTACAAGGTTCCAATAATACAATAGGCTCTACAAATCCCCAAATCAATTTGGGTTTACAAAGTTGAAAAGGTAAGAAATGAGATGAGAGAATTCGTCCTCCAAAATGGCACCCTTAGGTCCATATTTATAGGGGTTGGACGATTTCAACATCTTCGGCATCCTTCAGTATGGACTTCACCGGCAGCATTGGCAATGATTTCGACGACCCATAAAGTGGTTAGTCGAAGACAGCACTATAGCATTGATATAGTAAAGCATTGGTTCAAGATGGCTTTATCCAATATATTATTAGTGTCCTTGATGACTTCGTGGGTATTGATGGTGTCCTTCATTAACTCTGCTTTGCTCGGATAAGCGACGTCTTCGACATGCTTGTTTAAGGATGATGTGTGATGTGATCAGTAACGAAGTGCGTCATAGCTTTATGTTCCTTTGACATATTTGTAAATTAATACTTTCTACATACTTGTGAGGTATGGTGTCATCTTAATGTCATGTTGATGACCTTCAAGGTTATTGTCAGTAAGCCATCTTTGATCATAATAAGTGAGTGGAAGATCTAGTACATCGAGGGTGATATGTCTTCGAAGTGATGACATGGTGAATGAAGTGCGGCTCCTTATCATGAAAGGCGACGTGTATAGAACTTAGCATCAATGAAATGCGTTAAAATCACTTCGGCACTCATTGATGGCTTACAAAATGGGTTGCAATTTATCCCTTCGCCTACTTGGTCATATGCAACATTGTATATACTCCTATATTGATGCAGCGCAGTATCATATCTCTTCGACGCTGATCCATAAGTGCCTTAATGGTTTCATGTCTTCGACAATAGCTATGGCATGTGATGTGACTGAGAAGCAATTACTAATATCGGTATTGTCACCTCGACAATACTGATGGCTTACGAAGTCGTGGCACATCAAACCTCTTCGATGAGAATTGTAGTAGTAACAGTTACCCCCTAGTGTAGAGGAGCCATTGACTTTTCAAGTCAATAGTGTTGGGGTCATCTATTTCTCGCCTTTTGGTCTTCTCGTGCTTGTTTTATACGTTAATTTGAATCCAATCCAGCGGCTCTAATTTGCTTACTTTCTGCTATAAATATACATGCCTTTCTTTCTTCTTTCTCCTACAATTCAAAAACTTGAACAAGAATCAAGCTTTCAATAATTAGATGCAAACTCAAGTCCTTTAGTAGCGATCTTCTGCACCCAGGTACAACTTTCATCTAATAAATTCCTACGTTAGTTTGCATGAATTTTATGTTAAAACTGCGACTAGGGTTTACCTCAGATTTCGTTACTTTTAGAATCGAGAATCGTATCTGATCGTTTAACTCGATTAATCCAAATTTCGCTGTTGATTGTGATTGTTAATCTCCCATAATGTTGGATTAATTGTTTAATGGCATTGATTTAATCATTTGGGGATATTCTATTTCGAAATGGGTAGCATATCAAACCCGAACCAATTACTATTAGCCCTGTGTTGGTATCGACGCTCACGAAGTCACCTAGAGGCTTAATATTGAGCTAACCAGTAACACAAGTTTTTTTTGAGTCGTGGATATGTTTTAATACTATTTGACACTGGTATGAGAATTGGTATACTAAGTTTATTAATAACAAAGGTGACCTCGACATTAGCTTTTATCATATTAACATTGATCATTCTCGATGACGTTTTGCCTTTCAAAGTTAATAGAACCTTATGTTTCTTGTTATCTTGGCAGCTAAAAGTTTCTGATTGTAAGTAATCAGAGTGAAGCTTATTGACACACTCAAAGTCATAGTATTACTGTTAAGTAATATCATAGATAGTACTGTAAGTAACTCGAAGTCATAAACTTGTCTCAAGAAACTCGAAGTCATAGAAAGAAAAGAAGGCATCTAGGTTGATTAAGCATGACGCTAATTGTGCGATAGTTAATAACACTCTTTGTTAATTAATTAAGGTCAATAGCGCTGAAGCCACTTCGCATCTCATCGACTAAGTCGTATGGCTACCCTTAATTGAAAACTTAGAAGTCATCGACAATAAGCATTCTAGTTTACCTCATTGACATTCTTATTAATATTCGTATCGACAATACTCTTTCGACGTTTGTCTTCAAGCGCAGTTCAATGGCCAAAGCCGTTCTATTTCTCTTTACTTTTTCATACTCACTTTTAACATTGCAAGTGGAGCCCTATATGACATCAACACTCTCGGCACCATTGTTTTTATCATGTTATAAAATTGTTTAACTAATTATCATGTTTTCAGTTCGCGTCGCCATTATCTATCAATGTCGATGACCCTACTACTTCGGCATTAGTTATGGTTGTAGAGCTTGTTAGTATTTTAGCATAAGTTTATGACATTATTGACGTGAGTTTATAGATGCTCATAACTTTACTACTTGTTACCGACCTTAATATCTCAAATAAAGCTTACTCATGGCATTGCTATCTTAACATGTTACAAACACAACATCAGTTTATTAATTGCTTATTTGTTAATGTCGATAATCTCAGTTCTTTTGGCACTAACTTATAGGATTCACCATTGTTTTATGATTAATATATACCCTATCACCCCGGTAGTAAATAGATTACTTAAGAAACAATTTTAGATTTATTAGAACATTTATATGATATGAATCATGATAATCTCTTAAGTTTAGAATAATATCACCATATAGAAAAATGAAAGGCCAACAATCCAACAAGAAGCTCACAAAGAAAGCTTGTAAAGAGACCAAACCTTCTCCTTCAGCTAGTAAGAAGGGAGACATTATTTCAAATCCATCGTTCATTACCACCTAAGCTGAAGTGGATTCCATTCTTCAACAATTCGGAATTACTAGGGTCGAAGCCATTCCCGCTGGCCCTACAAACAACATTTATAACCCACCGCATGGGTACTTTCCTTTTTCTGCTATTCATATCCGACACATTGGCTATCTTCCTTTTCCAGGCTTCCTCTTAAGATACTTGGAGCACCTGAATATAGCATAGATGCAGTTTTGCCTGACGCTTATACGTACCTGACTTGCCCGGAGGTCCTAGCTCGGGAAGCTGGACTCCCATCTCTTAAGGCTGAAATTCTTCATTACATAGCTGGTCTTGCAAAGGAGAGTGATCAACTAGGCCATTAACTGTACCGAATTCATCCCCACCCAAAAATCTTGATCTTTGAGAGTGTTAATAAGGCGAGGGTATGAGAGAATCAATTTTTCTTCGTCAAATGATTCTCTAATATTAGAAGGACATTTTCTGCCGCCAATAAGTCTCTTATCCTTGGTTATCCCTATTTGATTATTAATCTTTATTGATGGATGTTCCTTTTCAGATCCCGCTTTCAAGAGTCTAAAATCCGAAGATCAAAAGACCATAGACTCCCTAATCCATCTAGCTGAGAATAGGAGAAATAAACTCATGCTGCTAACTCCATCGAAACTCCTCCAAATTCTATCTTAGACCAACACAAGATTCTAGGGGAGCTACCAATGGTTAAACATAATTCTCATGGAAAAAGATCGTTAGTGATGGGCAAACCATACGTTGTCACCTCTAACTCTCCAATTTAGTTGGATTCTGTTGGTAAGTTTTAATATGGTTAGGAATGAAATTCTTGATACTACTGGTTTATTGACTTCTCCATTTATTTTAGGCTTGTCTACTCTTGTCGTTGCCCTTAAGGAAACAAGAGTTAAAGACAACCTTTCTAAAAAGAGAAAGAGCAAAGATTTTTTAGTTTCAACTCCAACCCAACCAATTAAATCTATTTCTTTTAAAGACTTAATTGCCTAAGCCATTGAAGAAATAAGCGATAATGCTCTTAACGACATTTCTTCTCCTTCCCAAGACAAAAGGTCCAAACTTGCAGGTGAATTTACCCCGTTGTCATAGATGAGAAGGAGCATGTAAATATTAATCCAAGTCCTAGAGCAATAGGTTTGGACAAAGCTCCAAAGAAGCCCAAAAAGGCTCAGACCGAGACATACATGTGAGATACACATGAGATAAGTGGCTATGAATCCTAAATTAAGCAATCCAGTCCCACGGCTATAAATTTCATAAATTAAGCAAAGGGCAAGCACTTGCAAATGAGAATTGACATACATGTGAGATAAGTGGCTTTGTATGGTCTAGTTCAAGACAAAACCCAAAAAACTATCGTTCTTCTTAAACAAAACATACCTCTGAGTGTCTCATACAGGACTTGAGTTGCTCGACTGCGTCTCACAGGCCTCGACTCCGACTCTAGGTGCTCACTTAGGTTGGCTCTGATGCCTCTTATTCCTTTAGTTTCTCTTCGATAGCCTATGATGCATATGTTTCCTCTTGCTTGTCCCTTCGGTCGCCTTTATTTCCTAGCATACTAGAACTCCTTTTTAGGGAACCAGTCAACTTGAGTATCTCTCCCCTCCCTAGGACCCTCCCCTAGGACCCTCCCCTCACCCAATCCTTTAAGGAACACCCCCTGCCCCACTCAACCAAAAAGGGGTTCTGAGGGTTCTAAGAGAGTATCTCCTTTGGGTTTGATTTTCTCCATCAATCGACTATATTAGGATGGGATATGTTCACTCTACGCCTTACACAAGGTTGTCCCTCTACGCGTCCCTACGCCCTCTGCTTTTGGCTTTGATACCAAGCTGTAACGCCCTATCTCTATACCCATACTAACAAAGTATATTACATAGTAATATTGTCTGCTAATACAGAAAATAAGGCTGGATAGAAGTGACCAAGTGTGAATATTCCCTTGGGCTAACACCAATATTTTTTTCCATGAATCATATATGTTGTGTATGGTATCAGCATAAAGCAATAAACACGATGGCTAATGAGAATAGAACAATATATTTTATATTCCATTGTATTATGTAATCCCGTGCTCTCTATGATATATTGTATATTAAATTCAACTTCCGATACAACATACCCCAAAATTCAATGTCAATAAACTACCCCTTAATCTCATAGGTTGCAAACTTCCCGAGGAGTCTTTCTTTTTAGCCTCCTTCATTGTAACGGAACATTGTCCAGTGAATCCTCCTCATGGTTATCTCCTTCTTCGTCTTCCATCGGTCACATGGTCTACGGAGGTTGTGAAGGACTAGGTCTATATTCCTCATGTGAAGGTTGCAAAGATGAACTATCTTTTCAATTTCGACATCTTTGGTATATTTAAGTGGTAGGAGGGATATCATAGTCTGATATTGGTACTTTTATGAGTACAGGAGGATATGGAACAACATTAGGGGGCAGTGCGGGCCGTGATAGCTTGTTCTTCTCCAAAATTGATTGTAAAATCCATTTCACAATAAGGCATTTACCCTTTGATCGCTCTGGTACTTCTTCAAAAAGCTCATCAATCAACTCCATTGTATAGTAAATGTCATCCACCTATAAAAAAAGTAATTACAACATATATAAATTTATTACGCTTAGTTAATCAACTGTGTACATAAAACATTCCACTCAAGAGGAGCTCTAAGCGTGTATGGGCCTGTCACAATGACAACTTCTTTGCCACATAGAACGTAGCGACACGTGATGTTCCAATATAAAGTATTATATTTTTCGTCCGTTAAAGTGAGGTCCCTTTCTTGTTGCATGTGCATATGTTGTTGATTCTATGTGTCAATCACCATATCATACTCCCCAGATGTCATATCAATCCTGTAAAAAAGAGCATTTTCGGCAAATGTTGTCGCATACCAAATTGCTGGATCACTCTATCAGAAAGATGATAAGCTACATCACTCATACAAATGAGTGGAACCCGTGCAGTCCATAAATAACTAAAAAAAGTGCATAAGTTAGGAACCTCTCCAAGCACATGTGGCATGTACAAGATCTATGTCACTGAATTATAGTCAAGTATATCGAAGTATTCCGATAGAAAATAACATCCGTCATGGAGACTTCGCGGCACTCTTGGATCCAACCCACCTAAAAGAGATAGTTACTATGAATTATGGGATCAAAGCTGTGTATGTAACCAGATAATGCTATAAATATATGTAGGAACATATGGCAGAGATACATCCACAGTCGTCCTCTTCATCATTATTCTGCCAACCTAAAGGTACGCCCAACACCATAACTGCGAATGTGTATACACATAAGATTGCAATGTATATTAAGGTACAAAATAAATATTAATGATCAGTATTAATGAAAAAACCTGTAATAAAGTCAAAAACTACCAATAAGCTGGTTCTCTAGCAAAGCAAGCCTCGACAGCTCCGTGTATAGGTAAGCTATAACCGCACTACCCTACGAATACTGTTAGCAAACATCGAAGTCCTTAAGAAAAGAAAGCCATCTGAGCCATATACGAGTTTTCGAATGATTGAAAACTAAACGTAAAGTGATGATATGCAAGATAATGGCTCGAGCGCGTTGCGCAATCTGAATCATTGAGATATCTATTGGAATGTCGTTAGTAAGCTGCTCCCTAAACCAAGTAGTAACAATCATCTCATTACCCCACCTCTATTCATTTGGAGGATATAGCCCTAAGAGTGACTCACATAACTCCATGTAATCTCTGAGCTCGGTGTTGCTCAACGGAGCACCATCTATAGGTAAACTGAGCAAAACAGCAATATTAGCCAACATAATGGTCATCTTCCCAACCCGAAGGTGGAATTTAGATGTTTTGACCTCCATCTATCTACCAAAGCTGTGATAAGATGATCACTCAATTGAGTGTACCCTAATTTCATGATTAGTGAAAAGCAGGCTCGATCTACGAGCTCTAGCACAACGGGATGGATGAAGTGACTTTCTTCAGTTTAAAGGAGTGTCCAATGGTCTCATCTAAAGTAGTGCGCTATCAAAAAACAACAAAGTATAAGCACTGTGTATAACCAACATAGCTATACATTTTCTATTCCAGATGGAAGTATATTGCCTCCATCCACGCAGTGTTGCTCATTCGATGGCCTTTTGGAAGTACAATATGCTACTGTCTATTGGTTTCAGTAACATCTCGGGGGTAATCTACATAAAATTCAACTATTTGCTAAACACAAAATTTATTTCAAATATAACTAAAACTGTCCAACATCTACTTATATAAGGTAAAAGCAACAAAATTTTGAATTCCATTCTCACATAACTGGTTATGCAAGTTCAAAACAATAAATTTAACAAAACTCTGAATTGCAAAAAATTGGAGATTGAGACTAGAAATGAAACTGTTAGAAGCTTCATGTGAAGACGAGCAAGCAATTCTTCAAATTAACAAAGAAATATACGAAATTTGAAAGAAAACCTTAAAGTTGGAAAATATTGGAGGAAAATTTTCGCTTTTGTTATAGTTGGTGAATGGGTAAAATGAATGGAAGGAGAGGATGTTGTCTTGTTTTACAGTAGTAAATCGACATGGCGACTTTTAAAATAGTGCCAACATGCACTTTTTCAAATATCGCCAACTGGCCACTTTCGAGAAGACGCCTATGTATTAACAAAACAAAGACCATACACTATAATATTCACATCCCCCCATATCATACACAATCAAAACCAAAAGATACGATAACTCATTTCAATAATTCACAATGCGATATCATACCTTACCCAATTGCCTTGTCATGAAATACGATATCATACCATATACATATAACGTTCAAAATCAAATAGATGGTTTCATATTCTCATAACATCGACGATTTATAAAACAAATTCACCACTACACAAACAATAGAGTAAACATTCAACAATCGAATATGACCCAATCTAGTTCTTATGACAATAACAAACAATATACGATATTATCACTAAATAAACAATAGATTCCAACGACAAAAGCAATATAAGTTACTTATTAGGATGCCTAATAGCATGATCAAACTTTGCCTCTAAAGGGACATTCGAATGTAAGTAAGAATTGTTTCTCAATAACCGAAGATTATATTTTTCCTACTGTGAAAATTCAACCTACATCTCAAGAGCATACTCAAGCCCCCCATGACACAATAGAGGATCTATCCACTGAAAGAAATTACAGTAGTCATACATTTTAGATATTTCCCTATGCATCACACAACATGGACATCCATAAAACCTACGATCTACATTCTTTTTATTTCTACACATGATCGCATCACTTGCAACTCTGTAGTGACACTATTTCAATGGGGGCTGCTCTTCTGTAACGACCCAGAATTTCAGTCAATTGAAATTAGCATATTTAATTGATTTAGATATTGAAAAGTTGATTTTATAGGTAAATAGTTAAATCGCAAGTATAATGGTTATATGAATATATAGAATTGTTAAAATAATTGGATTCTGAATTTAATGTGAATGGAAATAATTTCTAAAGTTGATTTAAATTCCATTTGAATTGGAATGAAGTTAGCGAATTTTAAATTGATTAAAAAGTGATTAAAACAGAAACTGTGAATTTATATATTAATTTAACAAGTGGAAAATAGACATTCGGCACAATGTCTCAAAATTGGACGAAACCAGTTTCATTGGATCCGTAATAGTATATTATTATGGGATTTCAAATTTCATGTCAATCGGACTTACGGTTTGGTCGTGTGAAGCTGAAACGCATAGAAATTTATTTAAGTAAATTTAATTAAAATAATTCGATTCGAAAAAATATCTTCCAAATACGATGGAATTAGCTTCAGATATATATTCCATTGTGTTCGTAATAGAGGCAAACAATATAAATGTCAGGCGGCACACTTCGTTTGGAGTTCGAAATATTTTCGGATGAATAGTGCGCGAATAATTTTCGATATAAGGACCTCATTTTTACCAAATTGCTCAAACCCTAGGGTTAGAAACCCAGCCGCCACTTCTTAATTCGAAGGCCAGAAATCATCGATTTTCGTTCTTCAATTCCTCTCAATCCATTGAGAATTAATAAAAACTTTCTAAACAAAAACCGTAGAGGGCGACGAGATCTACATAATGAACGGTGGTGGTCGATTATCGTGGCCGCGTTTGTTTTAGAAAGGGGTTTTTATTTGTTAAACTATGTAGTTTAAAAACTGATTTAGTATTAAAATATTTCGGAAAGTTGTTTATTCAAATATTTAATATTAGTTGAAATGAATTAAAATTTTATAATAAGCTTGGTAAATCGATTAGTATTATTTATAGAGGAATTGGAAAATTGGTATCGTTGTTTTTTTAAAAGTGTTTGGATATTTTAAATGATTACTTAAATGTGTTTTGAAAATAATCTATTATTCTTTATACTTATTATTTTATATATGGAATTTAAAGGCAAGTGACTGGGATGTGTTTATAAATACTCTCGAGATTTGTAAACCAAGTTATCTAATGGCGGTGGTTTTGTAAGAGAAATTGTATAATGGAATTCTGGAAACTTAAGAAGTTTCCAAAATGTTTTGGATATGGTAACTTCGAAAATGAATCTGAATTCATAAAAGGAGTTATAAATTGTTAGTTGGAATTTTAAATAAGTCTAATCGGTTTTGGAAATTGCAAAAAGAATTTATAAATAATTCCGGAGGTTTATGAGATAAGTTATGAAATATTTCCTAAGTTTTATATTAAAATGATTTTGGAGAATCTGCCTATAAATATTCTCCTAAGTATTGAAAAGAGGGTTTTGGGAAAATATTTTAAGTGTGAAATGAATTATATAGAAATATTTTTCTAAGTGTTATAAAATTGGATTCATAAATATTTCTAAGTGTTGAAATGGTATAAAAATACCATGTTATGGATAAGTATTTGAAATTGTTTTCAAATGTTGGAATACTGGAAGAGATTTAAGTATATATCTTTGTAAAGGTATTTAAAATAAATGTTTTGAAAGATTTATAATATGGCCTAGTGACTGCTTATGTGTGTAATTTGATAGTTAAATGACCGACTATCAAATCTGGCCAAATTCGTTGATCGTTTCGAAGAGACCGGGATCGGATTTAATTATCCAAAAACCACTTCGATCCGATTTGTGCATTACGAGTGTGATATCTTGAAGATAATGGAGATGGTGATCTTAAAGGAGATTTGGTTTGTTCAGACCCAGAGCAACTTGTATAGATGAATGTTATCATTGCATCATTGCTTGAAAAGCTGTGTTAGCATTCCAAAAATGGATGCTATTCTTAAGGTAATACGTAGCCTCAAGCCTCATCAACCGGGAATGACTAAAACAGGGGAGATGCAGCAGGGCTAAGTGGGTTGCACCCAAGTAGGGTATGTTATCACTTTTCTAGATACCCTCAGATATATTATAATTATGGATATGGTTGTGCATGGAAAAGAGAGCTCTCGATAGGGTTGGAACACCCGGAATGATAACATGTTCGGTACTCTCCAGCAAGGGGTAGGCCGGCCCTGTGTTGGCAGGGATCGTTAGGTACGATCTCGGTACATTTTTCTAGAGGTATACTATAATGGGCGGTACCCCAGTCATTGTATGGAATCCAATATCCATTACGAGCCTGTACGGTTTTAGTTGTATACCAAATATGCTGAAATGTGACATGCAAGCATTTCAGCTATTTTATAGTTTATTTTCTATAGATACTATTATACTATCAGGTGATTTTGATATAAAATGTTTTGGTTATCGTAAGGTAAAAACCCGTCTTATTTATGTGTGGCGTGGTCTTACGAGATACCTTTATTTTCAAGGATTTTGTTAACAGTAATAATTCAAATTGAGTGTGTTTTCTCACGCTAGATTTCCAGACTAACTCGGGTGTTATTTTATTATAATGCTCGGGTCAGACCGAATGCAGATCCAGGTTAGGATGTTATGGCGCTCAGGAGATGAGATGGAGGATTTCATACATATTTCACGTACTCGGTTATTTCCGTAGTTGCTAAACTGTACATTAAGTAGTGGTGAGGACAAGTTATTATAACTGTCCGGATTGATTTGTTGACTGATGTACTCTGATAATTGTATGTATATTAACAGTTATAGCTTCTTTGTATAAAGATATGTTATTATCTATTATATATATGTTCCGCTGCGATTTGTGAGATCCTATGTGTTGTTTCTGTTTCTTCTCACCCACTCTCTTCTTTCCTTGACCTTCCGTCATTTTGTACTTTTTGGGCCAGACATGTGTGGTTTATTGTCGATTCAAAGGGTACATATTTGCGGGTCGTCACACTTGGTATTAGAGCTTAGGTTGAGTGAATACCTAGGCTTTGGTGGGAATTACTCATTAGAGATAGGGTCAGTAGTACCCTAGAATGAGTTGAGTGTATTATAGATATGAGCGCATATTTGTTAGTGAATATAAAATGTTTTATATTGTGTTGATTTATCTGTTGAGTGGCTTATGAATTCTGGTCGAATAGTGGAACGCCACGAAATACACTTAAACAAGGTAAACCGACACAATATTGTTTTGAAGCGGGTAAATGAAATAATTTTACCCAAATTATATTTTGATATGAAAGAAATAATTTTCTGAAATTATTATAGTATATTGGTGTGTTTGGTTGTTATTATTGTAGTCCAAATAAGATTATAAAATTTGAAATGATTTATATAAATAAATAAAAATTGTATAAATATAGTTTATATAAATGAGTTAAACTAAAAATGGATTCAAACCAGGATGTGGAAATTTAAACACCGAAGATTTTGGAAACGTTTCCAAATTTGTTTGCAAAGAATAATAGTATTGGGAAATACTTTTGGATAAAAATGGTTTTGAATGGATTTTGGAATTGATAAAGCACTGAACTCACTTCAGTCGCTGGAAAATAATTTCGATGATAATCGCGACATCATCGGTGTTCATTTTCGAGTTTCTAAGTGACAGATTGCTGCCGTAATAATTTGATATGGATATTTTTGTTTGGAAACAGGCGTTGTTTTGAAAATTCCGAAGGGAATTTGTTTTGGATAAAACCAAGTTGATTTTGAAAATTCCAAAGGAATGGTTTGTTAAACCAAAAGAGCTATATATATATATATGATTTCAAAATGATTTGAAATAATTATCGGGTGTTTGAATTCTGGAATCCTTATTTAAATATTTTAGAAAAAAATACCAGGAAATAAGTTTTGAACTTATAAGTTGAGAATGATATTAATAAGGAGAGAAAGTGTGAATATTGAATTTTGGAATTAAAATTTAACTTGAGTAAGTTTAAATGGATTGAATGAATTGAGATTTAATTTAAGATAAGTTAAATAAAATTGAATTGGAATTGAAATAATATCAAATTGTATTGTATATATAAAAAAAATATGAATTGTGAAGTGATTATGTAACTAAGTTATAAATTTTGAATGAAGTAAACCTAAGTATAGTAATTATGAAATGGTAAAATAATAAGTTATACAATTGGAATAGTGGAATGTAAAAACCAAAATGAAAATGGTTTGCTGTTTTAGTGAAGATATGGAAATCCAAATTTAAATTATAAAATAAGGTTAAACTCAGGCCAACCCAATTGAAGTTATTTTTGAAATAGAAATCAGATTTTGAATTATAAATGGAAGTGAACTAATTAAAAAAAAATTAGTTAATTGAATATTGAAGTGGAATCGAATTTGATTTGTGAAAGGGTTAATGTGAATTCAAGTATAAAATGGAAAGAAATGTGTTTGGAATATTGGCTAATAAAAATCGAAATATGGACTTAAGTTGTAAATAATAATAATCAGAAGTGCTTGTATGAAATGTTTATGCTAAAACTCTAGTAAAGATGAGATGAAACAGTTAAATCGAATTGGATTTGAAATTTAATGAAATGAAGGTGACTTGAATCATAAAATGAAAATTCAAATTGATTTCGAATGTGGACAAATGGAACTCAACTTGAGTTAAGCTAAATAAAGTGATTTTTGGAAATAAAACTTAACTTAGTTAAATAAATTGGAAGCAAGCTAATTAGAGAACTAATTAGTGAATTGAATGATGAAAATGAGAATTGAGTTATAAATGAAATTCGACTTAAATGTAAACGTGTTAAATATATTTGGAAATGTTGTCATATAAAATAGAAATGGTTTGAAATGGTGGTGACTTAAGTTTTAAATGAATTCAATTTAAGTGTAAATAAATTGAATATGATTGGGAATATTGTTGATAAGAATGAAATTCAACTTAAGTAACTAATTTATGAAATGGTTCGTAAATAAATTAGCAGGGATTGGATTGTTGTTGAGTATAAAATTGAGCGAACAAGATTTTATGAATGAAGTGAATGTGAATTAATAGAAAATTGATATATTGATTTGGAATCAATTTACAATAGCTATAAATTGGAATGGTTATTTTATTAAATGAACATCACCGAATTTGCATGAAATAAATTGTCGTTTGACATAAACGGAAGTAAACCAAATTATGCAAATAAATAGTAAGTGAATAAATTGGTTTAGAACCAATTTGTAATGGATATGAATGTAATGGATGTGAATATGATTGGAATGCTAATAAAATTGTTGTGAATCATTTGGAATCGAATAAATGGCGTATAAGTTGAGTTAGAAATGAATAATTAAATGTTGGGACTTTGTATTTGCATGTATCTGCTAGATATACATGTCATAACCTGTTTTGGTTATGAAGTATGTGTTAAATTAGTTAAATTCAATAAAATGTTATTGAATTTCATGTTTTGGTACTTATGGGTTTTATTTGAGTAAGTACAGGTACATGGAGGCTATTTGGCTTGATTTTGGTAGCGCAATTGCATATAAATTAAGCGAACTTGCTTAATAACGCTAAAATAAGGTACGCTTATGAATTTAGCGTGCGAAAAATAAAAATATTATTATATATTGTGTTTTCCAGCCATGAGAGCCGATGTATATCTTTTTATCATATTTGTCATATTGCAAAAGGCTCTCCGTATAAGGGAGACTGCCAAAAAATTTCGGAAATTTAGGGTGTTAGAAAATATTTGGAAAAATATTTATTAACCAGAATTTGATTTCGAATTGTAATTGAAATAAAGAGTTTTAATTTAGAAATGAGAACTAGTTGCTATAGGTGAATCTAAAGATTTAGAAAAGTGAAATGTCGAGTTTTAACTAAGTGGGTTTTGAAAAGTTAATGGTTTGGAGCATTTTCCTACCATAGTAATTTCGGGGACGAAATTCTTTTAAGGGGGAAGAATGTAACAATCCAGAATTTTAGTCGATTGAAATTATCATATTCAATTGATTTAAATATTGAAAAGTTGATTTTTTAGGTAAATAGTTAAATCGCAAGCATAATGGTTATATGAATATGTGGAATTGTTAAAATAATTGGATTCTGAATTTAATGTGAATAGAAATAATTTCTAAAGTTGATTTAAATTCCATTTGAATTGGAATGAAGTTAGTGAATTTTAAATTGATTAAAAAGTGATTAAAACAGAAACTGGGAGTTTATATATTAATTTAACGAGTGGAAAATATCCATTCGGGACACTATCTCAGAATTGGATGAAAACAGTTTCATTGGATCCGTAATAGTATATTATTATAGGATTCCAAATTTCGTGTCAATCGGACTTACGATTTGATCGTGCGAAGCTGAAACACATAATAATTTATTTAAGTAGATTAAATTAAAATAATTTGATTCGGAAAACTATCTTTCAAATACAATGGAATTGGCTTCCGTTATATATTCCATTGTGTCCGTAATAGGGGTAAAACATTATGAACGCCAGGCGGCACACTTCGTTTGGAGTTCGAAATATTTTCGGATGAATAGTGCGCGAATAATTTTCTATATAAGGTCCTCATTTTCACCAAATTGCTCAAACCCTAGGGTTAGAAACCCAGCCGCCACTTTTTAATTCGAAGGCCAGAAATCGTCAATTTTCGTTCTCCAATTCCTCTCAATCCATTGAGAATTAACAAAAACTTTGTAAACGAAAATCATAGAGGGCGACGAGATCTACATAATGAACGGTGGTGGTCGATTATCGTGGCCGCATTTGGTCGGAATGGGCTCGTGAATGTCATGTGTTCGAGCACGATTTTCGAAGGCATGGGGCAGCCGAGTTCGACCAGTCTTCTAGCATTGGTGGAGCTCGCGTAGGCGCAACTCGTGGTAGTCTCTGATCGTGTTCTAGACGAGTATTGGAGGAGCGGCGTTCAAAGTTGAAGGCGCATATGGGTTTCTATTGAACTGGGTAGTTCACGTGCGTGAAGGAAGAGGGAGAAAGGAATTTAGCAACCAGATTCTCTATTTCAAATGGACGGCCTAGATTCAATTGAGGTTAATAATAAAAAGAATTTGTAAATTATTTATATTTAAATTCATGTAATCTTTAAAATGCTATAACTTATTCATACGAGGTCAAAATCGGACGAAACGAATTGCATTGGGTTCATATTTGAAAATACTATGCTATGGAGTTGGATTGGAGTTGATTGGAGCTAGCAGGAATTTTGGATTAAAATTAAACACTTGTTTAATTTTAATTCAAACGGAACGCTTAAGCGCTAACTGGAATCAAGGTGAGTAAATCTCACTCATTTGGATTACTGGTTTAATATAAAATGTTAAAATTTAATTATTGGATGAATTTATAAATTATTATTAGTTGGATTTATATTATATATAGTAGTATATATATTAGTAGTTGGGTATATTCACGCCGATTGGAGCGGATGAGACACTATGCGCCCCGCATAATAGCGGATGACCCTTTGTATTACGATATCCCGCCTCGAAGCAGGATTATTGTTATTTTATGTTATATAACATCTGTGGTTGTAGGGAAACAGATTGGAGGGATCCACTGGATTCCTCAAATATATTGATTGTTTTTCATATATAGCAATATATGATGTGATTGAATAATCTGTTATGGATTGTTGTGTGGTTTGATTTATTTGATGCTATAGTAGCACTGGCCTTAATTTATTTTAAATACCATAAATATTATTTTTGAATTTGAAGGAATTAAAAGGAGAATTTGGATATAAAAATATTTATATCAAAATTTGGATTATTTTAAAGAAAAACTGATTTGGATAAAACAATGATTTGTTTTTGGGTTTGTACCTAACTATTCCTAAAATGTTTTAAATAGAGATTTTAAAATAATTTATATAAGGGATTTTAACAAAGGATTTTTGAATGATATTTTTGAAATCATGGATAAGGAGTTGGAGTCAATATTTAAAATGGATTTGAAAAATAAATGGGATTTATAAAGTGATAGATTTAAAAAAAATGAAGTTTATAAATGAGAATGTTTTATAAACAAGTGGAACCCGAATGAGTTTATAAATTTATAAACGATGTTTATAAATAAAGTGAAATGATTTTCATTTGATAAATTGGAGATATAAATTCACAGTGAGAATTTATAATGAGATATAGAAATCGGTTTAGAAAGAAATAGTGTATACTATTTTTAAATTTTGAAAAATAGATTTCTATCAAGAAGTTCAGTTTTGTTTTTAGAAAGGGATTTTATTTGTTAAAATATGTAGTTTAAAAACTGATTTAGTATTGAAAATATTTCAGAAAGTTGATTATTCAAATATTTGATATTAGTTGAAATGAATTAAAATTTTATAATAAGCTTGGTAAATCGATTAGTATTATTTATAGAGGAATTGGAAAATTGGTATCATTGTTTGTTTAAAAGTGTTTGGATATTTTAAATGATTACTTAAATGTGTTTTGAAAATAATCTATTATTCTTTAAAAATACTTATAATTTTATATATGGAATTTAAAGGCAAGTGATTGGGATGTGTTTATAAATACTCTCGAGATTTGTAAACCAAGTTATCTAATGGCGGTGGTTTTGTAAGAGAAATTGTATAATGGAATTCTGGAATCTTAAGAAATTTCCAAAATGTTTTAGATACAGGAACTTTGGAAATGAATCTAAATTCATAAAAGGAGTTATAAATTGTTAGTTGGAATTCTAAATAAGTCTAATCGGTTTTGGAATTCGCAAAAAGAATTTATAAATAATTCCGGAGATTTATGAGATAAGTTATGAAATATTTCCTAAGTTTGATATTATAATGATTTTGGAGAATCTGCCTATAAATATCCTCCTAAGTACTGAAAAGAGGATTTTGGAAAAATATTTTAAGTGTGAAATGAATTATATAGAAATATTTTTGTAAGTGTTATAAAATTGGATTCGGAAATATTTCTAATTGTTGAAATGGTTTAAAAATATCCTGTTATGGATAAGTATTTGAAATTGTTTTCAAATGTTGGAATACCGGAAGAGATTTGAGTATATATCTTTGTAAAGGTATTTGAAATAAATGTTTTGGAAGATTTATAATATGACCTAGTGACTGCTTATGTGTGCAATTTGATAACTAAATAACCGACTATCAAATCTGGCCAAATTCGTTGATCGTTTCGAAGAGACCAGGATCAGATTTAATTATCTGAAAACCACTTCGATCTGATTTGTGCGTTACGAATTGTGATATCTCGAAGATAATGGAGATGGTGATCTTAAAGAAAATTCGGTTTGTTCAGACTCAGAACAACTTGTATGGATGAATATTATCGTTGCATCGTTGCTTGGAAGACAGTGTTAGCATTCCAAGAATGAATGCTATTCTTAAGGTAATACGTAGCCTCAAGCCTTATCAACCGGGAATGACTAAAACAGAGGAGATGCAGCAGGGCTAAGTGGGTTGCACCTAGGTAGGGTATGTTATCACTTTTCTAGATACCCTCGAATATATTATAATTATGGATATGGTTGTGCATGGAAAAGAGAGTGCTCGATAGGGTGGGAACACCCGAGGTGATAACATATTCGGTATTATCTAGCAAGGGGTATGCCAGTCCTGTGTTGGCAGGGATCGTTAGGTACGATCTCGGTACATTTTTCTAAAGGTGTACTGTAATGGACGGTACCCCAGTAGCCCAGTCATTGTATGGAATCCAATATCCATTACGAACCTGTACGGTTTTAGTTGTATACCAAATATGCTGAAATGTGAGATGCAAGCATTTCAACTATTTTATAGTTTATTTTCTATAGACACTATTATAATATCAGGTGATTTTGATATAAAATGTTTTGGTATCGTAAGGTAAAAACTCATCGTATTTATGTGTGGCGTGATCTTACGAGATACCTTTGTTTTCAAGGATTTTGATAACAGTAATAATTCAAATTGAGTGTGTTTTCTCACGCTGGTTTTCCAAACTGGCTCGGGTGTTATTTTATTATAATGCTCGGGTAAGACCGAGTATTGCAGGTCCATGTTAGGATGCTATGGAGCTCAAGAGACGAGCTGGATGAGTTCAGACGTATTTCACATACTCTGTTATTTCCGCTGTGTGTGATAAACTGTATATTCAGTAGTGGTGAGGACAAGTTATTATAACTGTCCAGATTGATTTGTTGACTGATGTACTCTGATAATTCTATGTATATTAATAGTCACAGCTTCTTTGTATAAAGATATGTTATTATCTATTATATATATGTTCTGTTGCGAATTGTGAGATTCTGTGTGTTGTTTTTGTTTCTTTTTCTTTCTTTCTTCTCACCCTCTCTCTTCTTTCCTTGACCTTCCGTCATTCTGTACCTTTTGGGTTGGATATGTGTGGTTTATTATCGGTTCAAAGGGTACGGATTTGCGGATCGTCACATCTCCAATAGCTAATTCTTTCTTGCGCTTCGTCGACTTACCCACACAAGGCTCTTCTTCATTGACGTGTCTTGTTCCATTGCCACCTACCATGGTAAGTAAACGAACAACTAATTCAGGTATAAACACAAACTTCTTTACTCGACCTACGCTCAATTTGCTTAATATTTATTTGAGTTTTGGGTACCCACAATATTGGAATGTTGTGATAATTGAGTTTGGGATACAAATTCAACATCATCCACATTGACATTACAATCGAACTCCAAATTACCACAATATTTTATCAAAATCTCATTATCAAATTTTCAATTATCCATAGCAACTAAACAAAAATAACAACTTTTAGCAACAAACATAAAACAAATGAAAATCCACTTTTATAATTATTGAAAATTATCTCAGATTGTGAAGTAAATCTACTGAAATTAGACAATTTAGACGAGAAAAGAAATAGAATTGTTGAAGAAAAGAATGTTTAAGGTTTTTTGGTTTTGAGTTTGGTAAAGTAGATCGGAGGAGAGAGATGAAGGATGTGTGTTGTTTTATACAGACATAAAGCCGAATACGACATTTCAAATAGCTTCCATTGACGACTTCTCAAAAGCCGTTCATTCATGTGTTTTTAAGGTAAAACACAGTTGGTGACATTTGAAAAGTCGCCAACTACGAACGATGGAGATGAAATGGTTTGGTTCATTTGCAACTAAAATTCCAAAGTACTCCTACCAAACAATGAACTCGAATTCAAAAGTACTCCTGCCAAACAATCAACATAAAAAACAGGCTAATTTAGTTTTATATTCCACTCCTAGTCTTCCACATTGAATGGATAGATTAAAAAAAATTAGGACCTTGTCAATGTCAAGGCCTTATTTTAAATTCTGCGTAATTAGTAGTACTGTGCATGCATGTTGTCTATGTTTGCCATGTTTCCATAGAGTTGGTGGACCATTTTCAATAACAGAATTATGTGTCGTCTCAGTACTTGTTGTTTGTTTTGGAGTTGAATTTCTCAGAGAAGCAAGTTAATTTAATCCAACTGCTCACTCAACTGCAACCAAATAGTAAAGCTATATATACTGCCCAACTTTGCCTAACTTGCTGCTTTGAAGATATAATTTATTATTATTTAGCAAATGCGAAAGACTTCTCTATCTTGGTGAAAAAAAGGGATGAAGCATCTTTAAATCTTTTGACTACTTCGTCATACTTCTGCTAATTTATTTGCTTATTGTTTTATTTTTAAATTTAGAATGAAGGGGTCTTCTACGAAAAGAACAGAACACGAAGCAAGATAGTTGAACAAAAGACTAGTGCATTTTTTTGCTAAGAAATAAACAAAGAAAGGAGAACGATTGCTTTTATATATATATATATATATATATATATATATATATATATATATATATATATATATACTATAATAATAATAGTAGTTGCTAATGGTAACTTGTTTGTAAAAATAACAATTGAAATAGATACAACAATATAAAAGTATAAATACATATAGATACATCAGTCTAAAACCAAAATCATATTATTTTCGACATTTGATTTGTTTTTTTTTCCTCTAGTCGGTTAAAAATTGTAACGTTCTTCAAGGTATTCATCAAGAATAAAATTGTGATTATCATCAAACGACATAAAGTCGCATCTTAGTGTTTCTATATGAAATTCTGAATAGTCATTGAAACAACAACCACCTTAACTTCAATTAGAAATTGATAAGTCGGTATATTACATAACATATTTTGAACGTTTTTTCAGTAACCATAATATTTTGTGTGACATATTTTTCATCAATAATTGGCTGTACACTGCCACTAGACGAGAATCTACAAAAGATCAGCATTCCATCTGTATCCCGTTGTAGATGCTGCGGAAACGGTGAAACAGAATCCTTGAACCATTTATTTTTCGGTGGTTTCTCGGCCAGAGCTTGCTGGAATTACTTCGGAAACCTAGTCGGTGTTCGAAGTACTGCGAGATCTCCTCTAGAACTTCTAAATTCCTGGTGGGCTGGGAGTTCTGGGAAATCGCTTCGGTCTATCGTGTTCCGTTTGATTTCTTGTCTCATCTGCTGGCACGTCTGGTGTGCGTGGAATAAGGCTACTTTCGAGAGCACCTCTATGGATCCGTCGTCCATTATCCATCGAGTGAGGAATGACGTCTTCCTGGCTTTCCGCGGTAGACCTTTCAGGGGTCCCATGAGCCACCGTTCTGGACGGCTAGTGGGACTTCTTTCGATTTTCTGTTCTCCAACTGCCGCTAGACTGGGCGTAGGCTAAGCCTCTGCTTTCGGGTGGTGTTGTTCTCCCACCGCTCCCTCCCCCTCCCCCCTGTTTATTTTAATATGGCTGCTTGTTTTAGTTTCAGGTGTTTTTGCTGTTTCCTTGGTCCGGTATTCGCTTAGGATGGATTAGCTAGTGATTTCTGTTGTCATATTTGACTGCGCGTTTGGGTTTTCTTCCGCCTTCTCAGCAGTCGATCCTTTCCTCTTGTGGTTGAGGGCTCTTGCTTCCTCTCTGGTGGAACGGACCTGGAAATGTCTACGAAGCTAAGTCTACCTTGATCTACGTTCTAAATTTATCTGTGTGCTAATATAGCTTCTAATGCACCAATATTATTATCCGATTGTGCAGTATCAATCTGCTTGCATTGCTAAGCCAAAAGCCAATTACGGCTTTTTTTTCGCAGAGACACAGTAAAATGGAAAGAGATGCAAGTTATCACTGTGATGTATGCATTAAATTGCTTTCTATTTCAAAATCGTCACTGGGTTTCTTAATGGAATTGATTTTCTTTTCAATTCCAATTTAACTTTGCAGGTTTCTGCGTGTTGTACCGATTGCAATGGAGGTCCTTAAATCTTTTATTAATAGTTGGCTTGAAAGTGCAATCTTTGATCTGACCGCGAAGTTTTAAAATTGTCCTTTATATACAAGCTCATAAAAAAACTAAACAAAATTAAAATTAAAAAAGATAAGGAAAAATAATATTAAAAATAAAACTTCAGCATCCTATATAGACCAATCTCCAAATTATAATTGTTCAATTTCAACTCTTAATTTCTGTTTTTGCAATTTATTCGGTTTCTCAATCAAATTTTTTCATTGATCGAAAATATCAATTCATTCATTTGCTGGAGAATTAGTAGTTAAATCAAGTATTTTTATCATCTTTCTTATATTACAAAGCGTTCACTTTTTTTATTTTGATGATTTATACAAGCTCATAAAAAACCTAAACGAAATTAAAATTTAAAAAGATAACAAAAAATAATATTAAAAATAAAAACTCAGCACCCTAAATTACAGATCAATCTCCAAATTATAATTACACAATTTCAGCTCTTAATTTATATTTCTGCAATTTATTCAGTTTTCCAGTCAGATTTTATTATTGATCGAAGATATCAATTCATCCATTGTTGAAGATTTAGTAGTTAAATCAAGTATTTTATCCTCTTAAGAAAATTAAAATTTAAAAAGGTAACAAAAAATAATATTAAAAATGAAACCTCAACACCCTAAATTATAGACCAATCTCCAAATTATAATTGTATAATTTTAGCTCTTAACACTTGTTTCCGTAACTTATTCAGTTTCTTAGTCAAATTTTATTGTTGATCGAAGATATTAATTCATCCATTTGCTGGAGATTTACTAGTTAAATCAGGTATTTTATCCTCTTCCTTATATTACAAAGCGTTCACAATTTCAATGATTTATACTCAGTTTTACGTAATTATATTTGTCGATAAAGTTTGTTGTTTACATGCACTAGGAATGGATTTATGTTGGCAACAATAATTTTTATATTGAATCAAGTGATAGTAAAATCCTTATTAAATAAATACACCTAATCAATAACATGTAGCAAAAGCCTTTACAATTTCGGCCAAATCTTTGGAGCTAACCTTTATCAAATAAAATAGACCGAATCAAATGCCTTAAATATAGAAATCTAGAAAATGCTACAACCCCTATAAATATCTTATGAAATTTTCTTTTCCTCTTCACTCTTGCCGTTTACAATCCAACTTTTTCCGCCATTCATCACTTCCGGCGTTCTCCACTCTCCACTGTCATTTGCTATTATCCACTACTGCTCGCTACCATTTACCTTCAAGACCATTGTTATTTTAAAGCTTCAAGTAAGTCTAGATCCATTTTCTTTTAATATCAATTTCCTACATCTAGTCTTCTTTGCCGCACATTATCATATTTTTTTTAATATTTATTGATTAGTAAATCCTTATACATGTGGTCTTCATTGCAACGCCATTTTATTTTTATTTCATCCCTTTGCTCATATTTGTCAAGTGCAAGCAAGTAATACAAAATTTGGAAAGCTAGGTGGAAAGTTACGTAAGAATACAAAAAATAAGCTATGTTATTTACACATAATGCATTTTTTATTTTAAGCTTTTGCCTCATCTTTCTCGTCAAGTTTAATAATAAAAAGCGATCCCTCTAAGTTTATCATATAAATACAATTTCATTTATTGAAATAATATATTTATCATATAAATAATTTGAAGGGGAAGGACTAGATTGATACAGGTTTATAGACATCTTTTAAAATGAAATAAACATAAGAACTCAGCTAACAAATATTGAATTTGTAAACCCCAGAAATATCGATACAGATATCTCTATAGATATTATCAAATGTTAATATCACTTAAAAATAGAATCTAGTAAATATTTTTTTTACAAAATCAAAAACGTTCTCTTACATGTATTACCAAACTTAATATCACTTAAAAATAAGATCTAAAAATTAAACTTCTTATACATTTTCGCTCTTTATTAATTGATAACAAAAATAAAAATTCAACCTTAACAAAAAATTAAATATTTCAACTTAGAAATAAAAATTCAAACTAACTACACATGATTCCAACGCAAAAACATATTATTGAAATCATTTCTCTTTAATATGTTAGACACATATAATTTGAAAAAAAATCAATTTGCCCGCGAAGCGTGTACTATTGTCATGCGCGAAGCGCGTGCCGTAACCTCGTGGTTGAACAAATCAATACACCATGGTGCTCCACGAAAGAGGGTCCAGTGCCCAGTACAATATAAATTGGGTCCTGGAACTCTGCTCACTTGATTGATTAGCTGAAAAGGCTTTTTACACAACCTATCCTAACTTATTGAAAATATACTCTACTAAATTTGTAAACTAAGTAAATAGAACCCTTTTGCTCAGTCTTCTAGGCCCACGGCTGGTCCTGCCCTCTTTCAGAGTCTGTACTTGTATTTAAATTTTTTATGATTTATGAAGTATTTTGAATTTGTAGGGTTTAATGGAAGGAAAGCTTTCTCATGTTTCTAGCTAGCGACCTTACAGCTATTTTTCTTGAGGTTCTGTTTTGTAATACAAATTGAACTATCCATGTGGTGCATCAATATGACTGTTAAATGTTACCTTTTCTACATCGCCATCTCTTAGGATTTCACTCAATTCTGCCGTAAGAGTATTACTTGTTCAATGTTAAATCATTTGTTAAATCTCCAATTCCAAAAATATACAACTTCATATTTCAACTCCCTTGTACCTACGACCACGAGATTTTCATGTTCGATTCCAAATGAGTAAAAATATGTTTATGCATATTTTTAGTGGAGTTGTCGGACATGATAATTAATTCGTATAAAAATGTAATAATGCTGGTACCTTAGGATGTCCACCTTATCAAAAAATTGTAGGAGCATTACGTGTTAGCTTATGGGATAGCCCCTGATGCATTTGATGAAGTGATCCGAAGGGGTGAGAGCACAATAAATTTAAGCCTAAAATGGTTTTGTATAGCTATCATTAAATTATATGGTGAAAAATATTTGCGATCTCCAACGCAAAGCGAAGTCAACAGGCAAAAAAAGTTAGGAGCTAAAAGAGGTTTTCTTGGAATGTTAGGTAGTCTCGTCGTTTCAAATGTCACATATATTCAAGAGGTTGTGGCTTTTGGCAGTGGATTGACGATCCATTTCCTCAACGAGCCGCTGACTACACTAACGAATTGTAGTATCTACTAACAACATTGCAAAATCAAGCTATTGGGTGGCAAAGTGAAATTAGTAAACTTCATAATCAGCTTCATGGACTAAATATTAGTAGACAAAATTAAGCTATTAGGGCTAATAGTGTTTATGTTTGATAATGTTAGATGATGATGTATGACATTGTATCACTATTTTCAGTATTGTTATTGGTTTCTTTGAATATAGATTAATATTTCAATAAATGGGCTCATACAAAAGTTGTAGAATACAAATAACGATAAATAGATACTATGCTTAACAAACACTCTTGAGGTTGTTACTCAAATTGCAACATATAGTTGTTCCATAGCTCGTATGCATCGTGCTCGACCAAGCTTGTATGGTATTCGAAGATGTAAATGAGTCATAGGTTGAACGTGGCAGTTGAAAAATGTCCTCATCTTTCGCCTCAGCTATTATATTGCGGTACCTCCTACGCGACCTACTAAATATGACGAACGTATTTCTTATTTCCAAAATGCATAGTATTAATCTACACTGTGAATGATTATTGTACGCTTCGTTGAGGGTGATCCAAAATTCTTGATTGATCTCCTCTTCTATGTGAAGACCATCTGCCTGAATGAATGCTTTTATTAATACTAAGTAATCTGCCGGAGTCCCTGCTTCATTTGTCATTTTGAAATTTAATAGCTCAAAATAGAATTTGCATTCATATATATATAGTAGAAATGATATTAAAGAGTAAAGAAACAACAAGTGAACAAATTTTTGGTAAATTTCTATATAAAGTTGATAAATTAGTCAATACAAAAAAAAGTTGAATGATTCTAAATCAAACAAATTTTTTTTGTTTAAAGTCGATAAGATTAGCTAGTGAAAAGATAGTTGATTGATATTAAAGAGCAAAAAAATAATTTCTATATAAAATTGATAAAATTAGTCATTGTTGTTTAGTAATTTTTTGTTTGCTCAAACAAATTTTGGTTGGGAACTACTCTAGACAGTCGTCGTATGTCATAATGTGTCATCGAGCATCCAATAAATCACCTCTAATAATTCTCTAAATCTGACTCATCGTAGCTTTCTCTGCCTCCCAGAGTAAAGTTAGCCATTGCTGAAATCGTTCCTCAAGAAGTAGGATCGCCATCGAACCAGACCATCAAACCAGCAACCGCACCACCGTCGACGAACCAAACTCCACCATAGGACTCCTTGCAAACCCCTTGACCTACCCTAGGGGTCGCACCCCCATAAGGTAAAACCTTAGGGGTTGGGTTCGACCCCTGTATAGGACCGTGCCTTCCCCTGTCGACCCCTGTCTCTTAACTCCTTCTCCCCGTATTTTGCACCATACGCTAACTCCATCCTATCCCAAACTTCACATGCCAACTCCAACACATCTCATCACCTCCCACTATCGATCGCACCGCCTAAAATCCATCTCTAGGGGTCGTAGCCAACCCCTCCAAACGAGCCGATCCCTATAATGGTCCATCTTCAATCGATCGTAACTTGAGCATCCGAACTCCTAATGACTTGAAATTTGACGTGCTGCTTCTTGGGACTTCCCTTGTTGTCCCCTACCAATCGCACCATCATACAATCTATTCTAGGGATCATTGCCGACCGCTATAGGGTGATCCCTCCCAGATAGCCCCTTCTAACTTTCTACGGCTATTTTCATCATTCGATCAGCGTTTGCATCCATTCAAGCATGTTTACAGCAAGCATATAACATATAAAACAGACAACAACAAACAAATGGCGAAAAATAGCAAATCAAAGCATTGATCTAAAGGAATAGCCATATATTCATAGGGTACAACCATGGATCCTAAAATCATAATTCCATAAACTTAACCCAAATTAATCCAAATTCACATATGTGTCATAATATGAAAGATGATTTATAAATTTTTTTAGGGGAACTTAGAAGGTGTTTACAGCATAATACATGTTACATAGTAAAAGAGACTACCAATCACTCACCTTAACCCAAGCTAAGCTCTGGATCTTTTTATGAACAATAGATACACGGATTCTAATGTGTTTGCAGCATAAAATCTTCAAGCTTTAGTATGATTTCGCTAATCACTTGCTGATGATGAGATTTGGCTGATTAATAAGGTAAGGTTCTGGTGGGATTTTCCGGTAAAAAGATGATAAATGGAGGTAAGGAACTATTTTAGGAGTTATGCAAATGAGAAAGGAGAGGTGCCATCAGCTCCTATAGCCCCAACTTACCCCAAACCCGAAATGGGTCATGGGTCCATCAACTAATGACCCTACTTACCTATTTAAGCTGCCTAAACCAATAAAAACTTCAAATAGTCATGTCTGTTAAACCCTAAGCCCGTTTTCTTAATGTGACCACTTTACGGAATGGAAAATCATTATCCCGATCCAACGGAAGTAGTTTTAGGATCTAATTCCACTACTATCAAAAGTTATGGGCAAAACGATTACAGGAAAAATCAACGAAAATTCTAAGAAAAAGAAAATGACCACAGTAGTCATTTCCCAAAATTATAGAACCATATGACCTTATATGAAAATAATACTAATATTTTACGATTCTCCGATACATAGAATACGGGACGTTGCATTCTCCCCCTCCTTCCCCTCTTCAGGAAATTTCGACTTCAAAATCCCATGATCAAGTCAATAGGGTCATCCCACATGGCTAACAATCATATACAAGCATAGGAAAACATCGTGCATCAACCATACACACATAGCAATAAAGGAAAAAGAACTATCTAAGCCTATCCTAGCATGCATGATACTATATTAAGGCATATACTTAATGATATCATAAGTGGAAGTAAAAGCAATAGACAAGAAATCTTACCAAACAAAGAGCTCTAGATACGACGTTCTCATGCTCTCCTCGGTCTCCCAAGTGCAACCGCTATCACTGTCATTCCACTGAAACTTTACCAGCTCCACCGTCTTCCTCCTAAGCTACTTCATATCCCGTCCAACGATACGAATAGGCTTACGATGTAATAACCTGGTTTTTAAGTGGTATTTAATTAAGTAAATAATAGTAATTTAATTAAATAAATTGGAATTTGGGAGTAATTAATAATAAATATTTTTTATTATTAAAAATGTACTTTTGTAATTCAATTAAATAATTTGGATTTATTTTGGAAATATTAAAATTATATAATAAAGAATTTGAGATAAAATTTAACTATTTTAGAATTAAACAGTGTATGAAACCCGGGTTATTTAATTAATGAGATTAGAATGTAAATATGTGATATTAAAATAGCCTAAAATATGAGAAATAAATTTTATAAACTTTTATAGTGATAATTAAGTACTTAAGAAATTTTTAATAGTGTTTTTGATATGTATATGAGCTTAAAAAAATATATATTTTTCATGTATTAAACTCAGAAAAATAAAGAAAGGAAAAATATATTACTTAACCAAGAACAAGGCCCAAACCCTATAACACAAGTCCTAACCACAAATTAATGTATCCTGATATTTCCAAACCTGGAACTTCTTTCTACAGACTGTTCTTCTCCATTTATAAATACATTAAGAACAACTACGGTAGGGGGCTTCTGAAAATCATAATTTCAACAAACCCTATTTAATAAACCAAATTCATTTCAAATTAACCACTATGAATTCCAAAGCTAAGTTGGAGCATTTAGACATCATATTACACCTATGTACGCAAGCGAATTGAGTGTCTGAGAAACAATGGATCCCTGTGCGCGAGTGTTCGAAAGTGCGGAAGCAAGGAACGCTAACATCAGGTGAGTAAATTGAACTCACGCATCTATGTTGATTGAAAATTCACCATAATCTATTATATATGAGGTGCCTTCTGTTGAGTATTGGGTTTTGAGCTATCGTTGAAGCTAATATGGAAGCGCCGCCCACAGGCGATCACTATCGCCTTGAACAAGCCTCCACCGGTCGACCTGTGATGGTCAGCGGTCAACCGGTCGGCCTCTGTTCATTGAGTTTTATGTTACTGCCGCTGTTCATCCTGGTAGGTCTTCGTGCATACCAGTTTTGGGTAGATGTGATGTCACTATACATGAATATGTCTCCATGTCTCCTGTTGTATGCATATGGATGTTCTTGCTCGTGTGCGTGGGTAACAGGGAGTATGTGTGCATTCTTATCTATGAATCCCCTCCTTGTTCACTTGACGATTGAAATGAATAGGGTTGCATTTTTGTAGTGTAAACCTTGGTTGCATCACTTAGTTATACTTCTTGTTATAGTCCTGTCTATACATTCAATTTTTTTAACTAAATGAGATTTACACTTCACGTTTCTTTATATACCTATGTTTACAAATATGTTCTTGGTTTTACAAGGTTTTGTATTAACAAGTTAAACAAGTTTTTCACCTTATTAGTTTGACTATTTTACTATACAAGCTGCAGTTATTGCATACTTTGTTTTCCTAGTGCGAGTTCTTCATAATTGCTAACCTTTAGTATATTACTGATTTCATTATATAGCCTAAATATAGTTGTGTGGGTTATATAAATTAGTGCGCGAGCATGTGTAGTGTGTGTCAGTGATTTTGGTTGTGTACAAGTTATGTTATACATGTCTACATGAGAGTATCATGCATGCTTCCGTTGTTTGCCTGTAGCATTATTGGTTTGAGCATTATCCTATTTCCATTCCTTGGTTCTGTTTTGCTACTTTAATTGGATTTGTGTTTGTATTGAGTTGTGCATACATATGAGGATTTGTGAGTGAGTCTGCATATTAGTATTTTTTTTTTAAACAACAATAATATATAAATAGCAAAAAGGAGGAGAAAGCCTTCCTCCAGAGGCTTACAGAAGAAGGCGAAACATATGGAGAACATATACCTCCCTAATAAAGGACAGCAAAAGAAAAGACGAACAAATAAAAACAACCCATAGACAGAAAGCAGCCAGGCTGGCTAAGACAAGACCCAAAAAAAACAGAATCATCCCAACAACCCTCTCTCCCGCCACAACCAGAAGGTCAAGGCCAGTCCACCCAACGTACCATCAACCACCAACCCGCCGAAAGAAAACCCTACAGACGCAGCAAAACCAAACTGAAAAAGATCCAAGGAAGCCGCCCTTCTGCCCACCCTATCGAGCTTCGGCAATGCCACCGCCCAATGGTGTAGACAGAGAAAGGAAACGGAGAACACCAGAGAGTAAGCAAGAGGCCGCAGTCTCAAGAAAAGGCGCAGGAGACCCAAAACCGCAGACCAACAGATCAGAACTCAACTGCGAAACCAACCAGAGCTAATCACCGAAACAAGGGCATAGCAGATGCACCTGAAACAAAAACAAAAAGACGAAATGAGAATAAAAAGGGGGGGAGCAGGGGGGAGGAAACTCCACCCGAAGGAAGAGGCCTAGCCAACACCCAGTCTAGCGGCAGGTGGAGAGCAGGAGATTGACAGAAGTCCAACTAGCCTCCGAGAGCGGTGGCTCAGAGGACCCTTGAAAGGTCTTCCCCGGAAAGCTAAGAAGACGTCATTCCTGACCCGATGGATGATGGATAGAGGATCCATCGACGAGCTCTCAAAAGTAGCCTTATTCCTCGCACACCATACGTGCCAGCAAATGAGACAAGGAATCAGTCGGTACACGATAGAACGAAGGGATTTCCCAGAAATCCCAGCCCATCACGAATTCAGAAGTTGAAGAGGAAATCTTGCAGTGCTCCGAACACCGACTAGATTTCCGAAGTAATTCCAGCTAAGAAGTGCTCCGTGAATTCAGAAGCTAAGAAGTCTGCATATCAGTATATATAAACATATTCTTATGTAAGAAAAATGTGTATATTTGCATGTGAATAAGTCTGCATTTTTTTTTTTTTTTTTTTTTGGAAACTCAAGAGAATCCGGCGGACCGATAAACTCCTGAGGATGGTATAGTAAAACCGTCCGCTGATCCAAGTCCCATTTTTATGTTTAGATCTTATTAGCTTAAACAATTTGCTATATAATGTTACTGCTATTTATATTTTTGTTCAGTCCTGCTATGTTATTATAAAGCATACGTACTAGTTTAATTATTGAATAAGTGTTGACCAATTTTGTGGGTAAGCATAATCCTTTACCATTGCAATCTTTAGAATTTAATACATGGAACATATCTTTACATTTAAATTAAACAAAACTAAACCTATACTTCAACTTTAATATAATCATTGAATACAAATTATATTGTGTTACTAATGTTTAAGAAGATAATTTGCATTGCCATATTTCATATATTTGAACTTATTAACTTCAACCTCTGTGAGTATGTACACTTATCATATGCAATAGTGGGAGCTGCTGTAGATTATATTGCGTGAATTTATGTGTATATTTGGTATAAGAATATGTGCCTATTATCATGTTTTTAGTTACAGTTTTTATTTTATTTTGTTTTTGCCTCAATATTTCTTCCTGTTATCTATTTATACATAAGTTTATTATAATAATCTGTTTTATTACTATTTTAATATTGCACTTCTTATTTATTGTATAGTGTATCTTATACTTGAGTTTAGTTAATTATTTAATTAATTCTAGAATATATCTATATATTTAGTATTTATTATCTATCTCATAGTATTTATATTGTTATATAAAATTATAAGTTGCGAATGATTTATCATTAAGCATTGTTTTGTTTATTTTATATTTATGGGAATAATTTATTTTTATATTACCATTCTGATATTTCTTTCTTAATTGTTGAATAATAACTGTATAAATGATCACTACAAGGATTACTGTTTATTCCAACGGAGGGGGGCAACGGCCGCCAACGGCATTGACCAACGGCTTCCAACGGCAAGTATTTTTCGGATTATTATCAAGGGATAAAAAAGATATCCGTTGGACGCCGTTGGAAATTGCCGTTTGCGGCCGTTGGAAATCCGAAGCAAAATTCACGGCAGCAGCTTCTTCTTCCCCATTTCAATTTTCACCTAAATCTAACCCAAAACCCTCCATCCTCCTCCCCAACTCGCCACCCACTTCCATTCCAACCTCCAACGTCCCTCGGCAGCATCTAGAAGCCCTCTCCAACCCTAATCCTCTCCAATCAAGGTATAAAGCCTAATCCCCTTTTTTATTCAATTAGGTAATTTAGTGTTAGATTTGCAATTTATATGTTTGTATTGACTATTGTATGTGTAGTTTAGTTTATTGATGCTTAATTTTTATTATTAACGTATCTATTATAAGTTAATTGTATATTATAGTATATTGTATGTATGGTGTATAGTGTATTGTGTGTATAGCCTAGTGTAGAATGCTGCTTGTATGAAAATATAGTGCAATAGGTTGAATGATGACATTAGATTAGAAATATCGAAAATGATATTTAATTTTATAACATACGGTTACTTTGATTTTTTTTAATAAGTAATATACTGTATTAATTTTATAATGTACGGTTAAAAAATATCGAAAATGACAGTAAGTATAGTATCGAACGTCAATTTTTTTTATAAATATAATATGTTACAGAATATGTAATATATTCGAAAACCCTTAGAATGTTTTTCGGCCCCGTGTGATAAGTATTGTATATGATCGTTATGTGGATATTCGTTTTTTTAACAAAACGGACATCTGTATTCATCTTATACAGTATTTGTTGGATTTTTCCCTGTATTGGACAAGTTACGAATACAATAACGTAATTAAATCGCGTAAATTATTTCATTTTAAATGGTTCACAAAATTTCGACAGCGCTTCGTTTATGTTCCCTGTGTACACGCAAATGTGTACTGTTCAGGGAACTAAAGCGAAGCGCTGCCGAAATTTTGTTGAATCATTTAAATTGAAATAATTTACGCGATTTAATTACGTTATTGTATTTGTAATGGGAGGTAGGACGACCCATCACCATAGAGTCAATGATCAGTTATTATAAAATTCACCTGTAAACTGTTTTAATAATATGTCAATGCAAATTAATATCATACTTTTTAACTATATACGTAGGTTAATGGACAATTATTTTACTGATCGGAGCTGGATGTACAAAAAACGAAGAGTTGAAAGTGGAACGTCAATTAGTGAACATTTTAATAATGGTGTTCGCGTATTTATTGATTTCGCTTTAAGTAATAACGGAAACGACAAAGAAATCCGTTGTCCATGTACTAAATGCAAATTGTTAAAGCATTTGGTACCAGAAATGGTAAGAGTTCATTTGCGTCAGTTCGGTTTCGTGTCGAACTATTTGGTTTGGGATCGTCATGGAGAACCGTTAGCATCTAATCGTGTTGAAGCTGAGGAGGTATTGAGTAATGAAATTGATACGACAAATCTCGTAGAACATATGGTTGAAGATGCTGCACGTTCAATGTTCCATATTTCTCAATTAACCGATGACGATGGTAATACTGAAGACGAACCAAATATTGGTGCAAAAAAAAAAATGATTTGTTAGAAGCGGCGAAGAAACCCATTTGGGAAGGTTGCACAAGCGGAACCCAATTGTCAGTGACTGCTGAGTACATTACGATGAAATCTAAATACAACCTCACAGAATCTGGATTTACAGCTGTTGTACAAGCTGCGAAACGGCATATGCCTCCCAATAATTTAATGTGCGAAAATCATTATGAAGTAAAAAAACTAATGTCGGCTTTTGGTTTACCATATCAAAACATAGATACATGTTTAAACGGTTGCATGCTGTTTTGGAAGGAAGATATCAATCTTAGTCATTGTAAAATTTGCAATCAGGAAAGGTACAAACCAAGAAAGAAAAAGGGAAAGGAAGTCCCGTATAAGCGTATGCATTATTTACCAATTACTCCTAGACTTCAAAGGTTATATGCATCTTCTGTAACTGCGCAACATATGAGATGGCACAGTATGAGAATACGAGAGGAAGGTACGTTAACACACCCAGCTGATGGGGAAGCATGGAAGCATTTTGACCAGAAATATCCTGATTTTGCATCCGAGAGTCGTAATGTTAGACTTGATTTATGTACGGATGGATTTTCACCATTTTCTCAATTTGGTTCTAAATATTCGTCCTGGCCTATAATTGTCACACCTTATAATTTACCTCCTTGGATGTGTATGAAAACTCCATACATGTTTCTTACAGTTGTTGTTCCTGGTCCTGATGATCCGACACAAGGAATCGATGTTTATTTACAACCTTTGATTGAAGAATTAAAAACATTGTGGTACGAAGGAGTAGAAACATATGATATTTCTAAAAAAAAACTTTCACATGTATGCTTCTTTGTTATGGACAATCAGCGATTTTCCTGCGTATGCAATGCTTTCAGGTTGGAGTACGGCTGGTCGCCTAGCTTGTCCTTACTGCATGGAAGAAACGAGAGCATTTCCTTTACCTCATGGAAATTTTTTTCGTGGTTTGACTGTCATCGATGTTTTCTTCATGTTAATCATCCATTTAGAAGAGATAAGAAAAACTTTACAGCTAATAGAGTTGAAACTTTAAGCGCACCTACGGTTTGGTCAAGCGAAGATATTTATGAACTTGTAAAGGATTATCCAAAAATACATGAAACCGGAAAGCAAATTGAAATTCAAGGTAAATCATCGATTCATAACTGGTGCAAACAAAGCATATTTTGGGAGTTGCCTTATTGGAAAAATCTCCTGATTCGTCATAATATTGACGTGATGCACAATGAGAAAAACGTGTTTGATAATGTGTTTAATACAGTTTTGAATGTCAAGGGGAAGACGAAAGATGATTTGAAATCAAGGCGTGATATCGAAGTATTATGTAATCGTCCTGAGCTTCATATGAAACCAAATGAAACAAAAAAGCCAAAAGCGTGCTATGAGCTAGACAATAATCAAGTTAAAATATTTTTAAAATGGGTGAAAGGATTAAGATTCCCGGATGGTATATCTTCTAATCTTCGTAGATGTGTGGACTATAAGAACAATAAACTTAGCGGGATGAAAAGTCATGATTGTCATGTTATGATGGAAAATTTATTACCCGTCGCTTTTAAAGAACTATTAAACGTAAAAGTTTGGACTGTTCTAACAGAACTTAGTCTGTTTTATAAAGAGATTTGTTCTACTACATTAAAAGTTGATCGTCTACGTAAACTTGAGGAAGAAATCCCGATATTGCTATGCAAATTGGAAAAAATATTTCCTCCTGGTTTTTTCAATGTTATGGAGCATTTACCTATTCATCTTCCATTTGAAGCACGTCTTCGAGGGCCTGTGCAATATGGATGGATGTATCCATTTGAAAGGTATATTCATATTTAGTTCATTAAATATTGGTTTAATTATATGTATAAAAAAATTGATTTAAAATAATTTGAAATAGATATTTAAATCATCTAAAGAAAAAAGTGAGGCAGAAAGCTCGAGTTGAAGGCTCGATTTGCAAATCATACATTGAAGAAGAAGCTTCATTCTAACAGAACTTAGTCTGTTTTATAAAGAGATTTGTTCTACTACATTAAAAGTTGATCGTCTACGTAAACTTGAGGAAGAAATCCCGATATTGCTATGCAAATTGGAAAAAATATTTCCTCCTGGTTTTTTCAATGTTATGGAGCATTTACCTATTCATCTTCCATTTGAAGCACGTCTTCGAGGGCCTGTGCAATATGGATGGATGTATCCATTTGAAAGGTATATTCATATTTAGTTCATTAAATATTGGTTTAATTATATGTATAAAAAAATTGATTTAAAATAATTTGAAATAGATATTTAAATCATCTAAAGAAAAAAGTGAGGCAGAAAGCTCGAGTTGAAGGCTCGATTTGCAAATCATACATTGAAGAAGAAGCTTCATTTTTTTTCTCTCATTATTTTAGTGACCATGTGAACATATCATTTGAAAGTGCTCCGCGTAATGATGAAGGCATTGATCAAGATGATTGTCAATCGACTATATCTATTTTTAAAAAGCATGGTCGGCCTTCTGGTAAATGTGTGGAAGTATGGTTGGATGACAGAGATTATCACGTAGCACACACATATATTCTTCTCAACTGTGCTGAAGTTGCACCATTTGTTAGGTAATATACTTATATATGTAACATTTCTTGTATCTTAATTAATAAATATACAAATATGCACACATGTATCTTAATCAAAATATAACATTTCTTGTATAATTGCAGTATTTACGAATCACAACATCCGAACGGAGATATCAGCAAAGAATTCTCTAAATGGTTTTCTAAGTACGTTTTTGATACGACAAATGGTGTTGTAGACGAAGGATTGAAACATTTAGCTTTGAGACCAAAAAGGATAGTCAAGACCTATCCAATATTCTTTGTGAATGGATATAAATTTAATACCAAAGAATACGGTGCTGAAAAATTAACTAACAATACTGGTGTATTTGTTAAAGGTAGTGATGATCCAAATGATCATATACATGACTTTTATGGCGTGCTAACCCAAGTTTTGCAATTGTCGTATTTCACACGACCTGCAGAAGAAGTATTTTTGTTTAAATGCAACTGGTTCAGCAACGTTCCAGGTTCTGGAATAAACGTGCATCCAAAATATAATCTTATAGAAATAAAACATACTTCGCATTATCATAACTACGATCCTTTTGTACTTGCCAAACAAGCTCTTAAAGTTTATTATGCTTCTTACCCATCTCTAAGAAGAGATAAAGTAAATTGGTCGGCTGTTTTTAAAACAAAGGCAAGATTTACATTTGATGGACGGAACATTCCCGATGAACAAGCTTACCAAGCAGATATCGAGGAAAGTAGAGGAATAATAATAACAGATGATCAAACAGATTTTGGACCTCTAAACGATGATTCAAATGCATTAATTGAAGCATTTGAGAGTACAGAGGAACAAAATATAGAGTACGAAACAGAGTCTGAAACCGAAATTGACGAGGACTGATCAATAATCTACATTTTGAAGGTAATTATATTTAAAATTATAATGTTTTCATTAAAAATGTTATGCTAATGTATGATATGTGTCACGTACTCTTCTTATGTTATGCCATAATGTATGTTTTACATATAGTCATTTAATGTTCTCATATAATGTTTGTCTGTAACATGTTCTATAGATTTGTCTTCACGTAGACGATCTGGGTCTACACATTCTGGGTCTCCCTCCTCTTCACAGAGAGGGACTATTCGTCTTGCAGATCGTGATCGCGGTGGTCCATCAGAGGAGATGGCACGCACTACAATTTGGCTAAAGCCAAAAGCCGACGGATCTGGGTAAGTATTAAGTTTCAAAATTAGATTTTATTCTCGTACAGTCTATTATAAGTATAGTAGTCATAAAATAGTAAAAGCTTTTTTTTCCTGTTAAACACAGTGGTTTTACGTTAGAGCCATCAAATATAGTTCTTTCATTATCTAAGCGTGCATACCAGAGTCGGATGAATGAATGTTGGCCCAAATGGTCCTTGATTCCAAAGAACGTGAAGGAAGCTATTTGGCAGGACTTTTTAGTATGAGTGATATTACTTGTTAGGTTTAAATATCTAATCATGTTTACACTACGCATAAAAACTATATAACTCTTATGTAATCAAACGTGCAGGGCCATGTGGACATCCAGGATGCAGATCTTTCCGTTGTACAGCATCATTGGCAGAGTAAGATTGCAAAGAACTACAGGGAGACTTTAAATGTTGTGAAATCAAGTGGAAGCAAGCCAAATTGGATGAGCGCTGTTGTGTGGGAACAGTTTATCCGCTGGTGGGCCAATGAGGAATTTCAGGTAAATTTAGCATATATTTAATTTAAATTGTTCTACGCAAATAATATTTAAATTAAAACTATAAAACAATTTTTTTTTCAACTTAAATTTGCAGAAAGAGTCAACTAGGAATTCTGCTAACAGGAGCAAGAACCCCGTCACACATCGCGGTGGTTCTAAGTCATTCTAGCATCACCGCGAGGACTTGGTATATTTATTAATTAACATAAACATTTATATAAAAATATTTAATATATATATTTATATGTGCATATTTCAGGAAAGACAACGCGGTGGTCCTGTCAGTCGTTGGGATGTATTTGCGCATACGCATGCGGTGACTCAGATTGACGATTCAGGCTCATATTCGTACACCTGGGAAAGTAATGACAAAGCAAGGGCCGCATATGTAAGTATAAGATAATGAACTAAAAGTTTTAAGTCTATTAAAATAGCATTATCTAAATTCAATTGTATTTTGCATACTAGGAAAAGTTTCAGGACGCATGGACATTGATGCTCCAGGACACCGGAAGAGCAGAGTTGGCCATTGATGAGGAGAACGCAATATTTGAGTCTGTCATGGATCCAGCGACCCACGGGAGACGCTTTGGATTTGGAAGCCAATCGGTAATTTAATTTAAATTTAAAATAATTTTTATGAAGCATGTTCATTTCGATATCATATATATAAACACTTTAGATGTGAGCTTAGCTAGAGTAAATATTTAAACGTATTTACACATATATTTACACATATTTACTAATATTTACAGGTTGACGTAGTGCAGAAGAACTACCAGAGGGCTCAAGGTAAGGAGGAGATCGCACAGCTACGAGCCCAGATCGCCACACTTCAAGACCGCGATCGCCGCCGTGAAGAACAAATGGAGCAACTAAACAATAAAGTGGCGGAGTTCATGGAGCAATACGGGCGGTTTCCTTCCTCCGGTGGTTCTGCTGGCGAGTGAGTTGAGGTATGTTTGAGATGTTTTCTTATGTGTGGAGTGGTGATGGTTTGTATATATTGTTGTATGGTGTTAGACATTTGGTGATGGTTTGGATGTGTTAGGCATTTGGTGATGTGTTTGGATGTCTTAAACATTGGTGATGGTTTGGATGACGATTGGTGATGGCTTTTTATGTATTTTGTTTGTATATATGATGACGGTTGGTTTGGATGACGTTTGGTTTTGATGTAGAAACTAATTTGATGGATGTAGAATTTAGTTTGTTTTGATGGTTTGGTTGTTTATGTGTATGATTTGATTATTATATTGTGTTTGGTTATATATATGTGATTGTTATTGGATATACGCTCAAAATGGAGCAGTTTTGATATTTATGATATTGTGTGTGGCCGGAGGTGAGTAGGAGCTGCTGGGCAAAAAAAAAGTTTCAGATTTCCAACGGCTTCCAACGGATACCAACGACCATTTGGTTATTCATAGGCAACGGCTACCAACGGTCAATACCAACGTTTTCCAACGGCATACCAACGACAAGTTGGTCAACGAAGTTTGCCACGTGGCCAGATGAGCCGTTGGTAAACGTTGGTATAACGCCGTTGGAGGCGTTGGAAGGCATTGGAAGGCGTCGAAGTGTATTCCAACGGCCTTTCCAACGGCTTCCAACGGCGTACCAACGGCCGCCAACGGCCTGGAGCCGTTGGAAAGCGCTGCCTCCCTTGTAGTGGATTCACCGTTGATCTTAATTTGATTTGAGTTATATTTTAATATAATACAGTGATGACATCTTTCTATGTGATTTCTGATATTTATTCTGTATGACGGGAAATCTGAATAAACGGTTTAATGATACCGTCTGGTATGAGACTTTCGGTAATACTTTTTCAGTTATTTTTTGGACTCGTTATATAGAGTAAAGAAGGGCGAGTGTGATATATGAGCTCTGAATAAATGGACAAGTAACACGCGGTGGTATGAGACACCATTGTGTTATTTATTCAGTTATTCTTTTGCTCGTGGATAACACTCGATACGGGGTATGTTGAGTGCGACTCGCTGCGGTGAGCACTTATGGAGGCTGCTAGTTAGCCACATAAATTATGTACATTATATGTCTTTCTACCTTAGACTGACTCCCTATATGTTTCGGGAGTTAACCAGATTGGCCAGTATCCACCTTGGCGGTTTGATTGTGGGGTCACATCCCAGATCCTTGACACCATTATTGTTGTTATGATATTTGATGCGCATCATGAGATAGATAGTTGTTTGCCCCTCGTGTCGCATAGGTCAGCAGTCAGTTACCATAGGGGCACGTGTCGGCAGTCGTGGCCGAAGAGGCTACGCGTTGTCGAGTCTATGGTGGATCGTTGTCATGATACCGAGAGGAGAGGGGTAATGGTAACCGATGAATGTAGGATTCGTGTCATATGGACCACATGTGGCTCTTGGAGCAAGCAGACGTGTTGTCAGTCTCCTGTCTGGTTCCGGTATATGTGGTGTATGGGTGCATGTATGTGAGTAGTAGATAGACATATACTATGTATATATGAGATTATACCTGAGACTGTGTCTAGAATATGATCAGCCTCATATCCTTCTCAGACAAACGGCCTATTCTTTACTGGCACATAGCCTACTTCTTATTGATTATATTTGTAGATTTTTATGAGCTAGCTCTGATCTTTGTTATTAATTTTAGAGTTTTGATGATGATATCTTATTATACGACATTAAGAGATAATTGGGCATTGCTTCATGTTAGCCCAATATACTTAGTGATATCTCATCTATTGTTGATTTCTCGATTTAGACGGATATGTATGATTCACCCATTCATGTTGATTAAGTGAATTCTATTTTAATGTGTTTTAAATAGGTGATGACATCATTATATGGATTTGAGATGTTTGGATGATTTAATGCCCTAATAATTATTCTGTGTATATATACACTTTGATATGCCATCTGATGTTTAGGTATCTTTATTAGAGATATCATATTTTTCTTCCTTGTTTATACTGTATCATCTTATTTATAAATCATGATTAAACATAGTCTGATCCGTATGTTATTTTATAATACTCGGGTCAGTCCGAGACATTTCAGGTTCAGGGACGGCATGACTAGCTTGTATTTTATTGGGCTTAGAAGAGCATTATATTAGGATGATTACATGATATTTCTACGATATTGATTCATTGTATATATATTTATAATTGACATTGAATTGTATTTTATTCTTATAAAATTATTGTAAATATATTATATGTTATCGCTGCAAGACTTTGTGTTCTCTATAATGTACTGTATATTGAGTATTGTTCTGGCCTAGAGGCACATGTGTCTATTAATTTGTACCGATACCGTGTATGTATAGGTAAGTCATATATTTGAAGTTTTAAATATGTACCAGTGTTAGTCTAAGGGAATATTCACGTGTGTACCCCTTACAACCTCATTCTTCATATTATCTGATAGTATTACTCTGTAATACTCTTGGATAGTATTGGTATAGAAGCAGGGTGTTACATGCGAGGTCTTGAAGCCTCCGGTTCAATCTCAATATCCTCAAGTTGATTCGATGCGATAGTCACGCCTGAGTCGTGCATAAATTTCCGCAGATGAGATACGTGGAAAGCCTCATGCACTCCCACCATTCTTTGAGGTAATTCGACTCTGTAAGCAAGGTTCCCAATCCTCTCTAATACTGGAAAAGGACCAACAAATCTTGAACAGCTTTCATTCGTTGTCGAATGATCTCAATCTTTTATGAAGTCTCCCTAACCATCTATGGCTCAAATATCAGCTTCTTGCCCACTTCCCACCAAATGGAAGGAGCACTACACGGTCGGACATATAAAGCTTAAAATGGTGTCATACCGATGCTAGACCGATAACTGTTATTATATGCGAATTCAACAGGATGCAAGTGATCATCCCACGAACCTCCAAAGTCTAATATGCAAGCACGTAGGAGACCTTTTAAAATATGATTCACTCTCTCGGTTTGGCCGTCAGTTTGAGTGTGATAAGCTACGTTGTGGTGCAGCTCTGTCCCTAACGCCTCCTGTAAGCTCTTCCAAAGTCCACTAGTGAACAATAGGTCTCGGTCACTCACAATGCTCTTTGGCACACCGTGGAATCGTACTATCCGTCTCACATACAAGTCAGCCAATTTGGTTGTCATTCTTCTTGACTTGATGGGTATAAATCCGACGCTCTTAGTCGGTCGATCGACTATGACCCATTGTTGTCATACCCTTCTCGAGTTTTCAGCAGTCCATCGATGAAATCCATCGATACTTCCTCCCATTTTCACTCGGGAACTTCTAACGGTTGCAGAAGGCAACTAGGCTTCTTATGCTCCGCCTTAACCAACTGACATTTTATGCATTTAGAGATAAATGTCACAACGCCTTTCTTCATCCCCTCCCAATAGTAGATCTGCCTCATATCACGGTGCATCTTATTACCGCCGGGATAAATAGTTAATCTCGAATGATGGCACTCGTGAAGCACCTCATCTCTCAAACCATCGACGTCGGGAACAAATAATATCACGTCCTTACAGAGCCAACCGTCTCGGTCGAGTCCATACTATCTTAGATCCTCGGACTCTACTCGTGCTTCAATCTTCGAAATGATCTCGGCTAAACTAGCATCATTCCTTTGACTAGTACTAATCTGCATATAAGAGTAGGTCTGATAGTCAAGCTCCCCAACTTGCATCTTGGTCGGAAATCATACCTGGCTATATATTCTAACCGTTTCCAGGAACATAGCTCCCAAGTTGGCATGTCTCTTACTCAAAGAATCAACTGCATTACCTTTACCCAATGTATATGTAATACCAAAATCATAGGATGCCAGGAACTCTAACCACCTCTGGTGGTGAAGGTTAAGATCCTTCTGCAAAAATAGGTACTTCAATGATTTATGATCGGTGAACAGCTCGAACCTCTCTCCTAAAAGATAGTGCCTCCACATCTTCAGCGCAAACACAATCGCTGCCAACTCTAAATCAGGGGTCGGGTATTTCTTCTCATGTGGCTTCAACTGTCGACTAGCATATGCAACAACCTTGCCCTTCTGCACCAATACCACACCCAATCCGGTACAACATGCATCCGTGTATACAGTCATCTCCTCACTTCCGCTTGAAATAGTCAATAATAGTGCACTCGTCAACTTTTCCTTCAGACTCACAAGTGTCTGTTCACATCCCGCATCCCAAGTAAAAGTCTGATTCTTTTTCGTCAAATGAGTCAACGGTACCGCTACCTTATAGAAGTCCTGGACGAATCGTCTATAAAATCCAGCTAAACCCAAGAAATTTCTCACATCTGCGGCATTTTTGGGTTGAATCCAATCTTGGACGGCTACAACTTTTGTATGATCAACAACAATGCCCTGCTCAAAAATGATGTGACCCAAAATCACACTTCTTTCTTCAAGAACTGACATTTAGAAAACTTCACCTTTAGTCGGTGCTCTCTCAACACCTCCAATACAATTCTTAAGTGTGTCGTGTGTTCCTCTTCTGCTCGTGAGTAGACAAGAATATCATCGACGAACACAAGCACGAATTTATTTAGTTGATCCCTGAAGACACGGTTCATAAGATCTACAAAGTATGCCAGTGCATTGGTTATCCCGAGCGGTATAACCAACCACTCATAGAAACCAAAAGGAGTATGGAACGCTGTAATCGACACACTCTTCTTCGCTGCTCTCAATTGGTGAAACCTCATAGCAAGATCCAACTGAGAAAACACACTAGCACCATGAAGCTGATCGAACAAGTCATCAATACGTGGGAGTGAATACTTGTTCTTCTTTTCACTTTATTCAGCTCACGGTAATCAACACATAATCTAAGGTAGGCATCCGCCTTCGTGGCGAATACTACGGGTGCTTCCCACTTAGACGTACTCATGCAAATGAACCCTTTCCACAAAAGGTCATTCACTTAAACCTCAAGCTCTCCCTACTCTTTAGGTTCCATCCTCTTTAACGGCATCATTATCAGTCTGGCTTCTTTAACTAAATCAATACGGAACTCGATCTCTCTGTGTGGCGGAAGTCCGGTCACCTCCTCAAATATGTCTGGATACTCCCTAGCAATAGGTACTATTGATAACTCATCGTGCGGGATATCGAGCGAATATAGAAAGCTAAACATAACCTCATCATTCAGTAGGCAACCTAACACTACCCTCCGCCCATCATCCATCCCTATCATTACCAAGGACTTCTCGCAATCCACTACTACTCCGTATCTACTAAGCCAGTCCATCCCCAGAATGATACCGAACCCAACAAAATCCAAAACAAAACCATCATAATCAAAGAGAATGCATGACTCGATAAGACTAAACCATGACAAACCATGCACATGCTAGTGGAGCCTTCAACGTGGTTTGTTACAATCAATGGTCGGTCAACAATTTCGGGTCTCAATCCCAGTCTATCTACTAGGTCACTAGATATGAAGGAATGTGAAGCCCTAGTATCAAATAAAACTCAAATAGGAACGCCATAAACAGAAAGCATCCCTTGAATAACGATGCCCTTCCCCTTCTTTTTCACTGATGGAGCATTTGACGAAGTCGGAACAGCATTGATAGCATATGCTTTCACCACCTGCTTTTGCTTAGGTAACTCGGGACAGCTCTTCTTGATATGTCCGACTTGTCATAATTGTAGCACTTCTTCCCATCAGCTTTGCAGTCTCTACTATAATGACCCTTCTCTCCTCAAGTGTAGTAAATTACTTCGGATTTGACTTTCTTTTTCTGTCCATCTTTATTCAAAAACTGCTTCTTCTTGTTGTTCCCCTTCTTCTTGCCTCCCCATCCTGATTGCTGCTTTGGCTTTTCCTTTGGAACGACCTCCTTCAGTTTGGATATAGGATTTCATATCTCATGGCCTTCTCGACGATCACCTCAAAAGTCTTGTTAAGGTGCTTCACGAGCTTTTCACCCAAATAATCATCCAAGCCAGCGATGAACTTCTCATTCTTCTTTATCGGGGTGTCGATAAAGGACATCCCATACTTCGTCATAGCGTCGAACTCAGCTACATACTTAGAGGAAGTCATGTCCCCTGCTTCAATTCCGCAAAATCGATGAAATAGTCCCCACTTTTGGGCGGCCGAAATAAACTTCTCTTCAAATCTATCCTTGAATTGATCCCAAGTGAACTGATCCATAAGAGTGACAACTCTCATAGCATCTCGCCAATTCATGGCTCTCCTCTGTAGTTATTGGGAAGCCAATCTCCTCTTCATAGCATCATTAAGTTTAGGATCCTCAAATATGCACTCACAAGTGTCAAGCCAATCCTGAACTTCCATTGCCAACTCCGTTCCCTGGAATGGTTTGCCCTCGAGACTAGTAAATTCCTTGCTCAGCTTAGCGAAATTGACTATGGGCGCTTGCACTAGAGCACCACCTTCTGCAGCAATGTTTGGAGCAGCTACTTGAGCACTTTTCATAATATTCCCCAACATATGATTAAACATAGCCTGCATATCGGGGTTAGCATCCCCCGAACCAGCTCCTTGCTCTACTCCTGATATGGAGTTCCTAGTGGCATTCCTTGTTAGACGATTCATTCTTTAATCTTCAATAAGGATGATCAGTCCCTCTATAAGGAATTCCTCTAAAGTAGTACTCCTGTGTGCAATGCGACTTCATATACTTTATATAATAGTATATAGTTTTGAAAACCAAAATATATAACAAGTACGGGCTCTCGTATATACGTACACACATATATAGATACACACACTCTCTCTCTCTCTCGATTTAGTCTAAGGTGAGAACTCCTACCCTATCTCTATTAGATCCGGGTATCCCTTAGGTTAAATAACGCAACCTAAGCTCCGATACCAAATGAGATGACCACCCTATACCGTCGACACCCAAAAGACCTGGATGGTGTGCTACAATGGTGCTCGGCCAATGCAAGCAGTCATCTAATGGTAAAATAAACAACATAACACAGAACCTGTCATATATCTCATAGCACATCGAACAAAATATAATAGCAACATCACAGATATAAAATAGTTTAGACAGTAAATAACTGAATAGATCGCAGCATCAAAGTAATAGATCCATACAGTACAGTGGTAGAAATAGAGTTATACATTCTAAATAACTCCTAAATAACCGTCTCACAAAATAAGAGTACTAATAAGCTCCATAGTACTGAACAGCGGAAGCACTAGAGTAAATATAATAATATGAGAAATAGCCTCCCACACGCCATCTGAATAGCTACTCGTGCTCACCAAACCTGTCTCTGAGTACTCTAGATCATTATCATGGGTGTAATGTGGGTCCAAGGTACCAAGGGTGTCTAGATATCTATATTGGTAGTATCTACATCATATGATATACTTAAGGTGATAGAAACAAACAAACAAAACATCCATCATCCATCCTCACATTCACTCACTTTGTGCATTGGTTATACGACAACTCATAAACTCGGGGACTAGGCATATCACCACACCAATCCATCCCAATCATCATGAGACTGGATGCATCTCCACATCAATCTATTCCGAAGACTAGACACATCACCGCGTCAGTCCTTCTCAACACTTGAGACTAGATACGTCACCGTATCAACCCATCTCAACCTCACGAGTATCATTGATCCCTTCCCATTACATACGCCATTCATAGCATAGTTTGTCTTGGAACTGTCCACCCAACTCTCATCTGAAATCATCGCATTTAGGAACTACTCCAGTCAGTCGTCGTATGTCATAGAGTCTCATCGTGTGTCCTGTAACTCGCCTCCAACAAGTCCCTAAATTTGACTCATCATAGCCTTCTCTGCCTCTTGGAGTAAATTTAGTCGTCGCTGGTGTCATTCCTTGAGAAGTAGGATCACCATCGAAACAGACCATCAAACGAGCAACCGTGCCACCTTCGACGAACCAAACTCCACCAAAGGACTCCTTCCAAACCCCTTGACCTACCCTTGGGGTCGCACCCCTATAGGGTGAAACCTTAGGGGTATAGTTCAGCCCATATATAGGACCGAGTCCTCCCATGCCGACCCCTATCCCTTAATTCCTTCTCCCCGTATTTCGTGCCACACACTAACCCCATCTATTCCAAACTTCACATGCCAACTCCAACACATCTCATCACCTCCCACTATCAATCTCACCCCCCCTACAATCCATCTCTAGGGGTCATAGCTAACCCCTAAAGGCCGACCCCTCCATACATGTCGATCCCTATAATGGTCCATCTTCAATCAATTGTAACTTGAGCATACAAACTCCAAATGACTTGAAATTTGACAAGCTGCTTCCTAGGCCTTCCCTTGTTGTCCACTATTGATTGCATCCATATATGATCTGTTCCTAGGGATCATAGCTAACCCTTACTGGGTGACCCCTCCCGGAAAACGACCTTCTAACTTTCTACGGCTATTTCGCCATTCGACCGGCATTTGCATCCATTCAAGCATGTTTACAGCAATCATATAACATGTTTTACACACAACAATAAGCAAATGGTCGAAATACAGTAAATCAAAGCATGGATCTAAAAGAATAGTTATATATTCATAGGGTACAACCATGGATCCCTAAAATCATAATTCCACGAACTTAACCCAAATTAATCCAAATTCACATATGTGCCATAATATGATTTAAGATGATTTATAAAGATTTTTAGGGGATTTTAGAAAGTGGTTATAGCCTAATACATGTTACTTAGTAAGAGATACTACTAGTCACTCATCTTAACCCAAGCTAAGCTCTATATCTTCGTATGAACAATAGATGCATGGATTCCAATGTGTTTGCAGCAGAAAATCTTCAAGCTTTAGGATGGATTTCACTAATCACTTGCTAATGATGATATTGGGCTAATTAAAGTAAGGTTTTGATGGGTTTTTTTGGTGAAAAGATGATTAATGGAGGTTAGAAGCTATTTTGGGAGTTCTGCAAATGAGGAAGGAGAGGTCCCATAGCTCCTACAGTTCCAGCTTACCTCAATCCAAAAATGGGTCATGGGCCCATTAACTAATGACCCTAATTACCCATTTAAGCTGTCTAAAACCAATAAAAACTTCAAACAGCCATATCTCTCAAATTGTTAGTCTGTTTTCTTAATATGACCACTTTACAAAAAGGATAATCATTATCCCAATCCAATGGAAGTAGTTTTAGGACCTAATTTCACTCCTATCAAAAGTTATGGGACAACAAGATTTTTTAAGGGAAAAACTATCATAGAAAAATTCAACAAAAATTCTAAGGAAAATAAATGACCCTATTAGTCATCTCCCAAAATTATAGAATCATATGACCTCATATGAAAATAATATTAATATTTTATGATCCTTCGATATGTAGAATATGAGTCATTAGAGGCATAATCTATATATTCCTTGTGGGACTACTTTGTGTAAGGTTAGAGGTCCTTCCTAATTTGGCCCGAGCGGTTCATCTCCTGGATTCTTAGTATTTGCCATAACTCTTTAGAGCACTAAATCTCCCTTTTCAAATGATCTTTCTCTTACTTTAGAATTATAATATTTGGATATTCTTTGTTGATAGTCAACTGCTTATATGGCTGCTTCATCTCTTAACTCATTGATTAAGTCCACAGACTCTTTCTTTAATTCTTGATTTGGATTAAAATCATATGAAATCCTTCGATGAGAAAGTATTTCAACCTCAATTGGGAGCATGGATAAGTTAAGAAATATAGAGTAAGCCCTGTTGTATTTTTTGTAGAAGTTTTACATGTCCATAATACAAAAGATAGTTCTTCTACCCAATTTCCTTTAGCCTTTTCCAATCGCTTTTTGAGAATAGTCTTAATAGTTTTGTTGGCAGCTTCAATGGCTCTATTAGCCTTGGGGTGAGCTATAGACAAAAAGCTCTTGATCATTCCATTTCTATTACAAAATCCGGTAATAATATTCTTGATTACAAACTTAAGAACTTTTCCTGATGATATTCGAAAGCGGTTCTGTTTCTACCCATTTTGTGAAATAATCAATGGCCACCACTACATATCTGGCTCCTCCTTTGGATATAGGTAGTGGTCTGATCATGTCTGTTCCCCATACATTGAAAGGCCATGGACTTGAGATTAAGGTCAATTCGCTCTGTGGCAAACGTGAGATCTTAGAGTACTTTTGGCAGTTTTTACACCTTTTCACATAATCGATGGCATGACTAGTCATTTGAGGCCAATAAAAACCTTGTCTCATAACTTTCTTGGCAAACTTTATGCCATTAGAATGATCTCTACAGAATCCTTCGTGGGCTTCTCTTAGTATCATTGCTCCTATTTTCGGAATAACAGATCTTAAGTAGAGGAGTGAATATCCTTTTTTATAGAGTATTCCATTCATCATGGTGAAATTTGGAGCTTGGTGATTTATTCTTATTTCTTCTTTTTTCTCTATTGGCAATTTTCCATTTATCGGATATTCAATAATGGATGTCATCCAATTGTTCTTATATTGATCATCCGTCTCTAGATGAGAAATTTCTCTTGGAGTGTTTCATTTCCATTTTCCAACTCCTCCTTCGCATGTGTTAAAGCTTGAGATCTGGTTAATACCATAGTTTCATTTCTTGATTCGGGTGCCTTATATTCTATTTCGGGGTTTGGTTGGTAGCTTACTGGTACAATTCGTGTTTCTAGTGCTCCCCGTGAGCTAGCCAATTTAGCCAAAGAATTAGCTTGAGAATTCTTTCCTTCTGGTACTTGATGTACGGAGAAATCCTCAAATTAAGTTAACATTTTTAACACCTTCTTTACATATAAGGCTAATCTGACTTCCTTTGTCTAATATGTTTGGTTCAATTGTTTTACCTTTAGTTGGGAATCACTAAAAATCTCAATCCTAGGGATCTTTAACTGTAAGGGTGAGTCCTACCACCATTGATTCCTATTCTGCTACATTATTAGTGGCTAGAAAGCCTAATTTCATTGCATAATGTAAACGATGTCCATCTGGGGTAATAATCACATATCCCGCTCCAGCACCTTGCTCGTTAGAAGCTCCATCCACAAACAATTGTCATTTAGGGTTTAAATCCTTCTCCTTTTCTGATTGTTCTTTAATCAACCCCGTACATTCATTAAAAAAATCAACTAGGGCTTGTCCTTTGATTGCCACTCGGGGTAAAAAATTCAATATCATATTGGCTGAGCTCTACTCCCCATTTTACTAGTCTTCCCGAAGTTCCGGGTTTACTAAAAAATTGGTTAAGTGGGAAGTTGGTTAAGACCTTGATCGGATGTGCTTGGAAGTAAGCTCTTAGTTTTCGAGCTGTGAGCATCAAGTAGTATGTCAATTTCTCTATAACAAGATATCTAGTTTCTCCATTTTTGAGCCTACTGCTTGTATAGTATACTAGAAGTTGAGTTCCATTATCTTCTCTTACCGGAACAAAACTAACGACATGTTCAGAAACTACCATATAGAGGTAAAGGTTTTCCCCTTCCACGGGACTATATAAAATTGGTGGTTTCTCCAAATGGTCTTTCAACTCCTTAAGGGCTTTTTGGTAATCCTCACTCCATTCAAAGTTTTTCTTCTTCTTAATCACATTAAAGAACTGGATGCATTTGTAGCTAGCCTTGGAAATGAATCTATTCAATGCTTCCACTCTTCTATTTAGGCTCATTACATCTTTACTTGTCTTAGGTCACTACAGTAAAAAATGATTTTTATAACGCAAATAGATAACGCATTATTTCATTGCGCTATTGTTTGTTTTAATTTGTTTTATTTTGAGTACCTGTGTAACACTTTGAGAAGACAGGCTTTTCCAAATTATTTTGGCCGCTTCTTTAAATTATTTTCCTCTTTCCACTTCTCTAAATTATTTCTTCAAATCCTCAAACAATGAATCTCTTCCCTTATCATCGCCTCTTCCTCAAATTATCTTCATAACTCGGAAAATTTGAAAAGTGGTAAAACATTCCATCCCAAAATGATTACTCGACAAAAGCCTTAAATTAGGGTTTATGCTTGCTCCAAACTCATTGACTCCTTCCAAGTAAATGAAATGAAATGAGCAGAACGCTTGATTTCTTCTATTAGATTTGCCTGCGGTGGCTTGAGGCGGCGTAGATCTTTGTTCATAGGAGGCGGCGATTTTTGGTTCGTAGGGCAATTATAGGCGGCGGTAGGTAGTGGCTCGGCGGTGTGGGGTCGGGGATGGTGAGGGCAACATGGAGTGGTGATGCGACTGCGAGTTGTTGAAGATCGGGGCCTGGGTTTTGAACATATTAGTTTAGCAATAGAGCAATTTTGGAACATGTAAAAATTAGATTATGGAATTGGTAAAAATCAGAGGAAGCGAGTTCAAACACAACACAAATATTGATCAGCAAGTTGAAGTGGGAATAACATATACATGAAGCCTGCGTTAACAAGATTCTAGAAAATAGTCACCTCTGTAAAGTTCAGCCATTCTACTTAAGGGCTTAAACTCACTGGTGATCAACAACTCTGATATGGTCTAGTCCTCTATAAGCGTATATTTTTCTCATTTGTTTGTTTCATTTCTTATAGGAAAATATGCAATTAGCATTAATTATAATAATTTACGAGTCTAGGAGGAGCATAAAATCATGGAAGCTGAACAAATATAAAAGAGCGCAACACTTAGCTTGGCATTTTGAACCGTGGACCAAAATTAATCGAAGAAATAACTCAATCCTTGAGAAATTAACAAGAACAGTGATCCAATTAAATCATTACAAAGTAATTTGGGAGCTAGAATCACACGTATGTCTTATGTATGAAAATGTCGCATGGAGCACTTGCAAATTGCAAGCTCATCAAATCCGCTACAGGTCTAACAATGCAAGAACTTTTCTATGTCGATGTGTTTCTGAAGTCAACAAGTATAAGCTTGCTCGAACCTATGTGTTCTCAGAAAGATGGTAGAGCTAAAACACTGCTGGTTCAAGCAGAGGAGCGCAACATATAGGAATTTAAAGTAAAAGGTGAAAGGTTGTGGCATGTATCAGTGGAAGAAAGAGCTAAACGAAATGGAAAAGAGAGTAAAATTTTGTTTCTCGATTGCCATACAAGCAAAGATTGAAATTTGGGTTTAATAGTAATATTTGATATCACCGTTTATATTGTATTTACAGAAAGAAAGAGTTAACGACAAATTTTATACTTCTAAAGCAACATACAAAATAAAATTCCATACTTGATCCGAAAAAAGATTCAAAGAAAGTGAAGAAGTGAGGCGTGTTGCTCAGCTTGATTGGAAAGTAACTGAAAGTCACATTAATAAACCTTGTATATCATCTGGTCTAGAGTTTGCTCCTTTACCAGTTAGTTGCCCTAATTCTTAGTTTCATGCATCTTGTATCCCCCATCCTCTATTTATTTTTCTTTAACATATATTATCAGTGTAGGTAATGCACAGAGAGGACTACATCTTTTTGGGCTTTCTATTTGGACAGAAATCTAGAGTTGCATATATATCACATGTTTCATGCTTCCCATCAAGCACTGAATAGTAAGCATGATGTACTTTTTATGTTTACAGTTTACCCTTAATAGTTTAACTTACATTGAGCAACCATTGCTCTTTATCTGTTTTGTGTTATTCTATTTTACACCATTAGTTGAATCGTGTCTCATTCAAATTTGAGTGGTTGCATTGCAGTCCTATCATGGTGTTTTCATGTAATTAATTCAACTTGAGTTTCTTTGTAGTGGCAAATCATGTTACAGAACCGAATGACCAAATAAATATGTAAAGAAGGATGAAAAATAATGAAAGCTTAGAAGCCTATAAGAGAGTAGTAGTATATAAGTGAGTTAAGTGTGTGTTAATAGTAAATAGGGATGTGGTGAGTATGGATGCAAGAGGTTCTATAAGAAGTAAACAAATTTTAGGTTGAAATGGGGGGTAATTTGTATGCGACTATATTGGCTTAGAAATGCTGAAGAATTACATTTGCAATAAATGAGTGTAATAAACAGCCAGGAAACTATAGGGAATGTAGTACATATATTACTAACTTTGTTGTTTACATTCTAAATGGGAATAGTAAAAACAAAGTTGATATATTTCAAGAATTAAAAAAATATGCTTTATAAAATGAGAAACCGAATATAAGACATTTGATTTTCCCCCTAACTGATTTCTTTTGCTCTCTTACTGTTTTCTCTGGCTAATTTGGTGCTAACATCTATTATCGAGTTGCAAAATATCACACACACACATGCTCTTTATATTTCTTTTCCCATTTTCTTTATTGTAATTATGAATTTTTTTCCTGTTGCAGCCATTTCAAAATCAGGAGCATGACAACTTGACCTTCTCACTCTTGACACATTGTATAAGGTGTCCTCTCTTTATATATAGTTTCAAACGTTTTTAGTTCTATCTACTTCATCATCCTAAGTATGGTGGTTTTCTTCTATGAAAATTGTTCAACCTCTTGCCTCAGTGAAACTAATTTATCATAATCATATAAATGATCAAATTCTAACAAACAGTCAAGTTCTCTCACGTACATCCTAAATTTCAAGCTAATCTGGTCCCCATGCAAGTTTGTCTCGATGGATATTTTGATATCATATGCTTTTGCCACCAAATGAAAGTTACCATTTTTTGTATAGTTCATAATACTCTATACTTAGATGAACACAGTAGTGGCTTTTCATTTATGTTCCTTATTTATAAACGACTATAGGATTCGTTAGGGTTCAGCCATCCAGGAGAAAGGATGGTTGTGTAATATTGTAATTATGTCCCTTTTCAATATGTGTTTTATTAGTATTTGATATATCATTTTGCAAATTAATAGCGATGATTTTGTGTTTCATCATGGTTTATTTTGAAACAGTGACAACATGAGATTTAATGATGCAATTTCAATGGAAATTTCATTGTTATCTTAAAGCTCAGAAAATATGCACTGGATTTACAGTAAATACCCAAAATAAACTACAAATTGCAATGCTACGGGATCAAACTCATAATCTATTATTACACAATATATTACTTGAATTGGAGTATGGTACATAATGATGTACAAATGTACATGTGCTTAAATGTGTCTGTAAATTTGTAAGTACTTTCAATTAAATATTTTTTACAGATATGAAAACATCTAGCATAAGTTCATTTATATATGCATTAATCCCACATTATGCCATTATAATGTGTGTTTGTGGAGAACTAGTACTTCGTTGGCTTTTTTTCCTTTTTCCTCTTCCATCAACAACTATTACAGTATCATTTTTGACCAGTTATGTATTTCTTTGCACTTTTACTACCTTAGTTATATACTTGACATTGATGACACATATAGTTCTTCCAATATTAAGTGGATAATCTCTGTTACATAGGTTCAACTCAATCGTTATACAATGCATGTTCTTACGTTAATATGGATCCGTTATATTTTAAAATATCCAAATTTAAGGTGTGATATTTGTTTTGAAAATTGGGTTCACATTACCATGCTAGATAACAATGATACTTAATGATTGATATTTTATATGATGTTTGGGATTGTTTTACATGTAGAAGTTATTTTAAACAGCAAAGAGTAGATAAAGTTGCAGTGTCAGAGTTCTACGCTATATATGGTTCCGGCTATCTTTTATGGAGATCCTTATGCAGCCGATAATGGTTAAAGGACAATTCAAATATTAGATCTTAAGATTATCATGTAATCACATATTATATTCAATTTGGGTGAAAGAATAGACTTATGAAATTTGGTAAGCCTTTGATATGAATTATAGTACATTCTAAGAATAGATATACAAATTATATGAAATTTGTACAACGACAATAATCACAATGCATTACATTTTCTGATTATTATATTCTTCTACTCTTACATTGTTCATATTGTTAGAAGATTCATTTTTGATATGCTATTACTATATTGTAATATATAGCAGGATGCATCAAACATACAGAAAAATAAACCATAGCGCATATAAAGTGTTATAGTCATATAATATAAATGTTATAAAAGGGTATTGTAATGCAGGTGCTTATAGTTGAAGTATAGTAGAATAAAAGCGTTATTGGATCTACGCATTTTATAGCGGCATATACACACTGTAATAATATGTAAATAGCGAACATAGAGCAATAAAAAAAGAATATTATAGCGGCAAACATGCGCTTTGAAAGCTTGCTATTTTATAGCGGCATTTTTTGTGTTATAAACACGCCACTGGTTTTTTTTATAACATGTCGATATATAGCGTTTATCGAACAGCTATGGTCTTCTTTTATAGCAGCTATATGCCACTATGGATGACTCTTTTTCTCGTAGTGGGTTTTGCCATATCCTTAATAGTTTGAATATTATTAGGGTTGGCTTTGTTTCCTCTTGCACCGACAATAAATCCTAAGAACATTCTGGACTGAATTCCAAAAGGAACATTTTTTTGGGCTAAGCTTCATATGATATCTTCGTAATACATCGAACATTTCTTCAAGATCTTTTAGATGGTTGCTTTCCTCTTGAGATTTTACCAACAAATCATCCATATATACTTCCATGTTCTGAGCAATTTGTACTTTGAACATTTTGTTTACAAATCTCTGGTATGTCACTCCAGCTTTCTTCAAAATGCATTACTTTGTAGCAATATGTTCCCCAATTTGTTAAAAAACTGATGCTTTCCTCATCTAATTTGAACATTGGAATTTGCTTATATCCAGAATAAGCGTCCATGAAAGATAATAGTTTGTGCCCACTTGTGTGATCGGCTAACTGATATATCCTAGGAAGAGTGTAGCAGTCCTTCGGGCATGCCTGATTCAAATCAGTATAATTGACACATGCCCTCCATCTTCCATTAGATTTTTTGACTAGTATCGGGTCGGCTAACCATTTCGGGTAAAGTGCTTCTCTGATGAATCCATTCTCGAGCAATCTCTTAACTTCTTCTTTCAAAGCATCAGATCAAACTTTACCAAGCTGTCTTTTCTTCTACTGAACTATGTGTCATAATCGGGTCTATATTCAACCATGTAACATTACGGTCGGATCAATTCCAACCATATTTGAAAGGGTCCAAGCGAATGCATCTTTGCTGGATTGAAGAAATTGAATTAGTTCTCCTTTAAGTTTTCTATCCAATTCCTTTTCAATTTTTACGGTCTTCGTTGGATCAACTAGATCTAAGCATATCTCCTCAAGGTCTTCTATGGGCTTTGTTCTTTCTTCTTCACCTCTACAATCTAATTATGTGATGGTCTCCTCGCCTTCTATTCCATCTTCCACTAGGTTTGTTTCTTTTCTCTTTCTTTTCTTTTCAGAGCAGTCAAATTTTCCCAATGCATGCTTAGTTTTCTCAATAGGATTTGTTTTGGCTTTGGATGACGGGCTTAAAGAATCATCATCCAAAGGCTTTTTAATATCAATCCTAATTAATTAATTTTTCTCGAGTCATAATAAGAAATATTATCTCATTTGTATTGCTCAAGAGTGGAAAAGTACGTTTCACAAGAGCTAAATTGCTCCCCTTACGGTTTCCTATCCTCTTTTAGTCAGGAACTTTATCATCAGATGCATTGGTGAAACAAAAGCATCAACCTCATCTAAAGCTGGCCTCCCAAAGAAGGCATTATAATATGAAGGCTGATCTATGACGATGAAGAGAGTCTTAAAGGTCTTGAAACGTAGCCAAATTTCCATTTGCATGAGAAGTCTTATCTGCCTAATAGGAGTTGATACTTTGTTATTGAATTCAAAAATAGGCTCAAAGCTCGGCTCTAATTTCTCCTTTAGGGTTCCCATTTGGTCGAATGCATGTTTAAAGGTCACGTTGACTGCACTTCCAATATCTACCAAAATTTTAGTAATCTCAGAGAGTCCAATTTGCGTCGTGATCATAAGCAGATCGTTATGCGGATGACGAACTCCTCTTAGTTCATGCGGAGCGATGGTTAAGTTATGCATTTAGATTCGGAACCTTGGATTTTTTAGCAATAGCTCTTCTAGAAAAGAGAAAATCTCATCTTTTGCTTTTCTAATATATCGGTTTCTGGCTCCTCTGCTGCTTCCAATGAGATGTTGGCCTCTATGGATAACACCAATTCTGTTAAGAGATGGAATGAAATCTGGTTGGATGTCACCTTCTACTTAATTTGCAGCGTCATTGGGGAGTCTTTGGTTTCCATTTTCAGAATGAGTGGTTTTCTAATTATCCTTGACAAATTCCTTCGGATGTTCAAAACGAATAGTGCATTGAATTATGCCTACCAACTCTTGACATTCGTCTATTTTTTTGTCCATTCGCCTTATGATAGGCACAACTGTCCTCCCATCTTCTTAGTTCAGGATTGGTTTTAGCTTGTAAGAATCTGGAATATTGCTACTTTCTTTCACCATAGCGAATATTTAGGATATTGGCTTATTCAAAGAAACATGATTGGTGTTTGGGGGCCTCCTCCCATCCCAGCTTCCTATTATTGCGGTTGTAGTCTGCTTTTCCTATTTCTTTCTTTGTTTCAACTTTCTTCCTGGCATGATACATTTCATCCATACGGATAAATTTATCCGCTCGAAAGTGAAAATCTTGTAAATCTCTGCACCTATGAATATAGAGCTCCCGCCAGAAAGCTGTTTGTTCGATCATTTCTGAGCCCACAGCCATCACCTTGTCCCTATTGATCATATCTTTCACGTTCAATGCCTCTACATTAAACCTATTAAGATAATCACCCAATAATTTCCCCACTTTTTCTTAACATTAGCTATCATGTTGTAGTCAAATGTGGGATCTTTGCAAATACAAAACTGCATTGAGAACACATAAGAGAATTGTTTCCAGGAGTAGATAGTCTTCTCACGATAATATTTGTATCACTTAGCTGATTGTCCAGGTCAGTAGTTCCATTGTATCTTAAGGAAAGAATTTTGATATGGGATGAAATTATTTTAGACATAATTTCATATGTAAAGGGAGCTTCTTGGTGGTTATTGTTGATTCTTTCATTAAGAGTTCCTTTTTCCTTTAAGATTAAGCATATCTTTTGCCGTTTTTTCAACCATGTCCCTTAAATAGGCCTCGTCACTATGGTAACTTATTCTACAAGTTTATACTCCTTGTAGGTTGAACTTCCGAATTGCTCATTAGACTTATCCACTAATCTTCCTTGGTAATTTGCTTTAACCTTATTGCCTACTATTGATTTAAGGGAGAGTCTGTTGCTTTAGCTTCTTGATTTCCTTTCCTCATTTGTGGAGTCATAGTGAACTTGTCTTTGCCTCTATTCCTAAGTAAGAAACATCTAGACTCCTTGTCGAAGATTCAACTTCCACCCCTTCTGTGAACTTGGAAGTTTTGGAAGATTTCTATATAAGGATCTTCTCCAATAAGTCTTGCATCATTGCCACCTATTGTGCTAGATCTTTAGTCCGAGCTTCACTACTGGTAGGTTTTGCTATCTTTGATGGTTGTCCAGGTTCTACATTCCCTAAGTTGAAGTTGGGGATAATATTTTCTTCTAATGTAGTCGTATTTACGACTTCTTCGTTTGGAACATTAATTCGCCTTGATCTCCCCATTTTCCTAGAACAAAAGGAAACTTCATGTAATTAGTTTAGGGGAAGAGTTATAGAGAAGCGGAGGTTCGAGCCTTTCTTCTAGCACCAAAATGTTAACCCAAAAATTGGTATAACACCCATGATGCCAGTATGATGAGCCAAAGCTCAATTTTAACATGCTTGATGACACCACTAAGCACAACTTAGTTTGTGTTGACCAAATGGTGTTAAAAAATCAAGATTAGGCTTAGCATTCAAGGCCTAGTACAAGATGATGTCATTGAGGAATGGCTCCATGATGCCTATGGACTTTTGGAATAAGAAATTCGAAAGCTCATCTTTTGGAACAAGTTACTCGAAAGCCTATACGTTCTTTTGGAATAAGACATTCGAAAATCCATGCTACATGATCAAAGGAGATAAAAGAAAAAAAGCCGTAAATATGCGCGATAGCCCATTAAACATGTTAATGGACGAGATCGATAATCCTCTTAGTTCATGTCCATATGTAGATGGCAAAATAGTGACTATGCATATGAACACTAGTTAGACCGAAGCCCATATGATTTATATAAAATCACAACAAGCTTTGGATCCAAAGAGCTTTATAATATGCATGTACATGTCCAATAGTCACCAAAGTGCACAATCAATGTAATAGGCATTTTCAAGTCCTTGTTCATATAATTTCATCATATTTACAATCAAATCGAGTTTTTTCCCAATTCAATTTAGAGTTATAATTGTTTAATTTTGAGAGGATAGAAAAGAAATAATCGTCCCTTCTTCCTTTCCCTTAGGTCCGTATTTATAGGGGTGGAGGGGTTCGGCATGGCTCTTTATGCCGCCTTAGCATGCGATATCAATGATCATCTTGATGGCGTCAGGTCTCATACTTCATCTTCGTCAATCTTCGGTATTGATAAACTTGCGACATCATTTTTGTCTCGGTCATTTTCATGGACATTGATAACATCTGTTATCAATGTCGCATTGGAGACTTGCAGTGTCCTTTAATGGTTGATAAAGAGCGATATCACCAAGGCATGGTAGTGATAATTAACAATTCTTAAGAGTTATGCCACTTCTAAGAGACGAAATTAACAAAGAGCGGCATTGGTGATGAAAGGCATTGATAACAAGCAAAATCAAAAATAGGCGGCATTGATAACAAGCGACATCAATAATAGGCGGCATTGATAATAAGTGGCATTGATAATAAGCATCATCAATATGATGCGGTATAGAGAAGAGGAGACATTGAAAAGGAGCGGTATTCATTTATTTGATATTTCTCTGCTTTGACGAACCATACAGCCCATTTTGCTGGCATCTTACGACATGTTATATTGATGGCCTTTATACTCCTTTTATACCGATAGGAAATGGTATCATACTTCCAATATTGCTTCAATGTCATGTCTTTTTCATTATTCAATGTTGATGATATGCGATATCAGCAAAGTGCGACATCAATAAGATGTGTTATTGATGATAACCAACTTTGCTGCATTAGGATGCAACCTGGTGCCATGGTTTATCCTTGCATCATTATTTACTATGGGAATAACAACCTTACGACATAACTCATCCTTCAATATTGCTTACATTCGTCATACTCTATCTTTGGTATAACTTATTGTACTTCATTAGTGTGAGATTCCTTGAATCTTAAGGTTTGCATAGTTCCTTGATGCAGCATTCAACATTACTTATTTTCAATTCTGCATTACATTTTCCTTAAAAATTATGTGGATAACACAAGTTTATAGATCAAAATGTCAAACCAGCCTTCAAAGTCAAGCCAAAGCAAGGTTGATCAAGTCAGAAAATTAAAGCTAGAATTAAAAGATTGAACAAGTCATATTTCGACACTTCAAAGTTTAATATGTCAATATTATCAACATAAACAATCAAATATCAGGAGAAAACAAGTCAATAATCTCAAAACAACAGTCTCAGAGATTGATCGAAAATCAACAACCGAGATTAACAGTACGATAATGGGTAAAATCCGACACATGGCTTTGTTGTGTGATGGTGTTCATTTGCCAGCACGAGCAAGCTATTTGTACAAAATGTTCACAAATTGATGAAAAGAAATATTCAAACCAAAATTCATGAAATATATGAAAATCCAAGGAAGATATTTAGAAAATCTCTTCCTATATTAACCATCATCATTAGCAAATTGTTGATTCCAGTAGGAACAAAAATTCAAATATAATCAGAGAATCAAATTCATACCAAATAACCAACAACAAAGGGGCTCGACTAAGGAAGCAACCAAAGCCTTAAATCGTAAGGCCATTGAAGAGATCATTCAACAAGGAGATAGAGGCGAGATCCTATTAACGATTATAAATCGGCGGCTTTCAGGAAACCGTAGAAAATAAAAGGAAAGAGTATCGGTTGGGAAAGAAAGAGACGAACGGTGAAAACAATTTGAAGACCACAATTTTTTCCATTTAGGCCGAACCTCTTTTGAATTAATATATTATAAATTTGGGTTTCAATTTTTTATTTTATTGTGTTTACTTTTAAATTTAAAACTCTAGTTTTGTAACTATGATTGAACTACTATGTGTAGTTCGAGAAAATTTTATTTTGGGGATAGAGTTAAGGCAGGGTTTCCAGGTTTAGGGATAGAACAATCAAGCAAGCTATGGTCGCATGTTTATAAGGTGCATGTAAACGGTGGATTGTTTAATCATAATTGAAATTTTGGGGGCAATAGTAGGCAAGTATTGCCGAAATTGGATAAATTTGTGTGTTGCTTTTATTTCCGCATTCACTATATTATTATTAGTCTTCAATTTTTATTATTCTGTGAAATTATTGTAAACTCTATTCACTCCACATCTATGGCTAATTCGATCCAAAAAGTAGTATTAGAGCCAGATTGCTAGCAAAAATGTCTAACCCTAGTTGTAGATCTAGCGATAGTTAGTCCAGTCCACCTATATTTGACAAAACATATATTTTAAATTGAAAATTGAAAATGGAACTTTTTTAAAATCAGTTAATCTTAAGTATTATGGTATTGTTGAAAATGGGTGTGATATGGTAGCTAAAAAAATTATTTTGAATTACGCATGTGCTATGAATATTACCTACTCCCTAATTAATAGAGCTAAATTTAACCATATTTCTCATTATTTAATTGCATAGGAAATTTGGAACACTCTCGATGCAATATATGGTGGAAAAGTTAGCAACAGGGAGAAACTCCCCAAAACTGGTTTAATAGAAAAACTTTGTTTGATAGGATTCACAAAAGATGATTCAGACGATGATAGTGACGACAATGATTCAACAACTAAAGAGATAAGTGATTTTTCATCTAAAGATTTAATCCCTTTGTGTCATAAATTAACTAAAACTATTGATGATCTTACACTAAAAAATAACATGTTAAAAAATGAAATATCTAAAATGCACCAAGGGTGGATGGCGATCCTCCAATACGTATCCACCATAATTATAAAATAAACCACTCATGTTAAAAAATGAAATATCTAAAATCCACGAGCTCCACAATGTTGCTCAGTGGAAAAGTGTAGAAATTCATATATGTATGTAATACGATATAGCTCCATCAAGCTCATCCTCCGAACAGCTACTGCATCACCTAGACGTGTTATCTAGTCTATGCATTTAAGAGTACACAAGATAATAAAAGCAAAGCATAAAACCTTGGGTTAGACAACAATCTGGTGTGAGAAATAAATGAATCTCAAAATACTATACAGGTAAATATGGTAAGGAACAAGAGTACACAACCCATACCCGACCTATCCCTATAACCAAAGAGTTAGCGCATAATACTATAGTATGCTACTTTACAATATCATAAAGGTACTATACAACAAAGAATGGTGTATGTCCAAATATCCCTATCTCCAGTACCTACTCCCAATATATCCCCGGGTGATAACCCACTAAAGAAAGCAACCATAGCATACATCAAGCAATAGCCACTATCACTTATCCATGTGCTTTGAATATATGATAACTTATATGGCCTCCTTACTACAAGGGGCTAATGGTAATCCTGGTTTTCATTATACTCTCAACTCATGCAACCCAAAGCTCGATACATGTCGCGTAGTCCAAAGCTAAATACTAGACCCAAAGCCATACTCTAGGGTATGCAGGTTCCTTAATTGACCCATAGGCATCCCCACTTACAATACCCCTGCTTCGAGTACATCAGAAAACACTCCGAATTACCAACGATTCCTTAGCACATTCATATATGAGCCTTCCTTTGCTCCGTTCGAATTCAGCACCCTTCTATTGCTCAATCCAGTTTCCATTATCCATGAACCACCACGTCTCTCATTCTACAGCTCTCTCCTTTATCGAACTGCTATCTTCGGTATTTACTCCAACCACAAGTCACAAACTGAAGATACAAAGCTTTTATCATGATGTTACATGTTACATCACCATCCACCGTTGATGCGAATGAGCCAACACCTCCAGCACAATCTACAGGACCTCTACTTCATCCCCCAGAAGTTTCACCTTCAATGGACCAACCAATAGAACTCTGTGCCGAGCTCTTCACGTCGGTGCCAACTTCTCCTCTTGGCCAATTATTAGCCAAGTTTCTTTCCACTTCTTCCTTGCTTCTAACACTCTATGCCTACCTACTTTGACCCCGACCTATCCATCCAAAACAACTCAGTCCTCACTCCAAAGCATTCCATTTCATGTTCTATAAACAAGTCTGCATAGCCTCCAACCCTTAGACAATCTCCTATCTCTTGCCTTGGGTCACCTCTGCTAGTCTTGCTCTTGGGTTCCCCTAAAACCACCGAGCTACTTGACCAACACAAACATGTCGGTACTGACAAAAACAAGTAAGACTCGACTTATGTTCTTAATGAATTGAAACTCGCAACTTGAAATCCAAGCTCTTCCCATACTCTAGGGCCTCCGCTTCAAATTTCGTCCAATTCTTATCATCTTTGCCTCCCATTTTCCAAATTCACCAACCTATCTTCCTAACATCCAAAACACTAGCGAACAACATCGAAACACAACATACAAACATGGAATAACATGTAATTACATCCATTTCAACAAGTAACACATAGAATTATAGCAAACAAGCATATTCCAATCCAAATCTAAGAATCAATGAACATATGAGTATGAACAAGGTGAATTAGAAAACCATTATTAAAAATCATATTAGAATTTCTCAATTTAGGTCATAAACATATGTTAACATGTGATTAAAATTAGAAAAGGACTTTTAGATAAAAAATCATGTTAAAACATGTAATTTTACCATATAAACATGCATAGGATAGTCAAAAGGCATAAACTACTCATTAATTACCGAATTCAACCAAACTGAGTATAGATCTAATATGATCAGCAACCAAAAGCAACGCAAATCAGCCAAAGCAATGATCTCTATCTTCTAATCAATGATCTATTAACTAATCTTCAATTCGGTTTGATTTAGATAGTAATTTTGGATGATTTTGGATGAATCTAGGGTCAATGAGAGTTTAAATCTGACTTGGGAGAGAGGAAAAAGTTTTAATTTGACTCTCGAGGCTCTTATTTATAGTAAATTTTGAATTAGACTAATGGGCCTACTTGTGGGCTTAATTAATTACACATTAAATCTAGCTAGCGGTTATTAAAACTTAAAATGGACATAATTTCTAACTGTAAGTTCGTTTTTCTATTATGACCACTATACAAAATGGAAAACCATCATTCTAAAGCAATGGAACTGATTTGAGATCCTAATTCGACTCCTATCAAAAGTTTTAGCCTAAATAAGGTTTTCAGGGTCAAAATTATCACATATAAATTCGAAAAAAATCATAGGTGTGCAAAATGTCCCTAAGACTCATATTCCAAAATTATAGAATCATACGACCTAATAGGAATAAAATAATAATATTTTATGATCCTCTGATATGTAAATTATGAGTCATTACATTCTCCTCCCTTTAGGAATTTCGCCCTCAAAATCCCTAAAAACCAAATTATAAGCAACCACGATTATCCCGCATGCCTACCAATCATAATCAACCATCAAACGTCTCAAACAAGCAGTCGTGCAATCAATAGTTTAGGTTAACTTACCCTAGCATACAGAATACTAACCTATCAAACATAATATACAATGGTGAAAGTAGATATGATAAACGATGGATCTTACCATTCAAGGAGCTTCAGACATGTAGTCCTCATGCTCTCCTCAGTTTCCCATGTACAATCGTCATCATTTCCGCTCTATTCTACTTTTACTAGCTTCAGTGACTTTCTCCTAAGCTGTTTCGTATCATACCCAAAAATATGAAGTGGCCTACGAGATCTAGAAACTTTTGGTTCTAACTTAACATCTTTTAGCTGATCCAGTGTAATCATCATGCCCAAGTCATGCACAAACTTCCGTAGATAAAAGATATGAAAAATATTGTGCATGTCTGTCATCTTCTGAGGTAAGTCGACCTTATATGCTGGTTTTCCAATTCTCTTAACTATCGTAAAAAGGACCTACGAATCTTGGTGCCAACTTCCACTTTCTACCTAATCGAACTACATTCTTCAGAGGAGAAACATTCACGAATACCTTATCTTGGACAAAAAACTCTAAATCTTTTCGTCTCAGCGTAGCTTTTCTGTCGATCCTGTGCAGCTTTCATTTGTTGTCGAATGACCTTAATCTTCTTTGAAGTCTCTCTAATTATATCTAGCTCAAGTATCAGTTTCTCACCCGCTTCGCACCAACATGACGGAGTGTTACATGGTAGACCATACAATGCTTCATACAGAGCCATACAAATATTTGACTGATAACTATTGTTGTATGCAAACTCTACCAAATGCAAATGATCATTCCATGATCCTTCAAAATCTATAATACATGCTCATAGGAGATCTACCAATATATGATTTACTCTTTCGGTTTTCCCATCCGTTTGTTGGTGATAAGCTGTATTAAGGTGCAGCTCGGTCCTTAACGCCTCTCGTAATCTCTTCCAAAACCCACTGGTGAAAAATGGGTCTCCGTCACTCACAATGCTCTTTGGCACACCATGAAATCGTATTATCCACTTTACATATGACTCCCACCACTTGGATGCCATTCTACTTAACTTAATGGGTAAAAATCATGCACTCTTGGTCAATCGATCAACAATGACCCAAATGCTAGCATACCTTGCTCGAGTCCTCAGCTGTCGATCTATAAAATCCATCAATACTTGCTTCCATTTCCATTCAGGAATATCTAGCGGTTGCAACAATCCACTACGTTTCTTCTGCTCTGTCTTTATCAACTGGCAGTTCATACACTTCGAGATAAATGCCCCAACATACCTCTTCATGCCTTCCCAATAATAAATTCGCTTCATATCTTAGTAAATCTTGTTATCGCCAGGATGAATAATCAACCTGGAATGGTGACACTCTTGTATCACTTCATCTTGCAATCCATCGATATTTGGAACAAATGATCTCCCATCCTTACAAAGCCAACCTTCTCTGTCAAATTCATATTGCTTTATGTCTTCAGATTCTACTCCTTCTTCTATACTTTCTACGATCTCCGCTAGTATAGCATCTCACTTCTAACTAGTGTTGATCCTTTCAATTAGAGTAGGTCTAATCAACAAACTTGCTAACAACTCTAGTTCCAGCTCACAATGAGGCCTAAAATCATATCTAGCAATATACCCAATGTTAACCCAAAAAATGGATCGGCACCCTAGATTGAGTATGAAAGAACCAGCCATGTTTATCGAGGCAAATAAAATAGAACAAACAATAGCAAATTGCAGGAAAAGTAAAGAGTCAAGAATATTTATAGTGGTTTGGCTATTAATGAAGCCCACATCCACTTTATAACTTTCTATTATTGACTGACTGTTGTTACAAATTGAGTCTGATTACAATTTGATTGGATTTTGTAAGTTAGATCAAGTCACCAGTGTTAGAGTTCACTGGAGAATCACAGTGAACTCCTTCGATGACTATTGTGAAGGAGTAGAAGGGTGAAGAATAGATTCTATAGAGTTTCAGCAGTCGGTCCAGAAGATCCCCTTTATATTGTAGATGGATGAGTATTTATAGGGATTGGAGAGCTGTTGGGTTAGGCCGCATTGCCAGATGCTAGCATTTAAAGATATAAAGGCGCCTAGAAAATTTCATAGCGAGCCGAGCTAATATAATGGATCGCCAGCAATCCATAGGGCATGGATCGCTAGCGATCCCTGTAGTTAGCTTATTTTTGGCTTGCTTTAATCGTACCATGTTCCATGCCTTTTGTAGATGCCCTTCATGCAATTTGATGAATAGCTGTCTTGTTTTGATGGTGTCTCGTGCACAAGTTGGATTGAAGCATGCTTGGAATAAGATGAATGCCCACTTCTCGGTCTAGCTTGCTTGGAACATTATGAAACGTAGCAGGCATCCCTAGAAATGATAATGCTTCATGATGCAAGAAGAATGGATGACCCATGAGCAATATTTATGGATCGCTAGCATTCCATGGGTGATGGATCGCTAGCGATCCATAACCTTAGGTTATTTTTTGCTTTTTTTCTCTTGAGTCCCTCTTGGTTCCTTCTTTTGATCATTCTGGTCGATTCTTGAGTTATTTTGACTTGATGCAAATGTTCTAAATTCCATTGAATTCTATTTGGTTAAAAACCCGGATAACATTTTCCTCCCTCAAGAGTATGCTTTCATTGGAAACAAGGCATGCTTTGGAAGTTACTGCTTTTGAGTTCCCGTTTGGTGAGGTTTGATTTATTTTACTGAGGCTATTATGCAAATTTGGCTTTGGTTCTTGGCCATTTGTTGAATTTCGATGTGAATCATTGTTACTCATCATAATAAATTAATTTTGGTCCTATAACTTTCACGATGCTTGCAAATAACACGTGGATCATGGTTGGCAAGTTTGGAGAAAATTGGTTGCAATTTGATGGATCGCTCGTGATCCATAGCCCATGGATCGCTAATGATCAAATGACTTAGCAGAATTTACTTGCGCAACCTTCTATTTAGCTTCACATGAGCTGACCTTCCACCATTCCGTATTTTCATTTATGACTCATTCCTTCTGCCTTGCGAACCGAACCAAAGTAGTCAAACCCTAACTTCGCTTCTGCTATTGCAGTCGCCGATCTCCGCTGTCAGAGCTTCTTGCCATCGTCCCTACCGGACTTCGTCGTTACTTTGACCTTACCTCTAGCTCCAGAAACTTCATCAATTTGGATCGCCGCGAACCTTACCCACTTGGATTGTCATCGACCTATCCACCTTGGATCGCCGCCGACCTAGAGTTTGACCATATTCGCCTTTTAATTTTTGACTTAAGGGTGGTATGGGATTTTGGCATTTTGTTTTAGCGATTTGGTGACGAGGTTGCATTGGTGATGGATGTATTGGAGAATTCAAGTTAATTGTGGTTTTGTGGAAGAAGATAATTAATCAAGTCTTGAGTTCTTTACGGAACGAAGCTTGGGTCTCGCCTTGGTGCTTGGCATGTTTTGCTATCTTCGTCCACACAATCAGAATTAACTCGCACCGAGTTACATTGTTAATCTAGCACAACATCTTGCAAATTGATTTTCGTTTTTCTGGGAGGTGATAATAGCATAAGGTAGCATCTTGTGTGCAGCTTATGCTGTTATTACCTTCCAAATAGCTAAAAATCGACTTATGCCGAGAATTCTCTACTCGATTCGAAGAGCTTCCCATGTCGCTTCAGACAATGGATCCGTTACCGACCATTGGTCGATAACAAGTAAGTGTAGGAGAAATAACTTTAATCAATGATATGAGAAGCTCTTTTCTTTCTTCACTGCGAGTGAACTTTCTACACAAGATAGAGCGTTTGTAGTGTTCAGGACACTGAGCCCATTCCACATAGATAACACACTGCACTTGCCCCAGTCAACACTTGGAACCCGATGAGTCGGCATAATCAATATTTTTTCGGAGTTCATGTGTGAAGCATAGAGGGACTTTTAGTTAAAATTAGAAATACCTGGCCGCGTTAGGTACAAGTTCTGTTGTATAGAATGAAGCACCCGTCATCCCATCGTAAATCCAAATCTAGTGGAGGAAGTCCGACACTTCAGAAGCTGAATCGTCATCAGTTGCACCTTCACAAATAGTTTCAGTAGCACCTACTTCTTCAGTACCCGAGCTAAATATGGTCAATTGGTTCCGGTTGGTCCGGTTGTAGATCAGACTCCTCTAAATTTTTGAATTCTACTCAATCCTCCGAAGATAGCTTCCTTCATAATCTCTGCTAAAAGTTCTGTATAACATTGTTTACAACATGGCATTCCAAATGATGACGTACGCCTTCCATCAAAGAATGAGTTTGCACATATGCCGCCTTCGGGGTACACCGCTTATCACCGGTATAAGTGCTTGAATGGAGCAGTGCCTCCTTCCAATCACCTCTTAAGAGAAACACTTTCGAACTTGGGAATTCCTCCATTTTAGATCTATCCTAATGGATATGCGATCTTGACTTGCCTTCATGTCTTGTTTATGCGGACATTTAATCGTGCCCCAAGTTTTGATGAACTGAGATATTTTCTCTCATTCAAGAAGAGAGACGAATATCCATCCCTCATGGTCATCGAGGCTCAAAGAAACTGTAAGATCATGCTGCAGCTTCAAAGTAACCTATCCTAATTCAAGACTTAGTATTTTTACGTTATGTGACCTGAGGGGTTTAATCGTCTTTGGATAATGGAGGGCAAGCCTTCCTTTTTACTCGTTGAAATTTAATACGTCGCTATAGGATTTTTGATAGATCGAATACTTTGCATTCATTCCGAGACTAAACAAAGACCCATCACTCGATCCAATCTTCCATACTCTGAAGGCCATAGACGCCAAAGAGAGATCAATGAATTTTGTGCTAACGAACGAGAATTTGCTTCAGTATAGGTTATTGCATCCCGAGAGATCCGCCGTAGCTGTTGAAGTTCCATCTCCTTCCGTTCCAAAATTTGAACATGTTCCACTTCTTCATCACATGGCTCTGAAGAGGGCGACCTCCGAGAAGGAGAAGGTCCGTCTGGTGGGTCAACCGAAGAAATTCATGAAGGAAGAGGTGTTACGACTGAAGCCAGCTGCCCGCCTAGGATGTCTCCGATTCCAAAGGAGGAGGAAGAAGAATTCAAGCAGCACGAGGGCAAGGCTGCGGTGACAACAAAAAAGGAGGAGGGTGGAATTGAGAGCAATATCAGTTATGATTCCTCCTCTAGTGATGATGAATTCGATGCAAGTTCCGGTGATGGAAACTTCGAATAGTGTGATGAAACTCCAGGAATGAGTTCCATTCTCCCGGATTCGCCTCCCCAAGAGGTTCATGTTAAAGATTCTCCTTTATCAGCCTAACGACTTCATGATTCTCCGCTTAAGGAAACTGGTATTGACTTTGGGCATTTGAGCAATGTTTATGTAGATATCGATGAACTCATGGGAGAAGATTTCGAGTTCGAGGGATTGTCTCCTTACCCCGGTCATGCTGTGTCTAGAGTTAGCTCGATTCCTACCATGGTGACTTCCCTATTCGGTTTGTGACGTCCTTTTAGGCTGCATATGACATGTTACACATTTCACTAGGGGCTTTCACTTACATATGCATTATTTAGGTTCATTTTCTATCGCTAAAGCTCTTTATTTATTTTTTATATTAGGTACTATGAGAGGCCGTGGACTTCACGAGGACCTTGAACAATTTATTGATTCACAATGCTGGTCAAGATGGACTTCAAGCCGCCATCAGCCTTGTGAAACCGAGGAAGAGTAGAGAAAGAGGAAAGATTAGGAAGTTGAAGTACGTGGTCGGGACGATAGAGAACGTGGTAGAGTTTACAGGAGTGGTTATGAGAAGAGAAAAAATCCTAATGACCAAGAAGAACCGCCTAAGAAGTCGAAGGTAGATCGCAGTTCTCATCCATCCAAGCACCAAGCATATGCCCCGGCTCCAGTCTCTATTGGAATTGAAGTTCCGGCTTCCACCGTTCAAGTTTCATCTTCATCCCAAGCCCTGTAAACTCATGTAGTGCCTACTTCTGGTTCTTCATGTCCCCACAGGAGCCGGCTTATATTCTCAAATCCAGTCCCTCTAAACTCGAAGCTGCGCTCCCTGGATGTTTCTAAAGGGAGTTAAATTTGATCACGAACTATGCCCAATCAGCAAAGACTTTTATATGTCCCATCTCCAGGCAAATCAAAGCGATTTAAATCAAGTTGAAGGAAGGGAGAAGTTATGCAAGCAACTGGCAGACACCAACCATAACAATTACCAAGAGATCCTCTCCTTTGAGTCGGAGAAGGATGATTATGAGAGGATGTTAACGAAACGTGATACCAGAATCGAGCAGTTGACAAAGGAGAGGGATGCTGCACTCCAAGAGAGTAACATCAATGGTAGCTTGCTGAAGAAATTGGAAGAGGCCCACATAAAAATAGAAATCATGTTACAAGATGAAATCAAGAAGGCCCATGCTAATGAGGTCAAGCTAAAAGAGGAGCTCGAAGCCCGTGATGTGATCATTGAAGCTCACAAGAAAACTATCACCGGTCATAACAAAGTCGTCAAAGTTTATAAAAAGACAATTACTAACTACACAGGAATGGTTGAATCCTGTGACAAGACCGTTTCTGATCAGACTCAAATGATTGCTTCACTCCAGGAAGGAGTTGCGCAGCTTAACACCAAGAAGACCCAGGTCAAAGTTGAGAAGGCGCCGTGATAGCGGACTACTTGGAGTTGCAGGATTCTTTTGAAAGGAAAATGGAGAAGATGGATGACACCATCTTGAATTTCTATGTTAACTCCTTGCTGCATCAAGGGAGCCTCAACTATCTGGATCCCAAATTCTCGCGTGCTCTTTCTGTGGTTTGGGAGGAAGTTCTGGCCCATTTTCGAGAGAACGGGGACGTATATACCGAGCAAGAGTTGTAGGATGCATATCTCAACGAAGAGTCAAAGAAGGCTTTGATAGAGAGTAGGGAGATCATTCGAAATGAGAGGGAACAAGAGGCCGCCGATGCTACTGCAACTACAACTGCCAAAGCACTACCAGAGCCTTTCATTTCTGGGCTTGGCGAATCATCAAAACAGCCTCGCGATCAGTTAGCGAGTTCGGTCGGTGCTGCCTTGTTGTCTGGCCTTCCAACGGCTATCTCGGAGGCCTCGGGTGGTCCTAAAACTTCTCCAAAGATCGTGCAACCATCCAAAGAAGGAGAAGGTGGGGAGTATGAGATTGAAATTCTTGGCCACTCTACTTATGCACGTAACCTTATTGTTTCCCCCGAGTTTGAGAATTTTCAACTCACACCCGAAGAGCAGGAACGAACTGAATGCTTTCATTTTTGATCTTATAGGTCTGTCTTCTTTACCTACCAACCTGCCGATATTTTCGGTCCCTGGGCCTGTTGCTATTTCAACTACCTCGATGCTTTTTTCTATAGCCGCTTCGATTGTTGTGCCCATGTTTGGCTCACAACCAAGGCTAGAAGCCGAGAAGCTTGCTGCGTTGCACGGTCTGGACGACCCTTTTATATCTCTGGAGGGCAATTTCATAGTAGTTGAAGCTCAAGAGCAGGAAGACCAAACTAGCCAGCTAATTAAAACTGAACAACAGATGGTGGCCGTTAAGAAGGAAAACATCGAGGAGAGAAAGTCTTCGCAGAACTCCCGCATGTGCTGGAAGTGCAGGACCAAGGCGAAGTCTTCTGAGAAGGTCGAAGAACAGGGAGGAGATGCTGGCACAGAGGAGATAGTTGATATTTCAGGCAGCGGCACAACTCCTGGTAGGGATTTTGAGAAGAAGAAGAAACTTCTGATCAAAGATGGGAAGGGAAGCGGTGAAAAGAAACCTTGACAGACTCGAGTAACAATGGAGCCAGATTTTTGGACAATCCGATTTTTTTGATACATGTTTTGTACAAATGCAGAGTCTGCACTTGCTGCTTTTGTTATTGTAGCATCTGTATTTTCCTTTTTGTTGGCTAATATTGTGTGGGTATGGCCCCTACATTTTGACTTTGTATAGAAAATCCTATAAGTAATACAATGTTGACATTTTGATTGTAACTTTATTTGTCCACTTATCTATGTTTCATGCACTTATGCCAATTTTATTTACTACTATTTTATCTAGTCCTGTAATTACCACCAAAATTCTTTGTTTGGAGTAATAGAACCGTGAAGTACTTGGTTTTTGTTTTTACGTATTGGTGTGTGTTTCCCCTAGTTCATAGGGCTTTTTACTTCAAACACTTGACAAATGACCGATTGATCCGTGTGATTCTTCAGATGTCTGTAACCGAGTCTATTTTGCGGTTCTTGTTTTCAGGAACTTGTGATTTGAGTGTCTCGATTTCGGAGATTCTGTCGGTCAACAATCAGAATTCTTTTCCGATTACTCCTGATGGTAGGAGTGGATTAATTCTTATGAGTCCTGCAATAGGCGAGTTTCCTAGCATTGCCGGGACAATGCCAGCACTTAAGAGTGTGAGCGGCTTATGAAATGCATGACTTTTAAGAGTATTCACGAGTTATGAGATGCGCGGCTTTTGGGAGTGTGTGTAGCTTATGGGATTTATGGCTTTTGGGATCGATATGACCAGTCGATCCAGAACGGTTTGGAATCTCTTGACTTTACCCATCTTCGGGCAACATGAGGAGTTCATGTTTCGAGAGCGTGGTTCCATGACTCGAGAAGCAATGCGCGGCTTATGGAGGCATGCAGCTTTAATTAGAGCCTTCCCGGTGTTGCCAGAGCAACACCGATCCTTAGAAGGCAGGGATCAAGTTCCGTCGATCCAATGATTTGAGTCGATTTGCTTCCGTCGACCCAATGGGTAGATGGGGCATACTTGAGCGTGGTTCCACTATCTCAAGTAGCAATCGGATGGATTTAAGTTGATTTGACCCCGTTGACTCAGCAAGTTACTTTTATGAACGCAGTTTTATTGGTTCAGAAAGTAAAGCAATTTTATTAATAAAAGTTGGGCTAGTTTTTCCTATTTACAATGGCTCCGGTATTTCGTGATGGCTTATTTGCTAGAATAGGAAATACATTAGATAGTCTTAGATAAAGTAAGGATGCAGCGATTCACTGTTCCATACTCGGGGAATTTGGCATCCATCGATGGTTGTTAGCTTGAATGTGCCATCCCCTAGCTTCTGACCAATCACATAAGGTCCTTCCCAGTTTGGTCTGAATGCTCCCGGTATAGGGTAGATCCTCTTGAGGACAAGGTCTCCCATTTCAAAGGTGCGGTAATGAACTTTGGAGTTGAAGTACCGTGCGACCCTTTCTGGTGAGCGGCGGTCCTTAATTCGGCTTCTTCCCTCTTCTCATCAACCATACCAAGCGACTCGAGTAAGAGATGCACGTTCTGCCTTTGATCGAAGTTTTTCCTTCGTTTAGAAGTGACTCCTAGCTCAATTGAGATCATTGCTTCTGAACCATATGTTAGGGCAAATAGAGAGTGCCTAGTTGTAGATTTGTGCATTGTCATGTAAGCCCATAGTGCGAGTGGAAGTTCATCGACCCAGTTTTCTTTTGCTTTGGTTAGCTTTTTTTTGATGGTGGACTTGATGATCTTATTTACTGCTTCCACTTGCACATTTGCTTGTGGATGTGCGACAGCGGAAAAGCTTTTCTCTATTCGAAAGCATTTCCAAAAGTCTTTGAACTCAGTGCTTTCGAATTGAGTCTCGTTATCCATGATGACTTTCTGTGGCATACCAAACCTACAAATGATATTTTTAGTAACAAAGTTAATAACTTTATTTGTGGTAATAGTGGCCAACGGTTTGCTTTGGCCCATTCGGTGAAATAGTCAACATCAAGGATAGCATATTTGGCTCCTCCTTTAGCCATTGGTAATACGCCAATCAAATTGATTCCCCAGATTGCGAACAGCCATGGGATGACCATCTGTGTTAGCTCCGTCAAGGGGGTTCTTTTGATCTTGCTAAATCTTTGGCATTGATCGCACTGTCTAGCGTAATCCACTGCATTGCGGTTTACTGTTGGCCAAAAGTACCCATACCGAAGAACTTTCTTTGCAAGAGTTGACCCCGATATGACCTCTGCAGTCGCCTTCATGAACTTCTTTTAGGATCCTTCGAGCTTCATTGTTGGTCATACATTTGAGCAAGGGGGTAGAGAATCCCCTTCGGTGGAGTATCACATCCAGTATTGCGAATCGCAGTGCCTTTCGGAAAAGCTTTTTCTACCGGTTCCTGTCTGTGGGGGGAGTTCCTATGAGCAGGTAGACCTTGATCGGCGTCATTCATGTCTTTGGATTTTTGGTTGTCTCAAAAATCTAGTCGATATCCATTTCGCTTATGCTTGGAGTTGTCAAGTTTTCAACCGGGACTAGTTCCAATTACTGAGCTTCTCCGGAACTGGCCAGTTTTGCTAGATAATCCGCCTTCATGTTCTGTTCCCTCGGCATATGAGTTATCATGTAATGCTCGATGTCATTCAGCAGTTCCTACGCTTTAGATAGATAAGGGGTAAGGTTCTCCTCCCGATCCTAGTATTCGCCTTTCACCTGACAGACGACTAGCTGAGAGTTGCTATAGATGTGTTTGGATTTTATCTCGAGTTCCTTCATAATCTTTAGCCCAGTAATCAGTGCTTTGTATTCTGCCTTGTTGTTTGATGCAGGGAATTCCAAGCGTAAGGCATAGCAAACAGATCATCCTTCGGGAGTCTCGAGCACTACTCTTGCTCCCGAGCAGAAGTTGTTAGATGCACCATCGACGAATAGCTTCCAACGCGTCTCCACTTTTGGAGTCATTTCTTCCTCATTGTATCGTATTGTAAATTCGGCAATGAAATCTGCCAACGCATGCCTGTTGATCGCCTTTCGAGGATGGTATGTGATTTCGTACTGACTTAATTCGATGTTCCATTTGATAAGTCACCCAGAGGTCTCAGAGTGGTATAACACTTGCTTGCAAGTTTTTCCAATTTCAGATAGTTCTTTTCTACTCCAGTGAACCGTTTACTGATGTAATATACGGGTCGCTGGGTCTTAGCTTCTTCTTGTACGAACATGACACTCAATGCATGGGGCGAGACTACTAAGTAGATGTACAAATCTTCTCTATCTACCAGCTTGGACAGGATTGGCGGGGTTTCCATATGTCGCAGCAGCTCTTCGAATGCAGTTTGACAAGCTTGATTCCGTTCAAAGTTCTTCTTTCCCTTCTTTAGCGCGTCAAAGAATGGTATACATTTGTCGGTTGCTTTTGGGAAGAACCAGCTCAGCGCTGCAATCTTTCCATTCAAGCTTTGTAACTCCTTCCTGTTCCTCGAGGCCTCGACTTGTCGTAAAGCGGTAATTTGTTCGGGATTTGCTTTGATGCCTCTGGCGCTTACGATGAATCCTAAGAACTTTCCAAAGGCTACCCCGAAGTGACACTTAAGTGATTGAGCTTCATTCCATATTTGCGAAGTATATCAAATATTTTGATGAGTTTGTCTAAGTGATTTGCAGCTATATGTGATTTAACCAACATACCATCTATATAAACCTCCATAGTTTTCCCAATCTGATGCTTAAACATGGCATTCAATAGTCGTTGTTAGGTCACCCAACATTCTTTAACCCAAATGGCATCACTTTGTAGCAGTATAGTCCCAGATCAGTAATGAAACTGGTATTTTCTTGATCAGGTTCATGCATCATGATCTGGTTGTATCCCGAGTATGCATCCATAAATGATAGCAATTCATGTCCAGTCATCCGTCCACAAGCTGATCGATTCTGGGCAGAGGAAAGCTGTCTTTTGGGCAAGCTTTGTTCAGATCCGAGTAGTCGATACAAGTTCGCCATTTTCCATTGGACTTCTTGACTAAGACCAGGTTGGATACCCATTCAGGGTAGGTTGCATCGCGGATAAAAGGATTCACCATCAGTTTTTCCACTTCTTTTCTTAGTGCTTTGGACCGCTCGGGTCCTAGGCTACGCCTTTTCTACTTCACTGGCGTATACTTGGGATAAATGTTAAGTGCATGGCATGATATCTCTGGCAATACCCCGCACATATCAGAATGCATCCAAGCGAATACGTCCTAGTTGGCGTGAAGAAACTTGATGAATTCAAGTCGCATCTTGTTTCCAAGATGTGATCCAATTTTCAAGACCCGTGTTGGGTCATCCATATTGACTGGGACAGACACCGTCAATTCTGCCAGTGCTGCTCCTTCCTTCCCTGAACTCTTCTTTCTAGGGTCCAAAGCCTTATCGAATCGGCTATGGTCCCCAAACCAAGTGCGGCTCTGTAGTTGCTATTCAGCAAGTTCACAAATGTGGAGAGTTCTCCCCACACTTTTCCCCTTTTCTTTTCTTTTAGACTCACGTAGTTCCACGATAAAGCATTCTCTAGCAGCACTTTGGTCTCCTTTGATCACCCCGACTCCATTTTCTATTGAAAATTTCATGGTTAGACACCAATGAGCTAAAGCAATCCTAAAATCTGTCAAGACGGGCCGCCCTAGGAAGGCATTGTAGGTGGAAATTTCATCTACGATCATAAAGGTTTGGATGAGGTGACTCTTCGGTCGCCTTCTCCGAGGTTCTATGGGTAATTCAATCGTCCCGATAGGTTGTTTGGGTTCACTGGTGAATCCACGAATCTTTGTTCAACATGCAAGTACATCTTTTATACTGATCTTCATCTGATCAAAGGTGCATTTGAAAAGGGTGTTCATAGAACTGCCACTGTCACCAATACTCGTCGGACCATAGCGGGTCTGATTCCTACTATCACGACCATAGGGTTGAGAGTTAGAGCTTCTATCCCTTCAGTTTCTCGGTTCTGGAATACTATGTCATCGGTCAGGGTTCTCTACTGCTTGGCAGGGGTTCCATCTTCGATCGCAAAGCACAAATCTTTCAGAGAGTGCTTTAATGAGCTCGCATACCTCTCCATTTCTCCCTAACTCTTCTGCACGGGATAAGGTTCTACAGATATTGTTCCAATGATGAGTCTTTGGTCAGTCCGTCTAGGTCCCCTTTTGCTGGTCCTAGCTTGATTCCTTTGATATCTAGGAGCTTGCGGCACTGTAGGTTGATTAGGATTCGGTGGTTTCCTCACATAATGCTAAAGCTTGTTTTCCCGAATCAACTCCCCAATCAAATTCTTCAGGTGAAGACACTCATTCGTGGTGTGGCCATGTGTCTCATGGAAGCGACAGTACTTTCCAAAATGCTTTTGTTGTTTAGTTGCTTCATTTTTAGGCGGCTTCTTGTATTCTTCCATCCCCTGTGACGCGAGATGTTTTCTGGAGTATCGTTGAGCGGGGTGTATTCTTCGGGCCTCAAACCTTTGAGTCGCTTGCTACTTCCGTTTCGCTTGTTGGAATTCTAGTTCCTCCTTTTCTGATTCCTATTTTTTCTAACTTTCCATTTAGCGGTCTCAGAGGTATTTATGTCTCGGTTTGTCGTCGTACCACTCTGCCCAATGTTGGTTAGTTGTAAGTTAGCAGATTTCCTTTCTAATTCTTGTGCCTCTTCTAATCTCAAATACTAGCTCGCCTTTTGGTTGAAGTCCTTCCTAGTGGTAGGTTGTTTCATTTTGATCCATTTTCAAAATTCAGTCTCGGGGTGGATGGCGTGGACCAAGGCCATGAAAACCATATCCTCGTTCGGATTACTTACTTCAGTTACCGCGGTGTTGAATCGATTCATGAAGGACGTCAAAGATTCATTCTTTCCTTGGAATAGGTCGGAAAGGACATCACATATTTTGGTTGTGCCGTGTAGATTCTAAATTGGTCAAGGAATCTTGTTGCTAGTTGATTGAAGGTGGAGATGGATCTTGGCGGAAGCCTAGTGAATCGTACGGAAGCAATTCCCTCTAGGAAAATTGGGAAACATCTGCATCGAACGGCATCTGAAGCATTCGCTCCATCCATTTACCAACTGTACTTATACAAGTGGGATTTCGGGTCTCTCGTTCCATCATAAGGTGGAATAGTTAGCATAGTGAACTTTTTAGGGTACCGCTCGTTCAGAATGTCATCAGTGAAAGGAGTCCAACTTCGAGCGGATCCCCATTCATTATCCCTTCTTTCTTTACTTTCATCCATTAGTCACTTGACCATGTCCGCGATATATGCCTCAGATGTCCGGTAGTCTGGGGGTTGGCTGTCAGCGACTACACCAAGTGTTTTATTTTGCAAATGATCTTGGTAAGTGGGATGAATCCTGGTGGCTTGTGGCTAGTCTGGTGGGGACAGTTTTGATCTCCCTGGCGTTATTGAATGCATTGGTATTTCCTTCCAACTTGTCTCGTCAAGTCGCTCAGTATCTTCTGAGTCGGCGAGATCCATTGCTATATCTTCCCATGGGGTTTTCATCCCTAGATTCAAATTTGTAGCTAGTTGCCTCGTAGTTGGTGGAGTGTTTACGTTTCCTTCCATATTAATTCCTACAGTTCCACATATCATTCCTTTCCGTTGCTATTTTCTGTTTCTCCTGTTTAGGCCAGAGACGAAAGAATTTTCTTGTCCGCCATGGTTCTTGGAGCAACATATGACTGTAAGGTCAATAGAGCATTCAATTTGTCCATAAGAGCTCTTTGGGCTATTTTCCATCTTCTGATTAATTTCATCAACCATCTTGTTCAATTCTCCCTTAGTCACAACTTCATGCTATGTGGAGGATCCTGGAACCTGATCTCCAGAGTTAGCTCCTAACTAAAGGTTGTTGGGGTTTTTCACTTCCATTTTCTAAGGGTTTGTTTCTTCTCCAGCAATGGTAGCTCCTATGGATCTTCCGGAGGTAGTTCTCCTTCTTTCTGGTGACATTGATTCTCAACAGCAGATCTTTTGAGCAGAGATCGAGGATCTAACTTCTGAACCTATCTGATCCAAAGTAGATAGCTAGATTTAAGCTTGGATTCAGTTTTCTCAATGAAAGCACCAAAATGTTAACCCAAGAAATGGATCAACACCCTAGATCGAGTATGAAAGCACCGACCCTATTTATCAAGGCAAATAAAGTAGAACAAACAATAGCAAATTGTAGGAAAAGTAAAGAGACAAGATATTTTCATAGTGGTTTGGCTGTTAATGAAGCATACATCCACTTTATAACTTTCTATTATTGACTAGCTATTGTTACAAGTTAAATTTGAGTACAATTTGATTGGATTTTGTAAATTAGATCAAGTCACCAGTGTTAGAGTTCACTGGAGAATCACGGTGAACTCCTTCGATGACAGTTGTGAGGGAGGAGAAGGGTGAAGAATAGTTTCTGTAGAGTTTCAGTCGTCAGTCCAGAATATCCCTTTTATGTTTTAGATGGATGAGTATTTATAGGGATTGGAGAGCTATTGGGATAGGTCACATTGCCAGAAGCTTGCATTTATAGATACGAAGGGCCTAGGAAATTTCGTAGCGAGCCGAGCTAATATGATAGATCGCTAGCGATCCATAGGGCATGGATCACTAGCAATCCATGCAGTTAGCTTATTTTTGGCTCACTTCAATTGTACCATGTTCCATGCTTTTTGAAGATGCCCTTCATGCAACTTGATGAGTAGTTGCCTTGTTTTGATGGTGTCTCATGCATAGGTTGGATTTAAGCATGCTTGGAATTAGATGAATGCCCTCTTCTCGATCTAGCTTGCTTGGAACATAGTGAAACTTAGCAGGCATCCCTAAAAAAGATAATGCTTCATGATGCAAGAAGAATGGATGACCCATGAGCAATATTTATGGATCTCTAGCGATTCATGGGTAATGGATCACCAGCGATCCATACCCTTAGGCTATTTTTTTCTTTTTTCTCTCGAGTCCCTCTCGGATCCTTCTTTTGATCCTTCTAGTTTATTCTTGAGTCATTTTGACTTGATGCAGATTTTCTAACTTCCATTGAATTCTATTGGGTTAAAAACCCGGATAACACTCAATTTACTTCCATTCCAAGAACATTGCTCACAAACTAGCATGTCTTCTATTGAATGCATTGGTGATCGCATTTCCTTTATCCGGTGTGTAGGAAATATTGAAATCATAAGAGGACAAGAACTCCAACCACCGTTGCCGACGAAGGTTGAGATTCTTTTGAGCAAAAGGAACTTCAAGGATTTGTGGTCTGTGCAAGCTCAAACCTCTCTCCTAACAGATAATGCCTCCATATCTTCAAAGCAAAAACTACTGTCGCCAATTTCAAATCATGAGTCGGAAAATTTCTTTCATGCGGTTTTATCTTTCGACTAGCATAGGCAACAAATTTTCCCTTCTGCATCAATACAGCACCCAATCAAGTACCACAGGCATCTATGTATACTGTCAACTCTTCATTTCCACTTGGAACGATCAAAACTGGTGAACTCATCAACTTTTCCTTCAAAATCACAAATGCATGCTAATACTTTGCATCCCATATAAAAGCCCGATTCTTCTTCATCAAATTGGTTAGGTGTCACTACCTTTGAGAAATCCTTAATGAAGCGTCTACAATATCCCACAAACCCTAGGAAACTTCTCAGATCCGTAACGTTCTTGAGCTAGTTCCAACCTTGGACAGCTGCAACCTTTGCAGGAACTACTGCTATTCTCTATCTTGAAACGACATGACTTAAGAATCTCACTTCTTCTCTCAAGAAGTAACACTTAGAGAACTTCACCCTCAACTTGTGGTTCCTTAATATCTTTAACACAACCCTCAAGTGCGCCTTGTGCTCTTCTTTGGTTCTGAAATAGATCAAAATATCATCCACGAACACAAGCATGAACTTATTCAGCTAGTCTCTGAAAACCCGATTCATGAGATCCATAAAGTATACCAAAGCATTGGGCAATCCAAATGACATCACCAACCACTCATAGAAACCTAATGGCATATGAAACATAGTAATAGGCACACCCTCCTTCGCTGCTCTCAATTGGTGAAATCCATTTGCTAGATCCATTTGAGAGAACACCTTCGCACCGTGAAGCTGATCGAACAACTCAACAATACGTGGGAGTGGATACTTGTTCTGCTTCGTTACCTTATTTAGCTTACGATAGTCCATACACAACCTCAAAGAGCCATCCTCCTTAGTTGCGAATACTACAGGTGCACCCCATTCAGATATACTCCTTGGAATGAACCCTCTCCTCGATAGGTCATTCACTTGCACCTCTAATTCCTTCTGCTCTCTGGGTTCCATACGCCTCAAAGGCATAACTACAAGTCCGGCTTCCTTCACTAAGTTTATCTAAAACTCAATCTCTCCATGCAACGGCAATCCGATCACTTCCTCAAAGACATCCGGATACTCTTTAGTGATCGACACAAATGGCAATCATTTGGTTGGTAGCTAATCACTACCGTTCTTCCTTCCACATCTCCGATTGTCACAAACAGCTTCTCACAATCCACTATAGCCCTATACCTCTTTAGCCATTCCATTCTTAAGATAATCCCTAACCCAACGAAATTCAAAACAAAGAAATCACAAAAAAAGAGAATCCATGACTCGATAAGACTAAACCACTACAAACCATGCACATGCAAGTTGAGCCTCCAACAGGGTTTTCATGATCAAGAGCCGGCCCACTATCGGGTCTCGATTCCAATCGATCTACTAGATCACTACATATGAATGAATGTGAAGCCCTGGTATAAAATAAAACTCGAATAGGAACTTTACCAATAGAAAGCATACCTTGAATGGTGACTCCCTTTCCATTCTCCTTCGCCGAGCGAGCACTCGACGAAGTCGGGACAACATCCAAAGCATATGCTTTCACAACCTACTTATCCTTCGCCGGTTCCGGACAATCCTTCTTCAAATGCCTAGGCTTATCACAGTTGTAGCATTTCTTCTTATCACTCACTTCTCTATCCCTGATCAAATGGCATTTCCCTTGCACCCATAGCAAGTAGGTTCTCATTTACCCTTTTTCCGACCATTCTTTCCTTAAGAATGCGTCCTCTTTTTGTTTCACTTCTTCTTACCTCCACCGTTTTTCTACGGTTTTAGCTCTTCCTTCTCAGTGGAAACAACCCCAGCTTTCCTAGAATTAGGATACAAATTCTCATGATAAAGTTCTTTCTCAACTAGCTTCTCAAATGGCTTATCAATGCGGTCCACCAGCTTCTCTCCAAGATAGTCATCCAGACTAGTGATGAACTTTTCGTTCTTTCTCAATGGAGTGTCGATGAATGACAACCCATACTTTGACAAAGAATCAAGCTCTACCACATACTCGGAAACTGACATCTCTCTTTACCTAAGATCAGCAAATTTTCTGAACAATACCGACTTCTGGGCAGTTGATATGAACTTCTCCTCGAACCTTGTCTTAAACTATTCCTAACTAAATCGATCTTCTGGCGTAGCAATAGTCATGGCCTTCAACCAATTCATGGCCTACCCCTGAAGTTGTCCAGAGGCTAGCTTCCTCCTCATAACAGCATCCACTTCCATATCTAAAGATGCGCTCACAGGGATTAATCCAATCTTGTACTTCTATGGCTGATTCCATTCAACAGAATGGCTTTCCTTCTGAAGTAGAGTAATTTTTGCTCAACTTAGCAAAATCGGCCCTAGGTGCTTATAGGGGAGCACCTCCACAAATAGCCATACTAGGAACTTTCTTCATCATTGTTTCCATTATAGCATTGAACATAGCTTGAAAATCGGGCATAGCTTCTCCTGATCCCGCTCCTTCTTCAACTTCTGAATCAGATCTCACAGTATTCCTTATATGTCAGCTCATTCTTATTCGTAACAAGAATGATCAGTCTCTCATAAAGAATACTGTGTCTATGGTGCTCACGTCCATGCGACTTGTACTATAGAATATTATTATATTGTTTTGAAGACCAAAATACATAACAAGTATGCACTCTCTCGTATATATATAATCTTGATCCAGTCTAAGGTGATAACACCTTTCCTATCTCTATTGGATCACGATATCAACTTCGGTTAATCGTGTAACCAAAGCTCTGATACCAAATGTGACAACTGCCCTATACCACCGGCACAAATATAACAAAATAGTGCGCTGCAGTCGCTCAGTCGATATAGGATGATCATCAGGTTTAAAATGAACAAATGCAGCATATACATGTCTTATATCTCACAGCGCATGGATAAAATATAGTATCAGAGATACAACAAAAGAGATAGTAATAACAATGTGAATAAATCATCAAAGTATAATATCCACGGAGATATACATCAAATGTCATAGAGTATACAATGGGATCAATTCAAGTAAACTGTCTCAAAAAATAGAAATAAGCAAGCACTGCCACAGGCTCCACAGTGTTGCTCAGTGGAAAAGCATAGAAATCCATATATGTATATAATACTAGATAGCTCCATCCAACTCATCCTTCGAATAGCTGCTGCGTCACTAAGACCTGTAATCTAGTCTACTCATTTAAGAGTACCCAAGATAATAAGAAGTAAAGCATAAAACCTTGAATTAGACAACAGTCTAGTGTGAGCAGTAAATGAATCTCAAAATACTATACATGCAAATATGGTAAGGAACAAGAGTACATGAACCATACCTGACATGTCCCTATAGCTAAAGAGTTAGCACGTAACACTATAATATGCCACTCTATAATATCATATATGTACTATATAGCGTAGAATGGTGGATGTCAAGAAATCCCTATCACTAGTACCTACTCCCAATGACATCCTCTAGTGATAGCCCACTAAAGAAAGCAACCAAAGCAACCATAGCATCCATCAAGCAATATCCACTATCACTCATCCATGTGCTTTGAATATATGATAACTCATATGGCCTCCTTACTGCTAGGGACTAATGGAAATCCTGATCTTTGTTATACTCTCGTATCATGTAGCCCAAAGCTCTATATGTGTCTCACAGCCCAAAGCTAGACACTAGACCCAAAACCACTGCTCTAGGGTACACAGTTCCCTCAACTGACCCATGGGCATCCCAACTTATAATACCTCTGCTTCGAGTACAACAAAAAACACTCCGAGTTACCAATGATTCCTTAGCACATTCATATCCGAGCCCTCCTTTGGTCCATTTGGATTTTGAGCCCTTCTATTGCTAAATCCAATTTCCATTATCCAGGAACCCACCACATTCCTTATTCCACAGCTCTCTTCTTTATCGAGCTACTACCTTCGGTGCCTACTCCCACCACGAGTCACAAACTGAAGGTATAAAGCTTTTATCATGCTGTTACATCGCCATCCACCCTTGATGCGAATGAGGATCATAAAATACAAAGCCCATATGACCTCATAAAAATAAAAATATTTTACGATCCTCCAATACGTAAAATACGGGTCGTTGTAGGATATGTGTCTAATTAATAATATATTATGATTTTTTTTATTAATTGAAAGTTTTACTATTTTTACCTTTACATGATTTATAACTCAATCGACATTTATCGATAAATCGATTATTATTTAAATTTTCGATGATAATAAAAAAGGGAGAGAGGTTAAGACTTTTGGTGGTAGAATAATACCCTTACTGATATTCAAAAGTTGGTTTTATTTTTTAGCAATTGTTTTATTTTTGCAACTATTTTAACATCTATTTTTTAGCATTTAGTACTTTGTTTATTGCATGCATCTGTGTAGGGGTAGTTTAATTAAAGGATAAGTATTTGAATAGGGGGGCTTGATCACAATACATCAAACACATTTGTTTGTCATAAAATCTTAATATATGTTTGTTATCATCAAAATGAGAAGATTATAGAATATAGTAGTTTATGATTTTTGTTTGATGATAATAAACACACACGCACACATATTTATGTGTGTGTGTGTGTATACGTGTGTTTGTTGTACTACTATTACAATATAATAGAATTAAATAAACAAATAAAATTTTATTTTAACTAATATTTATTTCAAAAAAATTTCAATAATACACACAACTACAACAAGGACTTCCACAATTTTTCATACATTATTCATATACAATAATTTATACTCTCTCATATACAACACTCTTTCAAATACTACAATTTTCTAATCACTTATATCCTCACCCACTCGAATACGATCTTCATCTTCTTGCTCTAATTTTTTGTCTATTCATCACTTTGCTTGTTAAATAACAACGCGGTAAAAAGCAAAACGAAACAAATTGAAACTGCAAAAATATAAATATATTTGAACTCGACATAGCCTCAGTTTATTGGTTTTGTTCTTTTCATATTTTAAGTAGGCACAAAAAATATCGAACATGGATTAGTACAACAGGTATATACAAGGACCAATACAACATGTTTGTGTGGAATTTTTTTTAAAATCAAGTCAATAATGTGCACAAGCAACCTATGACATGCACATTGTATCACTATATAAGCCATAAGGCTAAATAATTTAAAACAAGCAAACACATTAAAAATGCTATGCATATGCACATGTGTATAGGCTCACACATATCAAAACTGCAAGATCAAGCCCAAATTTGTACTTTAGGCTCAACCTGTGCAGTTAAAGCGCTCAGTGGATTCAACGCGGTAGAGGTGCAAAAAGTCATAGCGGGGATGTAGCGAAGATATAGCGGGATATATCGGATTACTCTAAAATAGCATATAAATCCCATACTTGTTGTTTTTACAAATATATAGATAGTAATTATGTGAAAAATTAACATTCAATTGAATTATAATTAATACAAAAATAATTTTAAATAAAAATATGTGCAAATGTATTGTAAATGAACGTAAAACTGTTATATAACTTAATTTAATTTAGTAGAATATTAGAGTATTATCATTTCTAAACATATATAAAAAAATTCAATGAAATTAATTAATTTCATAATTTTTATAGCGTATAAATATCATTTTTCAATCCAATTTTTTATAGAAGATATAGCGGAAATAGCGGAATATAGCGAAAATAACGGGATATAGCGGAAATAGCGGGGATTAAAGTGGAAAGGCTATATGTTGGGGATATATGGAAAAATCATAGCGGTAGGAATCCGCTATAAGATATATCGGAGTTATAGCGGGGATATAGCGGGGCATTAACTGCACAGGGCTCAACACAGGCATGCACAGGCCAAACCAAACAGACAAGGATAGCATGCAACAGGTTTAAGAGCAAGTGCACAACAAAAAAAAGAAGGCAAGGCCAATACACATATATGCAACTTGCACAAGCCTGAAAGATCAAAAGAAAAACCCAAGAAAAAAGGCAAGCACATAGGAAAGCACAAACGTAATGCAAACAGATTCAAGTGGAGTGCAATAGTGCACAATACCAAAGCATGCTCATGCCAGTATAACCAGGCACACAAGATAGGAACAAGTCAGACCATGAAAATGCATACAAAGTCATGCAAGCAAACAAAAGAAAGCTGCTGAAGTACCAACAAATTAACTCAACAAGGTCATGCACACACACATAAGAAGCTCAACAAAGTGTATAACCGGGTTGAGCTAACAGGCCAAAAAGTAGCACACAAGGCAATATGCAACATACCAACAAGTTCAGGCAAATGCACAAGTCAAAAACAACAAAACATACAGAAGGAAAGCTCACAAATAAGCAAAAGCAGAGTTCAAAGCACAGACAAGGAGAAATTGCATCAATTCACACATATATACATATGTATGTATGGAAAATAGGATCACCTCAGGTCGAACAAATAAACAAAGTTAAGGTAAATAAAAATATATGTGAAGATGCAACATGGTGCGCAACGACAATGCATATCCACAAGACACAACAACACCAAACTTAGAGGATCACAAGTAAGTATACAGTCAAGTGCAACAACACACACAAGCACAATATAGAGGAGATGAATGACATAGATGCAAAGCTCAAAGTGAAACACATTTGCACCAGCAAGTGAAAACAAACAACCAGTATGTAAGAAAATTGATGCACATATGCACAAGACAATGCACTCAATAACATACCATAGAATTAAATAATCAGGAATATAGATCAGTGTCGAATCAAACTACAAAGTCAAACCGAAGCAAGGTTGATCAAGTCGGAAAATTTAGGCCAGAATCAAAAGATTGAACAAGTCAGGTTTCAAAAGCACTGAACACTTCAAAGTTGAATATGTCAATATTGTCAAGCAAAAGCAATCAAATATCAAGAGCGAACAAGTCGATAATATCAAAATCACAGTCCCAGAGATCAATAAAAAACAACAACTAAGATTAGCAGCAAAATTCATGAAAAGAAATATTCAAACCGAAATTTATGAAATACAAGAAAATCCAAGGAAGCTATTTAGAAAATCACTTCCTATAAACCATCATCATCATAGGAAAATTATCAAGTCAAACGGGAATAAAAATTCAACTATAATAAGAGAATCAAATTCATATCCAATAACCAACAGCAAAGGAGCTCGACTAGGGAAGTAACCGAAGCCTTAAATTGCCAGGCCATTGAAGACATCGATCGATAGGGAGAAAGGGGCAAGATTTCATCAATGATTATAAATTGGTGGCTTTTAGGAAACCCTGTAAAATAAAAGGAAAGAGTATTGGCTTGGAAAGATAAAACAAACAGGGAAAACAATTTAAAGACCACATTTTTTTCATTTGGGCCGAACCTTTTTTGAATTAATTTATTATAAATTAGGGTTTCAAAATTTTATTTTATTGTATTTACTTTTAAATTTAAAACTCTAGTTTTGTAACTAGGATTGAACTATGATATGTATTTCAGAAAATTCCCAATTCGGGGATTAAGTTGAGGCGGGTTTCAAGGTCTTGGGTTTAAGCAATCTAGTAAGCGATAGTCGCAAGTTTACATGGAGTTTATAAGTGGTTGATTGTTTGATCTTAGTAGAAATCTTGGGGGCGGCAGCATGCAAGTATTGCCGAAGCTGGGTAAATTTGTTTGTTGCTTTTATTTCCACATTCACTCTATTATTATATGTACTACCATTTTATTATTCTATGAATTTATTATAAACCCTATTCACGCCCCTTCCTCTAGGCTTAATTTGATCATGCACTAACTTTATCAGTAGAAAGTTGTCATGTGGAGATGCAAAGAAGATGGAGCGGTGAAAATGCGAAGGAGCTAAGAGGGACTAAAGTCTGTAGCATCGGTTACAAACTTCTAGTCGTCTAGTAGAATTTATCGGTTGTGTGGAACTCCTTCCAAATAACTGGTGGACCTATTAGTCGACTACTATTTATGTTGTTTTGGACCAAAGTGGTCCGTTGTTTTTCAGTCGACTAGTACCAGTCGATTGGTGAGTCGATTGGTGAGCTTTTCCAGTTGCTTGGATTGACTTTTCCTGGAGAATTTAGGTTTGAATTTTCAGAGGTTACATCATTTTCGGGGTGTTTTGAAGTTTCAACCATGAATCTTTGCATATCTTTGATCCCATGATTGGGATTACTTTAGACTGATATATAGGCTTATACATAGGCCATTGTGATATATGCAGAAAATGGTTATTGTATTAGGGTTTTAGGGATTGAGATTTCTACTCAATTTTAAGGCTCTCTTTTTAATCCTTTGGAGTAATTAATAAAGTTTGTTTAGAGAAAATTATCTAAGTATTGAATTTTCTTCACTTCTTATCTCTTCTCAAATCTAAATGTGTATAGATCCTTGGGATAACCCTAAAATTTGGTCAGAGCCTACTACATAAATTTTTGAAAGATAGTTTGGTTATGAAGAAGATAAATGTTGAAAAACTTAATAGGAGAAATTAGAAATTGTGAAAGATGAAGATCAAGGATTTTCTATACCCCAATGGACTTCATCAACCATTGAGAACAAAGGGGAAACCTAGTGGTGTAACCGAAGCAAAGTGGGAAAATTTGGGTAAGAATGTTGCAATAGCTATTTGATGTTTTTTGGATAATAGGATGTTTCATATTATTGCTAATAAAACATCTTATGTATTTTGGAAGAAATTAGAAGGAATCTACGCAAAAAACTCTATAACAAATAAGGCTCTTCTTAAAAGGATTTTTGTAAATCTGAAGCTTATGGAAGGTGGGTTAATTGAAGAACATCTTAATGACTTTCAAGCAATTGTGAATCAATTTACAGCCTTGAATTACAAGGTTGATGATAAGATACTAGCCTTGATTTTGATGAGTTCATTACCGAAAGTTGGAAAATACTTGTGGTTACATTAAACAACACAAGTTCTTATGGAGTTATTTCAATAGGATTGATGATTGGTAGTCTTCTCAATGAGGAGATGCAGATGATGAACTCGACGAAAGAAAATGTCAACGACGAAAGGAAAAAATAAATCTGATTAAAGATGTGCACCTTTCAAGGAGGGGTAACCGTCCAAATATGAAAAAGCGATCATAAAGGTCGAACAAGGAAAGAGATTTAATCTTCTATTACTGTGAGAAACCAGGTCATCAGCTGAGATCACTACAAGTAAATATAATTTTAATAGCATAGTTGGAGAGCGTTTCAGTACAAACTGTTATGAAATACTAAAAACAAGAAAATAACCATTTAAACATCCGATATTTATATCAAGTAATTAGATGTAACGACCCACCAATTTATCACTTTGATGAATTGTGTTTATTTTTAAATTTATGCAAACAAAAGGTTGATAATTCAAATAATATTGTTTAAAGTGATAATAAATAATAATAATAATCATGTTTTGAATAAATATTCACAAAAATATTTTCCTCGAAATTTATATCGATAAACGGCATCATATAGATTTATGAATTTAAATTGATATTTAATAATTTAGTAATTATTATTGAAAGTGTACGTGTAGTACAAAGGATCGTGTAATATGGATATATGATAATACAAAGTAGAGAGATAATAGAAATACTATAAATAGTGCGGAATATAAAAGTAGTATAGTAAAAATTAAAGTAAGCACACCAGGAATTTTTATACTGGTTCGAACTTCCCGTTCTACGTCCAGTCCCAGAATACCCTCTGGATTTAAACTAAACCCTCACTTAACCCGGAGGAATAGGTATACAACACCTGAGCAGCCGAACAAGAATTTTTCCGCCTCAACAGCCGAAGAGGACTTCAACTTAATACAAATAGTTTGTTGATGAATGTGTTCTGAATAACACTGATTGTCTTTTGATAGTACAACTTTCCTATAATCAAATCCTCAAGAGTATATATGTGTGTGAAGATTTAGAAGGAAGATAATCACGTAGAATCGAAGTATATGAATTAAATCAAGGATTCTAGTGATATTAAATAAGAATGAATGCTTTTATTTGCAGAAATGAATAGAGATTAGATTTCATAAATATAAACAAGAATCAGTTCTTGTAGAAGTGAATTGAATATGTTTATATAGTTATAGAAGAGTTATAATCTTTCATGAAGAGTTTCAGTCAATAGTTGTGTCCATATCTCTTGAAATAGAGGACATTCCTCTTCATGAAATGATCGCATCTCTTCAGTAAACTAGCCGTTATTCTCTGGTCGGTCGACCGGAAAATCTGGCCGGTTAGCTGAGTTCGAAATCGTACACAAAACATAGAGTACCTGTGCACATAACACAGGGTCGGTCGACCGAGGATCCTGGTCGGTCAGCCGACCTGATGTTATTTGCACAGTGTACACTTATATATGTATAAATTAACATGGATCAATTTGTGTGTGTGTGACTACTTGAGGAATGATTTTAACAATATTCTAAGACTCAATAAAATAAAATATTCATACTAATCTCTGGATTGTAGTCTTGTCTCCTTTGTAGTTCACAATATACGTTTATTCTCTTTTTGTCGCTTTCATATAGTATACTCTTTGTATTTCGTCGTATGATCTCTGAAGCTTGTGTCATGAATCAAAACTCATGAATCAACAATTATAATTATTCAAAATATTTATTTTAAATGATGATAATTCATTTTGAATAGTTATAAAGTGATAATAAATCATTGGTAATAATTTTATGAAGATATATATATATATATATGATTTGAAAATATAAGAATAAATTGATACCGCTTTATCGGTATAATAGCGATTATTGTAAATAATTGTTAATATAAATTTATATGGTTTTAAAATTCAAATATGATCATTTTAATTAACTTAACATGATAAGAAGTTTATTTCTAAATTTTGTTTACAAATATATGTACGTTGATGAATAAGTGAAAATATGACCGATAAATCTGTTCTCCGGATTTCAACGATTTTAAAAACAAAAGTTGTTCAAGGATGTTCGAAGCATTATGAACCTACATGTACATATATATATATATATATATCTGTGTGTGTGTGTGTCACATGCACATGATAACATGTACATATATACATAAATACATACATACATATATATATATATAACGATTTAATAATTCCTAAAGCTTAACCTTTAAGTAACCATAAAGCAAACATCACTTCATTGTACCACACCATCACCTCACATTATTCCGCTCATAGTATTTGTTGAATACGGGAATTGATATTGAGTAGAATGATGATTTCTATAGATTCTGCTTATTTAATATTTACTGGTCTTTTGGATTAACGTCCTAGATAACATGGTTTTAACTCAATCAAAATTATGAGTTTTGAATTAAGAAATCATCATCAAGATTTAAATGAGATGCATTGGAAATATTTTTCTACGTGAAAATTGAAATTATTTCGAATTATTCCAAGTTTAAAAAAGGGTTATAAGTAATCAAAGGATGTTATAAGAGAGGTTTAACTATTCCGTATATACCGAAAAGAATGATTGAGAACCAAAAGTGATTTTGACAAAAATAACTTAATCAATTAAAAGAATGATTCCCTACTCACAAAACCTTTTTTTATCGATGATTGGTTCAAAGGAACCAGGGTTGGATCTGGGGTAAATTCCAATCCGAAAACCACTTCGAACCATTGTATGCGTTCAAAAATTGAAGTCTTGATAAAGAAAATGAAGGATGAAGACCAAAGATTTTCGGGGTGAAAGGACTGCTTGTTGATAATTCTGGTTAGTTCATAAATACTAAAGTAGCAGTGATCCCTTCATTTCGGAAACTCTTTGGGTTACAAGGACTTCTCGATACTAATAATAGGGTTAATTCCCGATAGGATGTGGTAGGAGGGTGCCTTCGGGTTTCGTTCAGTCCTAGAATGAACTTGCATGGATGGAAGTCTGACATCGCATTCTTGAGATTACATCGTTGACTTTTATAAACATACATCTGTTTGGTGGCGGAGAAGGTAAATTCTCTAAGCTTGACACCCTTCTCTGACAATATGAGCTCGGAGGTTGTATGTTTGTGGAAGTCAATGGTGATCGATGGAATGACTATGTGGCATTAAAAGTGAAATGTGCAAAGTAAAAGGTAATCGTTACCTCAAGCCTCACACCTGGAAATGGCCGAAACATGGTAGATGTAACGACCCGTAAATTTAACCGGCTTTAATAACGTTATTAATTAAAATTTTAGAAAATTTTAAACGATAAAATTTTGAAATATAAATTTGATATTTGGAATGCGTTTAGTTAAACATAGCAACTGGTAAATTTTCTTCCAAAAATATGAAAGTTTATTTCGCACGTAAATTTACTTTAATTTAATTAGTTAAAAAACGATGAAAATAAAATGTTTTCGAAACCTAAATATTTTTACATAGAAAAATTCTAAAACATCTTCTGAGCAAGATTTCAGTTTGTCGTTTTTCCAAATTCGGACATCTTTGGCTCCGTCGATCTTATTTTTCAGCGTTTTTCTTGCATTTTCCGCTATTAGAAAATTCGAATTTTTATAATTAAATCGTACTGTTAATATCTATATACCGTTTTGATCGTCTCGTCGTGCTGAGCACTGCGGCATATTCAATTCAGAACTTTGAAGTCAAGTACACAGCGGAATCCGCGAAAGCAATTTCGTATCGGTACCGGTTTTATAATCCTTTGGCTTCTTTAGTCCTTCAGTTATCCACGTCTGTCGAAGAGCCATTAGCTATTATAATGTCAGCCAGCTGTTTGATTATGACTTTTGCTTTTCCATTTCAAATCTGATTCATTTCCATTCGGTCCTCTCTTCTTTCATTTCAGCATATACGTTATATATAAGTTTATATTTATATTTCTTTTGTCTGACTCCTTCTTCTCTCATCTATCCTGCTTTTCCCTTCTCCTTTGAAACCCACAAACCCACATTCATCCCAAAACTCAACCTCCTACCCACCAACACCTGCCCCGGCAACCCACTCCCAATTGCCCAGTCCCCGCGTCCTCCGCCGGCACCCCCGCCTGCTTCGCCGCCACCCTACCCCACCTCCACCTGCCCGCGCCAGCACCCGCCCCACTCCCTCCGCCCAGCACGTGCCCGTGCCCCACCCAGCTCCACCCGCCCGCGTCCAGCTCCGCCCCATGCCAGCCCGCCTGCCGTACCCCATGCCAGCCCCGCCTTCGCCCACGCCCCACCCTCCGCCTTCGACCAGCGTCTCTTGCCTATCCAGATTTGCACGTCCCTGTTGCGTTATGTCTATATAAAGGTATCTCATACATATATATACGTTTTTTTTTATAAAAGTTTGTATACTAGTTCAATAGTTATATGCTAGAAAGTATAGATATATGGAATTTTCATAATCTATTATATGTATGTTTTGCGTTGGTTTTAAAAATAGAGTGATTCATCTATTTGCTGCATATAGGCTGTTTTTTTTGAAAGCTTATATATGCTTATATCCAAAAGCTTTTTCATGTGGCAACTGGGTGTATATAATGATTAGTATATATTAGTTTTGGAGTCTTCTTCTATGTTGCGTGAGTTTATGTACTTTCATATTAAGTTCTATATGCATGTGTATATACTAGTTAGTTTTATTGATTTATATATATGGGTATATAGTTAGTTATATATGTTTATATAGGTCAGTTAACTAGTTTAATATATGATGTGTTAAAGAAGTTGTAAGCAACCTTAGTGTTATATTGTTTGTTAAAATTTTGCTTTAACTGAGTATATATATATATATATTTTATCTTTTGGGTTTTAACGTATTGTTTATATATATATAGATATTTGTATATACATAGATTCGTATGTCAGTATAAAATATGAGTTCATAATATGTTGTCTGAGTAACATGATTTTTCAGCTGAATAGATATTATATATTAGATATACTTGTGTATTTACTGTATATATATGTTCTATGTCATATATATAGGTATATGTTATATATATGTTAGTTATAGTAAGTTATTATCAATCACTTATGTTTGTTACGTATGATTACAGTTCATAAGTTTGCATGTTATTTTTTTCTGAACAGTAGTTAGACTTCATGTTCGCGATATCATATCTCACTCATATTTTATCGGAATGGGTTGATTCTGTTTTTAAAAAGGAGTCGAAGTTACCTAGTTTATGCCTGTCAAATTTCAGTAAAATCCGACATCGTTTGATTAGTGGTCGAGGATCTGAAAGTTAGACCCAGACAGCTGTTCTTTTGTACTTGGAATTATTTTACACTGCTGCAAACACGACCTGAGTTCATGTTTGACGCATCGTATCTCTTCTGTCTTACATCGGAATGGGTTGATTTTATTTTTAAAAAGAAGTCAAAGTTACCTAGTTTATGCCTGTCAAATTTCAGCCAAATCCGACATCGTTTGATTAGTGGTCGAGGATCTGGAAGTTAGACCCAGACAGCTGTTCTTTTGTACTTAGAAATTTTTTTGCACTGCTGCAAACATGGCCTGAGTCTATGTTCGTGACATCATAACTTTTCTCGTCTCTTGTCCAAACCAAGTGATTCTTTTGCAGTTTAAAATACAAGTTTTGATCTTTATTCATACCAAATTTCAGACCATTTCGATCTCGGTAGCATATAGAATTATATTGTTAAACTTTGACGCATGACATGTTTTATTTGTTGCTATGTTGAATGTTGTGATTTGATTTCATCGATTTCTGTTATCAGCTTTGATCGTTGTATTCGTGCCGATTTGTTTTGCTTAGATTCGTAACTCAATCTCTATGTCCGTATCAGTGTGCGTATCCGTGTCATCTTCTCGTGCATCTCTAGCCTCGAAAGGTGAGCAATCACTCACGATTAACGTTCTTATATTTATTAAATCTGATTTCAATTGAAACGACAATTGAAGTATACTGTTGTTAGTTATTTATATTGCTATATCTATGACATCATCTGTATCTGTTCACCTGTGACACCTGACATCATTATCTGTTATTTATATTGATATATATATGCCATCATCTGTATCTGTTCACCTGTGACATCTGACACCCTTATCTGTTATTTATACTGATGATATATGCCTGTTACCGTTGTTATATTATCATCATATCTGTTATCACTCTACAAGTTCCCTGTTAGTATAGAATCACTATGGGTTGAAATGATACATACCCGAACGGACTTTAGAATAAGAGAAAATCGTTATGGGTTGAAATGATAAACCCAAGCGATTTTCAAATTAAATTGAATTTGGGATTTCAGGTTGAAAAGATATATACCCGAATATATTTTAAATTGCGGATTGAAATGATAAATATCCGTATCACTTGACCATAGGATAGAAAATTATATACAGACATCGTTGGTCTATATATAAATGTTTTTGAAAAACATTTCTACGGTTTTGAAAGAAATATATGGTTTTAAATAAATAATGATTTTAAAGATTTATTAAAGTTGATTTAATAAAGTTGATTCGAATCAATATGAAATATGTTCAAGTATTTATGTAAAATTTATATTTTTAAATATAGAATTTATAATGTTTCAGGTTGAAAGATAAATTTGAATTGATTTGGAATTCTTAATTATTTAAGAATTATACTTAAATAAGTTGATTTGAAATCTATTAAAAATTGAAATTTTAAGATATGTTTTATAACTTGGATTAATTGAGAAGTGGCTTTAATGAATATTTCAAATGATATAAATTTAAATGGGATATTTTGTTTATTTGAATTCGTGAATTGAAGTTGTATTAGATGTTATTGAAATGTCAAATATTTAAAGCTTTGAAATATATTGAAATTGAAATGGCTTATTTTATGGTTTAAATATGTATTTGAAATCGATAGATTGAAATGGTTATTAGAAACTGAATCGAATTGAAATTGAGGATTTGAGATTTGATTAAATTAAAATTTTGGAATTCGAGTTAATTTGAATCGATTTGTGAATTTTGAGGAAGCTATTTTATTTTATAAAGAAATTTTAAATCATATTTAAACTAATGATATTTTGCTTTATAAATTATTTTAATATAAACTATTTTAATATAAATCATTTTTGATATAAATTACTTTATTTATAAACTATTTTATTATATATACTAATTTTAATATCTAAACTGTTTCAAATAAAAGTGTTGTGATTTCCAAAATGCTATGATTTCAAAGCTGTGATTTCCAAAGTGTTTTGATTTTTAAAAGACTATGATTTCAAAAGTGTTATAACTTTGGAAAAGTACTATGATTTTGGAAATGGATTTATTTGAAGTAAAAGTGATATCGCATTGATATGGTTTTTAAAATGGCAATGATGTGTCGGTTTTGAAATATAACTATTTTGAAAGTTTATTAAATGACCATCGGTGAAATAATACGTAGTTATTAAAGAGACCGGGATCGGATATGGACATATTCTCTGTCGATACCGAAAACCACTTTAATAACTATTATACGCGGAGTGTTGATCCAGAATGAAGTGGATGGTTTGGTGAACGCGTTGACTGAAGAAAGAGAACGATTTTGGATGGCCCCTGACATGACTAAAACAGGAGCCGCGCCGGGCCATTGAGGTTCGCCACCTCTAGCGGACACACTTCTTCGTTACCATATCTATTACTTTTGTGATTCGATTTGGGTGCACCCCTCGATTATGGGAGTGTTGTTTCGCGGTGTTGAGGTAGTAGCTGCTATGCCCAACATCAGTCCGGATCACGCAACTACTAGTATCCTAGTTGGTATTGCCTCATGTACCTTGTCATACTGATTATCCTATTCGCGACCACTACGATTTTGGTTTGTACCTTTAGTATATGGATTGCCCTCTGGTGACTTCCGGTTTTGGGGAAACTACGGTTTTGTATATGCTCTTGGGAATAAAAATGTGTTAAGGGTGGAATGGGCCATGACTTAACGCTAATTTGATATCGTACCTTACTGATTAGACATTATCTACTTAGCGTACACTATTACATAGTAGATAGTTTAACGGATCCTTAGAGGATGGTTATCCCAAACATCCTTTGAGTTACTTGTATTTCATTTGATATTTCACTTGAGTTGGATTTATTAATATAAGAATGTTAATCCTGACTCGAGTGTTTTGTGTTTTCTTAACGCTCGGGTCAGACTAAGTGTACCAGTATTCGAGACTCACCTTTGGAGTTGGAGCTTCGCTTGGAGATCCAGCTATCTGTCCAGCTTTCAGATATTCAGTTGATTCCAGTGATGTATTCTGATATTGTATTTGACTATTGTATTCGAGACTTCTGTTGTATCTTGTTTAACTCTGTTATATATATAGTAGCTTCATGAACTAATATTCTTTTGTTTCCGCTGCATTATTGTTATATTACTCTATGTCTGTGATCTGTGATTATTTTATTTACTGTATATGTTGAGTTTTGCCAATTTAAATTAACAATCTATTGTTTTGAATTATTCAAGTCCGACATGTGTGGATTTATTGTCGATTTGAATGGTCCAAAATAGTGGGTCGTTACAGTAGATGATACAAGGCTATGTGGTTCGCAACCATTAGGATATGATCATCCCCTTCTAGTTATATTTCTACCCGCTATGACGTTCGAGTTTAAATTATTGTGGATGTATGCTGTGAGGGCCCTCGGATAGGTCGGTAACGACCGGGTTGATGACATATTCGATACTATCCAGGAAGAGGTAGGCCGGTCTTGTGTTGGTAGAGGACCATCAGTTGAGCCTCGGTACATTCCTCTAGAAATGTACCGCCGAAAGGTAGTCCCTTCACCTGGTCATTTGTATGGAAAGTCATTCTCCAATAAGTGCCTGCCATTTTGTTTGTAAAACCCGCGTTTATGGCTAGTATGCTGGAATTTAATAATGTAACAATTTCGGCTAAGATTAATAAGTTTACTTGCAAATGTTTTTAAAGGAATGTCATTAGAAATAATATCCCTTATTTTTACGTAATAAAGATTTGGTTATGATAAGGTAAAAACATGTTCCGTGTTTATGTGCGTCGTGGTCTTATGAGATACCTTTTCGTTTTCAAAACACGTATTTTTGAGTTCTCACATAAGTCACATGACTGACCCGGAGTTTTTTTTTCCTTTTTCTTAAACTCTGGATGCCCTAATTTTCCCGGACCGCTTAGTAGTCAGGTTTAGTTTAGAAGATATCTCGATGTAGCTTGAAGCATGAAGTTAGAAGATTTTTCTGAAGATTGTTTCCACCACACTTGAGTAGTATTGTATTCCGCCTTTGTAAGGACAGATATTTATAACTGTTCATGTTTTTAGCTCTGATAAATGTATTTTAGATTTTCGCTGTAAAGTTTTTATTTATTTGAAATAACTTATGTGAGATTCTGTTCTGTCTTTATTTTTCTTTCTTACCATTAAGAATCCGCTTATCCGACACTTGGATTTGCGGCACATGAATACCGAGGATGTATTATTGTAGATTTCCGAAAGGCGAAAAAACGAGTCCTCACATTTAATAAAGGGTGTTAATTTTTTTCTGGCCGCCTTATTCTTACGCTTCTTCGGTCTTCCTTATGCCAAATAAACAAAAACCCTAATTCCTTTTATTAAACTAATTTCAGTTTATCCTCTTAAACTCTCTCTTTTTTTTTCTTGCTTCATTTCCTCTTGATTCATTTCTTCTCCTAAAATTAAATCTCATTCAATCGTGCGTTGATGAAGACGGCATCTTTCAGAATTGAATGATTTGCTTTCACAAAGTCAAATGGGATCACATTTTGGTTCATGGGTAGTATGTCTTACTTTCTCAGGTTGATGCATCACACTTTTATAATGTTAGTTATTGCTTCTAAGATGATGGTAAGGTCAATTCTTTAGTATGTTTTTTCTTTTGTATTTATATCATTTGATGATTTGCTTGATTCAATTGTGTTATGTAGATTCACAATTTATTTCTATTTGGTTCTGGTTTATTGATAATTTGGCATGATTTTGGTTGGTAACTGTTATGGATTATCATCGATTGCTTATGATTTAGGTATTTCGGCTTAAGTTGAGGTAATTCCAAGTCATTTGTTATGTTTTTTTATTATCTAATCATACCAATGAACTTGATTCATTATTATGGCGTATGCCTGATAAAGAATACTGATTTAAATAACACATATCACTGAGTTATGTATTAGTCTTTTAGTTTCGATATTTATAAAATTAAGTTATGTCTTTGTAAGCAATACCAGGCTACATAGAAGTGGTATAAGACCGTTTGTTCCTTGGGTTGGAAATACATCAACAAGCATAATTCATTACAGGATGGGTCGAAAATTACATGTCTTAGCAAGCAAGAAGCCCAGAATGCTCTTCTTTGATTACCTGTATCGCACTAGGGGTATTGGTTTTACTAATGCTTAGTATATGAGCTAGAAACCTCATATACTACTTAGTATTTGTTATCCTGCCTTTTGACCAGGCAGCATATGGACCAACCTGACGAGTTAAACTTCAAAGTTATTAAGGTAAGACGCTAGAAGAGATAACCACAAAGTCTAAAAACCCAAGTACAACTAAGACCACAAGGTAAGTAGGTGCTCACTCCAAGAATATAAGGACCGAGAACCACAAAAGTTGGGGGTCGTTACCGACCCCAACCCATGGATCGGCACTGACCCGTGTTCCTTGGCATGGTGGGCCTATGTCCCTCCTTGATGCTAGAACTATATTTCCAGTGTTGTTTTGGTGATTCCAAGCAATTATCTATCAATTTCCGTGAACTTCTGAATCAACAACTTCATTCTTCTACAACTCCGTCATTTGGACTCTTAAATAAGCTATTATTGATGTAAACAACTATGGAATCACGAAGCTAAGCACAAGACAAACCGAAGCAAAGAGTTGAAGACGGACATATTGGCTATCTTATAGGTCTGGAAATCTTTCGTACGAGATTTTAGGCCCCCTACCTCTATAAATAGAGAGATATGGCTCATTTTTAGGATCTTTTGGCTTTTGTTTTACTCTACTTTAAATTCCTATAATTCTAAAAATCTAAGTGTCGTGGTTGCTTCGACCCCTAAGAACTTATGTCTCAAGTTAGAAGATAAGCAATAAATTATTAAGTGGATGTAGGCCGGAGTTTGTTGAACCACTATAAATCTCTTTTTGTTCATTTTTTATTCATTATAATTTTTTTTCTTCACTTTTTATTCTTTTATTTTCTACTGGGTGTATGTGTGTGTGTACCATTTTTCGTTTAAACAGTATTGTTTTGTCAAAATTTAAAAATGAAGAAAATGTTGGGTAGTCTTTGACATTATTTCTTAGATATCATAAGGATTCAACCGTGTCTTTTTGAATTTCTTAAAATACCATTTACATATCTACTATTAATATAGAGAATTGATTGAAGTCTCTTTTGGTAATTCATAAACTACCCTTTTCACCTCTAATCAATTCATGTTATCTCATGTCTATATATACGGGCATTACATGGTCAAAGCGGAGGCAAGCCATGTTAAAATATATTTTGAAAGTGCATTTGAGCAGTGATGAATCTTTCTTTCACCATTCCAACATTTTCAAATGTTCTCAAATGGACAACTAGGTTACTCGTCTCTTAGATTATATACACTAACAATTAATACATTTTCGACGATGTGGGGCTAATTAAAACAATTACTATTTTAATTTATTAAATGTTGTTGCAGCTTACATAGTTATCTCTCATTTTCCATTTAATCTCATGCCTCTTAACCTCTTTCTAATAAATATTACAGGAAATTATTGTGAAGGACAAAATTTCTCAACGTTTTAGCCTCAAGGGCGGACCTTCAGTATTTTAGCCCGAATGACAACTTTCTTTAGGTATCAGTTTTTAGCAATTGATAGCAGTTTTTAGGTATCAGTTTGTAGTTATCGGTAGCAGTTTGTAGGTATCAGTTTTTAGTTCGGTAGCAGTTTTGGAAGAATGTTTGTCCTTATGAATAATTTTTGAAGAATGTTTGTCCTTATGAATAATTTTTAGGAGAATGTTCGTCCTTGTGGTAAAAATATTGAGGTCGTGATTTGAAGCTAAAAATATACAAATTTTTGTCCTTTAAATTAATTCCCCCTAAATATTATATCTAATGAAGCAACGAACAACAAGCTACCGTGTAACTATATTTGGTAAATAGTTAGGACATATGCTGATTATGTAAAAAGAAATACTACAACGTATTTGCAATACTAAATATCAATGTGTACATATCAACGTTCGCAACTGTTAAATTTTACGAATGTGAAGTAGATTTTGGTTTTAGAAGCATTTGTAACCAAAGTATCATCTTTGTATACCTATATAATCATGTGATGTAATTAACTTCTACACCCTCAAACCATGGTTCGCAATAATTTTTTGAAATACCGTGGTACGTTATAATTACATAAATAGTAGAGGTAATTAGTTTAAAGGAAAAACTTTAAACTAATTTTCAAATCTAGGACCAAACTTTTCAAATTTAGCCAGAAGGACAGTAACCCATTTTTATAATTTTCTCACTTCGACTTTTTCCTCCTCAGCCATTATCTGCCTTCAGCCACTGCTTGCCCTAGCAATCGCCGCCCAAGCAATTTTTGTTCCAGACCGCCATCGTCCAAGCCACTGCTGTTGTCCAAGCTCCTCCCTTGCCGTTGCCACCATGGATCTCACCGAAACCTAGATCTCACCTCCTTGCCGTTCACTCCGCCGCCCAAGCAATCGTCGTCTGAAGTCGCCATCCAATGTTTCCCGTAATTGTTATCATCCTAAATCTCACCAAAATGATAGTAAAAATAGCATTTGTATTTTTAAAGTCCATTAGAATGAATGAAATGTGCGAATGATAGTTAAAAATAGCATTTGTATTTTTAAAGTGTACTGGATTGAATGGAATGTGCTGAATGATAGTTAAAAGTAATATTTGTATTTCTAAAATGCATTAGAATGAATGAAATATGCCGAATGCTAGTTAAAAATATCATTTGTATTTTTAAGATGCATTAGAACGAATGGAATATGCCAAATAAATTGAATGATAGTTAAAAATTGGCATTATAATGTATCGGATTGAATGTAAAGTGCCAAGTGATAGTTAAAATTATCATTTGTATTTTTAAAGTGCATTACAATGTATCAAATGTGTCGAATGATGGTTAAAAATAGTATCTGTATTTTAAAAGTGCATTAGAACGTATAGAATGTGGCGAATGATGGATAAAGTAGTTTAATGTACCATTTTAGTTATGAAGTTCACTATCATGTTTGAAATATTCAAAATGATATTTTAATATAGCATTTTAATTACAAAATCCACTAGCATGTTTATAATATGAAAAAATGTAGTTTAATGTAGCATTTTAATTATGAAGTCCGCTACCATTTATGATATGCAAAAAACTAGTTTAATGTGGTATGCAAAAAAATAGTTTAATGTGGCATTTCAATTACAAAGCATGTTTAGGATATGCAAAATGATAGTTTAATATAGCATTTTATTTATGAAGTACAGTATTATTTTAGCAAAGTGGTAGCATTTTATTTATGATATCTGCAATATTCAAAATAAAGTATGTCAACAAACTTAACCTTATTTGTATTTGTAAAGTGCATTGCAATGTATCAGATTGAATGGAATGTGCTGAATGATAGTTAAAAATATCATTTGTATTTTTAAAGTGCATTACAATGTATCAAATGTGTCAAATGATAGTTAAAAATAACATTTGTATTTTTAAAGTGCATTAGAACCTACTGAATGTGGCGAATGATAGTTAAAATAGTTTAATGTAGCATTTAGTTATGAAGTTCACTATTATGTCTAAAACTAGTGTGAACCCGTGCTTCGCACACGGACCGATGAAAGAAGTTGTATAAAATTAATATCTCAAAATAGCTTAATGCTTTTATTGCAATTGATTTAGCAGTAATGCAGAATTATAGGCATTTATGGTTCGAAAGCTTAATATAAACGGTACCTTGTTATTTGTATTTTGCTGACAACCTTAGTCCTGATTTTTGGTTTTAAAAAGGTCGCACATCACAGTGGGCTAGATAGAAAAGTTCAGACTAAACATGTACTTATTCTTTCTAAATAATTACAATGGTGGTCCTGTATTAGATTACAGTTGTTTTTTATCATAACTTTATTCCAGGTATAGAACAAAGTCAATAATTCAAGTGCATTGAGTTGTGAAGTTAAAAACTACAAAATTATGCCATGTGTTGCAGCGTTACTCATAACTGAGCTTGTTCTGTAAGTGCCCTTTTAGTTCATTCTACAGCACTCTTCATTTGGATAGGCTCTTGCAGTTGAAGCATTAACCCTTATATAATCACCCTGAAAATCACTACCGCTTCACTGCCTCTCAAGACATTAGCATTTCCAGTCAATACATGTCCATCAATTCATGCACCCCACTCTGCTGTGTTATTTACCAACAAAAAAATTGTAAATATATTTATTTTAATGCTTCGTCCAGTCATATTTTGTTGATCATCACTAAGATGATACTATATTAATTCTTGTTATTACTATAAGACATTTGTACAAATTTTCGTTATTATTTAGTAAAATATAATGAGTGCCCTTCTTGCAAGAGGATCGCTCTTTCATAAAAAAAAGTAACATGGACATAAAAGGGGAATGGAGATACAATCATACAATCTGCCTGTTAAGATACATTGGGCTCTTAGCTCTAAAGACACACTGGGCTCAAAGATGAATGAAAATGAAAATTACTAAAACAAAACCCATATTAATTCATAGGAGAACTAACGTAGAAACATACATATTCAATTGTCCTAGTAGAAATGAAATGCAAATGATTCCTACTTTATATTTAGCTTTGTAGTGTCAATTTATGTTGCCAATCATTGAAAAACATGAAATAGTTTTAGATTCAAGGACCATCAAAGTTGAATTTTTCGAGTATAACATAAAATAAGCATGGAATCAAAATTAAGAATATGAAAATATAAGTTACAAATTCAAAATTGATAAACGAATCAAGAACAGATAATTTATCAAGGCGATACATAGCTACAACAAACATGCATTTGTACAACTTATTCTTACTTTTAACGGAGTAGTAATAGCTATTCATTCCATGTCATAATCAGAAAAAATCATTCCATCGAAACTTTTACCACATTAAAATATTAAATAATCTTAATCCATAGAATAAAACTCTTTAAACCGGCTTTGTTTTAAAAGCAGCTTGAGTTACTTGTTCTTGTAAGCCGTACAGTGCTAGGTTGGAATGCAGAGTTGTTATTGATTATAACATTAAAACTCAAGTACATGGAATAATCATAAAAAATCTGGTATCGTGTGTCATCTTATCGGTCTTCAAGTAATGCCATAGGTTGTAAAAGAAAGCTTGGTAAATATCAATCCGCATTGCTCTTTGCCAGATATTCCATTTCAAATCTACTGCCATATGATTTAGGATTTTTTTTAGAGACAAAATATAGAAAACATTTTGTTCCTATTCAAATGCCTCTAGGTAAAAAGATATAATAAGTCGAATAACAATTGTATAAACACCATTTCATTAACTACAAAAAGATAAATAAACTCCTAATAACAATTCAAATTATTGCCTCAATGCAAGCCTATAAAGATTTTTTTTTCCTTTTCTTACTTTCTTTGTAGTATGCACCAATAGATAAGTGAAATTTTTTTCTTATTCTTCTTATCATGTGAAACCTCTAACTAAATTATTAAAACAGATGAACATATAACAAACTAAACACTGCTTGTATCATATGTTTTTATTATTCAAAAGAAACACAGGGTAATAAAATGGACTCACTACAAAGCCATGAATTCTACATTCAGTTGTTAACATCGTTGAACATCCACCAACTGATACAAAATTATTTGCCAACGTTTCATATCCTAGATAGATTTTGATATTGTTGATCAATACATAAATGTAAATTTTCTAGAAATGAATCTTCTCCTGCTATCATCAAAAGTTCGCCAGGAACTTTTCATGATAATTTGTTATTAGAAACATCCAAATAACTTAGTTTTAGCAATTTTATGTCTTTAGGAATTGAACCAGCAAGTAGGTTATGTGTAAATTAAGCGAATTGAATGAAGCGAGCCTTGATAAATTTCCAGGAATTTCACCATATAATGAATTATATGCAAGATTCAACTCTACCAAGCTACTACAACTAAAAAATTCTACTGGAATCATTCCAGTAAAATTATTGAGTTCCAAATGCAAGGATGATAGCAGCATCAAATCACCAACTTGTAATACAATTTATCCCAAGAACAAATTGTTAAATGCGAAATAAGTTCTTAACTAAGAAAGCTTTTCGATTTCTACAGGTAATTTTCCAGACAATATTCTGCACATATAATTGTGTCAGACTGCTCGATATGCTAATGTCAGCAGTAATTTTGCCAACAAAAGAATTATCAGCTATATCAATAATTACTGCAAAAGATAGTCCACTTACTCAAGCTTAAAATGAAAACATCAATATTAAAATTAGTATCACTTAGTGTAGATAGCAAAATAATTTAAAAACCCAAAACTTCAAAAAAACATAACCAAAAACACATGCTCTTCATCTTCCTCGACCGTTTGGAATTCAACATCCAAAGTAAACTGCACAAATCGAGTGGAATTCATATTATTAAACACGATTGAAAATAACTCTGTTAACTCTTGCCATACACCTAAACTCAACAAAAAAAGAAAGTGCTACAGTGATCGAAATACTTTACTTCATTTTGTGCAAAAGTAAGAAAATTGTACCAGTACACATCCACAATTATGGGGGTGTCCTACGTTTTTTCTTTTTTATAACATGTTGTGAAATCATTGTCAGGTAAAGTAGAAAATTTTAAAAAAGAATTAAAGAAAAAAACATGTAACAATAACCAATGAAGTACTGTGTTGTTACTTCGTCGATGAACATGCCTTTGATTAAGAGTTAAGTTGGAATCTACTTAAATTTGAGATGAAGGAGTTCGAACAAAAAAAAGCTTAAATAAAATATTTATTTTTTGGCTGAGGATTGGGAGTATTGTTTCCATCTCCATTAAGTATTTGTTATATTGCCTTGCTCGTTGTTTGTATTGCTTCATAAAGGTTTCCCCTTCTAGTATTAGATTAGAGTATTACAAATTTTCCCATTGAATAGAAAGTACATTCAATTCTGAATGATGTATTAACATATTAATTTGTATTTTTTGTTAGTCATTATACTCTGAGCTTGTATTGAAAACTTTTAATATGTCAGGATTTGAATCAATGTTACTATGTATAACAACCTCTCCATGCACTGATAGGACATCTATCAATAGGTTACTCTGACAGTTGTTCCAGAGCTCAGCTAAAAAAAATTAAAAAACTATAGATATTATCGCCGGTTAATTTATAGAAGAAAACTCCTCTTAAATTAAACTTCACATCGATCTTCTGATTTTACAATAGAATACGTAAAAGGTTTCTCCATATATCTTAGGCTGCAGGTATCACTTAGTTAAAACACCCAAAAAATCTCATATTTATTGTTAAAATATCATATGTTATATTTCAATTGTATATCCATAATAATCAACCACATCATGTTTGCGTACATTATTATTATGATGTTGGCTTACTTACCAACAGGCTTTTAGCATTTGAGAGCAGTATATTTGATGGGCTTAGCCAATAAACAATATATGATCTCATTTTAGTAATTCAAAGTATTAACATTTCTATTTATTCAAGGTTGTTAAATATATTATCTGATAAGTCTCAAACATGTTAACTAATTGACGGGCTTAGCCGGTAAACAATATATGATCTCATTTTAGTAATTCAAAGTATTAACATTTCTATTTATTCAAGTTTGTTAAATATATTATCCGATAAGTCTCAAACATGTTATCTAATTAATGCTTATACATACAATAACATTGATACATTCTGTTTGTTATACTTCTATAATATATATCTATTGCTTTCTTAGTGGCAGAGCTATACTACCATGGTATGTCTCTACAAAGTTTGAATGCTTTATAAATCTCATTATACATTAAATTATGAAGTGAACCGCTCAGATAGCATTGGTTTAAGAGAGTAAGAAGTTGCACAAAAAAAATCATCAATTAAGTTCATGCATACTAAATTGAAATTGACTTTGTTCTCTTGAAATATAAACTTCACTCTCCAACTGAAGATTGATAGTGTGAATCAAAATCAGCATATGTTATAATTGTAAACTAATTCATAAAAATATAAGACAATAATTGGTGCTGACCACTAAAAAGTAGGAACCCTAATACATAGTAAAATAAGTACGCAACATAATACTTTTCACACCTTAGGTTCTACGAATAAAATACTGCATAAATAGCAGTAAATTCAAATATCTGATCTGACTTACCCCGTATTGCAACTTAGTTATTATAGATTTGGATACACATATGCAAATAAGGAAAGAAGGTACAACATAAGTTAATTTGAAAAGGATAGAAATATAATCTAATTAAGAAGAAGAGGGAAAGAAATACGATTACCACTATCTCTTACATCCTACCCGTTTAACCTTCAAATCCAATGGTTGTATTAGATTTAGCGTTGGTGCTAATGAGAAGTTAAAGTTACAAATCAAGTACACTTTTCCACTTACGAAGCAAACTTTGTCAAAATCAGGATATTTACAAAATGCCGAGGGTTGTGCATTGTTGTCAAAAATAATAAAATCTCATGTTTTATATCCTAATTTAGATTGGTCTCTCCTTTTACGATTCGGTTTATATTTCGATTCATACTTAGTTCAAACCACTATTACAAAACCATTCAATTCAGATTAACCTATTTAATATACTTATTTGGATTCTCAATTCAAATTACAATATTTTTATAATAAAATGAAAATAAAGTAATAGAGAAAATTGATAATTTTAGTTGCATAAGTTCAATCACCAAAATCAATTTTAAAATGTGCACAAACTTTAAAATATGGATCATCTGATGATTTACAATTTGAATCCCATTTTGATTTAAAATTTGAACTTTACGTTTTGCGATTTAAATCCCATTTTGAAAATGTGGGGTCGCGGACTTTTGGAGCACTTTCATTTTTTCACATAGATTTAATCTCGTAACAGCACATGATTTTCATCAAACTATCTCAAGATAAGATATCACTATCATATTAGCGTCAACTTTGAAAACCTTTTATCCTTTAAATTTCTTCCCAGACACCTCCTAATATTGTTCCAACTTGACTATTGTTATCAATTATGTATTTAAGGTCACTGATGATTTTTTTTCCTAATTATTGATTTGTTCTAGATATAATAATAACTATACGTTAAAATGACTTAAATGATGATAGTGGTAAGTTATAAAACAATTTGAAATGGAACAAAACCATTTTTACAATTTTCATCTTCTTTATTAGCTTTTTGATCCAAGTATATTGGAAGGAAAAAACACTCATTGGTCACTATGGTTACTTTTAATTTAGTTCTTTTAGTTTAGAAAAGACTGGGTATGGATAGACATGTAAGGTTTAGGAAAAAGTAAAGCTGAACATGAGTAGAAGAAAGATAAACAAATACCGATCAACTCATGTGTTTTTCATAAAAATGAGGGAAAAGTATAAGAAGTGATGAACAACAACGGTTACATATATATTTATATATCAGGAAGCATGGATCATGTCATTTCATTACCATTAAATTACAACATGGGAGAAAATGTAAAAACTATGTACATGGGAAGAGAGAAATACCTTTAACTTGCTCAATGGTTTCTTATGAATGATTAGGAAGCAGCTTATCGCACCTAATCTCTACCTTTACCAATGTGTAATGGGCCCAACGACCTAAATAGTTAAGAGTTCAAGAAGTTAGAAAACCAATTAACGATTAACAAAAAAATACTCATGCATTGCACGTGTATTTTGGTGCATAAAGTAATTAATAATGAAGTTTCTCATTTTTATTATTTATAAACATTAACCTGTTGGTTGGATGAGTTTAATTTTTTTTAATATGCTTATAAAGCTTAATTTCCTTGATGATTTATTTGAATATCTATTTTTCAACAACCAAACAATTCAAACAATCATGACATGACCATTTGGAACATAACGCACATTTAGTTTCCACTCACAAAATTAATTGTTTATTAAAATCACCTTTAGTAGAAGAAATGAAGCATGACCAACACCTTCATAATAAAAATATCATGAATGTATATTTATCTTATCTATTTTATATGTGTCAAGAACGTGTTCTTCAGTGAAATAGTTTCATTATGCATTAAACACCAAAAACAGTAAGATCACCTTACACAAACTATAGGACCGGCATTCCCAATAAGAATGCATTGTTTTCCCAATGAAAAACCACATTTTATATATCTTTTCAAACACATATTCACTGATATAAAACCAAATAATATTATGAAGTTGAGAAATCGTGTAACATAAAAAGGGATATGAATAATGCATTAAAAGAATAATAATTAACAGCCCATCCACTAATGCATCTTCCTCTACGCTCATACATTCACACACACAACATGTATTTTTATTTTCAAAGAAAAATGATGAGGTGATGATCCCAAAAAAGCTAAAAAAAGAATACATGGATGAAATTAAAAATAGTACATAAATTTCAATGCCATGCACGTTTTTTTGTACAATATCAATAAAGATGTAATCAATATTTCTTCGACATCATAGACTGTTTACTCTAAAGAACCAACCTATGTCACAATTAGGTAGGCTGTAGGCTTATGAGAATGCAATCAAACCAACTACTCTAGAAATAGATTATAAAATATATAGAGCACCATACATTATTTACCATATCAAAAGCAGATCTCTCTAGTCTTAAGATGCAATTGTGGGCGAAATAGTTTAGTAAGCATTACACCCATGGAACATGCAGAAGGACTGATCTAGAAAAGCAACAGGAGAAAATATACACTTATTTTATATATAGTTTCTAGGGACCAATAACAAAGCTATCCAGCTTAAAATATTATAGTTATCAGTCATAAGTTGAATGTATGGATTTTCTACCTTCCCCCCCCCCCCTGCAATTCTTGTATTTCAATAGTAGTTTAGCTTTGATTCCTACTTTTTAACCTAGATTTCTATTAATGTTGTAATGGAAGAATGAAGCTTCAAATTTTGATCCTTAGCCAACTTGTTTTCTTTTCTCACATATTTTCTCACTTATGTAACCAATAATAGTAATAAAAAATGCATCTATAAGCTTAAGTTTGTCCTCACCTGTTCTCAAAGTTTTCATTATTTCAACCCGTATTAAATTCATAGGATTCATATAAAACCACCTCTTTCAACTAATTTCTCGAACTTTTATCATGCTCTGACAGCATATAATGTACTCCAATAGCTAATACCAGTGAAAAATTACGTTATATCATAAGACAATTACCATATTTTATTGCATATAACAAACTTTTACTTCCTTATAAAATTTCAACTATAAACATAAACTAATGTAAAAGGACTCTAAGATTTGTGTCCATTTCTAACATATGCATTTCTCTAATACTACTATTTGGGTAATTTAATGAATACTGGTAATGCTTATGCTTCAGATGTGTTAATATTTTATTTATTTGTTCTTCTGAGTGACAACAGGAATACTTTCTTTCATGTCCCATGTTAGTAGAATATGAACAACATTTGCACAACGTAAGTTGCTTCAATTGCAAATATTATCTACTAAGTATATAAATGCAAAGAAACAAACATTAATTCTCCAAAATAAAACATTTACAACAAACATATTAAAAAGTGCAACAAATGTAATAAAAAATCATGAATTGCATACCAAATGTAAACTAAATATCTGACTATAGAAAATTACATGCACCTTTAGACCTAACATTTCAGACCAATTTTGTTGCAATCTCAGGCATGAATTACTGTCTTTAAATTTATAGGATTCATAAGAAAATATCAGAACTTAAAATATGACATATTCTTCAAACCATTTCAAACATCTAATCTATTTATTTTATGTCAAATTGTTCCCATAAAAAAATAAAATTACTTCATCTTCTGGTTTCAGGTCCCCCCTTTTATAGGTTTTTTTATTGGCTTCGAATATTATGTTGATTTTCGCATGAATTCTAAGCAGTAACGCCAAGCTGAGAGTAAATATATTTCTCTATGATTTTTTGTCCCATATCTTAATTATGAAATCCTTTATTTATTGTTTGTTTCATATTCTTCTTCGTCTAAGTAATAATTATTTGAAGTTGTTCAAATATAAGCATGCCCAATATAAAAAAATATTTTGATTTAAAAATTTCCATTTACTGTCCAACAAAATACTGCATGTGATTTAATAAAAAAAACAATTGAAAGAAGCTGACATTAGAAATAAATCATGGAAAATTTACAATTTCCTAAATCATATAGAAGGTAAAAAAGAAAAGCAAGCCTTATTAATCTTTGAAAAATGGTTAAATGACCAACTTAATCTTCGAACATCATCGACAACACTGGTGTTTACCAGTTTCACTGTCGAGAGACTCATGAATGAAAATAGGTTAGACCATCAAGAAAAAAAGGAATTGAGCGACCATTTCACGGTCAACATTAAATAATTGTTGGGATTTACCATGACAAAAATGAACGACATCACAAACATAACATGTTATCATATTGTGATATACCGATCACATACATTAATTGGCAATATCAATTAGTCAACAAAGTTAAGAGAGATTAATATATCCAAAATTTATGTAAATGTAATCTGACATTTTTATGAATGAATTTACATGCCTAAAAGGGATATTTACATATATGAAGATTTAGACATCTTGTGAAATGAATATTATGCAAATTATACAGTCAGAAAGGGAAATACTAAACTTGAAGTAAACTAAATATTTTCATTTACCTATTAATGCAGGTGACAGTAAAAGCACATAGCAAAACCTATAAAAATGACCTTTTATATATACAAAATGTAGAAATTGTACTCGCGTTATCAGGATGAAATAATTTATTATCGCAAGTGACAATAACATTGCATTAATAAAGAATGAAACGCTGAATGTATAAAAAAAAGGAACGAAATCCTACTCACCCATGAGAATGAAAGAAGGGGTGCACGATCTCATTCCTAGGTAGATACAAAATATCAAATTCCATGTTGTTAGGGTTCCACTTTGTTAGATTCTCCAACGATGAGTCTAGGTCGACTGATAACGTTGATTTGTGAAGCTCTTGGTGAAGAAGGGGAGAGGTCATTTAATTTTTTAGAAGAATTGATTAAAAATTAGAGGGGCTTGCCTCAGATTTGTAAGCAATGTTGAAAGCCAAAGATTCAATTTTTGGGCGATATTATTGATGCAATTCTATGTTTCGATCTGCTAATCCTTAGGAGATGATGGTGGCAGAGCGGAAATGCCACAAATCGAGGGGGACCTGAGTATTTAGGATGGAAAAAAGTTGGAAGGGGAGAGGCGGTTTGTTGGAAGAAGAACAGAAAAAAAATTGCGAGGCTAGGGAAAAAGGAGGAAGGGGACTTACGCAAAAGAAAAGAATAAAATTAAGATCGCGACTGTTGAGTTTGAAGAATGCGACGATTGATTTCATAATTTCTGTAATAATAATATAATAGTACAGATAATAGTATAAATAATATAATAATATAGACATAAATTTGGTGACTGTTTAGTTGCCAAATTTCACGGAGGCCTGTGTGAGCTTGAAAGTTAACTCACTAATAATAATATAGTATAGATATTCAAAACGATATTTTAATATAGAATTTTAATTCCAAAGTCTACTAGCATGTTTATAATATGCAAAATTGTAGTTCAATATAGCATTTTAATTATGAAGTCTGCTACCATGTTTATGATATGCAAAAAATAGTTTAATATAGAATTTTAATTACAAAGTCCACTAATATGTTTAGGATATGCAAAATGATAGTTTAATATAGCATTTTATTTATGAAGAACACTAGCATTTTAGCAAAGAAGTAACATTTTCTTTATGGTATCTGAAATGTTCTAAATAAAGTAAGTGAGCAACTCAATAAACAAGAAACTGATGCATCATGTTTTATGCATATTTTATCATCTTGTGAAACACATGAGTAATATTATCTAATCAAAATCATATCTTGTGCATATTCTAAAATGGAAACTTGCTTCAGTTCTTTGAAATTTAGGAACATTCAATTATGCTATTACAAATGAATAAACTAAAACAACAAAATATTACATTCAATTGTGCATTACACGGAGAGAATTATAATGATAAGTTCATATAACATTCTTTTACTTAGTTCATTTCAACAGGTAATCATCATCGTTACCTTTAGCACCACCAGCAACCTTCACCTCCACTCCACCGCCGCTCATCTGAAGTTGGCATCGATGTTGTCATCAAAGTTACAGTCGCTGTTGAAGTCGTCGACCAAGTCACCGGACGCCTTCAAAGTTGTCGTCACCACCTCATTCCATCGCCTTCGCCTGAACGAGCTCGACCTTCACCTACGCTGTCGTAACCTATGCTTGCGTCGCCGCCACCTGTCCTTATGATGCCGCTGTCCATTCTTGTGGTTTGAGAACGAGATTGAAGAAGACGGCACAATTTAAATTTTTTTGTAATGATTTTTCTTCAGCCCAAATAATAAACTCCGCGTCTGAACTTCAGACGTAAAAACAATTAGCCGCTTCCTTCATTCTAAAAACCTAGCTATGTTTTTCCTTGAACCTATTTTTCTGTAAATAGCATCAACTAGAGTACAAAATAGGAAAATACAAAATGAACTAATATTAACATTATTATTTTATTAACCATAATCGAAAATTTTGATGAGAACGAGACAAGGAGAAATCATACCATAGGAGCATGCTTTATTTCTACCCAACTATGTATTACATAAAAGCATGTATGTATATTATGCGAATGAGGAAATGGACAAAAAAGTTGCATTGCATCGATGTGAATTTTGTGTTCATAATCAAAACTATTGTTTTTCTTTTGCATATCAGGTACACTTCACCCATTTACTTCTTCTAACATACGGAGAAATTATTACTTTGCATGCATACAGTGACATGCTATTAACAATTTATGTAATTGATAATTTAATACGGCGCTCCTACATCAAAATTTCAACCACGTGCCCTTTGCATATCACTTTACTGGCATTGGTTCATATTTTCATGTTCTTGGACATATATTAAGAAAAAGTTTACATCTGTGCCATCGGCTACTAGTCTTATAAATGAGTTTAAGCCTGGATTTTTTTTCGATTTGACATCGTTTTAAAACTTATTATCGCAAATAGCCCCGTTTTAAAACTAATATCAAACATAACCCTGTTTTGGAAAATACACCGGCTCCTTTTCAAAAGTCGTGAATGTAATTTTTTTCTGTCGACTTTTGAAAAGCCGCCGGTGTTTTTTTCTAAATTTTTTTTTACACTGGCGACTTTTGAAAAAGAGCCAGTGCATTTTTCAAAACAGAGCTATATTTGATATTAGTTTTAAAACTGTGCTATTTGCGATAATAAGTTTAAAAACGAGGCCAAAATGAAAAAAAATCCTTTAAGCCTTTATTTGAAAGTTTAGGCATAAAACCATCTTATTTGAGATCTCTCCTTCCTCGGAATTTGATCTTTTTAACAAATGATAATACATTGCTCGAAAGTTACCATATTCTTTGTAACTAGTGTGCTCCTCTGCGTAAAATTGGTAAAATTTATTAAGGGATGTAAAAGTTTAGATATGAATATGGTGTTTTATCTCTAAAGCTACAATCTTACGAAAAATTAGGACCGAGTAAACAAATAATTATTAAGTCAGTAACTTGTTAACCAGTTCTTTTTGTTGGTGATATTAATGTTAATTTTTAGAAAGTCCTTCCTGATGATGTTTGGGGTTGAATTGGATTCGATTACACGTTCTTTTCCATTAAAACCAAATATGATTGGTATCGGATCCTTAAAGTGCTTCAGCTGTTAGATGGGATAGCATGTAACAAAAATATTAGATGGGTTAGCATTGTATCCAAGAATGCTCTAGAATTGGGCTCTTCTTATTGTATTCAAAAAAGAAAAAGAAAAAAGGATTACGAAAATCAAATTTATCCTCAGAGAAACTGTGCGGTACAATAAAAAATGATCATTGCCAGTTCAGTGCTTCAACATCAAGGAAAAGGATAAAAAATTGCTTACCTAAAGTAGAAGAAACATTTGTAAAGGAGAAAACTAAATTCTTGCTGAGAACTGGCTTTACTGAGAAATCAGATGAGATGACAGAAGCATTAAAAAAGTTTGGAGGAAGAGGAGATGAACTGCAGAAGAGATTTAATGTTCTGGTGAATAGTGGTCTAGATTGTCATTAGGCTTCAGCAATGATTAAATTAGTTCCTTGTATCCCTAACAGTTTTCTTAAAAAAAAAATGAAGTCCATAGGTTTTATTCAGTTTAGAAACTGAACCTTCTTTTCAAACATGAAGCATTGTTTTAGTTTCAAAGAGCGACACAGCTTTTTAGTATATCCATTCCGAAGAAACTTGCACTTCTTGATTTCTGTCTCACATTTTCCCATCTATCTTGTATATTCTACAAAAGCTCGGGCTGTATTTGGTCTACCATTTTTAGTTTGGGATTTTCGTCCGTACAAAAATGTGCATGACGCATGCATATTGTTGAAAACGACCAATTTAGAAAACGAAACTAACATACAAAACATAAAACAACTTTTTTTTTTATTTTCCGTGTTTTGAAACATAATAAAAGTACGAAAAACAATCCATCCTTATATCGTCCTTCCATCTTCTCTGTCATCTCTTCATTTTTCTTTTATCGCCTACGTCATCACTTCACTCCTCTCATATTTTTGAGATACATATTTAAAAACAGAAAACTCAAAATTCGTTTTTAAGCCAAACTCTGCCTTAGATTTGATAGACAAATGTTGTATGCCCTTTTAGTCAAAAGCTTAGATCTAAGGTAAGTATTAGAATATCAGAATTGCAGTTTTGTTAACGTAGCTATTTTGATTGGTTTTTTTTTATACAAATTCTGATTCTTTAACAGACAACAAAATTTTACTATAATTCGTTTATAGGTGTTATCTTTGTATTGCCATAGGCAAGGACGGTCCGATAGTATTTGATGCCCTAGACGATTAAATTTTTTATCATTTTTTGTTGCCTCACTTGAGAAAACAAAAATACTTTTATATGCACAAAACCAAATAAAAAATATAATTATAAAATTTGATGCCGATTACAATGTCAGAAAATCTAATTGTCAACATGGTATCATGCCAAAATACAAGCTAACGAAAACAATTTCTTCTCTATGATATAGTTAAGTTTATCCAAGTACTTATTTTCCATTAAAATAAGAGCTAATCCACTTAATATCTCTTGCGAAAGAGTGCTTCGAAGATATGTTTTTATCAATTTCAATTTTGAGAGACTTATTTCCAACGTAGCAACTGTGACCGAAATAGTCAATAAAATTCGAAGATATGTTCATTCAACAAATATTACTTAATTCATTTAACAAATTAACTGATGATATAAATCAAATTAACCAATATCAAAATCAATATAAAAAAGCTCAAATTTTTAATTGTAGTTGTGATAGGGCCTGATCTGAAATAACTAACAGTTGAGAAATTTGCAGAGAAGAGATGAGAAGATGAAGAAGAAGAAAGAGAAAAGTTTGGTAAGAAGAGAAATAAATTTCCAGCCTGCTGCAAGCATTTTCATTTCATTGTATAAATAGCACGTTCACAAACACTTTTGTAACAACTTTGACAGCTGTTCCAATGAAAATAAAGAACCATATTTGGCCATACAAACTTTGCAAACGAAATACTATAAAAAGTAAAAGCAGTAACTGTCTTCTGCCATGCAGCCTATTAAAGTATCTGCGTACTATATTTGTGTTGCTCCCTCCTTTAATTAGTGCTGCAGTATTAGTGCTGCAGTATTTGTGAAGTGCTGAGTTGATCCAAGTACCGTGCTGGTTTATGAATATTGCGTTTAGGCCTAGGTGTGATACTTGTGGTTGCAACATTGCCTCCCTCTTCCAGATCAACCTTGTCCTCAAGGTTGGTATCTATGGTGAGTGATGATGGTAATGGAGTCGGAGTGATATTTGTAGGGTTGGGGCAAAGTTTGAGTAATGAAATGTGGAACACCGGATGAATACGTGCTTCGGGTGGTAAGAGAAGTTTGTACGCAACGGGTCCTATTTTCTCAATAATTTGGTAAGGGCCGAAGTATTTCTTGGAAAGCTTATGTTGTGCAGATCGTAAGGTATGTTGGCGGTACGGATGAAGCTTGACGAAGACATAGGTACCAACAACAAAATCTTTGTCGCAGCGAGGTAAATCTGCCTGTGTCTTCATGCGAGATTGTGCTCGCGTCAAGTTGTCTTTTATGGTTTTTAAAAGTTGGTCTCTAGAAGCAGTCTAGTCATGAACATCCTGAACTTGAGAGTTTGCATGAATATAGTCCGCAATGATTGGTGGAGCTCGTCCATAGATTGCTTGGAAAGGTGACATTCCAATGGAAGAATGGGTACAAGTATTGTACCACCATTCCGCCCATGGTAGACATTTCGTTCATTGCGATGGTAAATCACTACATATAGCTCTCAAGTAATTTTTCAAACAACGATTTACCACTTCCGTTTGGCCATCACTTTGTGGGTGACAGGCGCTACTCATGTTGAGTTGTGTACCGTGAAGACGAAAAATTTCTTTCCAAAATTTGCTAATGAAAATCCGGTCACGGTCGGAGACAATGGAGCGGGGAAATCCATGTAAGCGGACGTACTCTTGGATGAAATACGATGCTAGTTTGACAGCAGTAAAAGAAGTGGGTAATGCGACAAAATGAGCATATTTGGATAGGCGGTCGACTATTACCCAAATACATGTCTTCTCGGATGATGGCGGTAAGTGCGTGATAAAATCCATAGATATGTCTTCAAAAATTTGATTGGGGATCGGTAACGGCTGTAGCAGCCCCTTAGGTGCCGAATTTTCAGGTTTGGTTTGTAGGCATGTGGTGCATTCACGTACAAAGTTTTGTACAGAGTTGAAAAGGTGAGGCCAATAAAAATTACTTGCAATCCGGGCTGCTGTTCCTTTGACGCCCGAATGCCCACCAATTTTAGAAGAATGATATGCATCAATTATCTCTTGTTGCAGCAACTCATCATTTGGTACGTATACACGTCTACCTTTAAACAACAATCCATTGTGAAAAGAGAATTGAGTGCTAGAGTTAGTACCTGACTGAATATTGTTTATGAGTTGATTTTCTTTGACGTCCTGGACCAAGGATTTTTTGATTCGAGCAGTCCAATCGAAGGACGGGGAAGAAAACGCAGCCAACGTTGCTGCCTGAGTCCAACGTGAAAGTCCGTCGGCTACAGTATTTTCGCTGCCAGGTTTGTATTTGATGGTGAAGTCAAATCCCATGAGCTTGGAGACCCATTTTTGTTGTTCGGGTGTTTGTATTGTTTGGCTGAGGAGTTGAAGGAGACTTTGGTGATCGGTAATGATGGAGAAATGACGACCAAGAAGGTAGTGTCGCCATTTTTGTACTGCTGCAGTTATGGCGAACATTTCCCGAGCATAGGTGGATGCTTTAAGGAGGCGTGGTGGAAGCTTCTGGCTATGGAAAGCGATGGGGTGGCGAGCTTGGGAGAGAACAGCACCACAAGCGGTACCAGATGCGTCAGTGTACAAATCAAAAGATTGTGAAAATTTTGGTAATGTGAGAACAGGGGCAGTGGAAATGGAATGTTTAAGGGAGTTAAAGGCTTCATGGGCTTGTGCAGACCAAGAGAAAATTTTATCTTTCTTTAGCAATTCGGTTAATGGGCTTGCGATAGAAGCATAATGACGAATAAAACGACGGTAGTAGCCCGTGAGACCGAGAAATCCCCGGACAGCGGTAAGAGTGGTAGGCGGAGGCCAATTAATTATGGCGTCCACTTTAGATGGATCTACGCGAACTCCTTCCTTAGAGATAATGTGACCCAAATAAGATAACTCCATGAGACCGAATACGCATTTGGAGAAATTAGCATAGAATTTGTGCTCATCTAGAATGTCAAGTGAAGTCTTCAGATGAGTGAGGTGAATATCCCATGATTTGCTATAAACGAGAATATCGTCAAAAAACACAATGAATTTTCGAAGATAGGGTCGAAATATACTGTTCATTGTAGATTGAAATGTCGACGGTGCGTTAGTGAGACCAAATGGCATCACGAGGAATTCGTAATGACCCTCGTGTGTACGAAACGCCGTTTTTGGTATGTCGGTTGGAGATACTCGAATTTGAAAATATCCGCTACGTAAATCAAGTTTAGAGAAATATGTAGATCCATATAATTCGTCTAGTAATTCATCAACGGTCGGAATAGGGATCGATCCTTTATAGTGATTGCATTAAGGGCGCGGTAATCGACACAAAAACGCCAAGTACCATCTTTCTTTTTAACAAGTATGACGGGTGACGAAAATGGGCTTGTGGATGGTCGGATAATTTGGGTTTTGAGCATTTCTTGTACTTGAGATTCTATTTCATTCTTTTGAAAGTAGGGATAGCGGTAGGGCTTAACGTTGATGGGTTGTGAATTATTGTGGAGGTTAATATGGTGGACAATAGTACGATGTGGAGGAAGCTTGGAAGGTTTATCGAATATGATGGGATATTGGGCCAAGATAGATAGAATATCTGGATGTATATGGTCAGATTGGATGCTTTGGTTGGAGTTTTGAAGGGGTTCAGTAATAAGGTGAAAATAAGAGCAAATGGAGGCCTTAGACTGCATGCGTTTAAGTTGGTGAAGAGAGATCTCATTTGGGCTTGCAACACCATCCTGGCCTGATAAAATAATAGGCATATTTTTGTAATTAAAAGATAATGTTAATTTTCTTGGATCAAAAGTTACCGGCCCAAAATTTTGTAGCCATTGAATGCCGAAGACAGCTTCTGCACCAGAAATAGGCAGTAAAAAGAAATCCGCTAGAAAATCAAATCCCTGTATTTGGACAAGAACATGACGGCAAACTTCGTCGCAGATAGTTTCTCTCCATTTCCCACCGTTACAGTGAAATCTCGATGTTTCTCAGTTCGAAGCCCTAAAAAGCGTGCTGTCTTCGGATGAATGTAATTATGGGTGCTCCCTGTGTCAACTAGTATAGAAATGAGTTGATTATTTACGTGCACTGGCAGGCGCAAGGAACGGGGGTGGGAAAAACCGACAAAAGCATGGTAGGAGACGGCTGGGTCATTATGAAGCTGTTGCTCTGGTGCATCTGGAGGATCTGGATCTGGAGGGTTGTCTTCATCATCAGGCAAGAGTAAGAGAATTTGTTTGTTGTTGCATTTGTGGCCCGGAAAATATTTCTCCTCACAATTGAAACATAGGCCTTTAACTTGACGATTTTGGTACTCGGTTTGGGTGAGTCGTTGATTGGGTAGTTGGTGTTTGGTGTTTGGGTCGGCGCTGGAATTTGGGGTAACGATAGCAGGGGAGGTGGTGGTGGTCGGGTAGAAGGGTATCGGTTCTGGAACTGTTTGGTTTCGATTATTTTGGTTTCAATGAGTTTGGCAAGGTCGATTGCATCTGATAGAGAGTTGGGTTTAAAGGGTTGTAGTTCATTTCGAATGTTAGTTTTGAGGCCAGAGATGAAGCAATTGAGAAGAGCGTCATGGGGAAGGTTTGTGATTCTATTGCTTAGGGATTCAAATTGGGATTGGTAGTGCTCGACGGTTGTAGTTTGACGGAGTTTGAATAGGGTGGCTTGTGGGTTTAGGAAGGAGGAAGGACCAAAACGTTGTTCAATGGCTTTTGTAAGGCTATTCCATGATGTGAGTTGATTATTGCGGAACATCCATTGATACCATGGCAAGGCTTGACCGGCCATGTAGAAACTAGCTAGGTGGATACGTTGGTCATCGGGGGTGGAGTGATATGAGAAGAACCGTTCCGCTTGAAATATCCAATCCAATGAATTAGATCCATCAAAGTGGGTTAGCTCACATTTAGGGGGTCGAATATTTGGTGGAGTTGAGAAATGAGGAGGGTGAAATGGAGGATGAAGAGGTGTTGTAATGAGAGGAGGAGGTTGTATTGGTCTTTGTACTGTTTCAGATTGTGTTGATGCAGAAGGGGAGGAGAGTTTGGATGTGAGCTCGGCTATGGCGGTGGTGAGTTGTTGGATGGAGGTCTGTTGTGTGGCGAGGGTGGTTTTGATGTCGAGTATGTCGGAGTGTTGTGATTGGAGAGCGTTTTGTTGGTTAGAGAGGGATGTTTGCTGGGTGTTAAGGTTGGTGTTGATGGCTTCAATGGAAGCTTGGTGTTGGGTAAGTTGAGTGGCGAGATCATCTAATCGGGTCATGGTGGAGATCGGGAGTAATGAGTGTGGAGTGAAAGCACCAAAATGATAGGGCCTGATCTGAAATAACTAACAGTTGAGAAATTTGCAGAGAAGAGATGAGAAGATGAAGAAGAAGAAAGAGAAAAGTTTGGTAAGAAGAGAAATAAATTTCCAGCCTGCTGCAAGCATTTTCATTTCATTGTATAAATAGCACGTTCACAAACACTTTTGTAACAACTTTGACAGCTGTTCCAATGAAAATAAAGAACCATATTTGGCCATACAAACTTTGCAAACGAAATACTATAAAAAGTAAAAGCAGTAACTGTCTTCTGCCATGCAGCCTATTAAAGTATCTGCGTACTATATTTGTGTTGCTCCCTCCTTTAATTAGTGCTGCAGTATTAGTGCTGCAGTATTTGTGAAGTGCTGAGTTGATCCAAGTACCGTGCTGGTTTATGAATATTGCGTTTAGGCCTAGGTGTGATACTTGTGGTTGCAACAAGTTGCAGCAGTAGAACATCTCCAAGGCTACAAGTCTACAAACAAAATTAATTATTAACCAAAACCCTTGCCATCAGAGAGTCACAAAATCACTCAATCAACAGCTCCTAACCTAAAAAAGCAGGTAAAAAATTAAAAATAAAACTAAATTAGCATAATAAGGATTTAAGGCAAGTAAAATCGAATTAGGGAATGGAAGGAGGAGACCGGAGAGGAGAGCCGCACCTGTCAATCGAACGCAAATCGAATAGATGGTTGAGGCATCACGGTCGGCGACTCGACGACGTTAGTGAAGCAGTGGGGGCAGTGTACGAATAGATGGTTGCGGCGTTGTGGTAGTTGACTCGACAACATCAGCGGAGCAGTGGAGGCAGACAGCGCACGACGTATATTCAGTAGGGTAAAAAAATAATTTTGTTGCCCCCTCGTTGCTTGCTGCCCTACATTTGTCTTGCCCGTCTTGTGCTTGGGCTTGGGCCAGGCCTGACCATAGGAGGACTTAATGTCTTGTGAATCTACTGCAACCGTCCTTTACTGCGTCTGGTTGCCAATAAATTGTTTCGCTGTAGTAAAAGGTATCCAATTAATGTTTATGTTATGAACTACTTTGCTCTGACCCAATTTACAGCATAAAGTCTTATGTTAATAAATATTGCAGAAATCAGTACTAAAATAGGCTTGTCTATGCGTTATTAAGTTGTTATGAATTTTTTTTTACTTGTATTTGCAGACATCCAAGGATTTTCGGCCAATACCTTTTAAACGTGTCTTCCCAAGGCCTCACAAGGACTAGCAATTGTAAAGGTACATATTGTGTTACATTGGTAAAAATATAGTATGTAATATATAAATAGCTTTTAGTTTAACTTTATTACCCAAGTAAGTCCATTTCACAATGGAAATATACTTCCATGGTTTCATTCAATATTGGTAGAGCATAAGAAATGCTACTATAATTTATGGTAGCGTTTAAAAGAACGCCGTTATACGACATGGAACGAAAAATTCAAGATTTTTTATTGTGTTTAACACAAACACTACCGAAAAGCATCGTTTTTGCAACATCCACAAAACACCGCCAAAGAGCACCTTTTAGAGAGCTATAAAAGCATGATTTTCCTCATTTCCCTAAAAATGATTCTAGTCGAAATTTGGAGAGAAAGAAATATTAGAATGTTTGAAAAGGTTAAGAGAAAGAACCAGGAAATAATTTCAAGTGCATTATTCACATTTGACAAGCTATTCTACCTAGAGGTTCCTTAAGTCTAACTTCTTGTTATGAAAAAGCAATGTCTGATCATTTGTTGATTTCTGTATTTGAATTTAGTTGTATCACTACAAAAATAAATCTGTTTAAAAACTGCAATTTTAATACTGATGTTTATCGGTCTTTAATTTGAAAAGGAAAAAAGACTGGAATAGCCTGTCTTTATTTTTAAACATTAGAAACTGAAATTAAGTTACTATTCGGTCTGTATAATCTAGCACTGCCTGGAAACCGATTCTCAGCCTTTAATTCTTATAAAACTTCATTTCTTAATTACTACACATCCAATGGTTTGTATTTATTCTTCTTAGCTAATCAAACGGTTCAGCTTAGTGATCCACAAGTCAGAAAATTTCCAAATTTTAATTGCTAGCTAGTAAATAGGAATTTTGAATTTGATTTCCTTATGATCCTTTTTACAAATGGGTTAATGAAATAAAGTTTGAGTTATTTAAATATCTTCTAAGGTTTATAAAGCCAGGCTGACTGTGAGGATGGATATTTAAGAAGAGCATTGGAGATCCTTTGAAGGCATACTTTGGTAATTGGTATGGATAAAAACAAAAGAATTATTTTAGTAATTATTATATTTGTTTGTCTTCCTTGCAATTTTCTAAAGAATGAAAGTACGAAGCTGGATTATTGATATAATAAAACTTGTATTGTTGTTGATTCATTTTATGATAAAGGGTACTCAAAGCCGATTCAAGTGTTATAAAGTGGTCGATGTTGTTGAAGTGAATTGAAGCTTTAGCGTTCCCTTTTTTATTTGTTCTGTAATGAAATGATGCATTTCTAAGTTGCTTATATTGTGACATTGGATATTACTTGCTGTTACTGAGCGCAACATTATGTGTTAATTTACATTGTTTGGAAATTGCAACTGAACTGGGTTAACTGTAGACGTATGTATTGTGTGATAATTTTTATTGCTGAACATATATAATTATGTGCGTTGTGATGATTTTTATCCTCGAATATATACACACATACATATAAGCATTTTTTAGTTTTTAATCATATACGGATGAAATTCGAATCGAGATGAGATTGAATACAGTTCTTCTTTTTTGGAATTTAAGACCAATTAAAATCATATTTTGATCTTTAGAATTCAGTCTCAACTAACTTGAGAATGAAATATCAGTTTTTAAATTTTGAAATCGAAATTTCGGCCTTAACGTTATTTTAGGACTAGAGATTTTATAGACCGAGACTTTCATATTTTAATTGGTCTTTAAGCGTTATTTAAACACTGAATTACAATAGTAAAGACCAACATTTTCAGGTCTTTAAATTAATAATTTTTGGTAGTACATTTTTTATTTAGTTTAATAAATTAAGGTAAGGGCCCTTTGTAAAAACCCTACTTAATCTTCAAAATAAAATATTTTTGAAATTCACCATTTTAATGCCACTATCCGTGCACTTGATCCAACTATGATATGTGCTGGTAAGGATCCAGGGAGCTTTTTTATATAAAAGTATGTATAAGTACATATATATACTCGAGACCAAAACCTTTGGTGCATAAACATTATATACAATATTATTTAAAGATGACGTTAACCTTAGAAAATAAAGAATATATAATGAGGAAAGATACAAAATATGAAAAAAAGAAAAAAGAAAGAGAAGTTCCACACAAGAGAATGCATTATTTACCCATCACTTCTAGACTTCAAAGGTTATATGCAACTTCTGCTACGGCATGTCATATGCGATTGCACGGTGTGAGAACATAGAAAGAAGGAACTTTGACACATCAATCAGATGGAGAAGCATGAAAACATTTTGATAAGACTTATCATGCGTTTACTGCAGAGATCTCTAATGTCAGACTTTGGTTTATGTATGAATGAATTTTCACCATTCTTTCAATTTGGTAGTAAATATTCATTTTGGCCTATTATCGTTATACCTTATTGTTAACAAGAAATTTTGTCAACACCTCAAAGTAAAAAAACAAAAGTGTGAGTGACCCTTTCGAATCCACCTTTTGAATTAACTAAGGTTATCTAAGGCTCCTTCGAAACCACCTTTCGAATCAGTTGGGGTGGTCCAAGAATCTTTCGAAACCACCTTTCGAATTAGTTGCAATAATCAAGGACCCCTTCAAAACCGCCTTTCGAATTGGTTAAGGTAATTTAAAGTTGTGACCTAATGGGATCTTAAGGGTTTTAATTAACTTGGATGGATTCTACTCCTTCGAAAGGTAACCCTTCAATAGGCATTGATACAACTACTTTCATTGTTGAAATCAAATATAAGCAGTAGATCGAAATTTATATATTTGAAAGTAGAATGCATTTGTTTTATTGATGATTTTCATGAATACAAGGGCTTAAGTATTAAAAGAAAGTGAAATCCCCAATTTGATTTAGGAATTAGGGTTTACAAACTCAAGAAAAGAACAAGTATCGAGTGAATGAATTTTGATCCCCTCAACAACATCTTTAGGGTCTTATTTATAGGCGCAGGTTGAACCCTTTCGCACAAGTCCTTTCGACTAGGTCGAAAGGGTGTCTTGATGACCTTCCGCCGCATTTGAATTCAGGGCACCTCTTTAACACTGCTTTCGAATGAGACTTGGGTGCTTTCGACTTCATCGAAAGGTATAGGAACGACCCTCATCTTGTTGTTGATGTGTTGAGTAAACGAGTAAGCAAAAAGGGTGTTCAAATGTGTTTGAAAGGTACTCATCCAAGGCTTGCGAAAGGTGGTGATGCTTTCTTTGTTCGAGCTTTGGAAACACTTGGATCTTCCTTCCCTCATTGGGTGTCAAATCGATTTGCATTCCACTTGTATGCATCTTTGGAAGCTTTCGAAACTATCGAAAGGGTATTTACTTGGTTTTGAAATGTTTGTAGCATAGTAGAAGGCTTCCTGGGCTTCTTTATTGTTGTTAAGATCTGGTGTCAACTTGATATATTACTACTTGAATGAGTGAGGAAGAGCATTTGGATAGTTTCGAAAGAATTTAATGGTGGGGATGGATCATTGCAAAAGGTCAGCTGTAACAAAGGAGCTTCTTAGTGGACATAAAATGATTGCGGAAGGTAGCTTTCGAAAGCAATCCCTTTGATTGATGCGAAACCTATCTTTTGATGCCTTCGAAAGGCATTGTTAACATATGCGAAACCCCTTTGTGCATGCGGAACCGACTGTTTCGAAGGGATCAACTGAAGCAGAAGGGTAGTCTTGTCCCCTTTCGACCTCTTTGGAAGCCTTTAGGTCATCTAATATTTGCATAAGCATCCCTTCGACTCTTTTGAAAGGTCTTGCTATCGACATCGTTCTTCAAGAAGCCTTCTTTTGTATTCTTTTAGGCTTCGACAAGATTGAAGTGATTCCCGATGATAACATTTTCCCCCTAGCGAAGGGATGCTCTTGACTTTTCTAGTCAACTGCTTCGACATCCATAATTTTTTTGGCACAATGTTTTCCCGCCTCTTTATATTCCCGAATGAATCCTGGTCGTTTATTTAAATCTGATCGAATGGCTTTCCTTGCATTTGCTTTGCTTATAAATTACACTTCATTCTTCCCCCTTTTCATTTACCTGCGATTAAAAATCTTAAAGCAAGAATAAAATATTTCAATTTCTCATCAAATTCATCATTCCAGGAGACATAAGTTCAAGTTTAAGGCGAGTATCCATTGTTCTATATTAAAAATCGATTTTTCAAGTTCAATTTTGATTTCAAATTCTTAGGATTTGAGTTCATTTTATTGTTTTAAATTTCGAATTCGCTTCAAGTTTGTCATCCATGTAAGACGATTCTAAACTCAATTTGTATGCTGATTTTGACTAATCTATGGCATCAATTAGGGTTCGAGTTTGAATTTGCCAAATTGGGGTTTTCATGCTGTTGGATGCAAATTCAAGCTCGAATTCTATTATGCTCAATTTTAATATATCTCGAAGGAATTTTTTTAGGTTAAAAATTGACGTACCTTACTATGAATTGAATTAAGAAAAATATACTTTTGTTACTGTCGAAAGCCTTATCAACCTTTCGAATTAATCCAAACCCCCAAAATTGAGATAAGCCAAGCTGTTTGCACGCTTTCGAAATTCTATTTTTCCCTTTCAATTTATTCGAAAACCATAATAGTCAACAGGAATGCAGCTTTCATTTTTTCAACATAAACATTGTCGAAATGTCTTAAGGCCCTTTCGTTAGTATTGAAGTTACTTTGCTTCGAATCTTTCGACTTAATGAGAGTACATATTTTTTAGTAGAATAAAATCTGCGAGTTTCAACGTTATCAAAAGGAATATTTGACTTGATTGGGGAATTTTGTTAAAATTTTCGATATTGTCAAAAGTTCAATGGTTCAAACAGTTTTAATTAATTTTGACCCTTTCGATAGCATGGAACCAAGTGTTACGGTACGTACTCAAATCGTTGTAATAGGCTTCCAACACCTTCGAAGGGTATTATTTATTGAATAAATCATAATTTTGAAGAAATTATATCACCCGGTAGAATCATGGGTTTAAAAAGGACTTCTAAGGGATCAGAAAAGGATATAGTTTCAGCATTAGAATCTTCCCCAAAAAAAGTCGATGTTGTTTCAAGGCATTCTCTTATAACCTCTCAAGACGAAGTAGACGCAATCCTCAATGACTTTGGAATTACAGGAGTTAAAGCTCTTACTCCTAGCGATAATGACACTATTTAAACTCCTCTCGAAGGATATTTTGCTTACACCTCCATCCATATTTAGCATGGGGTTTTTATTCCATTCCTCGAGTTTTTGTTGAGATTTCTAAGTCACCTTGGCATAGCTTCTATTCAATTATCACCCAACGTATATACATACCTCATATCCTTGGAACTCATGGCCTTAGAGTCGGGCATTCCTTCTCTAAGTGCTGGAGTTCTTAATTACTTAGTACGCCTGGTCAAGCTTAGCAATTTAAATTGCCAGATTTTCTCGGCTAATACTCTCAAGAAGTTGGTTTCACAGGGAATAAACAAGTTCAAGAATTGGGAAACACAGTTTTTCTACGTCAAATGCTTCCCGAATATTAGAGGAGCCTTTTCTTCTCCTTGTAAGTTGATTATTACCATTATTTCTGTTAACTTGTTTTCTTTTGTTGAATAATGTCTTCTTATTAGGCTATGCTCCTAAGTATCTTGATGATGAAGGTAAAAGAATTGTAAAGTTGTTGACTGCTCCTTCAAGCCATATTGGGAATAGGCTTACTTTGCTGACTCCCAGTAACCTCCAAAAACATTCCCTTCTACCAGAATGCTAAAGGATTCTTGGACAACCTCCTCTTACCCAACAAGAAAATGCTTCCTATCTCTGGGTGACCCCACGAATTTTTCACCTTTGTCTCCAATTTGCCCCGATCAACCGGGTAAACTTAAGTGTATCATTTATAACTTGTTGTCATGTTATTCTTTAGATTGTATTCGCTAATATATTCTTTTTTGGTTTTAACAGCTGCTCTTCAGACTAAATTAACTATAAGGGATCCACTCCCTTCATCTTTTGAATCGACGCTCTAGCTTTGACCCAAGCCATTGCTATATCAAGAATGATTGCTAAAAGAAAATTAAGCAGAGTAACTGCTGCGGGCTCTGCCCCCAAGAAGGCCAAAATTAGTGATGTTCGGTCTTCTCTTCCCCCTAAAGAGGGTGAATTTGTTGATGCAGGCAAAGCTTTAGAGGGTCCCACTCTTGATCCTACTTTTTATGTGGACGATTTACCTTCTGCAACTACTGATCAAACCAAAATGGTCCCTTTAAAGGATGATTTTATGTCCCATATAGTTGTATTCGATTCTCCTAGTGTCATTGCGTAAATGCAGAAGCATTTAGGCATTTCAACTCCTTCCCAGGACTTGAATCCCTCTAGACCCTCAACACCAGTGCCTCTTAATGATTTTGAGAATGTTGTACGATCAATTATGAGCTCTCCATCATTTTCCGCTATTCAGCCGCCTACCTCTATATTCGATCCATCGAGTCATTGTCAATCTCTCATTGAACAACAACTTCTATTATATTCCATACTGCTTGATTTTCTTATTACTATTTTTATACTGAATCCTGATGCATGTTTTACTTTTCCTTTTATATTTCTAAAAGCCGATACTCTCTTCAAGAAATGTTTCCAAGTCCTCTGCCGAGACAACAAAGCACAAAGAAGTATCAACCCTAAATAGCCAGATCACTTCCCTAACTACAGTCATAGATAACGCAGTGAGGGAACAAGAAAGATTGGGCGCTTCTCTTGCTCAACCAAAATCTTCAATTTCTGAGGAGAGGAAGGCTAGACAGATCTTAGCCGACAAAGTCTTGGCTCTGAAAATGACCGTGAAAGAGTTTGAGGATGAAAAGCCCAGGGTTAGCGCTAAACATGTTTCTCTCAAGAAGAAGTGTACTTCGTTTAAAAAGAAGTTGGATAAGAAAAAAGATTCTCTATCTAAGGCCATCAAAACCATTTCCGATGCGAAATAAAAGGTGTCTCAATTTTCTGAGCACTTCTCTGAATGATATCATCATAAATTCTTATGAGGATGCACTCATGTTGGCTTATTCCGATAATATAGAGAAGTCTGCAGTTTAAGTTTTCTCTCTCTCGACAACGTACCGGTCAAAAGATTTATGGCCAAATTAAGGAAATAGAGCAAGGGACTGGGTCCTGATAGAGAAGAAATTGATGCCGCTAGGCTACTATCTTTTGAAGTCCCTCTAATAGAAGAAGATTTCGATTTAGACGAGGAGGAAGACGAAGGGAGCGATGAAGTTGTTGTTGATATAGGTGACAGCGACGTTGACGATGATAATCCTGATGATGATGACCAAGGTCAGGCGGTTGGCGACAATGAGGGTGATCATGATGATTCTCATAGACGGGATGACAAAGACATTTCTTGGGCTTTGGATGATGTCAAACCTGATCCTACCACCCATAAGGAAGGCCAGACTGAAGTCTCTGATTCCACTGATCCTCGAAGAAAAGACATCGATATTGATGATGGAGAGCAAAAGAGGAAGAAGCAGGCCCTACAAACTTCAATTCCAGTTTTTCAAGTATGGAATTCCTTGTCAAAATGGCTCCAACTTCCAAGATGACACTAGCTAATATCTTTTTATTTTAGATGAGGAAGAAATCCATTCACCTTTATAAAACAAAGCTTGAAAAAAAACAGGCGGAAATAAATAGTCTGTATAGGGAGTTAAATAAACAATTAAAAGAACAAATGCACTCTTTGACAAGTATTATAAGCTTAATAAAAGTGATGCAGTATTAGTGTCTTTTAAAGATCAAGAAGCGGCCCCTCGACTGGAAAGGGCACGTCTTCATTATGATAAGCTCTTGGAAGAGAATAGAGAATTAATGACACTCTTTTGGATGTTGATTGAGGACAGAGACATCTTAATAGACTTCCTGTATAAAGCTTATTGCAGACATCCGACTGTAGATTTTTCATACCTAGGTGATTTTAGTGGTGGTCTACTTAGATACTTACATAAGAGGTACTTAGACGAATTCGAGTCTGATCCCCATCGAGGGGATTGTTGGAATTTACCAAGAGTCAACTCAATTCCTCGCACATTACCTCTATAAAATCTTAAATATTATATAGATAAATTCATTTCTAAGTTATTTAAAAAATCAACCTTGTACGAACCATATGAAAATTTGTAATCATGTAATTATATTGACTTATAGATCTTCTATATTGGTTCCTTTGTACGTAGTTTTATTTATTACGTTATTACAAAGTAAATTTCTCTCAAGAAGCCTTATTACTAGGGATTATTTAAGAAAATATGTCAAATTAAGAAGAGATTATTTAGAAAAGGCCTCGCTATTGAAATCCTCAAGATTAGCTAGATATTGCTTTCTTAGAGATCTACAGAGGCTTTATATGCAACATCCCCATCTCCACTTTGATTTTCTAGGCGAAGAAAAGAAAAAGCTCCTTAAGGAAATTCGAACATATCATACAAAATTGATTTGTGGTCGTGATAGTCCTCCAGCTGGAGAATAGTATTACAGCAAATGCTCTCCAGTTATTACCCCAGAAGGATTTAGTGCCCCTTTTGAATCGACAATTACTCTTTAGACTAACTCTTTGAATAAAGTTAAAAATGCTATTTCCGGACTTTAACCGCGAAAAAATAAGTACTTAATTATAACAATGAGATTGTACCCGCTGTCTTATTTCTTCTTGAGTTGTAACCTCTAGTATTGTAATAAAAGAAATTTGTTATGTGAGTATTAATTTTTGTTTCGTTTGTTTGAATAGGAATTACAGTTAGCTACCATGCCACTCTCATCAAATCCTTTATCTCGTTTCACTAGTATTAAAGATAGGTTGATTGCAGATCTTGAAAAGAGAAGCCTATTTAAAGATCCTTTGTTTGCTAAACTTCAAAGTAATACTCGAGCATTGGAAAGGCAAAGGAATTTTTTGCTTTAAAAGGTAATTATTAGAGACCTTAATGATCAAATCACTAGTCTCGAAGTAGATATCAAGAATAAAGATAAGACGGTCTCTCAATTGAAGCAACAAATTAAATCCAACCCTTTGATCGACTTTGATCACGAGATGTCTAAGCCTTTTCAATAGGTAAGTGAATTGGAGATAAAATTAAAAGATAGTCAAGCTTAGTGTAAATCCTTGGAAGTTATCAGGGGGTGATATTCTGAATATCAATTCACCGACTTCTCCACTCACCTCGTCTGTTTTGAAACTAACAAGATCTTCTTCCTTAGTTATTCAAAAATTCCTTGCTACAACAAACACTCCTCTGGGTTTAGACAAAAAATTAGTGGGCGAATGGTGCAGAAAGTTCAAATTTTAAATGATGAGATACTTTGACAATTAATAAAAAGAAAGATACTCGCAACGTATCAACGAGTATGCAACCAAAATTCCAAAGCTTGAACATGAAAAATATTTGCTTCAAAAGCATATTGCTGATTTGGAAAGGCAGAACATAACTCTTAAAGGTGTGAATAAAGCTTTCAATCATGCTTTGAAGACTCATATTGAATCTATTGATAATGCTGATGAAGTTAGAAGAAGGAAAAGAAACTTAAAGAAGTTCTTTGTATAACGATTTGCCACATTGTTGATCCTTTGATTGATAAGAATTGAGACAAGACTGTACAAGATCTTTGAGGCACACACTTGTATTGTATAATATGACTTGTTAATAATTTTGTAAAGTATGTAAATTATGTAAATATCACCTGGTTTGTTAACCTTCTCTATACTTGTAATATTTTTTTTGAATCCGCTTTTTAATAATGTCGGCTACAATTTCTTGTTTTTGTTGAATCACTTGATCATCCTTATCAATCCTGTTTTTCTGCAAAGCACAAGGTAGACAACATTTCTTACCGTTAATCTAAAATATATGTAAGAATATGTTCGGTAATTCGTCCATAATATTGGCGATAGTATTAGAATTCCTGATAATAGAATTCCAAAAATCTAAATTTGGGAGCAATATGAGTCAACAGATCGTCATCTGAAGATAGTAATTGATGAGAAGTCCATAATTGGGAATCATCCAACGATAATAGAAATCCTGATATATAATTTTGCTAATGAGAGAAGACTGAAAATGGAATTAGTAATGAAGGACCTGAAATTCAAGTCTGACTTTATTAATAGAAATCCTTTTGTAGAACTAATTGATAGAAGACCGAGAACAATCGCCTGGTAATAATGAAAACCTTGAGATAATCACCTGGAAATAATAGAAAACCCACAACTCGGATTTGGGATTGTTAAGTGTAATCCAGACATTAATAGGAGAAGTCTAGAGACCCAAATTCGGGTACTAGTAATTGAGACCCAGAAGTCATCTTTTAGATATAGTGGAAGACCACGAATTTATAATAGAAGACTAGAAATCTAGATCCGGGTATTGATAAGAGAGGTCCATGAATCATCATTTGGAAATTAGCCGAAGACCATAAATAATGAAAGTAGTCCGAAAATTATCGTCCGTAAATAATAGAGGACTAGAAATCTGCTCCTGGCAATAAGAAGGAAAGTTTAGAAAATATTATTTGAACAAAGATTAAGAAATTATTATCCGAGCCTCTTATTCTGCACCACTATTTGGAGCTTTAGTTGTTTGCTTCTTTTGCTTTGTGCCACCTCTCTAATTTCGTGTACCCGACTATTTTGGTATGTTATATCCCTTAGGCTTTGTGTATTGTTAACGCTTTGCGTGCCACTTCTTGGGCTTGGACGTCTTAGTCCATGTTGTCCGGTGCGCTTCGTTGGCTTATCCACAAGCAGGACCCAAGGACTTACCTCCTTACCACCCTCCAGGAGGCGCTCTAGCCAGGCCTTACATGCGGGACTGAAGGCTTGTTCAGCGCCTTGACCATGCCATAGCATGGTGGGATCAAAGGCTGACTCCATCCTCCCTCCAGGAGGTGCTCTAGCAAGGCCTTATAGGCGAGACTAAAAGCTGGTTGGTGCCTTGACCTAGCCATAGCATGGCGTGTTCAAGTGCTTACTTCATCCACCCTCCAGAGGGCGCCTTGATTTGGCCATAGCGTGGTGTGATCAAGGGCTTATAGATAATTTAATCTGGCCGTAGCATGGCACGGATAAAGGTTTACTCTAACCTCCCTCCAGGAGGCGCTTTGGCTTGGCCAACTCTACGCGGACAAAGGCTTATGACTGTTTAAGATAGTTTCCGAGTTTTAGGAGAATTCTACTCCCGACCATGTAGATTTTTCTTAGAAAACAGGTGCTTTATTGAATTTGACTAGGATTGCTTTACAAATCTATTCATTTTGTCTTGTCTGAAAAAGTTGATAATCATTCCTTCAAGAGTTCTGCGTTGATTGATTTCGTGTCCGTTTATCATATGTTAATGGCAGTAAGATCCTCCTAAATTTCTTTCATACTTGGGATCTCTCTTTTTGGATGGTTAGTAATTAAGTTCCCTCCTTGTTAATACGTGGATGTTCTCAATTGATGTAGTCAAGTTGCACCCTTTAGGGAGTCTTGATTTGAAGCTTGTCTTTTGAGATTGGTTTCTAGCTTTTTTGTTGCTCAATTCGGGAACTTCATTCTCAATGATCAATTTCCTTTTTAAAACCTTTCGAAGCTCATATATAGGTAATGATCCACATGTTGCTTGATGCCATTTTGAGCAAAGGTGTAATTATCGACCATTATTCCTTCTTTAAAAATAATCCCTTTTGCATAGCACTGGATAGCCTTCTTCATTTAAACAAACAAATTATCACCTTTACATCTTGCTCCTTCTAAAGCAAAGACAAGTGTAGGGTCAATATGGAATGGGTTTAGGCCCTAATTGTTTAGATCATAAGATTCATCTATCTTCTTTTTCATGACTCTTAAAGCCTCCAACCTTAACATTTGTTCTTCATATAGCTTAGAATCTTCAATAATTTCATGAGAGAATCCAACCAAGTGTGGTTCTGAAGATCCTTGACCAGACTTTTTGATTTTGTTTAGCATTATGTTGTTGGGTCTAAGGCTAACTTGGAATGAAATACGAATAGAGGAAAGTAAGGTTTGGAATTCAACAAAGTCGAAGGTTCAAGCCTTCCTTCTAGCGCCAAAAATGTTAACAAGAATCTTGTCAATACCTCAAAGTAAATAAAAATTAGAAGTGCGAGTGACCCTTTCGAAACCACCTTTCGAATTAGTTAAGGCAATCTAAGGCTCCTTCGAAACCACTTTTCGAATCAGTTGGTGTGATCCAATACTCTTTCTTTGAAACCACCTTTCGAATTGGTTGCAGTAATCAAGGACCCCTTCAAAATTGCCTTTCGAATTGGTTAAGGTAATCTAAAGTTGTGAACTAATGGGATCTTAAGGGCTTTAATTAAGTTGGATGGATTCTACTCCTTCAAAAGGTAACCCTTCAATAGGCATTGATACAACTACTCCATTGCTGAAATCAAATATAAGCAGTAAATCATAATCTATATATTTGAAAGTGCCATGGATTTGTTTTATTGATGATTTTCATGAATACAGGGGCTTAAGTATTAAAAGAAAGTGAAATCCCCAATTTGATTTAGGAATTAGGGTTTACAAACTCAAGAAAAGAACCAGTATCGAGTGAATGAACTCGGATCCCCTCAACAACACCCATCGGGTCTTATTTATAGGCACATGTTAGACCCTTATGCACCAGTCCTTTGACTAGGTCAAAGGGTGTCTTGATGACCTTCCACCGCAATTGAATTCAAGGTGCCACTTTAACACTACTTTCAAATGGGACTTGGGTGCTTTCGACTTCATCGAAAGGTACAGGAACGGCCCTCATCTTGTTGTTGATGTGTTGAGTAAGCAAAAAGGATGTTCAAATGTGTTTGAAAGGTACTCATCCAAGGCTTGCGAAAAGTGGTGATGCTTCCTTTGTTCGTGCTTTCAAAACACTTGGATCATCCTTTCCTCACCGGGTGTCGAATCGGTTTGCAGTCCACTTGTATGCATCTTTGGAAGCTTTCGAAACTGTCAAAAGGGTATTTACTTGGTTTCGAAAGGTTTGTAGCAAAGCAAAAGGTTTCCTGGGCTTCTTTATTGTTGTTAAGTTCTGGTGTCAACTTGATATATTGCTACTTGAATGAGTGGGGAAGAGCATTTAGATAGTTTCGAAAGGATTTAAAGTTAGGGATGGATCATTGCGAAGGTTCAGTTGTAACAAAGGAAGCTTCTTGGTGGATAGAAGATGGTTGCGGAAGGTAGCTTTCAGAAGCAATCCCTTTGATTGATGCAGAATCTTTCTTTTGATACCTTCAAAAGGCCTTTTTAACATATGCGAAACCCCCTTGTGCATGCGGAACCGACTTATTCGAAGGGATTAACTGAAGCGGAATGGTAGCCTTGTCCCCTTTCGACCTCTTCGTAAGCCCTTAGTTCATCTAATATTTTCAAAAGAATCCCTTTGACTCTTTCTAAAGGTCTTGCTATCGACATCGTTCTTCAAGAAGACTTCTTTTGTATTCTTTTAGGCTTCGACAAGGTTGACGTGATTTCTTATGATAACACTTATAATTACCTTCGCGGATGCGTATAAAAACACCATTTATGTTTCTTACTATTATCGTCCCTGGTCCTTATGATCCGATACAAGAAATCGTTGTTTATTTTTAGCCATTGATTGAAGAGTTGAAAACATTATGGCGTGAAGCAGTTGATACATACAATGTTTCTAACAAAAGAATTTTTGTATGTTTGCATCTTTATTAGACTATTGGTTATTTTCTGGCTTATGCAATGCTTTAGGGATGGAGTACGGCTAATCATCCAGCTTATCCTTATTGCATGCAAGAAACACGAGCATTTTCTTTACCTCATGGGAAGAAAATTTTCTGGTTTGATTGGCATCTGTGTTTTCTCCATATTAATCATCATTTTAGAAGAGATTTTTTTACAGCTAACTAAGCAGAGCATGCGACCACCAACGATTTGGTCAAGCAAACACATATGTGAAATTGTAAAGGATTATCCAAAGATACATGAAACTGGGGTACAGACTAAATTCCAGGTAAATCGACAATTTGCAATTGGTGCAATTAAAGTATATTCTGGGAGTTACCTTATTGTAAAGATTTCCTACTTTGACATAATATTGACGTGATGCACAACGAAAAAAAGTGTTTGATAATGTGTTTAATACAATGTTGAATGTTAAGGGGAAAATTAAGGACAATTTGAATTCAAGATGCGACATAGAACATTTTCGTAAGCACACCAAACTTCATATGAAGCCCAATGACGGTAAAAAAACCCAAAGCATGCTATAAGCTAGACAATAGGTAAGTAAAACTCATGCTAAAGTGGGTGGAAGGACTAAGATGTCTTGATGAGATTTCTTCTAATCTTTGTAGATGTGTTGACTTTAAAAACAATAAACTGAGTGGGATGAAAGTCACGATTGCCATATCATGACGAGAAATTTATTGTCCGTGGTTTTCAAAGAACTGTTGCTTGTAAAGGTGTGGATTGTTTTAACAAAATTAAGTTTGTTTTATAAAGAACTTCGTTTAACGACGTTAAAAGTCAACCGTAAACATAAACTTGAAAATAATATTCCTATACTGCTCTGCACGTTAGAGAAAATATTTCCTACAGGATTCTTTAATGTAATGGAGCATCTACCTGTTCATTTTACATCTGAAGCACTTCTTCGAGGTCTGGTGTAATATGGATATATGTATTCATTTGAGAGGTAGTATTGAATATCCGTAATATTAACCTTGATTTAAAATTCAAATTTAAATTCAATTTAATTTTGTAATAGATACTTGAATCATCTAAAGCAAAAGGTTAAACAAAAAGCATGAGTTGAAGGTTCGATTTGCAAATCATATCTTAAAGAAGAGGCTTCATTCTTGTTCTCTCATTATTTCAGTGACCATGTGAACTTATCATTTGTAAGTGTTCATCACAATGGTGAGGTCGTTGATAAAGAATCTTCTCAAACAATATTAATAATTTTTAGACAACATGATCGATATGTTGAAAAATGTATGGAATTATGGTTAGACGATAGATATTATAATGTAGCGCACACATATGTTCTTCTTAATTGCACCGAACTTTCACCATTTGTCCGGTAAATAACAATTCTCGATATATGTTGTCATGGATTTTTGTTGAATATGCTAGTATACGATTTTTGTTTGATGATAATAAACACATATATATATATATATATATATATATTCATTTAAATGTATTTGTTATTGTACTATTTTATTTTCACATAATTAAATAAATATTTTGCTGAATAAAATAAATAACATAGAATTTAAATTCAAACAGATATTTTATTCAAACAAATATTTATTACAATTTTGAATAGTACAAATTTGAGCTCTCACTATACACACAAAATTTCAATTACAATATATTTCTATTTACATAACTTTCCTCACTACATATCACTCGTTCACTCGTATTTTATCTTCGACTCTACTCCGGCCTGAATCCAGCATCTCAGTTATCTTCAAAGTAAACACTGACGCAGTAAAATTGAAAAAGAAATATTTTTGCAGTGTAAAATAAAATGTGTATTTTGAAAATGTTATTTGCCTCAGTTATTTGGGTTGTTCATCATCATTTAATTTTGAATTCATCAAACACGAACAACTTGTGACATACACAGTGTATCACTGTACATGCCACAAGGTCGTGCACACTGATATACACTTGATAAAACTGCAGGGACAGGTGAGATTTTGGTAAATAAAGGTCAAATATTTTTTGTATTTTCTATTTGCATCTAGGTCCATTTGCATATTTTTATTTTCATGCATATATGAAGGGGGAGCTTTGTTGTAGAGAGGGAGCATTCAAATAAGGGGAGCAAATTGAATGATTAAATACATTTAATAAATTCAAAATCTTAAATATATGTTTGTTATCATCAAAAGGGGGAGATTGTTGAATATGCTAGTATATGATTTTTGTTTGATGATAATAAACATATATATATATATATATTCATTTAAATGTATTTGTTATTGTACTATTTTATTTTCACATAATTAAATAAATATTTGCTGAATAAAATAAATAACATAGAATTTAAATTCAAACAGATATTTTATTCAAACAAATATTTATTACAATTTTGAATAGTACAAATTTGAGATCTCACTATATACACCAAATTTCAATTACAATACATTTCAATTTACATAACTTTCCTCACTACATATCACTCGTTCACTCGTATTTTATCTTCGGCTCTGCTCCAGCCTGAATCCAGCATCTCAGTTATCTGCAAAGTAAACACTGACGCAATAAAATTGAAAAAGAAATATTTTTGCAGTGTAAAATAAAATGTGTATTTTGAAAATGTTATTTGCCTCAGTTATTTGGGTTGTTCGTCATCATTTAATTTTGAATTCATCAAACACGAACAACTTGTGACATGCACAGTGTATTACTGTACATGCCACAAGGCCGTGCACACCGATATACACTTGATAGAACTACAGGGACAGGTGAGCACAAGGTCAAACCCGAGCCGAGGATGGATTCAACTCAGGTGAAATACAAATACATCACAAAATTGTCGAGTACAAGTTCTCATGCAACAAGAAGCCCAAAGCAGACTACATGATGAACACAAATGCAAACCAGACTATACATGACCACATACATATATAAATATGTTTGCACACATGTATAAAAATATATATACACATGTGTCACATTTCAGGTTCAGCTCAACCAACATATACAAGTGAAATGGCCAGAACCACATCTACATCAGACTTCAACATGTACAAAGGGTGATGCCAGGAAATGGACAGTGCAACCATGCAGCAATCCTCGAAGCAACAACTCAGTACAAAAACAAAGACACACTTGAATATCAATATACATATCTACATGAACACACAAGTATACATATTCATATGCCCCTGCCAGAATCAAATCATAGTTTTCATGGGCTGACTATGAACCTATTGGCCCATACCAATATCATACAGTTTTCATAGGCTTACTGTAACCTATTGGCCCTTGTTAATATCTTTAATTAATATTTTAACATATGTTAAGTTTTATTCACTACTGGATCAACCTAACTGCTTATTCTGCCCTTTCCCTAAAATACAGTTATGGGTTAGTAACAATGTGAATAATATTTCGAAAGTCTTTATTTATGCCATGGTTTTTCCTTTAAAAATGAGAATGGGTTATCTGTTTTGAAACTGTAAAACATCACTTTCGAAACCACTAGATGACCTCCTTCGAAAGCATAGATAACGTCTTTTCAAAACTCTAAGTATGTACCTTTCGAGACCAATGATACCTTTTGATGGTGTCAAGAAAGCATTCTTTAAAACATAGCTTCTAAATAAACAAAGTACCATTTCGAAAGCATTGGTTTACTCTTTAAAACATCATTTGTGTAAAAAAAATTATGTATGAAAGTATCTCTTTCGAAACCTACTAATAATTAATTCGGGGAAAAGTTGATGGTGTCAAAACTATCTAGTCGAAAGCAAAGACCTTTAAAAATTAAAACTTCGAGGGACAGAGTCGAAACCCCTTTCGACTCCATCACCTTCAAAACCCTCAACCCCTTTCGAAAGCAATTAGGAAGCGACTTAACATAGGTAAAAGCAAAAATAACCTTTCGAAGGCATTGATGACTTTAATACTTCGGAAGGAAAATAGCGGCTAGGTTTCGACTAGGTCGGAACCAACCCTTTCGAAAGCTCTTATTTAAAGGAAAAAGGCACCCTTTTGAAAGCTGATACTTCTTTACATATGACAGCAACCTTATCGAAATCCATTTATAAAACCTTTTTGAAAGCATGTGTTTTCGACTATGTCGAATGCTTTGAATAAAGCAAGGCAAGACTTTAACTTTTGAAAACAAAGCAGGGTTTCGACCCCATCGGAAGCTTACCTTTCGACACCAAGGGTGGATCCTTCCAATCCACTACGTACCACTAGGTGATACCTTGTGTATTGGTTTCCACTATAATGGTTTCGACTAAGTAGGTTTCGATTAGGATGAGGCAGAATCATTAGAGTCGAAAGGGGTACTAACTGAGGTGGAACACCTTTTTCTGAATTAAAGGCTGAAATGTTGCTTCATTTAATAATTGTTTTATATTAACTTGCCTATTTATAAACCATTGATTGGCTGCCATACAACTTTTCAAATACTTTACATTAAAAACTGCCACACTTATATCAGATTAAAGCATAAAAATGTAACGTTTAAGCCCTTTTATATACCAAAACCAATTATTTTAGAAAAGTCCTTCTTTTAAAATAATTTACTTTCCTTAGTAAATCAATTGGGAAAAATCACCAAAAATCACAGAAATTCGATTTCATCATGTAATCAAACATTTTAAAATTTTAAATCCAATTTCTTCCTAAAATATTCAAAATAAATCTTTAAAGCCAATTACATCATATTTATCATCACAAATTCATAATAAAATTTCTATAGCTTGGAAATTTCTGAAAATTAAAACCCATCTCCAAAATCATGTTTTACTTAACACAAAATTTTCCATGGCATTTTAAATCAATAACCCATGATTTTGCCCCTAAAACCGTACGAATTTCATGTACAAATAAATTGTTTAAATCAAAAAATTCATAAATTAAGCATATCATCATCCAATATGTCTTAGAAATAAAATAAATATTCAAATCTGAAATCATATGAGCATAAAACCAAAAAGAGATGGAATGAATTATTATTCACCTTAGATTTGATAAGTAATTTGAGATTTGTTGTTGATTAATCCTTTCTAACTTTGATTCTTAGCTTTAGATTGAAATTTCTCATTTTTCCTCCTTGTTAATGGCCGACTCTATTTAGTTTTGATTTGCGTTTGTGAATAATGAAAAATGGAACGTGAATGGGTAAGAATAAGATACGTATAGCCGTGTATAATAGAATGGCTAATTACCACTATACCCACGTATAGATTAATTATCTTATAAACCAATTTAAAGGCCAATAAATTTTTATTATTAAGAATGACCTATTATAAAATTTTATTCAAATCTCAATCCCTTTATCATCATTATTCTATTTAATTTATCTAATTAAATTCGTGAATAATGTTACCAAAATTAGAGATGTTAGAGGCTCTCCCCATAAAGAATTTCGCCCTCGAATTAAGTAAGGACTAAATACTAAACACAGCAATCCTCTGTAATAACACTTAACAACCATACTAGTCTAATTGACTTGAAACTATCTATATAAATCTAATATAGACATACCCTCAAAGCAGATCAGGATAAGTATCTCTAATCCTGTCCTCTGTCTCCTAAGTACAGTCCTTCTCGTTGTCGCTCCACTGAACTTTCACTAACTTGATTGTCTTGTTCCTTAATCTTTTCTCATCTCTAGCTACAACCCAAACTGGTTGTCAAACAAAAGTCAAATTAGGCTCTACTACTAAGTCATCCAACCCTGTCGGAGGAATAATAGTCTCTGGATCATGCACATACATGCAAAGATGAGATACATGAAATACATTATGGACACCTGCCAAATTGCTAGGCAACTCTATTTTGTATGCGAGCTTTCCCAATCTCTATATAATCTGGAATGGACCTACATATCTTGGGGCTAACTTCCCCGACTTTTCAAATCGTATCACACCCTTCATTAGTGATACATTAATAAGAGCTTTATCTCCAACTGAGAATTCTAGGTCCTTCGCCTCTTATCTGCGTAACTCTTCTGTCTTGACTGATCTTCCTACATCCTTCCTCAGATTAACTAAATCTTTTCTGACAACCCTCTCACCAAATTTGGACCTAAGACTAATCTGTCTCCGGTCTTCAACCAACATGCTGGTGGTTTCCATGGTCTTCCATACAAATCCTCAAACTATGCCACTCCTATACTTGTCTGATAACTATTATTATAGGATAACTCAACCAAGTGTAGGTGATCCTCCCAAGATTCACCAAAGTATAATACACAAGCTCTCAGAAGATCCTCGAGTACTTTGTTAACTCTCTCTGTCTGCCCATCTGTTTGAGGGTGATACGCAGTACTCATATTAAGCTTCGTACCCATAACTTTCTGTAGACTCTTTGATGTGCATGTAAATGTACATATATTTACATCCATATTTTATCTATTTTTATTTAAATAAATGTCATATTTGGGCATTTTAACATGTTTAAAACCAAAATTCAATTATATTCAAATCATCATATATTCATCTACATATAGGGGCAAAATAGTCATTTTTGTGCATGTGTTAATTTGGAACTTTTTACTTTGACATTTTTCATAATTTTTATAGGAATTTGGATGCATATGGAAGAGGGTTTTATGAATATACATGCACGCACAAATGAATACAAAGGAAGGATGATGGAAATAATTCAAGCTCATGATCATGGAGGACCCCTCCCACTTACCTAAATCTACAATTAGAAGCTAATGGACAACTAAGTGGAGGTTAAAGCTTCATGCACATTTAATGATGGATTAATTAGTAGCTAATGGTTACTTGGTGGTCACACTAATTAAAAGGTATTTTGGGAAGCACCCTAAAAATTGAATTAGGGTTTTATGCACGTATAAATAGCCCTCTTATGTACATGTAAATGATCTTCTGCTCTTTCACATTAGTTAGGAAATTAAGAAAGCAAGTTGTAATGTCAATGTTTCATGAAATAAAAATGGCTTCCTAGCCTCCTTTTCTTTTCTTTTCTACATGCTTCTTTTTACTATTATATTCATTTTTACTTCTATGCTCTCTTCTTTTCTTTGTTAGTAGATTAGATTTACATTCATGCAAGTAGTGTAGCTTTATATTTTATGCAAGTGTTAGTAGTTAATCTCATTTTCTTCCTTTGCTTATTTTCTATTTCTTTTGCTTTTTAATGTTGAAATTACATAAAGTTAGAGAGCTTCATTACTCCTAAACTGAAGGGGTTTAGCTACTCATTTGTGTTATCAAATCAACATTTGTAAATTTCAACATTAAAAAGCAAAAGAAATAGAAAATAAGAAAAGGAAGAAAATGAGATTAACTACTAATTACTTGCATGAAAAATAAAGCTACACTACTTGCATGAATGTAAATCTAATCTACTAACAAAGAAAAGAAGAGAGCATAGAAGTAAAAATGAACATAAAAGTAAAAAGAAGCATGCAGAAAAGAAAAGAGAAAGAGGCTAGAAAGCCATTTTTATTTCATGAAACATTGACATTACAACTTGCTTTCTTAATTTCCTAACTAATGTGAAAGAGCAGAAGATCATTTACATGTACATAAGAGGGCTATTTATACATGCATAAAACCCTAATTCAATTTTTAGGGTGCTTTCCAAAATGCCCTTTAGGAAGTGTGGCCACCAAGTAACCATTAGCCACTAATTAATCCTTCATTAAATGTGCATGAAGCTTTAACCTCCACTTAGTTGTCCATTAGCTTCTAATTGTAGATTTAGGTAAGTGGGTGGGGTCCTCCATAGTCATGAGCTTGAATGATTTCCATCATCCTTCCTTTGTATTCATTTGTGCGTGCATGTATATTCATAAAACCCTCTTCCATATGCATCCAAATTCCTATAAAAATTATGAAAAATGTCCAAGTAAAAAGTTCCAAATTAACACATACACAAAAATGACTATTTTTCCCCTATATGTAGATGAATATACGATGATTTGAAAATAATTGAATTTTGGTTTTAAACATGTTAAAATGCCCAAATATGACATTTATTTAAATAAAAATAGATGAAATATGGATGTAAATATATGCACATTTACGTGCACATCAAATACCCCCACACTTATCTTTTTATTCGTTCTCGAATAAAGGAAAACTAAGATAAATCTGTTTTCGTAGGGAGCACGATTGCATTGAGCGTATGCAACAAGCCGTTAAACCTCTGGGTGTCCCCAGTAGGACGAGTGTTGTCTCGTGAGGGTTTTCAGCGGATATTACCCACAAAATCCAAATGCAAAGTGTAAATATTTACAAAATGCAAGATTTATTTACAATGGGATGAATGCAAGTTTTTGAAAATATTCACAAATGAAGGATTTACTTTCAAATTGACACTAATAAGTTAACTATAAGTTCTGGTCATTATCAAAAAAATTTAGTCCTTTTACTTGTCAAAATTTTCAACAAAAATTAAGTTGTCATAACAGATAGACTATAGTTTGGCTAGTTGGTTCGGTTGATAACACAATGTAATTATAAAATGGATTCTTAGTTGATTATCAAAGTTTGTCAAAGTCGTATTTTCATTTCTTTTTCAATAATAAGTTAAATCAAAAAAGTAAAAATAGTGCTTAGATTTCAATTGCTTACTCTCTCTTATTTGAAATTTTTATTGATATTTACAATATTTACATATGCCTAACTCAGGTAAACTAACGCCAGATGTATTACCTATGCTCTGTCTTACAGACTGATGTGAGGGGAATACAGAGCGTGGCGAATGAACACAAAAGTGTGAACACTTATCGACTGTAGGCATTATTAAAAAGAATTTTTATATACATACACCTAACTCGGATAAACTAAGGCCATATATACCGATCGTGCACTACCTTTCGGGCTTACGTGAGAAGGGTATAGAGTATGGCGAGTGAACACACGAGTGTGAACAGATGACTTTATGTGTTAAAAATATATTCATATATACAAATGTTTTTTTTACTTATATATTTTTTTGTTTTTTTTTTGTTTTTTTTAGAAAGAGAGAGTTTTGCAAAATCATCTTAACACCATCTAACTTAGAAGATAAAAATGTTATATCCTTTACTTTAAATTTACAACTTTTTTAAACAAAGATTTTCAGTTAGAATATACTTCATAATTAACACATATGAAACTTCCTATATACTAGTTAAACCATTGTTATTTGTAATCAAACTTCATTTTTATTTTTGTTAAGACAAATTAATTTTCAAAAATTTCAATTTATTAACCAAAACCTATACTTATCCTATAGTGTTTCTTCAAAAATAAATCAAAAATCTAAAAAGAAAATGTTTTTGAGATTTAGAAATTTTGAGATTTTTTTTTGAGTTAAAAGAAAATGAAAGTTCAAAAATGCCATGAAAAATGAAAATGAGACTCCCCCGCACACTTAATTTTTACTGTGTCCCCACAATAAGTGCATGATATTTACATATTTACAAAAGAGGGTTAACATTCTTACTAGATGTAGCTTGGCTCATGAAGAATCATGAGCTCCTCCTCTTGGTTACTTGGCAATTCCAAGAAAGGTTTTAAACGATGACCATTGACTTTGAAAATCGATCCATCCCTAGGGTTTTGTATTTCTATGGCACCGTGTGGAAAAATAGTTCGTACCACAAATGGTCCGGTCCATCTCGATTTAAGTTTCCCAAGGAATAAATGAAGTCTTGAGTCATATAAAAGAACTTTTTGGTTAGGCGAAATGTTTTTCTTAGGATTGATTTGTCATGAAAAACTTTCGTTCTTTCTTTGTAAAATTTTTCGTTTTCATACGCATCGTTCCTAAGTTCTTCTAGTTTGTTGAGTTGCAATTTTCTGTTTTCACCAGCTTTCTCGAGATCAAAGTTTAAGTTATTTATCACCCACAACGCTTTGTATTCGATTTCAATAGGTAAATGGCAAGCTTTACCGCAAACTAAACGAAATGGGGACATCCCAAGGTTAGTTTTAAAAGCAGTTCGGTAAGCCCAAAGCGCGTCGGTCAATTTCAGAGACCAATCTTTTCGATTTTTGTTAACAGTTTTCTCCAAGATTTGTTTTATTCGACGATTTGAAACTTCAACTTGCCCACAAGTTTGAGGATGATATGGAGTGGATAACTTGTGGGTTATCGAGTATTTCTTCATTAATGCTTCAAAAGATCGATTGCAAAAATGGGTTCCGTTATTACTAATTATTGCGCGAGGTGAGCCGAACCTCGAAAAGATGTTTTCTTTGAGAAATTTCTCAACAATTCTATGGTCGTTGGTTTTGCAAGGAACGACTTCCATTTTGAGACGTAATCAACGGGGAGAAGGATATACAAGTTTCCAAAAGAATTGGGAAAAGGTCCCATAAAATTGATACCCCAAACATCAAAGATTTCGATTATAAGAATGGGGTTTAAAGGCATCATATCTCATCAAGAAATTCGTCCAAGCATTTGACATCGATCGCAAGTTTTACAAAATTCAAACGAGTCTTTGAAAAGAAAAGGCCAATAGAAACCACATTGAAGCACCCTTTTCACAGTTTTTCGAGGACTGAAATGTCCACCGCACGTTTGACGTGGCAAAGCGAAAGAACACTCCTGATCTCATTATCCGGAATGCAACGTCGGATGATTTGGTCGGGGCAATATTTGAACAAGTATGGATCGTCCCAACATAAATATTTCACTTGGGACATGAATTTGTATTTGTCCCGTTTGGACCAAGATGAGGGAGTTTCTTTAGTGACTAAGTACTTCACTATATCAGTGTACCATGGATCGATAGAAATTGAAAGAAGTTGTTCATCGGGGATGTTTTCATTGATTGGCAAAGAAGATGGTGCGTTCAGAAGAAGAGACAAGTGATCGGCTATGACGTTATCGGATCCTTTTTTGTCTTTGATTATAAGATCAAATTCTTGAAGTAAAAGGATCCAACGAATCAAACGAGATTTATCATCCTTTTTGGCAAAAAGATATCGAAAAGCAGTATGGTCAGTGTAGACCGTGATGTGTGAACCAATTAAGTAAGGTCGAAACTTTTCGAGCGCAAAAACGACAGCTAGAAGCTCTTTTTCGGTTGTTGTGTAGTTGAGTTGAGCATCGTTCAAAGTCATAATTGCGTAGTAAATGACATGAAGGATTTTGTTGATGCGTTGTCCTAAGACAGCACCAACTACAAAGTTTGAGGCGTCACACATTATTTCAAATGGTAGATCCCAATTGGGCGTGCAAATGATTGGAGCAGAAATGAGTTCGTTCTTAAGACGTTCAAAAGAAGAGATACACTCCGAGTTGAAATCAAATGGAACGTCTTTTCCAAGGAGAGCCGTCCAAGGACGAGCGATTTTGCTAAAGTCTTTCACAAAGCGTCGGTAAAATCCAGCGTGTCCTAGAAATGATCGAATTTCCTTAACATATTTGGGAATGGGTAGATTTGCAATTACGTCAACTTTTGCTTTATCTACCTCAATGCCTTTATTTGAGATGATATGTCCAAGGACTATGCCTTGTTTGACCATAAAGTGGCATTTTTCCTAATTCAAAGTCAAATGTTTTTCTTTACATCGATTTAGAACCAACTCGAGGTGATGTAAACATTGGGAAAAAGAATCACCAAAGATAGAGAAATCGTCCATAAAAACTTCTAGAAAGCATTCAATCATGTCGGAAAAAATGTCAACCATGCATCGTTGGAAAGTAGCAGGAGCATTACAAAGTCTGAATGGCATATGTCGATAAGCAAAGGTGTTGAATGGACATATGAAAGTCATTTTCTCTTGATCTTCGGGAGCGATTGGAATTTGGTTATAGCTGGAATAACCATCAAGGTAGCAGTAGAATTCGTGGCTAGCTAAACGTTCGAGCATTTGGTCGATAAATGGAAGAGGGAAGTGATCCTTACGTGTTGCGGCATTTTGTTTTCGACAGTCAATGCAAACACGCCAAACCATTTGAGTACGAGTTGGAATAAGTTCTTTTAAATCATTCTTGACAACGGTTAGCCCAGACTTTTTTGGTACAACATGAATTGGGCTAACCTATGAACTATCGGAGATGGGATATATGATACCGTTATCGAGGAGCTTAAGAATTTCGTCACGAACCGCATCTTTCATTTTTGGATTAAGCCTTTGTTGTGCGTCATGAACATGTTTGGCATCGTCGATTAAATGGATGCGATGTTAAACAAGAGAAGGACTAATTCCCTTTATATCAGAGATCGACCATCCCATCGCTTCCTTGTTTTTGGATAGGATTGAAAGTAAAGAAGTTTCTTGATTGAGAGAGAGAGTCGTAGAAATTATGACGGGAAATCTTTCATTATCACCTAAGTATGCATACTTAAGGTGATTGGGAAGTGGTTTGAGGTCCAACTTTGGGAGTTGCTCGATTAAAGAATTGGGTTGAGATTCGGACTCAACTAGAAGCGATTCAAAGGGAAGAGTGTCTTTAATTTCGTTGGGCGTTTCATGAAACAATTTTTTGTACTCGGCTTCGCGTTCGTTGTTAAGGTCAAGTGTCTCGTTTTCGAAGTTTTCATGAATGGCACTAACTTCCAATGTTGGTCATGAGGTTCGTTCGATTGGCTTTCAAGATTGAAAATATTAAGATCCAAAGTCATGTTTCCAAAAGAGATTTTCATCGAGCTGTTGCGACAATTGATTAAGGCATTTGAGGTGGCTAAGAATGGTCGGCCTAAAATCAATGGAATTTGACTCGCGGGATTTGTCACGGGTTGTGTTTCGAGAATGGTAAAGTCAACAGGGAATATGAATTACCCAACTCGAATGAGCACGTCCTCGATTTCTCCCATGGGGTCTTAATGGAACGATCAGCGAATTGAAGTGTGACCTTTATAGGTTTGAGCTCACCTAAGCCTAATTGTTCGTTGCTGGAATATTGAATCAAATGGACACTCGCACCAAAGTCTATCAAACATTTGTTAATCGTCTTGTCTCCAATTGTACACAAAATCGTAGGGCAGCCAGGATCTTTGTATTTGACGGGCATGGATTGGAATAAGACTTCACTCAAACTGGCTGCTAAGAAGACTTTTTTGGGCACTTGAGTGTGTCGCTTTTGGGTGCACAAGTCCTTAAGAAATTTTGCGTATGTGGGGACTTGCTGAAAGATGTCAAGAAGCGGGATGTTAACTTTCACTTGTTTAAAAATTTCCAACATCTTTTCCATTTAGTCTGAGTGTTTCTTTGGTCAAAGACGAAATGGAACACGATACTCGGTAGGTGGGTCTACTCGAGTAGAAGAAGAATTTTGATTGGCTTTCGATTCAACGTTTGGCTCCACGTTCTGTTCAGATTCGTTCGTTGTTTTAGAAGCGTCGAGAGAGGTTTCTGGTAAATCGTTTGGGTTAACGACTTGATTACCGATTTGTTTACCAGAACGTAAAGTTGCGATAGCATTCAATTGGGTGACGTTGCTATCTTGAACAACATGGGCTTGATTTGAATTTGCGTTTTGATTTCTGGGATTCGGAAGGGGCTGGCTTGTGAATGTTCCTCGTTCGCGTTCACTTCCAGACCTGGCTAATTGACTCATTTGCATTTCAAGTTTTGCAATCGATTGGTATGTGTTTTGCATATATGAGGTCAATAAATTTTGCAAATTGTTGTTTGATTGAAGGCTTTGAGTAGTTGCTTTAGCCAACGTTTCAAGAGCTTTCTCAAGTGAACTTAAACATTTATCGTCTTAGGGAGGATGAGCAGCATTTGGTTGAAAATTTGATTGTTGCGGTTGGTTATGAGATGGACCCGCAACGTTTGGTTGAAAATGGTTGGGCTGAAAGGGAGGATTCGAAGCATTATTCGGAAATGCTTGAAAATTGGGACGAACCGTATTCGTGTTGGGATTGTTTTTGTTCCAAGAAAAATTTGGATGATTTCTCCAACCAGGGTTGTACGTTGGAGAAAATGGGTCATTTTTGGCTTTATTGAAAGCATTGATTTGTTCGACAGAGTTGGGACACTGATCGACTATATGATTAGGATCGTTGCATTTATAACACATCGGTTGGGAAGCTTAGTTCATTTGATTCGATGAGAAAACGTAATTGAATTTTTTAATTATTGTGTCGATCTTCCAAAGCAAAAGAAGATCCTATCGAGTGTGCGCTCGATCGTGAGTAAATTGATTTTTTGTTCGAACGTTCCCATTGGGATGATTTTTCGGGGAGGTTTTCAAGAAATTACCAAGCATCGTCGTGATATCGGGCAAGAAAGTTGCCTTGGCACATTGATTCGAGCATGGTTCGTGAGCTGTTTTCGAATCCATTGTACAAGATTTGGCAAATTGTCTATTTTTCAAAGTTATGGTGTGGACATTTTATCAAAAGCTCTTTGAATCTTTCAAAATATTTTCCGAATGGTTCTCCCTTGAATTGATGAAAATTTACAATTTCGTTTTGGATTCTACTCGATTTTTCTAAGGGGTAGAACTTTTTTAAGAAAGCTTTTACGAATTCTTCCCAAGTTTTAATCGAGTTTGATGGTAAGCTGTACAACCATTTTTCAGCGTAATCCGTAAGAGTGAATGGGATTAATCGAAGTTTTATTCCGTCATTGGAAAGTTGTTGGAGTTTTATGGTTGTGCAAACTTGTTCGAATTTAGTCATGAAAATGTATAGGTCATCATGTTCAAAATTGCCAAATTTCGGAAGCGTGGCAATATGATTCGAGTGAATTTCGAAATGGTTACCCGTAAGGGTTGGTAACGTGATGCAAGATGGAATAGAAACTCTATCGGGAAAGATTTTATCCATAAGACTTCGAGGGGCGTTCTCGTTCGCCATTTGGGAGGATCGTCTGTTCGAGTTAATCGATTAGTTGTTGAGTCGCGAGTCCAACGATTTGTTGTTGTATCACGAGTCCAAGTACTCATGCACAAGTGAAGGTCGAGAAGAGAAAGAAGTTAGAATCGAGTTTAGACAATGAAAGAGGATTTGAAAAACGAAGTGAAAAATTTGTTTGTTTTTTTTACAAGGAAGAAAACTATTTACCAAGTGAAATTTATTTTCAAAAGAGAAGTTTGATTTTTGGTTTTTCAATTTTTATAAGTTTTTGTTTTGTAATTATTTTTGAATTTTCGGATTTTCAAATATTTACCAACAGGAAATTTTGTTTTTGTTTTTGTTTTTACAAAATGGAAATGATTTTTTTGCTTTTGTTTTTGAATTTTAATTTTTTTTCTTTTTGAAAATATTATATATATATATATATATATTTTTGATTGAAAATTTTCAAAGGAAAGGAAAAAAGGATTTTTTTTTTGGATTTTGGATTTTTTGATTTTTTTTAAAATATGCATAAACTAATGCAACTAAATGAATGCAAAGGACTTAATTACAATTTTATGTCCTTAGTAGCTCCTAACCCAAAATTGTATAATCACACTTTGTATTAAATCAACAAAAATATTTCTCAGCTAGGTAACGAGAAGGAGTTATCGATGAACCACGAATCACCGTAGCAATGTAGCCGAAGGTTTAAGTACCTATAACTTCCTGTAGACTCTTCCAGAATTCACTAGTGAAAAAAGCATCTCTGTCACTGACTATGCTACTAGGAGCTCCATACAGTCTAACTATGTTCTTTTAGGAACAACTTAGCCAAAACAGGTGCCGTTCTGGTTGACTTAACTGGAAAGAAATGGGCACTCTCGGTCAATCTGTCCACTATAACCCATATAATTTCATTACCTCTATTTGACCTTGGAAACCCGTCTATAAAATCCATGGATATCGAATCCCATTTCCAAACCTGAATATCTTAAGGCTGAAGCAACCCAATAGGCTTCTGATGTTTAGCTTTCACTTGTTGACAGTTTGAACACCGCCTAACCCACAAGCCAACATCCCTCTTCATGCCTTCCCAATAGAAGCTCCTCTTCATATCCTGATACATCTTGGTTCCTCCAGGATGAATCATAAATTTGGACTAATGACATTCTCCAAGAACTTCTTTCGTCAAGTCCTCTATATTTGGAACACACAACCGTCCCTTCTTTCTTAGCCATCCTTTCTAGTCAAGGCTAAAATCCTTTAAATCATCGATCTATGTTTCAACCTCCAGTCTTCTGATCCTTTCAGCTAATATTGGATCCTCCTACCACTTAGAAGCAATTTTCTCAATCAATCTTGCCGAACTTTTAAACAAGATAATCTGGCAGAATTCTTGCTAGAACCATCAGTCGATCTTAACTGCACATCGCAACTGACTAAAGCTTCTAAATCCTTCCACTCTGCCAACATAGATAACGCCACATTCTGATGTTTTCTGCTAAGGGCATCCGCCACTTTATTACTTTTCCTAGTGTATATTCTATATCAAAATCATATGCATCCAAAAACTCCAACCGCCTCTGCTGCCTCATATTCAACTCCTTCTGAGAGAATAAATGCCGTAAAGACTTATGATCGGTATAAAGCTCAAACCTCTCACCTAGGAGATAATGTCTCCAAATATTCAATGCGAACATTACAACTGCCAACTCCAAATCATGAGTGGGATATCTAACTTCATGTAGTCTAATCTGCCTAGATGCGTAGGCATTGACCTTACCATTCTTCATCAACACCGCTCCTAATCCAATTCCACATGCATCAGTATATACTACCAATCCTTGGTTTCCATTTGGAACTACTAACACGGGTGCATTGGTCAACAAATGCTTTAACTTAAGAAATGTTTCCTCACATTTGTCAGACCAAACAAATTTTACTTCCTTCCTGGTTAGCTTAGTTAAGGGCGCTACTATTCGTGAGAAATCCTTAATGAATCTTCGGTAGTAGCCAGCAAGTCCAAGAAAACTCCCGATCTCAGTCACCGTCTCTGGTATCTTCCAATTATTCACGGCTTCGATCTTATCTGGATCGACCGACAATCCTTTCTCTGAAACAATGTGACCAAGAAATTTTACATCTTTCTTCCAGAAATGACACTTGGTAAACTTCGCCTTTAGCTAATTCTGCCTTAGCATCTCAAGTACCACTCTGAGATGAACTTCATGCTCTCTCATCCCTAGAGTAGACTAGAATTTCATCTATAAACACCAACACAAACCTATCCAAATACTCATGGAAAACTCGGTTCATCAAAACCTCAAAGAAAGTAGGTTCATTCGTTAACCCAAATGGCATCACCAACCACTCATATGAACCATACCTAGTTTGAAATACCGTCAAAGGAATACTATCCTCCACCACTCTTAATTAATGGAAACCTGTCGCAAAATCCAACTGGGAAAACACACTGGCTTCACTCAACTGATCAAATAGATCATCTATTCTTGGCAAAGGATACTTGTTCTTAATTGTCCTTTCATTTAACTTGTGATAGTCAACACATCCTTAACGACCCATCCGATTTCTTTACGAACACCGTGCCCGCTCCCCAAGGCAAACTGCTTGGTCTAATAAAATTCCTTCCTTCTAGATCCACTAGCTGCACCTTTAATTCCTTCATCTCAGTTGGTGTCATGCCAGGTAGTCTACTTACAGGTTCAGCTCCAAGCACAAGATCTAATCTAAACTCAACATCTCTTTTCGAGGGTAGTCCAATGATTGGCTCAAAGACATCTGTAAACTCTCTTGCTATCCGAACCTGACTTAACTCATTTCCTACATCCATAGCATTAAGCATAGCACTAACACTCCGGTCAATATTCTCCATGGAGAATATCACTCGGTTATGACTATCAGGGTGTCTCGATGATATCTCTCTATCCTGGCAAAATATTCTAACCTCATACCTACCCAACCAATCCATACCAAAAATGATCCCAAAATCTACGAAATCAATAAATACAAACAGCATGCAAACTTATGACCTAACAAATCAAGTTTTAACTGGTCACATCTTAATCCTAGAGGTTCATAACCTCCTACTGGATTCGCAATCCTTAAGGAAGTAACAAGGTAGGTGGGTTCTAAACATAATCTATCAACCAAACACTGAGATATAAATGAATGCAATGCACCGATATTAAAAAGTACTCTAACTGGAATACTCTGAATCAAAAGTGTACCTTCCATCACCGTCTTTCCTTTATCGGCTGCGTAGGCCTAGCCGGTTCTATAGCAAAAACTTTTCCTTTGTCCTCCCTAACTGGCTCTGGACACTGATTCTTGTAATGTCCAACTTGATCACAGTTGAAGCATTTCACATTCTTCTTAACTACAGCTTTCTTCCTATTTCCCGACCGGCATTCATTCACACAGTGACCCTTCTTGTCACACTTATAGCAAACTATCTTAGCCTTTGACTTCTTAGCAGTATCTCCCTTTAGGACTCCCTTCTTTTTAAAGAACTTCATCTTCTTCCCCTGAGAACCCCGAGTTTCCACTGACTTCTCCTTAGCCTGATCAGCAAGTAATTCCTCATGGCGAATGGCCATCTCCACCACCACATTACACGTATCACGAACATGTGTCATGGTCATTTTAGCTAGCTCGGGCCTCAATCCCCGAATGACCCTCTCATTCCTTCTGATGTCAGTATCTATAATAACATATCCATATCGAGATAGTTCTTCAAACTTAGTAGCATACTCGACTATTGACATCTCTCCTTGCTCTAAATCCATAAACTTCCTCATCATCTTAGACTTAGCAAACTCAGATACAAATTTCTTCTCAAATCTCATTGTAAAATCAGCCTAAGTTAACTACTCTTCCGGAACTCCGGTAGTGACACTATTACACCAATGTAGTGCCGACCCTTACAACTGTCTAGAGGCCAACCTTCTCTTTGCCCATCATTTAGGCCTAAATCAGTAAATGTACGTTCACAATGTAACAGCCAATTCTGAACCTCTACGGCACTCTCGATTCCCAAGAATGGCTTCCAACCCAAACTGGTGTAATCTTTACTAGGCAAAGCGTAATTATTCCCAACTGGAGCCACAGGATTAGTTCCTCCTGCATTTTCAGCAACACCAGCAGCAGCTCCAGCTTGCATCAAACCAACAAAGAACTGATACATCATCTACATATCTACTAGTGGATTTCCAGCACTCACATTGGCATCAGCATTTTGATTACTAGCATTAGCCTGTCGATCCGAATTCCTCCTGGTAGTGGGTCGAGCATTTCCATTAGTTGTAATGCTTCCTCCACCGAGATTTCCTCTTCCGTTTCCTGCTTCCATATCTCCTTTCTCGTAAATCTGCATACGAGCCTTAGTAAGATACAAAAGAATGATCTAAGAGAGCGGGGGATTCCTACATATATATATATAACTATAAATAGCAAATACAAGTACGTAACTATAGCGTTAACCCAAACCCAATATTATTATCTGATTCATTGGATTATGGTTGAAAAAATCTTTTAGGTTTAAGTTTCCTGCAAAGTTTCATAAACCTATGCTCTGATACCAACTTGTAACATCCTCCTACTTGGAGGCCCAAAACTAATGGTTACAGATGCTGCAGTAATCCATAGTCATTAATCATCGGCGAGCAAATACGGGGATATTAGATACAGAGAAACACAAGAACATGGAAAAAATTTAAACAACAAACAAATTCCACATTCCATTTCAAAATATTCCAAATTGATTACATAATCCCAATTCACAGACCACTTTCAGATAACATATAATTATTATAAAATACACCAAGTGCGACATATGAAGATGCCCCCTTAATAGATCAGAGTATATAGATAGGTGCAAGAAAATAATTTGCCTTACAAACAAAACACACAGCGAAAATAAAAGAACTCTAATAAGAACCTTGCCTCTTGCACATCCTCGGAAGCTTTATTCGTCTAAAAGAACACCTGGAAACCTTAACTCTCAACCTATTCAAAATCAATTGAGTGCCCGAGAATTTAAGGGGAAAATAAAAACTTTAAGTCAGACATAAAGCCTAGTATGAATAATAATTTACCATCTCAAAACCATTTAGATGTCTACTGAGACCACGCCACTTAGCGGAACAGGTTTTCCCCTCACTAGTATCCTAAAAAATTTATAAAACCATATAACATGCTCCTGCATCCACAATGGCTAAAACATAGTATTTTAAAAAATTTATGATGATATGCAAAACAAGTAAATCAAATCTGGATTATCCATCCTTATTCATTCTGACTATCTTTCTCAATTATAGCTTCTAGGATTATATTACTATTAACTTGTTAAATGTTATGGACTATCTGTCCAATATCATAGTTTTCATGGGATCACTAAGAACTTATTGGTAGCTCCAATATCTTATCTCTTATCCTAGTTTTCATGGGCTAATTAGGAACCTATTGACTGGCTACCAATATCTTAATCCGGATACATTTTTCATAGGCTAACTACAAACCTACTGACCTTTGCCAGTACAAATCATAGTTTTCATGGGCTGACTATGAACATATTGGCCCCTGCAAATGTCATACAGTTTTGATGGGTTTACTGTAAACCTATTGGCCCCTGCCAATATCATTAATTAAGATTTTAACGTCTGTTAAGTTTTATTCACTATTGGGTCAACCTAACTGGTTATTTTGCCCTTACACCAAAATACAGTTATGGGTTAATAACAATGTGAATAATATTTCCAAATTCTTTATTTATGACATGGTTTCTCCTTTAAAAATGTGAATGGGTTATTTGTTTTGAAACTTTCAAACATCACTTTCGAAAGCAATGGATAACCTCCTTCGAAAGCATAGAAAACCTCTTTTCAAAACTCTAATTATGTACCTTTTGAAACCAATGATACCTTTCGATGGTGTCAAGAAATCATTCTTTAAAACATAACTTCTAAACAAATAAAGCACCCTTTCGAAAGCATTGGGTTTACTCTTTAAAACATCATTTGGTCAAAAAGGTTATATATGAAAGTATCTCTTTCAAAACCAACTAAAAATTAATCCGGGAAGTTGATGGTGTCGGAACCATCTAGTCGAAAGCAAAGATCTTTAAAAATTAAAAATTTGAAGGACAGATTCGAAACCCCCTTTCGGCTCCATCACCTTCGAAACCCTCAACCCCTTTCAAAAGCAATTAGGAAGCAGCTTAACTTAGGTAAAAGCAAAGATAACCTCTCGAAGGCATTGATGACTTTAATACATCGGAAGTAAAATGGCGGCTAGTTTTCGACTAGGTCGGAACCAACCCTTTCGAAAGCTCTTATTTAAAGGAAAAAGGCACCCCTTCGAAAGCTGATACTTCTTTACATATGACAGCAACCTTCTTCGAAAGCCATTTATAAAACCTTCTCAAAAGCATGTGTTTCGACTATGTAGAAAGCTTTGAATAAAGCAAGGCAAGACTTTAACTTTTGAAAACAAAGCAGGGTTTCGATCCCATCGTAAGCTTGCCTTTCGACACCAAGGCTTCCACCTTCCTTTTAATCCACTGCATACCACTAGGTGATACCTTGTGTATTGGTTTCGACTATAATGGTTTAGACTAAGTAGATTTCGACTAGGATGAAGCAGAATCATTGGAGTCGAAAGGGGTACTAATTGAGGTGGAACATCTTTTTCTGAATTAAAGGCTGAAATGTTGCTTCTTTTAGTAATTGCTTTATATTAACTTGCCTATTTGTAAACCATTGACTGGCTACCATATAACTTTTCAAATACTTTACATTAAAAACTGCCGCATTTATATCAGACTAAAGCATAAAAATGCAACGTTTAAGCCCTTCCATATACCAAAACCAATTATTTTAGAAAAGTCCTTCTTTTAAAATAATTTACTTTCCTTAGTAAATCAATTGGGAAAAATCCCCAAAAATCACAGAAATTCGACTTCATTATGTAAATATATTAAAATTTTAGACCCAATTTCTTCCTAAAATATTCAAAATAAATCTTTAAACCCAATTACATCATATTTGTCATCAAAAATTCATAATAAAATATCCTTAGCTTAGAAAATTCTAAAAATTAAAAACCATATCCAAAATCATGTTTTACTTAACACAAAAATTTTCCATGGCATTTTAAAATCAATAACCCACGGTTTTGCCCCTAAAATCGTACAAATTTCTTGTACAGATAAATTGTTTAAATCAAACAATTCATAAGTTAAGCATATCATCATCCAATATCTTTACTACTAATAATGATAATTATAAACTAGAATCAACCGTGTCTTTTTGAAATCCCCAAGCTACCCTTCACGTGTCGCCCCCTTTACCATCCGCTTGCTAGCCCACGAAAACAATGTCAGCTCCAATTCCTAATCCTCCACTACTTAAACTACATCAATGTAATCCACCACTACTGCAACTACATCAGTCGATTGTCCGCTAACCGAAATCAATTCTACACCGACAGCGATTTCTATGTCTTCTCCAACGAACTGCATCCATTACAATTTGTAATTAATTAATTAATTATATTGTTGTGTTATTATTATATGCTTCTGTTGCCATCGGATGATTTGCAATGCAACATAATTATGTTCCTATGAATTAGTATGGGTTTCTGAACCACCTGCTTCTTCATTTTTCAGTTTTGCAACAGATAGTCTTCTCTTCTTAAAATTTGCACGTACGATAGTAACCTGTCTTAAATGAAATAGCAGTTGGAATGAAATTTAGGTACTATAATATACACAGGTTTGTTTTAACGCTGGACCAAAAATCGGGTGATCAAAATTTATAACACAGGTGGATTGCTGAGTCAACACATTGCTTCATCTCAAATTTGGGATGCTGCACATAATCTATAATATCGAATAGCACATATCTCTACTATTAATAAAGAGAATTCAATAAATAGAATTTCCACGGCGTCCTTTTCAAATTTCAAAAGTACCCTCTTTTATCAACGGAATCTTATTATCGGTGAACTATCTCTACCACCATCCTCTTTGCGACCACCCATCAACGAATTTCACTATCAATTTCCAACTAACACCACCAACAACTATTTGAAATAAAAACGCTACGACCATCAAAGATTTTGCACTTATATCATATATCCATCCATTAATTTTTTAAAATAAAAACCAAATGTCTTTAGCTATTAGATGCACGTATCGTGCAATTTATACTAGTACCTTAGAAACAAAATAGATACTCAAATCTGAAATCTTATGAGCATAGAAACCAAAAGGAGATGGAATGAATTATTATTCACCTAAGATTTGATAAGGAATTTGAGATTTGTTGTTGATGAATCCTTCCTAACTTTGATCCTTAGCTTTAAATTGAAATTTCTCCTTTTTGCTTCTTGTTAATGGCCGGCTGTATTTAGTTTTGATTTGCGTTTGTGAATAATGAAAAAATGGAACATGTATTGGCAAGAATAAGATGTGTAGCCGTGTATAATAGAATGGCTAATTACCACAATGCCCACATGTAGATTAATTAAGCCAATTTAAAGCCCATTAAATTTTTATTATTAAGCATGGCCTATTATATAATTTTATTCAAATCTCAATCCCCTTATCATCATTATTCTATTTAATTTATCTAATTAAATTCCTAAATAATGTTTTCAAAAATTAGGGATGTTGCAATGATTTAAGACCGTATAATGACTGAATGTCGGTTTCTAATTCACCCACTAATTTATACATAGAAAATAATATAACAAACGGTGAATACTTTTTTCTCTGTTTTGATCTAATGGCTAACAGTTACCATCCATGTGATATTTCTCAACTCTAGAGATAAAAATATTAAAATAAGTACGTCATTTTCTTAATCCAAGATCCAACTCACAAATAAATGGGATAAATTCCTTTGTCCCCAAAACTGATGTGCCACATGTCCCAATTGAAATCCAACCATTTATTCTAAAGGTGACCCTAACTATTTAATTTTTTATGCAAATATTAAATGTTTGAAATTTATGGGACACATGGGAACACATAGCTTGGAGACAGAGAAACTTAATCCCAAATAAACTCCGCGTCTAGAATTCACTATTTAATTTGTCAAAATTACTATCAAAAAGCATAAGAATACTAAATAAGTGTACTTTAATATTATATTTATGTTTTATTCTAAAGTATAATGAATATTTCAGATGTAAAATGTGAATCATTTTTAGTTTGATTAAATATGATAACTAGATAATCTTAATTTGGTTGGTTTAGTTTGGTTTTTATTTTTATTACTTTTAGTTCAATTTAACAGTTTTCATGATCGAACCAATCGAAACCGAACGTTTAGTCCTGCCCACGTTCTCCATTTAAACATTAATGTAAACTGTAGCCTAGTTATTTCTCTTATAAAAATTAAATCCCTACCTTCTACTTCCAACTCCTCAGCCATTGTGCACATTATGCTACATCTTGCTTCTTGTAAATAAATTCTAGCAAAGAATTTAAACTTATTATTAAACTTATCATATCACCTCATTTGTTTTCTTCTCTGTCTATTCACTCCAACCAAAAATCATTTGAAAAAACCATAAAATATGCATCCCACTAATTATTCCAATGCCAACCAGTTACCAAAACTGGTTTAACCATCCCTAATTGATAATATGGGTTCCTATATATGAAAACAGCAGTGGAAATTATCTTTTTAAATTTCCTAGAAGTACACCAGCAAGCTCATGATGTAGGTAGGCTCCCTCAACTTCTTACTCACCGTGCTCCAAAATGTAGTTGCCACCCATCTCAGCCCATGATCGTTGGAAGATTCATGGTGGATTAGAAGGTGGATTCGCCAAATAAGTAGCTCCACTCTTTCTTTGAAATCACACCTGCAGTCATAATATATGGGGCCAAAGAAGTACTGTACAAGCTAAATATCATGCAGGATACTGGTTTTGAACTATACGGAGGAGGTTCATATGTATGGATGGAGGTGAACTTCCACGCAGCGGAGGTGACTTCGAACAGTCTTGTGTAGTGGGAGAACTTTCATGAAGCTTGGGTGGTTGGGTTGACTTAATTATCTTGACTTCAAAGAGCAGAGTGGTTACACAGTTTCCTAGTTCTCCATTCTGTACGTACAGTAATGATGATGCACTGAGGTATTTGACATACTGGCATATTTGTATCTTGTACTCGTTACTACTACATAGGAAGAGAAGTTGTGAAACAGATAGGCTAAGGTCTTTAATTAGGCCACTCAACTAATACTTTCAAATGTGGATAATGTCATATCTGCATTCGAAATCATTTTCGGATATCAGATATCCGCCTCCATGGATAAGGATGGATATTGAATAATTATACTATTCGTTAAAGATCAATAAATTAAAAAATATAAATAGAAAATTTTAGTTTAACATAAATTCTTTTCAATCCCATTAATTGTAAAAGTGTTCAAAATAAATAAATATGCGATAATTAAATAGTTTTGAGTAGTTAATAAGCGTTAAGTGCATATAGTATAAACTATTAACTTATTAAAACAATAAATAAATTTCTTTTATTATACTAAAATATACAAAATTTAAACTATAATCTTGTCAAAAACTGGATGGATAATTTTTGGATGCGGATGTCTTCGTATCCATATTCATTTTACCAGATTTCGGATATTTATCGGCTTTTTGGATATGGATACGGACGAATTTCAAATTTTTCGAGTATCCATTGACAACCCTATTTCTAATGTAATGATATTTATGGTCATATATATATAATTTATATGTGCATGTTTCTTTTATTTTCAATGAACTTTAATCTCTAGTATGGAATTTCAAAAAGTAACATAGTCAAAATGTATGATTTATAGTATTAATAATAATAATCGTATATCTACAATTTGAGACTGATTAATAATCATATTTTAGTCATTCTAAAACAATTAGAGACTGATTTTTTGGTCTTTAAATCTTAAGACCAATGTTCAGTTTTATTTTTTTAAAACTAGAGAATTAGTGACTAAAATTGTTGGTCTTTATTTAGTCATTAAATGTTATTTAAAGACTGAATTATTTAATTAAATACTGATATTTTTGTCTCTAACTCAATTTATTTTGGTAGTGAAAGAATGAACATGTATTAAAAACAAGCATACTAGTAAAGAGAAAACTCATTTCGCTTTACACTGTGGTTTCATTATGTAACGATTAGTTTATGTATTGTTTAGGCTAATATTATTCATATCAGGCTCACATCTGACTCGACGTTTATGTTTCCATAAATTCTTGGACACTCATTTAGGTAGACTGAGAGTTGAAGGTTCAACAAATTTTATCAAATAGTTAAAGATGACGACCACATGACACAGATTTATTGTTGTCATGTAAAATGTAATATGAACTCTGATCATTTCCGATGGTATCATCATGTACCGAACATGTTAAATTTATGCTGTATATTATATCTTCTTCCCATGATAGAAAAGTAAATGTTAATTGAAATAATAATTTTTCTTTGTTCAAGAACTATAACTCTTTACCATTTTATTGTATGTACGGGAAAACACATATCCCATCTTATTGCTTGAAAAAATATTAGAGTGATCATTTATCACTTTGGTGTTCATTTTCCAATCTAAAAAGCTAGGCATGTTACATGAGCAATATGCAAATATGAGGGATGTTACATGAAAAGTATGCAAATCCAAAAAAACTAATGCATATATCATACCTTATAACATTCCTAACCGAGTGTCAGTTGAGGCAACCGACCCCCAATAGGGGGTCGGTTGTGCTCTTTTGGTTGCTAAAGTTGCCAAAGCAACCTAGGGAGTTGAATGCTTAGCTGGCTTTATTATGGACATCTAAGCATTCATTTTGGCATCGACCATTTACATGACCGTTGCCACTTAGCCGGCTAAAATATAGCTGGCTAAGTTGCAATGGTCATGTAAACGGCCGTTTCCTATCCCTCTCCTTCCCTATCTATATAACTTACCAATTATAAAATTTTATTTACACCATTTATTTTACATTCTTGCTATCATCAACAAATTATCTTCAAACAATCTCAGCAATGTCGAAAAATACAAAAGTAAAATCTTAAAAATTTTCATCCCCTAGATTTCTATCCCAACTCAGATCAGATAATCAGAATCCGACTCAATTCAATCAGAATATGTTTAATTCTCAACATGGTCAAAATCAATATCTTTGTCAACAAGTTTAACAAATTCGTATCATCCACAATAAAATCAACATTTCCTTCATTCTCAACAAGATTCGAACCATTACCAAAATTCTCAAAATTCAAATTATTCGCAGAATAGTTCGTTTCAACAAAAACTATAACTATGATCAAAACTATGTATCTCCCAATAGCCAACAATGGTCTGTATTGCCTTATCGTTCCCAAAATTTATCAAGAAATCTCAATAATTAATTTGGAGACATCGGATGTGAATACCAAGAAACCCAATTCGATGGCAACGAAATTGCCGAAGAAGAAGATGTTTATAGGAATTCTAATTTGTCTTCTGCTTAAGGTTGGGGAAATCAAACAACAAGAATCAACATTAATGAATCTCCAAATGCGGAACCAAAAGTCGCAAAAATGGATAAATGGTCGCTAGACGAGATTTAGCATTCTGTTGGGTTGAATGTTCTAGAGACCATAAGAAAGGTACGAGCCAAAGTGAAACTTCTTTTTGGAATTCTTGTATGCAATTTGTTCAACCATCCAAGTCCAAATAGTCTTCCAAGAATGGTTGATTCTTTGAAGCAGTCTTAGAAAAGAATAAATCCGCTTATCAATGTTGGAAAGAAATAATAGCCGACCAGCTTTCAAGACAACAAAGTGGGGCAAACGACATGGACCTGGTAATGATTTTAAATTTGTAGTTCAAATTATCAAGTTCTATATTTTATTCTTATTATAGTAATTCATCCTCTACAGCTTAATCAAGCAAATGCAATGTATATGTCTGAACATAGTAACCAACCATTCAACATGCACCATTGCTATGACATACTCGCAAAAGAGGAAAAATGGTGTCGAGTGCGACAAGAACATTCAGTAATGCGCTTTCTTCTTAGAAAGATGAGCGACGAATCTAGCCCTGGTAGTTTTGATCCACATGAAGACACCCCCTTCACAACTAGTACAGGTGGAAGGCCTCCGGAGAAGTTCAAGGGGCAGAAAAATACCAAAATCGATTACAGTGCACATTATAAACATATTGGTGAGCGAATGGAGACCGCTGAAGATGCAAATAAATTATAGATGGAAACAAAAGAAATGAAGGTACTTGGAAAGACAAAGGAAAAACAACGACATCACGATGAAAAAAAAAGTTAAGAAGTGACGAGCTAGAGATAAGAAAATAAGAATTAGCTTGACAGCAAAGAGCTGATGATATGGCTCTTTTAACTTGCAACCTAAATGAACTCAATCCAATGCAAAGGTTGTATATGGAGAATCAACTTGAGGAGTACCGTAGACGTCATGAGGGTTTGTAGGAAACTAGGTTCATACAATGTATCTTAGCATTGCATCTATTATTTGATCTCCTAAGTGTTAGTTGTAGTGTCATTGTTAGTATTGTTGTTATTGTGATTGCAGCTGTATTAGTTACAGTTATTGGTAATGTTATTCTGCCAATGTTTTTATTATTGCTATTGTTACAGTTTACAGTCATTCTTGTTTTGTCATTCTCACTGTTGTTATTACTATTAACACATCAATAACAACTTAGTACAGTAGCTATAACAAATTCAAACACAAATAATATTAAAAAACGTCAACAACAACTTAGTACAGTAGATATAACAAATTCAAACACAAATAATATTAAAAAAACGTCAATAACAACTTATTACAGTAGATAAGTGAAACACAAGCATTATCTAAACATCACTTCTACTAATGGTTTCCTATATGTTCCCAGTAGTGTTCCACTAGTTCTTCTCTTAGATCAAGATGAATTTGTGGACCTCAAATGTCTTGTATTTTTTGAAAGTATTCCCCAAAAGTATTTGGTCCTTAAAAGGTATTTTTTGAAATGCCATAGCAATGTCTGGATGGTTTCTCAGTTGAAGCTCATACCCCCCCAACGTTCTTCTTCGACAATCATATTATGTAAAATAAAACAACAGTATATGATAACAGATAATACCGCCAGATCGTGGTAGTATACCTCTTTTCTCAATATATGAAACCTACCTTGGAGCACTCCAAATGCTTGTTTGACATCTTTCCTCAAACTCTCCTGTTGTTTGGTGAACTTGGCTTCTTTTTCATTGTTTGGTCTTTTGTATGCTTGCATAAGTGTTTTCCATTTTGGGTAGATTCCATCTACCAAATAATAACCCATGAAATGATCTTTGTCTCCTATCTTGTACTTGCATGGAGGTGATATATCATTGCATAAGTCATTAAATAAATATGACTGTCATACAACATTAATATCATTCAGTGAACCTGGTGCTCCAAAAAAAGCATGCCATACATACAAATCGAATGAAGCAATAGCTTCCAATACCAGAGTTGTCTTTTTGCAATGTCCTGTGTATTGGCCCTGCAATGCAACTGGACAGTTTTTCCACCTCCAATGCATACAATCTAAGCTACCTAACATATCTGGAAATCCACATTGAAATTCCATTGTTAACAATCTTTCAATGTCTTGAGAGGTAGGGGACCAAATATATTCTTCATCAAACATACAAACAACGGTTTTGCAAATTTCTTTCATACATAATATTGTCATTGAGTCTCCAATCGCACTTTGTCATCTTACGAATAACCAGAAGTTCCATATGATATCATGCGAAGTGCAGCCGTAACCTTTTGCAGTGGAGAAATTCCAAGTTCGTTGATTCCATTTCTTCTGTGGGTGAAAAAAATGTTTGTTTCGGTTAATTTGTCGAGAACCCAATTAAAGATATTCTTCGACATACAAAATCATCGACTAAAATCCACATCCCCATACACGGGGTTTGTCATAAAATAATCCTTGATCAATTTATTATGACCGCCAGCATAGTCTCATCCATAACGCAAGTCTTTCCTTCTAACAACGCTACCTACTTGGGTTGTGTAGAGCTTTCAGCAATTTCATGAGCCATTAAATCCCTCGTTTCAGTAGCAAACATTCTTTATTGAGTAATATGATGTTCAATGAAATCATTGGACGATGATAAAGATGACGAAAACAAGGATGAGAAGCATCAAAAATGTTTTAGAGAACTCATTTAATACAAATAGAAGAACGGTGTTGATCAATTTGGAAGTTTGAATGAGTATGTTATTTGACATCCTTAATTTTATTTATAAGCTATTGCTATTTAATAGATACGAAAAGTCACAGCATCCAATCATATGGATTAAAGAATAGTCCTATGTTGAGTCACATCGGAAACTGTAGCCACGATGCACTATTTTATACGATTAAAGATTTGTCAAGTGGCTACAGAATGGCAAGGGGTCGGGTCTTGTCTGACACTATAGCGACATTGCACTGTTGTAGACGTATTAAAGCTTTGTCCCATGGAGTTAGAATGACATAGTGTCGGGTTACATTGGACAATGTAGCCACTATGCATTACTTTACATGGATTAAAGCTAATGGATGTGTAGTGAAAAAGATAAAGTATCAGATCAAATTGGCCACTGTATCCACGTTGCACTGCTTTACACGGCCAATATATTATGCTATATAAATATCGTTTTGATTGCCATATTTCTCTTCATTATTATCGTAGCAGTAGTATACAAAAATGGTTGTATACAAACATATTTTTTTGTCCTCCTCATACTCATATGAAGGTCCGTTATAACACAATAGCCCAATGAATACATCCTCCCCTCAAACACCAACCAAGTGGTATATTGAAATGGAGGAAAGACACATTGCCGATGTAAGAGAGCATTAGATGGAAGTGCAAGAGCACATGCAGCTGGAAAATGGTTGATGTAAAAGAGAAGAGCGGCATAGCCTTAATGGAATAAGAGAACGAAGGAATGAAATACGACACCAAGTACCTCCCATAGATCAAGAGGTTAATTCCCGGGAGATCTATTGTAACTGTGGGGTTTCTATTCTGTATGCTGTTGTAAGTAACGGAACCGACATCGGTCAACGCCACTGTAGATGCCGCAATTCTCCTGATGCTTGTGGACTTTGGTAATGGATTGACTATCCTCTTCCTCATCGATCAGTTGTGTATGCTAACAAACTTGAAAATCAAATTCAAATGCTTCAAAGGATGTTGGGTTCAATTAACTTATCAGGTGGTCGAAGGCAGTTTTTTTAATCATCAGTTGTCTCGTTTGCTGTCTTGTTCATTTTCCATGATGTTGTAGTGTTTTTCCATTTGTTATCTTGTTTTTTTTCTATGTAGTTGTATGCATATATTATTTGTTGTCTTCATAAGTTAATTCTTGTTTGTTAATGTTTTCCATGGGTTAAATGATGTTATTATGTTAAATGCATAGGAGATTTTGAAAACACGGACTTTACTTGAATTTAAAAGTACATAAAACTTACTAATAGTGCAAAGAACTAGCTGAAGGCAATTAACTTGAAAAACTTACTTAACTAACCCAAATGTCATTCAAATTGTCTAATATATCCAACCCAGAGATTATATGCAGCATGTCCAACAAAATAAACATGATACTCCCACAAAAACGGAAATCAAACATAGCTTGTGTTAACTGAAATAGATCTTCTTCCTTCATTGTATTTATAATGATTTTATATCTTCGACAAGCTCTGGTAAACATGAAAAAGTACTTCGAGTTTCCAAAAGCCTTCAAATTAATCTACAATCAGGATGACTATTAAAAGTCCCATTTAGAGTGATCCAAAAATATTGCTCCAACTCCTCTTCCATATGCCTATGATTGGTTTCTATGTACGATTAGATTAGTACTAAATAATCATCGGGAGTCCAGCTTTTAGTTGACATTGAAAATTATTGACGATGTTGAGAATTATTGAAGATGTTGTGAATTTTCATTACAAAACTTTTGTTCAAATATAAAGTTCATGATCCACGTCTCGTGAATCAAGTGCCTTGAAATCAACCACGTGGCGAGCATCCACAAGCGTGAATATAAACAAACACAACTATGTTTGTTCCTTCACATAGTTAAATACAGACACTCAAATAAAATAGGAAATCCAAAACTGATACACTGATGCAAACACTACTATTAAGTATGAATAAGGATAATACACTGGTACAAACATTGCTAGTAAATACAAACACTGCTAGTAAATTCAAACAGCTGAAAATACATTGATACAAATACTGCTAGTAGATTCAAAACATTGATAATACACTTATACACACACTGATAGGACATACAAATACTGATGGTACATACAAACACTATGGCTCATCAAACTGACACTCATCATCCAAAAGACCAACTGCATCACCACCACCACCACCATCATCATCTACTCTGCGTGTAGGATGATATTGCTGCTCATCAACAGTAGTAAGCTTATTGATACGAGCACTTAACTAATCTATGCTCCGTCGATGCTCGACGTCCATGACTTGGAGGAGTCCCATCTGCATCTGAAATAAATCCACATATGAAAACGCAACTGGATCTGGACACTACGAAATCTCAAGTAGAGGAATATAAACTCCTGACATTGTCGGTATACCGACTGTCCAACCATAATCTCCTATCCATGATGGTTGTGGAGCATGATATACCTGAGTACTCTATGTAAGGTCCTGTAAAACAGAGGGGACAACACCACTCTAGATGCCTGAAGGCCCTACCAAATCAATGGATACAGCATGAACAAAATAGCCATGTGCGGTGGAGTGTAAAACCGATGCCAAAAAGGAGCATAATCTAAATTCAATTATCAAGTAATTAGCAGATTACCACTCCCCTGCATACTCCTATAAAGCGGCGCTGTCATACACCTTCAAAAAAGGTGTATCCGGATTTGGATCGTCACGAACAAAATCACCATCTAACGTCTGTCTCCAACTATGCTCACCGAGGAACCAATAGCATTCTAAATTGGATGGGATGATACTAATGGAAAACATCTAGAAGATAGGAATGCAGCGTGCACTGCGATATGGTCGGTCATAAAAGGCGAACCATCATAAGGATGCAAAACAACACTTTATCTTGTAGTCCGTAACTCTATCTGATTTCGAGCCACGGAAAATATATGACGTGCCTCCCCTCCTGGCACCATTCTGTGGTTAACTCGGGCCCGTGCTCTAACTCGGGGGAAGTAAAGGGGTAATGTGGAGCCCAATGTCAGATAAGTCATGTTGTGAAAGTACCTGTAGTACCAATACTGCAAAATTTTCCGAAACCAGTAATGGACGTGGATCTACCCTTAATGATGCACTGATAATCCAAAGAGCAATACAAATACGTTAATATCAGAATTCCCCAATCATATACAATTGGACTATCAAATGACAACTCCGCTACAGCCGCAACATATCCGGCCAACAACGTGTTCAATGCATTTGTAAAGAATAAGTTCCCCATCATGCATAGAATAAACAGTCGAGCAATCTCCAAATGGTTGTCTGTGCTACAACCATGTATCAATTCATAGATTGCTTATCTAATGTAAGAGCACCTAATCCGCAATCGGATGCCAGTCCATCTTGTAAGTCAAGATGTGGAAGTACACTAGATAAACGGTGAAAGTGCTGGTACTCCTCGTCATATGGTAAGGTTTCCCTCCTTCCGATGCCTAAACCGATAAGCATAGTAAAGTCTAACGGGGTAAAATCCAACTCTCCAAAACTAAAGTGGAATGTATGAGTGGTCTTCCACCAACATGCACCTAAAGCACCACATAACTGAACATCCTAATTTAAAAGATTATCAATACGTATTAAAACAATTTACGATTATTGAAAGCGCTAAAAAGCATTAAATAAATAAAGAGTAATTATGTAAATATGTACTCAAGAAATCTCCAAATCCTATATCTCGAAGAAAAGCATGAATAATGCCGTCGGCATCATAAGATCGAATCATTCTATATAGGTGGATTCCACTAACTCAAGAGCCATTGGTGTGCTCACGAAGAGTCTAATTTAAAACAGGTTGCATATTCAATTTTTATTGTACAATTTTAACTAAAAACATAATTTAAAGGTAGATAACTTATAGAATTTTCAACACATGTGCTGACGTGTACTTCATCGTCTAGGAGTATATGAAAATTGATCAAATCCTTGTTGGGTCCCAAATTTTGGTCGATATGGGGATCTAGAACCATATTTGATGTATTTCTACCCACACGTCTTCGCCTAACCACTATGCTTCATCGACCTACAGTACCCGTCGTCGCTATGTCTGTGCTTTTTTCGACAGGGGCGTTTTCTACGACCGATGGAAAATTTCCACCGCTGCGACTGCCATTTCCTCGAATTCTCCTTAATGCTCTTCTCCTTTTTTTAACCTTTTTGGATTTTTTTTTTCCGTCGCTCTCAGTTGCTGGAAAAAATGGGGAGCAGGGAATTAAAAGAAGAATGGTAGGATGGGGAAGCAAATGGGGTAACCGGCTAATTTATAACGGGCTACCCCGTGTACACTTAGTCGGCTTAATTAAAGCCGGCTAGGTGTACGTAGTGGATTGCAATCCACAGCTCTCGTGGATTGCAATCCAACGGCTGTGGATTACAATCCACAACTTCACCTTTATCCAGCTAAGATGAAGCACTTTCAACAACCGATGTGTTAGGGTGGGTTTTCATTCGACCCATTCGAATCGACGCGACCCATCCAACACTGGTGGGTTTTCGTTCGACCCCCTCGAAAAGATCGGCAAAGTCGGTGGAAAATGACACATATATAGATTCAAAATCCTAATAAAGGCTATATATTGCTTTCTTGTTCCTTATATTGATTAATTGTTAGATGATTGGTTCTATTGTGGTTATAATCAAACTGCAATGCATGCCTTGGTTCAAGAGGATACTAGCTTTATTTTATTATTGTTGTATCAAAGACGAATTAGGCAAGGCTAGCCTATCTTTGGTACACTCGCCTCCGGCAGCTACAAACTCCCAAGCATGGGTAAAAGAATATATCCGGTGAACCATGATCAATGGAATAAAGTGCATGAATGCATAATAATATAATTGAAGCTTGTTTTATATATGGAATGTTATATTTATAGAAACTCTGTGGTTGCTCAAAAAAATATTAGTTCAAAAAAACATTAAAAAAATTTCAAAGAAAAAATGATATTATGGGTATGATATAAATAGTGGAGTGGGATTTATTTAATAGTTCGAACATTAGGCACCAATTCATATGTCCTTAGTATGATATATTAAACAAGAATACAAATAGTATATAAAAAGATGTTAGGATGAATACAAATCGTACGTTTGGGATAGTAACAGTGAGAGATTTTAATTGAATGAGAAGTAGACAGATTTCAGTTTTAAAATGGAAAGTGACATCTTATATATCTGGTTTACATTTCCATCTCCATTAAGTCTATAGGCTTATGTTCTGTAAATAAAAGTTAGGCATCCAATATACTGCAAGTGTCTACAGATCATGAGTTGTCTCCCTTACGTGTTACTAATCACAACAATGCTAACCTCCTAGTGACTATGATGCATTAGAGTATTTTACTTTCGTTTTGACGGATATTTCTACTTCAGGAAAATATTGTCAAGAACAATTTTATAGGCTTTTTTATTATATAGGACAGCCCATCAATATTTTATTCATAAGGACAAAACGTTAAAATAGTTTAAAAAAACCCTAACCTCCGCGCTTTCTCTTTTCTTTTCCGATCTCGAATTCAAATCGGAAAAAAACAACGAAAAAAGAAACAAGGGCAGATATGAATCGAATTCGAATTCAAATAAAAAAAATGAAGCGGCTTGAGTCAAGTTCTATCGAGTTGGATTTGCTGGAGCTGCAATTCACGTCGTGGATTTATGGTGCTGTTTGTGATAGGCAGCGAAAGGTTGCTTGGTTGGTTTTGATGATAGAGGTTTGGTGCAATAGTTGAATGTGTGCAATTTTGGGGGAATTTGGGTTGCGATTCAGGATGTTGAAGTTTGAGGAGATGGAGTTAGTTGTGGGCTGAAGAAGGTTGTGGTTTCTGGTTGCTTAGTGATGGGGGAGATGGGATAGCTATTACTGGTGTTAGGATTAGGTTGTTGAAGACGCACTATAGGATGCAGGTTGGTTGTGTGTCTGCTATCTTTCTAATTTTGTGGTTCATTGTTGGCTTATTAATTTCAGTATCATATTTTAGGTATTAGTTTTACAGTTTGTAGGTATCATTTTTGGAAAAATAGTTACTTTTTCATTTCTGATTCTCGTGTCTATAAAAAATGAAGTTGTTATAGATTAAATATAATGATAAATGAGTTGAATTGGTGTTTTGTTACTATCAAACATTTATTGAAGTTTGTTAGTATCAAACATTCAATTAACTTTGTTTAAGTATCATTTTTCTTATTAATTTCAGTATCAGTTTTATAGTCTGCAGGTATCATTTTTGAATAAAATTGTTATATTTTTGTTGTATAAAGAAAATTATCATACTATAATAAAATGACAATGTGAAGCAAACATTTTTGATTGATGGTTTTTTCTTGCATTCATATTGGTCTAATTGAAATTGTATTGTTGTGTTGAGTTCGATGAAGATTAGTTTTTATATATGTATCATTTTTGTTTTTATGTATCATTTTTGAAAATTATAAGTTTATGTTAGCATCATTTTTTTAATTTCAGTAACTGTTATTTTGAGTTTGTATTAGTATCAATTTTTCTTAGCATCATTTTCTATTACTATCATAATGTACAATGTTGCGGATATTGAAAATAAGATATGATATTAAGATTTTTAGTTTAATATTAGTTTTGGAGTGACATATGTTTTGTGTGGTATCAGAAAGTATTATAATTTGATATTAAGATTTTTACTTTAGTATCAGTTTTGGAGTAACATATCTGGTTGTGTGGTATCAGAAAGTATTAGAATTTGATATAAAGATTTGAAAAAAGTGGTATTTTGTAGTGTTGTAGATTTTTCCATTAGTGTGTATTAGATCGGTGCTTATTATCAGTTTTTAGGTATAAGATTTTTAAAATGTTTTACAACATAGTATCAGAATTTATTTATCATTTTTTAGCTATCAGGTTTTAGTTATTGGTAGCAGTTTCTAGGTATCAGTTTTAAGTTAATAGTTGATTGATTTTTTTAAATATTTTTTAATTATTATTTGCAGGTTTTTTCCCCATCAGCTATGGGTATGGTTTCTCTTGAAAATGTGGATAATTGGAAATGATTTTTGAATAAATTAAAACAAATGCTTCAAGAAGATCGTGATCTGCTTTTTATGTTGGATCGCCATCAAGATGTGATTTTAGGCATTGGTTAAGTTTTTCCTCTAGCATTTCATAGTCACTGATATCTTCATACGAAACAGAATCTACTTTTAGCTGTAAGGTGAAGATTGCGAATATGTTTATCGTTGATTTATTCAGGATGTGTTCCACGGCTTCTAATTTACTAAACCTATAAATCATATTCCTTATTTCGCTAAGCATATTGTTGATGCAAGTGTTGAAGTTGTTATTAAGCCACCTAAGATGAAACGTGGTGCCGGTAGGCCTGTTATTAAATGGAAAGGAGGATTTGCATATATTCGAAATAAGCAAAATAGATGTGGTGTATACAAGCAATATGGTCACAATAAGCATAATTGTTAAACTTTTAAGAAGATATGATTTGATTTTTATGTTTTTATGAATTTGCTAAGAATTATACTTGGTTGTATGTCTTTTTTGGCAATTTTATGTAATTAAACTTGGTCATATAAGTATATTGGTTTAGCATATGTTAATATGTGCATTGATTTGCTCTTTGTATATTGGTTTAGCACATTTTAAATTTGTCATTGATTTGTTCTTTGTAATGAACTTGGTTATGTGATATCGTTTATAGTTTCATTCACAGTATCGGTTTTGTAGTATAAGCAGTATCAGTTTTATTATTTATTTGTTTTAGGTATATAGTAACATTTCAAGTTTCATTTTAAGTATCAATTTAATTTGCAGAAATACCATTATCAGTTTTATTATTTGTTTGTAGGTTATGTGGTATCGTTGGTTCGTTTATTCAATAATAATTGTTCGGTATTAGTTTTTGATACTATTAGTATCAGTTTCTGGCATGTAAAAATGTGGTATTAGTTTTTGCATGCTACTAGTATCAGTTTTAGGTAGTACAAAATATAATATCAGTTTTTGCATGCTATTAGTTTCAGTTTCAGGTATAATAGAACATGATATTGGTTTTTCATTATAGTAGCATTAGTATCAGTTTCAAATAGAACATGCTATTTTTGAGTTTGTGATTTTTGTTGTATAACAAAATTATTATACTATAATAAATTCACATTTTGAAGCAAACGTTTTTAATTGCTGTTTTGTTTTTTTGCATTCATATTGGTTTAATTGATAATGTATTGCTGTGTTGAGTATTGTGAGGATCAGTATTTAGGTATCATTTTTTTAATATCATTTTTTGCAATATGCAGTGTGTAAGTTTTTTACTGTTTTGTTTGTTTGTGTATATAAAAAAATGATGTTGTTATAGAGTAAATATGATGATCATTGAGTTGAATTAGTGTTTCGTTCGTATCAAATATTTGATGAATTTTGTTTGAGTATCAGTTTTATTAATAATTTGAGAACCAATTTTTAAGTAGCAGTTTTATTGGCAGTATATATCATTTTTGTAAAAACTTTTTTATTTTTTATTTTTTGTTTTATAAAGGTAATTATTGTACTAGAATAAAATGAAAATCCGAACGAAAATTTTTTTTGCTGATGTTTTCTTCTTATTCCAGTGTTGACATGAACTTGGCTAAATTTTAGGAGTGGTCATTGTCCATTAATATGTCATACACAGTTTTTGCTCTTGTTTGCAACATTTGTTCAAGTTTTATTTTGACCGGTATTTGGTTTTTGTTCAACGATATGATGAATATCATTATTTAGTAGTACCCTTTTGTTAGTATCATATTTAGTTTAGTTTTGTTATTTTTAGTTTCAGTAACCGATATATTGTAAAGTTGTAGTTTTGGCTTTGGTGTGTATTATATTAGTGCTTATTATCAGTTTTAGGTATCATAATTTTAAAATGTTTTAATGTATAGTACCAGAATTTATTTATCGGTAGCAGTTGTTAGGTATCTGTTTTTAGTTATCGGTAGCAGTTTTTAGATATCAGTTTTTAGGTTAATAATTGATTGAATTTTGATGTAAATCATCGTATCAATACCTTCTCTTCTATATTTTTTCCCTTTTTTTAATTGAGTTTCATCTTCTATTTGTTGTTCATGTCTTCTCCTAGTTCTTTTCTCTCGCCTCTATTGTTCTTCTTGTTCAACTGTTCATTTTTTAATGCTAGTTTACTAGGTTTAACTATCGCCCGACACCTATGAAAATTTTAGAACTCAAGCATCCTCAGGCAATGACATACAATTAGATTTAGATGAACTTCGACTTCACAACGCGACTACCTCCATAAAAGCAAGAAGCGATATTTAGATCTGTTTAGGTTTTAGACTCGAGAAACTCAAAGCTTCAGGCACCATCAAAACTCTAGCACTAAGAACGATGAGACTGTATATCGAGGCAGCAATACTTCGACGGTGTTAGCAGTGGCTCTCAATTTTAGGCAATAACGACGTGACTTTCCAAATCGACGCTTATAGGAGAAACAAGACAGTGCAAAACTTTGAGCATGGAAGTGAGTAGAAAAAGAGAAGGAAAGCGTAGCAGAGATCTAGAGATGGAGAAGAGGAGGAAAGCGTAGCGGAGATCTGGAGGAGGAAACTACAACAGAAGTTGAGGAGCGAAGCTCAATCGATAGATGGATTTGAGAAGTTGAGCACTTGAAAGATGGGCTTTGGGCCTGTCCTTGTAGTAAAAAAAATAGACGGCTCTGTCCTTGTGATTAAATTATTAGGATATTTGTCTTTTAAACTATTTTTCCCTTTCTACTTTATCCAAAAGTTCAAATAACTCCGTTTTCACATTTATTCCACATTTCTCCATTTTAACATTTATTCCAAATGTACAGAAATACATAGGAAGGTTAAGCACACAATTATTTATCGAAAAAGTGTTTGTGCTTACTCTATGATTGATGAAAAGTTGTAGACAATTATTAACATCATATAACGAATAAAAACACACACATTTACATTGTCTGTTAGTTTTTTTGTAAATGTCGTTAAAAAATAGTATTTATATTATATTTATTATTAAAAACAATATTTTATTATGTTGTATGTAATAAATTTATTTAGATGAATGAATTATAAATTAAGATGGCATGCGATGTTCAAATGCAAAATCGAGGGTTAAATCATTGATAACTACGTATCCATGAGAATTAATGTCCTAACTCAGCAAAGGAATAAAATATAATTTAGAATTGTAACTTGGAATGTTATGTGATTTTTTTAATGTATGAATGAAGAAATATTACCAATTTTGCTACTGTGTGAATGATGAGGGTACATATACACACTAAATTGTCACTTTTTTAAAGGATTTATTAAATGAATTATTAAATAAATAATAATCTAAATTGGCTAAATAATTTAAATCAATGATTAAATTAATTAATGAAAATACAAGAAGTTGAATGTAAAATTGTAGAAAAAAATTGAGAAGGGTCTTGTATGTAACTATAACCGGGAAGAGTATCTTATAATCAACTAATCGACATGTGATCGTCTATCCATTGTTTAATATTTCAATTATTTGTAATAGATTTCATGCTAATTGCAAATAAAGTTATCAAGCATCTAGTTAAGTTATGAGTTAAGTAAGATTTAATATTAAGTTGAAAATAAGAACTTTTATATTACCTAATTTTTATGAGTGTAATCTGTCTGTTCATACCACAATGTTTTAAAATATAAATTTATCTTTTAAAGGTTATTAAAAATGAATTTTTATTAGGCAATGTACGTATGAGAATATTTTTGAGACATATGGATTATAAATTAAAAAAATTATCATCTTATGTTCTATGACTTATATATATATATGAATAATTTTTTCATTTTCATTATTTCTCATTACATATGAACATTGTGTGTGTAGTCATATTTTTTACATTTGTTGGACAAACTAATGAATATTAGTTGACTGCATTTTGGACAAACTAATGAATATTAGTTGACTGCATTTTATCTAAATAGTTTAAATTTAAGAAATTGAGGTTAATATATGGATTTGAAAGTAAATATTAAGAGAAAAATGAGAAGAGTTTGTAAGTTATCGTATAAATTTAAAATTGTAAGTATTTGAAGTTACAAAATAAATTTTTATAGCACAATGTGTGATCGATTTATTGAGATTAATGAATTATAAAATAAATTTGTTATTAATGAATATAATTTATGCTATGTGATTTATATACATTTTTGTATATGACTAAAAATTAATTTTACCAATTTATTGGTGCGATTATGGTTACATATCACTTTTTATGATTTATTAAAAATTTACATTTTGGATTGTGCAATTAATTCAAATATATGGTTTCTAGTTTAAAATATTAGGAGAGAAGGAGAAGATATTTGTAAATGATTGTTTAAAATATAATTATTTGAATATGAAATGATGTCAAAAGTTTAGTAGAATAATTATAAAATGACAAATTTTAGAGATTTGAGAATAAAATATTTAAAGAAAATCAAGAAGGATGGAGAAAACTTCTAGAATTATTAAGATGACATGAAATCTTCGACTTTATTATATTATCTAATGGATTAATAAATTCATAATCTATATATATATATATTAATCATTTAAAATAAAAAAATAAAATAAAAATGTGTGGCAAAAAAGTAGGATCAAAGCATTATATGTTCTTAATTTGTAGTCTTGGATACAGTGGGCAGTTGATGTCTAAGGGTGGAGAATTTAAACTCCTAAATTTGTAGTTAATTAAATGGTAATTCAATGCTAAGATATGAATTTGTGGCGTTGTATTGTACAAGCATACAGCCCATGTGATAATTGATTTACAACTATTCATAGATTTAGCACTCAATTAAATAAATATGAATAGTGCAGATTAGCGAAAAAGGTATTTCTCTTCTACAAATTAACATACATATGTTTGGTTCAACTTAGGCTCCATGGCACACACTAAAAACATCACAATACATTTTTTTTTCTTAACCCTCACCAACAACCCATTCCTCATATGCAATATTATGGAAAGCTTAGGCTCAACAACATGCTCATCCACCAACTCCACAACAAACTCCTTCAAAACCCTAGCAACAACACTTCATCTGCATAAATGCAATCTCCTTCCCCGAGCAAGTTCTCGGTCCATGGTTGAACGACAAAAAATTGTACGACGGCTCATGCTTTATCCTCCCTCCCTCCAATATCCACCGCTCCAGCCTAAACTCCAAGCAATACTTCCCCCACACCCTCTCCATCCATCCCATCAAATACATTGAAAAGATCTTATCCCCTCACCGAACCTCTTCGCTGGACAGTAGATTCTCCGTCCGCAACGGCGCTTTGTGCTCAAAAGGCACCGATGGAAACAACCTCAGACTCTCCATATCGCAGCGTGCAAGTAGATGTTGTCTTTCCCCACTTCGATTTCTTCCATGATCTTCGACTTCACCGTCGAATGCTTCGCTACTAGCTAGAAAAACCATCTAAGCATGACATATGTCGTGTCCCTGCCGGTGAGCATGAGATTCACGGTTGTGTCCCTAAGAAACTTATCGTCTTTTATATCCGAGGAATCATTGATGTATGAACTCAACAAGTCTTCGTTCTGAAATCTGTTTTTCCCTGTGGTTTAAACGAAATTGTATAAAGGTTATATGAGATGAATCGTGATTGTAAAAATAACATAAACGTCATATATGAAATTGACGATCGAAACATCGATTTCAACCTCTCGTGAAATATATTTTTCCTGCTTACGTTCGATGTTATCGGCTATGAATCATCTATGACACTACATGATGTCTTCAACCTTCTCTCAGTTCCAAACTCTAACCACCGTAATAGCTTCCACCAGGGCAGTGGGGTATGTGGAGAAAGAATATTGCTTCCATTGCATCGTCCATCGCGCTGGTGAACGGAAAGTTCGGGAAACCTTCAGATAAACACCTGGGGTCAACCCAAAATGCTAGGTTGTACGTCATGTCGAACGTCAGATGTAGAAACATGTCTTGCAAGTTGAACCCAACATCTTTGTCTGCAAAAAAATTAAAAGTGGGACCAACGCATCATCCACTTTCACCTTGGTGAATCTTGCGAGGAAAGTTTGAAAACTAGGGATTGTGATCGCGATGTGGGATTTCTTTCTTCGAGCCTTCCATGACTCAGCATCGGCATTAAATATGCCTTCACCTAGGATATCGAAAATCTCAAGGAACTCGTCCCCTTTTGGGTAGTTTAGGAAGTTTGCATTGAAAACATGGTTGAGTTTGGCCGGGTTGCAAGTTATCCAGAAGTCGAGGCTCATGAAGCATGGGCCTTTGAATTTGAACTTGTAGTTGGACTTATGGAGGAGGTTGGTAACCCAACTATGGAAGCGAGTAAGGTTGATCAGAAGGCCCGGTAGCATGCCCACTATGGGCCAGTTAACTGGAATAGCTGATGTTTTGACTAACTGGTAATAAAAATATATGAATAGGAAGGAAATTGTTGCTAGTTGAGAATCTGAAGTTGTATGAATGATTCGATTTGTAATAGTTTGAACAAAAGAACATGTATTGCTTTATTATTTCCAGTCAAAAGAATTGTACAAACGAAAAATGATACAATACAAAGTCTAACAGAGATTACATTATATATACAAAGTATTGGGCCTAATATATAAAAGTCCATGATCCAAAAAAGTATCTAAGGAGAGGTTGTGACCATACGATGAAATGGATGGCTGAGATGCAGAAGTGAAGGAGTAAGCGGATTGATAACCGGTTGGAGCAAAAGCACACTTCACTTAATTCCCCCCTTCAAATCCGAGCTAGGGTTTGCCAACAAAAGAAAAGTAATGGCGGCTCCCTTCTTCTTTTTGTATCAAGGCAGAATTTTTAAGATGAAAAAGACAGTGTCCATCTTCAAACTTCATGCTTTATTCAGGAATAAATATGACCCTTCGAGATCTCTGTTCAGGATTAGCTTCGTCAATATTAAGCTCCTCTCTTAATTTTATGAAGCCTGGTTTAGACAGCGGCTTTGTAAGTATATCTGCTTTTTGATGCTGCGTTGGTATGTATCCAATCCCTAGTTTTTCTTTGATTACTTGTTCTCTGATAAAGTAGAGATCTAATTCAATATGCTTAGTCTTTGAATGAAGAACTGGATTGGAAGTTAGAGATATAGCGCTAACATTATCGCACCAAATTATTGCCTTTTTGTTTTGCTTGATATTAAGTTCACTTAACAGTGATTCTAACCACATAACTTCAGTTGCCGCACTAGCCACACTTCTAAACTCTGCTTCTGTACTAGATCTGGACACTGTGCTTTGCTTTCTTGCACTCCATGATACGGGATTTTTTCCCAGATAAATGCAATAGCCTGATGTAGATTTCCTATCATCAGTATCTGTACCCCAGTCTGCGTCTGCATAAGCATTTATATTGAGAGAATGACTTGATTTTAAGATGAGACCCTGATTTATAGTTCCTTTGAGATATCTAAGTATTCTTTTGACGGCTTTCCAGTGATTATCCAATGGGTTTTGCATGTATTGACTGACTTTATTAACACAGAATGATATGTCTGGCCTTGTTATAGTCACATATTGAAGTGCACCCACTATACTCCTGTATTGCTTTTGATTTTGAATTGCTTCACCCTTATATCTTGATAATTGATGATTTGTAATCATTGGTGTTGGTAAAGGATTTGCTTTGTCCATTTTGGCTCTTGTTAATATTTCTGAAATGTACTTTCTTTGATTAAGATGTATCTCTGATTTTGAAGTTCTTTGAACTTCAATTCCTAGAAAGTAATTTAGATCACCTAGATCTTTGATTGAGAATTCTGAGTTGAGCATTGCAGTGATATTTTCAATTTCCTGTACACTGCTTCCTGTAATTACAAAATCATCAACATAAATTAGGATATAAGTGGTAACAATATCATTAATCTTAGTAAATATGGAGTTGTCAGATTTCAACGATTTGTATCCATATTTCATTAGAGTTGACTTGAGCTTATCAAACCAAACTCTTGGAGCTTGTTTTAAGCCATAGATAGCTTTATTAAGTTTGCACTTGTTGCTTGTCAGATTTCTGAGTAAATCCTTCTGGTTGCTCCATAAATACCTCTTCCTGCAAAACACCATTGAGAAATGCATTATTAACATCTAATTGTTTGATGCTCCAATTTCTACTTAAAGCAATGGTTAGTATAACTCTAATTGAGGATGGTTTCACAACAGGAGAGAAAGTTTCTGAAAAATCAAATCCATGCTGTTGTGAGTAACCCTTAGCAACTAACCTTGCTTTATATTTAGAAATTGAACCATCTGCATTTTTCTTTAATTTAAAAGTCCATCTGCACCCAATTATATTTTTGTTATCTGGTCTCTTTACCAGATCCCAAGTTTTTTTGTTGATTAGAGCATTATACTCTTCCTGCATAGCTGCTCTCCAATTTTTATTTTGAGTAGCTTCTATGTAGGAAGAGGGTTCATTTTGAACAATAATGTTGTTCATAATTTTTGGTTTGTGGATACCACACTTTGCTCTAGTTAACATTGGGTGAATATTGGTGCTATCTCTGACACTACTGTCAGAGTTATTGTTACTACAGCTCATAATATCATCACTGATGACTTGATCACGATTTGAGCTGCAAGTTTCTTGAGCATTTTGATTGTTGTTGATATCTTCATTTGTAGTCTGTCCTTGATCAGATTCTTTATCAGCCATGGTGTGTTGAGAGTCTGTGATGATCTTGTCCCTTAGAGGCTGAACTGAGGGCTGCATCTCAAACTCTTCAGGTAGATCAGGAATCACGAATCTTGGATTCCTTACCTTTTCAGTAGTTTTAATTTCTGTACTACTGTATGGGAATACTTGCTCATTAAATCTTACATGTCTAGATATATAAATTTTTCCTTTGTTATCTATACACCTATACCCCTTTTGTTTGTTGCTGTACCCTAAGAATGTGCAAGGAGTAGATCTGAAGTCTAACTTGTGTGTGTTATAAGGTCTTAAATAAGGAAAACATTGACACCCAAATATTTTTAAGTGCTCATAATCTGGTTTAACTTTAGTAAGTACTTCTTGAGGACATTCAAAGTGAAGAACCTTTGTGGGAAGTATATTAATTAAGTGCACAGCAGTGTTGAATGCTTCTGGCCAAAATTTTAGAGGCATAGAAGCTTGTGCTAGTAAAGTTAATCCAGTTTCTACAATGTGCCTATGTTTCCTTTCAATAATTCCATTTTGTTCAGAGGTGTAAGGACATGTTGTCCTATGATTAATACCTTTCTTTTCAAAATAATTTTTTAAAGGTAAAAATTCTTTTCCACCATCTGACTGAAAAGTGCACACCTTATTTCCAGTCATATTTTCTACTTTGTTGATAAATTGTATGGTTTTATTACAAGTTTCAGATTTAGACTTCAGCATATATATCCAAACAAATCTTGAATAAGCATCTATAAAAGATATGTAATACTTATAACCATAATCAGAACTAGTAGGTGCTGGCCCCCATAGATCACTAGCAATTAATTCAAGGGGTCTTGTGTAAAGTGTTTGAGAATCTGGAAATGCTAATTTATGACTCTTTCCCAATTGACAAGAGGTGCAAAAATATGAATCAGAATTATCATTAAAAGAAATTTTATTACTACTCATTATATGTTTTACAACTTTTATACTGGGGTGTCCCAGTTTTCGATGCCACAATTCAAACTTGCTACAGTTTTCAGTATTCCTAACAACATTCAATACATGAGTATTTTCCCTATTCTCATAAATTTGTGATTTTGACAGATCAAATCTGTATAGTCCATTGTTTTCTTTACCCTGCAAGATAATTTCTTGAGTTAGAATATCTTTAACTATGCATGTGTCAGGATAAAATTCGAAATAGACTTTATTATCCTTTGCAAATTGGGAAACACTCATTAGATTTTTTTTTTAATTGAGGGAACCCTTAGCAAGTTTTTTAACAGAAGTCTTTGTTTGGGTCCATGTAGACTAGCATTTCCAGTGTGTGTAATGTGTACAGTTTTACCATTACCAACAAAAAGATTTTGTGTACCTTTGTATTCTTTGTTTCCTAAGTTCAGATTGTTGAGATTGTTTGTCACATGATTAGTTGCCCCTGAGTCTGGGTACCAGCAGTCGTCACCAGTGTCATTATTTGTTGAAGTTTCAGTATTCAGAATTTCTGTTTGAGTTGAACTGCAGTCTTTTGGTGTAGTGACTAGATTTACATTTGCACTGCCACCTTGTTGAGAGGGAGTGTAGTTTTTGTTGAATCTAAAATAGCATTTGTTTGCTCCATGACCGTACTTTTCACATATCTGGCATCTTATTCTGCTGTTGTTGTTGTTGTTTCTACCTCCTCTTCTTCCTCTGCCTGTTGAACCTCCTCTTTGAAAGTTGTTGTATTGGCCTTTTGTATTTGAGTTTTGTTTACCTTTGTTAAAAGTGTAGTTGACAGAAATATCAGAACTCATGCTTTTATTATGTTCTATCCTTCCTTCATGAGAGAGGAGGGTAGAATAGACGAACTGTAAGGAGGGTGTTGGTTCCATGGTGGAGATGATAGCCACAACAGCTTCATATTCACTGTCTAACCCACTGATTATATGTAGAACTTGTTCAGATTCAGGGACCTTGTGACCAGCAGAGGCTAGTTGATCACATAGGTTTTTGATTTTAAGCAGATATTCATTCATTGTCATGTCATTCTTTCTGATACTCTGCAATTGTCTTTTGTGATGCATGATCCTTGCA